>LR737381.1:33644024-33661587 GCA_902655005.2 Marronus borbonicus | reverse complement strand
TTTCTTCCGAATAACAGGGTTGGTTTCCGCAAAATAAGATCAAAAATTAACAAAATCCTTGGCCACGAAAATCCTACTCTTTGGACTGTTTTTTGGTTTCAAGTATCCCGTGAACAGTTATGAATCGACGCCGAAAAACATTCGAATTGCGTTTTAACGTCATCAAACATTCCTATAAACACACACGTGCGTGTTTGTGAGGTCACCACATCATTCCTGATGTGATTTCGACGACCTGGGCATCCTCATTAAAAATGCTCGTATGGTCACGTATAAATTCGGCTGTCTAATATTTTATGGTCAATAACGAAGGTGCCGAGTCACCATAGACTGAGTTCCGCCTTATATCTCATCATTCGTTTTCTTTGTCAAAAATAAATATTTAATCATTGCTCTATATTCTATCTTTTCCATTGTTGTTAAATCACCACTAAATGGCTTTTCGAAATCTTGACCGGGCCCTTGTTAAAAGTTACTTTTACAAAAAACACAATTACCTCAATTCTAGTAGCGCGAATCCAGGTAATTATCGAACACCCTTCGTAACACATACTAGTTATTTCAATCTATAAAACATGTCGTTATGGATAATTTAAATCATATCTGGAAGACATACATCTTTGTTATATTTTAAAATCTATTATCTAAAGATAAATACGATAAACGAAACTATTGCGTATAGAAACATCTATTCTAACAGAACAAACCCACATAGCGTGGGAGAATCCTGAGGTATTGTGTAGCGTATTTCTTTAATCTACGTACAATAGTGGCCCTTCTACTTCTGATGAATAGGCTTCCTTTACCTAGTACAAGGCACTTGTTAAAATAAATAAGATACCAAACAACGATTCTAGGATCGAACAATTTTGTTAGAATCATCTCATGTTAGTTCTAGGTTTGAAGCCACAATAATTATATGTGCGTAGCTGAAAATGGAGTACTGCCATCCACGGTGACCTTCATTGAATTAAAGTTTAATGAAGGTTGGAACAATCATCGCATCGTAATAATTGTTTATAATTGCTCGTTCATTCTTTTTGTTGAACTCGTTTATATAATAATAACAAGCAGAATTTTTCTAATGGCGTAGCAACAAATTCCGCACATAAGGTGACATGAACCTGTATTGATCAGATTTAGCTTCTCTTGTGCGTTCATTTAATTCAATGAAAATAACTCCATCATTATTATAAATTCTTATAGAAGCCGTTACTTAAAAAGTACTTAAATGTAATTGTTTATAACATTAATAACCAGTGACAAGTTTTTTGAGGTTAAAAGTTGTATAATGTACATTTTTTATTTTAGAGGACGTGTAAATTTATTACATAGATAAGGTGATTTTGAAGAGAATTTCCAGAGAATACTAAAAATAATTTTGTACACATAGATTTATATACCTCAACACTCGGAATACAAAATATCTTTTCTTGAAATCTTTACACTCCGTGGGATTTTAAACAACTCGGGTTTGTACAACAAGATAAACTTGTCTTGCGTATACAGGATGTCAGAAAAAAAATGGTAGGCAGCTTTCATACTGGTGTTTTATTCGTTGATAATTATCAAAGCATTACATGTAAAATATTTATATGCAAATTTCTGTATTCGAATTTTGCCTAGTAGGTGTTGCATCAATGTTTGAATTTTACCGCAGTCTTTTTGAATATATCAAAGCTGTTACCTGTTCTTATGTTCTTATGTTAATTTGAACTTTGAACTATTTGGAAAATTAAATTCCAACAGTAATTGCGCATATGCAGTAAATCTAAAGGACAATATATATAAAGAATTATTCCGATTATGTACAGTGTAGAAAAACGTTTATGCATTATTACGCTGTTTGAAGAAGGATATTCGGGGCGACAAATTGCTGAAAAAATAAAGTTCAACAGTAAATGACATCATAAAGCGATATCGGACAACTGGAACTATAGAAAATCGTGTTCGTCCTGGAGCATCTAGGAAAACAACAAAAGCTGAAGATTTGAGAATTGTATTATTAAGCAAACGCAATAGAAAATTAACAGCGCCACAAATAGCAGCCGAAGTCAATCGCGGCCGTGAAGAACAAGTCTAGGCGAGTACGGTAAAACGTCGACTTCAACAAGCGGACCTTCATGGACGCATTGCCATTCGAAAACCCTTATTACGTCGGGGCAACAGAGCAAAACGGCTACAGTGGGCCCGTTCTCATCTAGATTGGTCGTTAGATGTTTGGAAACACGTGCTTTGGAGTGACGAGTCAAAGTTTGAGGTTTTTGGGCAAAATCGACGAGTTTATGTCCGAAGATCTAAAACGGAAAAGTGATCCCGAACTGCATTGTGCCTACAGTGAAGCAAGGGCGTAGTTCTGTGTTAATGTGGGGATGTTTCTCCTTTGCTGGGACGGCAGATTTATGCAGAGTGCAGGGTGTAATGAGGAAGAAAAATTATTTTGCAATACTCCAGAATCATGCAGTGCCATCAGGATTGCGTATAATAGGCCGTAACATTACATTCATGCATGACAACGACCCAAAACACACTGCGTTAGTGTGTAACAACTATCTAAAGGAGCAAGAAGAACAGCACACCCTGAAAGTAATGACATGGCCCCCACAAAGCCCAGATTTGAACCCTACAGAGTTGTTGTGGGATGAACTGGACAGAAGGATCCTAAAAATATGCCCAACTTCACAAGAACATTTACGGAATATTCTGCAACATGAATGGATTAATATTCCACAATCCGTTTTAACAAAACTTATCGAAAGAATGCCTAGAATAGTTCGAGCGGTGATTAACAGCAAAGGAGGTTTTTTCGATGAAAAAAAAATATAACGTTCAGTATGTTATATTAGGCCAGAATAACTTTTTGTTTATTTATTTTTGTCTTTTTTACCTGTACATACAATAAAATTGCATTTTGTTTTTAGTTTCGTTTGTTTCTGTAACCTTTTCATGTTTTTTACCAACCGAGCGAAATTCTCTGAACGGCAGTGTACAAAAACACTACTCGTATTAAAAGATACTTTTTGTGCTCCCCTGAAGGATCGAATAATATGTAATTTAATTAGTAAATGAATTGTATTTGTGTAAAACTATTCAAAGTAGATGTTTTGGCCCGCCTTTGCGGATTGGTTGAGTTCTATATCTTTGCGAGCTTTTCAGTACATCGCATACCGTAATTTTACATTAAAAACATTTATTCCTATATCCAGCAATCCTCCAACGACCTCACCTGGGCCCGATTTTGTTTTTAATATTCATTAATGATATTCTCGATGAGTTACAGTGTGAAAACCTTTAACTTTAGCCGATTTTCTACAAAATCGACTCTTTTAGCTTCACACACTTTAAAATCATCTGTATAGTGTAAGGTCATGATGCTCCAGTAACAAATTAAATTTCAACATCTCCAATTGCAGCATTATGACTTACATCAGCAAAATTATCACTATTTTCAATTTACTTAGAAATCAATTTTTGCTCAAAATTTCATCTTCAGACTTAGTTAAACACGTTTCACAATAATGCTTAAGTTTATGTACACACTTCATCTAAATTACATATATTATATGACGGTAACAACAATTAAGGAAACACGGTACGATAAATTCTCGAGATGTAATCGACAGAAAATTTTCATTGGACATAAAACGTACAAATCTTCTTGGAAATGAATTCTCAGGTAGGTTCCCCCATTATTCGACCCTCGTTCGCCATTTTCGAACAGGTGCTATCTTAGACGCTGTTCTTTCGTGATTATACCTTTCCTTGAATCGTCGAGTCACATAATAACTTGAGTTTTTTGTATTTAGGAAGGTGATTCGATTTACAAAAAACTTCCGAAGAAATATTGTCCGCGATAATAACAACGGTTTCATTTATTTTGTTAGAACAGGAAAGAATTTCTAAATAAAACACCTTACGAAAGAGGAGGGAAGTTGTAATGTATAGCACTTGAAGTTGTAATGTGAGCGCTGTTATTATTGATGTATGTATGAAATAGAGGTCTTTTTAAGTATCCACTTAAGGTAATTTAGTCTAGTGGTATGTAGCATTAAAAAGGCTTATGCATATCATTAAAATATTCGTGTGGAGATTGACTGGGATTTAAAAAGGTATTAAGATTTGACTCGGCTCTTATATGCTCCATATAATTGGTTTTAATGGGACGAAATAATCATTCACTTAGTAGAACTGCAATGAGTTCAAACGTTGTTCTTTCTTGTAATGCACAAAATTGTATATTGCCGTGTTATATATATATGATATTCTTAAAGTTGAGATATTTATTTTAAAAGGTTGTGGAACTCTAAACTAAACTAAAAATAAATCATCTTACCAAGAATCGTATATATCAGCAGTTGAGAGCCGGTCGCCCACGGACCATTGGTGATCCTTGAGAAAATTTTGGTGGTCGGTAGAGATATTCTTCCAATTTAATCTGTGCCTCTAGAGATAAGGTAATAACTCCAGCTGTGCCAGGAAGTGAAGTACTCTTTTAGTAACGAAATATTTGGAAGTATATAGTCTCTTACGTTAATTAGGTTGCTGTAATTTGCGTTTTTGACTGATATTTCCTCTTTATTCCGTGAGCTAAGAGTCTATTTATAAGAACAGCTTTGCCATATGATAATGAAAATATTACTGTAGCAAACGCGATTTGATGAAAAGATTTACAAATGTTCCCCGAGTTGATGGGAGATAATGCTTGTTGAACGCATAAAGTCTTTGCAGTCCTTTTTCATAGTACGCGAATTTTCTCATGCCCAAACATGGTTGTTATCCAAGTTGTTCGCTCCATTTCTTAGATTCTACACGTGGCTTCGTCAGCAACTAAAATATATTTAGTGAAATTTTGATTTCTGTGACAACGATACAAAGGCCACAGACAAAAACCAATTCTTATGGGATGATCCTGAGGTTATCCTTTGGTAATGAAGCGGATAACATTGTTTTTGTAGCCACATTTTTCTGTTAGCCACTCCAAACTGAATTGCTATGTATGAACCTGGTGGCCGTTGTTAAATCGAAAATTTCTAAAATTTCGACATCAGTATCTACTATTTCGCGTGGTGCGGGTCTTCCAGCGTAACCTCCTCGTTGTTCTTTTAAATACCCTGTCTCATCAGCTCTTATAATTAACAAGCATCTGTGACGAGGAAACTTTTCCGCGTATAATCAAAATGCTGCAGCTGTATTTCGTCGGGACTCCTCGTACGCGAAAATCGTGCCCACAAGCACATCGTTTTCATAAGCGTTCTCAATTTTTTAAACAGACAAAAACTGTGAAAAAAAGCTATCAAATTATTATTAAAATAACTCAATTTGGTTTTATTTCCGGTTCAACGGAACTTCTGTAAATCTTACAATTAGTCATTTATTATTTCAGGTAAGAGCAGCAAATGCGTCATATACGATTTCGCAGAACTGTATTCTTACCTTTAGGAAACTCCTCGTTTCATCCGCTGCACGGAATATGAGTAAGCGTTGTACAGAAAATCTAGATTATATGTGTCAAGTTGAGATTATACAACGTGGAAGTAAGAATAAGTAGATTAAACTTTTTTTTTTTAAAGAATTTAATAATTAATAATAATTAAAGTTTTGACTTGAAATTTATATGTTGATCCCACTTTTTAATTAGTAAATTTTGTAAATGTTGTTTGTACGACATGAAATTTATTTAGTAAATTGTAAATTCGCAACGTATTTCTTGTACACTCTCACGTAGTTTGTTGTTTTAAAAATACGTGAGATTGTTGCCCTAATTTCTTGTTCCTTTACCTGATATCTAAATAATCATAATGGCAATTACGCAGTCTCAAAACCAAGCCTCAAAGAGATGTTGATAATGTGTTGCGTAAACGTGAGTTTGGCACCAAATTAAATTCCTAGATCCTCAATTAATTTGATACGTTCGATGTTAACTTGATTAAGTACATAAATATTTGCCGACATTCGGAAGTAGATTATTTGATGTGCACAGGTCGTCAGCCAACAGTAAAGCATTCGACAACACAAGCTGAGGAATAAGTTGGAGATCAAAGGTCCAAAATTAGACCGTCACAGGGACCCCGAAGAAGCAACATATTCACGAGAATGGAAGTCATAAAAGACATGAGATTGAAGCGAATTTTCTCGAAAACGTGTAAATCTTTTTTGATCTTCAAACGAATAAAGTGACTTTAGATCCACTACCATGGAAGTAATCGCTATCTTAAGGAATTTCCAAAAGAATTGCTTTTGCAGCGTTTTATAAACTATAAGTAAGGATTAAGTAAGCATTTGTTTACGGCCATTTATCTTGCTCCACGATATAAAAAAAGGAAACATATTTATTTTTTAAGACAGTAGTACACGGTAATTTTTATCGGATAAATCCGATTTTACTTACACGATCCGACACCCGGTATACGATTCAAAAACACGGTTCAACTCGAGGTACGGGCATTGAGAGTCCGTATAGACTGTAGTAAGTAGAGGTTGTATGGACTCGCGATCCTGATGCTTAACAGTCAGGTAGGAATGCCTTGATTACTTGTCAGGTCCATCGGAGGTAAGTATAGAGTATGCGTTCGTTAGCTCAGCCGTTCGATTCACGCACAATCCTACCTAAACTTACTTCTTACGTACCTGCTTACACCCACTTGTTGTTCGCTCTTTGGAAATCCAACCGATAGCCAGTTTCTTAGAGACAGCCATGCATTCATGGCCACTGCTATCATAGTGTATTAGAATCAGCCCGGAGTAAATACACCTCAAGTGCGTTTGTGAGCGTATTTATGCGAAAGAGTCGGGGAAGTGTGATACGGTTCTAGTTTGTTTCGCGTGGTTCTTTCTGAATAAAATCGGCGCGGCTTTTGTTTCTATCATCAACGGAAAGCTTTTGTTTTGCGTATATGATTCTATAGGACCGGAATATAATGATTTAAGGATCGTATTCAGCGCAAAGAGCTAGTAAAAGCAAGGCGAAAAATAAAACCCTCGATGTTCTCTTCTCTAATTGAATATTTTTTGTGAAAAATGCATTATAACTTAATGAACACGGTTAACATGTGCCGCTCTATTATTTCGTGACGGTGATATAATTTAACGTTATAAACTTTATATAAGTTTGTTGTGAAACTCGAGATGAGGATACTGAAACATTACTGGTAAGCTTTTACGATTCACTTGTCAGAAATAATAAAAACATCAGATAAGATTTGGCTTGTGTAATTATCTTACGAGTTTCTACCTTGGTTCTGTTATCATTTAACTATACGCCTAACATAAGGTAAATATTAAGCGTCTTAGTGGAAAAACGATTTTTTTCTCAACATTTTTAGAAACATAACGCAAAATTAAATCGAATTACATTAATTAGATGAATTAAAACTTTTGCATAAACTTCATCTGTAATCTGGTAGAAGAATAAAACAGAAAAGGCACAACTCAACTTATATGTCTTGAACCTTGACTTTTCTTCTGTAGGCCATTGCTCCTGACATTAGAGCACTCGCTTTGGTATATGGAAGATCTCCAGCCTTTTCAAAATGAATTTTCAAAAATGGCTTCAACGAAACGATTTTTATAGTCTTTATTATAATTTTAAATTATTCAATGTCTTATTGTATATAGTAAACAGCAATGTCCTTGATAATGAATTTGTGGACATTATGCCGTGGCAAAGCTTGTTCTCAAATGCAAATAGACACTAGTGTGTAATTATATCTATATGCTTTCTATGCAGTTTCACATTTAATTTTAATTTCATTTACATGTAATGAAATTTATTCTCGGAATTTTCTACATTATAAGAAATGAATCTAAAATGCAAATAACCATTACCTGGATAATTATCCAGAGATAATTAAAATATTATACTTGTATAATTACGAAATTGGCTCTATTCTTGGTAAATTTTTCAATAATATAGACTGTAACTACGCTGATGTTACTTTTAAGTTTTAGTTTCTGTTAGATGACACACATTAAAACACATTTGCAAGTAACATTGCTGCAGTGAGATCAGGTGATTTTAACGATGGAATATGGCCTAAGCATATATACATGTAGCGTTAATTAGAATATTAAATGTAGTTATCTAAAGATTATAGCAGCACTCAAATTATTTATTCAATAGTTCAGGCAATTTTAGACTTATCGCCATTTCTTAAAGTGCCCTAAAAAAAGTAAATTTCCAACTTCAATGCAATTTTACGTATTTTAATTTACAGTGAAATAAATATAATTTTTCAATTGTATATTATTATTAACATACAGCGTGGTCACCTAGCACGTAAACGGAAGGTACAGAAGATTCCTTTCTTAAGCAATTTAGTGAAAAAAATCGAAAAAAAATTTTTTATGAAGGTGTTACACAACTTAAGTACACCGGGTGTTTAGTTTCTGCTGCGCCCGATACAATTTTGTTTTTTTTAAGAGAATGGTATAATTCCATTATCTCTTATTTTCCTATATACACCGTTTAGTAAGTTAACCAGCACGTATAAATAACAAATTGAAAAAAGCGTATAGATAAACGCTGATTAGAGTTTAACATAAAACCAATAGATTTATTTGCAACATTGTATACAATGAAGTTTTTATAGCGGTAATATGAACATACTGAAAGTCGTTTAAAAACGTTCGCAATTTAGCTAAACAGAAATGTTTAAATGAATTTCTTAAGGCAACGCCACCAACATTATAGAAACTAATACTCCCGAGATTTCGAGATTAAGTTGGTGAATGTTCACTAAAATACAAGGAACTGCATTACATTCACTTTTACATACTTCATTTTTAATCTTCAGAAAAACTTTATCGCAGCACTTTATACATATTCGCATGAATTTGATTTACTCTAAACAACGCATAACTTATAGGGATATTTTCATAAAAACGAATCTGTAACATTTTCTTTATAAGATCCTGGAAAACACACAGGAGGTCCACATAAAAACATGGAAATAACATGAATCAAAGATGGCATGGCATGACATGAGTCAAGTTTGGATTTCGATGGCTATATTGAAGAGGGTAATTGATATCGAAAACTGCAAGAATTTACTCAATCGAATAAAATTTGAATCAATGTGTACGGCGTGTAAGATGTCGCCAATATTGATAAAGGTTGACACATATTGAAAAGAACGATCTAAATACACGGTGTTCCATTAAAAAAAAATCAAACTCTTAGCGTGCGCTGCGGAAACTACAACAACATTCTGAATACTTTGGAATAATTTTAAGTTATGCAACGCTTGTCTCTGAATATTTTTTGTTTGAAAACTTTTTCTTCGAATTTCTCAAGGAATGAGTTATTTTACACTCATGCACGCGCTTCTGTGTGCACCAAATTTTGTTAAGCAGTCCAAGAATTGCACGCGGCAGCCATGTGTTCATTGGCACTAGATGGCGCCAACAAATATCTGGCTCGTCGTTTTGATTGTTGTAGTATTAACTGTGAGATTAACAGCGGTACAAGGATGGAGTAAAAACCACTCGAAACTACACTGATGACGCCGGGTAAGCGGACACAGGTCCATGAGTAATATGTTTTTCTTTCCTTATTTCCCATAAAACAATACCACGAGGTAGCTATTTTAGAAAAATCGATTCTCTCATACTTTGCGCGACAATATTGGAGTTGAAAATAAATGGGCTACGCCGATTAAATCTATAATAATTGGAAACTCTTGAAATTCTGTTCTACTGACATACATTTTCTTCTAAAAATTCAAATCAAATTTCCTGGAATTTATTAAAAATACAATGCTGCAATTTAATTAAATTTATACGTTTGGAGATTCCATTCACAGGATGTTGTATCCACATTAATACTGGAAATAATCGTTTGTTTCCGTTTTCTACACTCATTCTACCGCAATATGTTTCCTTCCCCTTACAGTTTCATGTGAATATATTGTTTTAAATACATAAGAAGGAAGCCTAGAGACAGTAGTTTTCTCTCTGAGAAAAGCTACTTCTTTGCAGACGAATTTAAGTATCGATAATTTCTCGATTTATTTCGAAGATTGTAATGGATATATCGCCAATAGATTTTAATTTGCATGTATGAAATAGCGGTTTAAGGTTACTCCAACGCCATTGCATTTATAAGTGATAATGGCAATTTATGCTTGTGTATGTTTAGAAATTAAATTTAACGGTACACATGCAAATAATCGCCTTTTATTTTATTTATGTTGTACCGCTTTGCTGATATATGGCTGATAATTGAATATAGTGTTACCTACTTCGCTCGGTGTTTATCGAGTTAGTAATTTTAAGAACTGGAAACGTAGTAATATACGCACATGTATGTATACGTATTTAAGTGCATATAATTGGTTGTTTCATATGAACGAACCTGACAGGAAATGTATTTGCATTTGGTTTGATGACGTAAATTTTAACGAATATATGTACACTGCCGTTCAGAGAAGTTCGGTGGGTTGGTAAAAAACATGAAAAGGTTACAGAAACAAACGAAACTAAAAACAAAATGCAATTTTATTGTATGTACAGGTAAAAAAGACAAAAATAAATAAATAAAAAGTTATTCTGGCCTGATATAACATACTGAACATTATTTTTTTTTCCATCGAAAAAACCTCCTTTGCTGTTAATCACCGTTCGAACTATTCTAGGCATTCTTTCCATAAGTTTTGTTAAAACGGATTGTGGAATATTAATCCATTCATGTTGCAGAATATTCCGTAAATGTTCTTGTGAAGTTGGGCATATTTTTCGGATCCTCCTGTCCAGTTCATCCCACAACAACTCTATCGGGTTCAAATCTGGACTTTGTGGGGGCCATGTCGTTACTTTCAGGGTGTGCTATTCTTCTTGCTCCTTTAGATAGTTCTTACACACTAACGCAGTGTGTTTCGGGTCGTTGTCATGCATGAATGTAAAGTTACGGCCTATTATACGCAATCCTGATGGCACTGCATGATTCTGGAGTATTGCAAAACAATTTTTCTTCCTCATTACACCCTGCACTCTGCATAAATCTCCCGTCCCAGCAAAGGAGAAACATCCCCACACTAACATAGAACTACGCCCTTGCTTCACTGTAGGCACAATGCAGTTCGGGATCACTTTTTGGTTTTAGATCTTCGGACATAAACTCGTCGATTTTGCTCAAAAACCTCAAACTTTGCTCGTCACTCCAAAGCACGTGTTTCAATCATCTAACGACCAATCTAGATGAGAACGGGCCCACTGTAGCCGTTTTGATCTGTTGCCCCGACGTAATAAGGGTTTTCGAATGGCAAAGCGTCCATGAAGGTCCGCTTGTTGAAGTCGACGTTTTACCGTACTCGCCGAAAGAAAGAATGATACTGCGGTATGTTTCCTAAATGTATTGTTCGTTAATAATCCCCAAACGACCCGTTTCAAAAGATCGGTACTTCCGAGAAATTCTTGGAATGATAATAAAAGGGACTTTATTGTGGTTGTCGCAATATTTCTACTTTACATAATAATTTATGGCTTTAATCCCTTAGAAAAGAGTGTATACTTAATATTTTTCTAATTTTATGTATTAATAATTGTATACAGTGTGATATAATAGATTTTTATTGTATGACCGAACTTCACTGAACGGCAGTGTACATCGGCACTGCATAGATTCCTAACTTGTAATTGATTCTTATTTTCTTTGCTGTCTATGCAATGGAAACATGCTATTGTTGGTATCTTAATATAAAATGGTGATTTATTAAATTGCTAACCGAAATAAGACCCAATGGAGTTCCTCTCGATAATTATGGAGAAATACTATTAAATCTAGTAGCGGCTGGTGGTGACGTAAGTCGTAGGGCGCGAACAACGCTTCCATGCCATCGTGTATTTCAGCTGCATATCGTGTACGTTGTACTTAACAAAAAATACACGATGAAATCCAAGCGTAGTTCGCATTCTCTCATTTACGTCATCACCAGCCACTATTGATTAATTCTAATTCTAATTAAGAAACTTATTTAAACCTTCTCCAAGGAGTCGGGGAAAACTTAAGAAGGAAAAGAACACTTCTATAGAACGGCGAATTTCTACAGCAATACGGAAATTATGCGCTTTCTCGAACTGTCTCGTTTTTGCAACGAATTGCATCTTTCGGAATTTACCACGCTCAAATTCAGGAGGAAGAACGTAGGAAAGAAAGCGATGTAATTAAATTCGCGTGGAATTACGTTAAAATGTCACGAGTAATTACGAGCTGCATCTTTGATGCACTTTTCACTTAGTTTCTCGAATTTATTTCCTGGAGTATACGTACAGTATTATCAGCGTCGTCCTCTAAAAAGGATAAGATATACATAAATATATCTGGCTTATGTAAGTGTGCATTCTAAAGGTGGAATGTGTAAAATCATCTTTGCCGCATATGTTTATCTCAATAGCGTGGACGCAATTTAGGAGATGGCATCCTTAACATTTAGGTTAATTGGGAAAATAACGTTTTAAGTATCCGTTAACGGAATCTCAGATAATTTACATTTTTTTAACAGCAATTATTGCTGATATACAGCGATGTAAAAATTTTTGAAATGATGCATATTTGTTCTTATAAATTTGGATATTTGGATATATAAGTTACTTGCGTTATTTAAACTTTACTTTCCATGTATCTCAAGAATATTCAAAATCTCTTCTTTGTCCCACATAAACACCTTCTCAAGCAAATGTACCGTAACATTGTGACACTTCGCAGGAGATAAATAATAGCAGATGCTGCACGCCGTTGCATAATTGGCACAAAATTGAGTAGGTATGTAAAATTAGGACGTTGTAAAGTGTTAATATCATTAAAAACTATTTATAATCTTGAGCGTTCTAAAAAATTGTTTATAGTTTGATATTTATGATTTATTTAATTAATTGCATAATTATACATTATGCAATTAATTGTATTTATTGTGTATATAAAAAAATTAATTGCGCTTATTATGAAGCTTGGAAAGTGCCAATTAAAATTTATATTTGCGTTATAGCATAATTATTTGATGAATTGCGCGAAGAATAATATTCAATTAAGTGCTAGTTTTTTCTTAACGTTTTTTTTTTACTAAATATAATTGTTGCTGTTAAGAGAAAAGATTCGGATCGAAGATATTTAACTGCTTGTCTTATATTTCATCTTATATATTGAAGATAGGTTTTATAGGTGGCTTAATACTTATACGTAGAAATTGTATTTTCCAGGGAACCTTAGTAGATTTATGTGTGTTTTCTCCGGCATGCGTATGTTCAAATATCTCCGTTGTGTGTAATCGGCTAGTTTTCTTTTCCGTGTTGAATGACCCGATATCTACCCACCAGAATTGCCAACCTGATACTCATTTTAGATAAGATTTAATGGTGCACTCTCTGCTCGCATAAGACTAAAGTAAATAATAATATTTTCTTTGTGTTTATCCGTGGTATTCACAAAACAGATTTACATGCACAAAATATGCGGATAAAAGTAATTTGAATATTGTGGAAAAACCATTCCCATGCTTATTTTAGATTTGGTATCATCAATAAATAATTTTATCCAATATATTTTTGTTTTATAGAAATTTTTGACATGTTCAAATTACACATTTAATGTGAAAAAAATATCGCTAATGATGTAAATGTTTCAATTTTACTTTGATTTGTTAATCCTTATTTCCATCTACTGTTACTGCTGTCCTTTTATCTTTGGCAGTCTCGTCTCCAGACCTCGCTTCAGTTGGTTTTCTTCAGTTATTTTCTAGAAATTTTTTTGTATCTTATTTCTGTTTCTTGAGTTCTTTAATTTTTTTTCTCTATTGTTATCCATGATTCAGATGTTATAGATATTATTGTAGGCGTTGTTGTCCGCTTGAATATTTACATATGGATCGTTCTGTAATATTTATTTCCTCCAAACGTAGTTATTCGTTAAGCTGTCGAAGAAATTTCTCATTTGAGAGTTTTTTCTGTCGTTATTTATTTTCCTAGCTTTCTTATCGTAATGGCCTGGTTTAAGAGCAATCAAAATCTATCTGCTTACGGTGGCACTTCTTTGTTTAATTTTATCAAGTGATGTTGTTCTGTTTTGCTAACTGTCATGGTATGGATTATTGTTTTTTGGTCTTTTGCTGAAAGAGTCACCTTATCAGCATAGCATAGTTTCGACAATTTCACGTTATGCATCCTCCAGTCCAGTATTCGTCTCGTTTCTTTCATCACCTCATCAAGCGCCGTATGGAGCTAATATTCAATTGGAAGTAATTGAACAATGAAGCAATCAGAAGAAACTTCGAATTTCTTGTCTGAAAAAGTGCGCCTTGCTGGGGAAACTGAGAAATAACTGCCTCACTGGCACAGAAATCAAGAAAAAACAGTGTTTAGCAAAATCTAATCACTTTATTCTTAACCAGAAAAATACGCTGAAATTTCACATTGTTAATATGGAACCTACCAACTCATTCAACGAGTTAGGTGATGGACGAAATTTAACAAACGACAAGAAATGTCGTACGCAGACTTCAGCTGGTACGAAGTTGCTCTTACCCCCCTTATCATAATAATAATTGACTGAGAATTGTGACTTGAATTTTAAGCATCTGAGACACATCAATAATCACGCTTCATTTATTAATAGGTTACAGCTATCAACAGATTTGAACGAAATGAAGGCTACGTACGTGCTTGTTCTTCGGTTAATAATCTCACCTGCTTTGTCTACCATAATAGCTTCGTATATCGAGATGTTGCTATGCCAAACAATGTTATATAAGTGTCCAATAAAAAAAAACTTAACTCTCTTGGGTACGTACATGTGTATGCCATTAGCCAACGTACGGATTTGTTTCTGACTTCATCATTTTCACCGTGGCTTCCATGAATCGGCTATCGTGCTTTTGTGTGCCCACTATTTCTGAACCTGTTCGAGAGTTATATTAAATCACTATTAATTTGGAAGTTCCGAGAAAGTTTAATTGACTTGTAATCCGTATACGTCCACACGTTTGTCCTTATCTCAATATATTAATTGGTGATCTATTCGTCGCCGATTGGTCTAACTAAATTAATGCTGAAACTGGATGATTCTTGCATGGATGCTCGATAATTAATTTAAATTTTGTTAATTTTCTATGTATACATACTGTGTGTGCCTTTCGTTCATTGGGAAACAATCTGAAGTTGTATTTAGGTACCTTGACGGATATATTCCTTCCTCGGAAAGTTTGGAAACAGTATTATAGATTCTGATTGTCAAATATTTTTTCCAAATAGTGAAGCTAAGGTCACGCTGTATGTAATTCTTTTATTTAATTTGTGTGATGCAGAGCATTTTAGTACCTTTAATCTCTGCTACCTCCACTTATTATAATTGATCTCTAACTAAGGTAAAAAAGAAAATATTTATATGCTGGATTTAATTTTTAATATCGGAGATATAAATAAACTACTGGAAACTTGGTTTCTTTAGCACGCTCGTAGTTTCTGACCGCACATAGCGTTTCAATTTATCGACTTCCTGCAGCAACGGTTCTTTATTTTCTCTACAAACCCTTAATTTAAGAGAGCGCAGTTGTGTTATTAGTGTTGTAGTAGATGTCGATCTTTCTTTCCAGTCGCGTCATTTCTAGGTCTGTAAGATAGAGCTTCCATTTGCAGTAAATAATAATAATAATACGATCTTAGTTGCTACTTCAGGCCATCCAATTACTTTTCTATTGCTACGACTGATCCATTTGTAGTGCTTTAATTTATATAACTCGTAAGATATCCATATTTGCTGGTCATAAAATATTATTTGTAGTGCTTTTAACAACTTTCCATCTTGTTAATGTTAGCTCTAAGGGTTTATTGATCTAATCTTGTTACTTTAGAAAATGAAACTAATTTTAATAACGTATAACTTAGGTGGAAATAAAATTTACCTTTGTTAATTAATGCTACACCAGATAATTTATTTAGATTGTCTTCATTTTGGAAATTTGTTCTGAATAGTTTCTAATAGCCAACAACACCCGTTACCAGACGCATGGAAGTCGGTGTATCCAAAAATGGAGACACACTTCATGTCAACAAATTCTTCTTTGCAAACCGGAAAGCTCATTTTCCTTACCTGTAAGATGCGAAAACATTGCCAGTTCTGTGCTCACCTCAGGGGTACAAACTTGATTTTTAAAGTCCGTCCAGTTCTCTTTATGGTTCTGCAGCTTCTGCGTGGATTAAACTAGTTACCAGTTACACGAACCGAAGGCGAATTTATATCTCCAGACTTGATTTTCATTACTCGTTTCTGTATCCTATGTACTCAATGAAGGCGTAGCGAAATTGTACATCTTAAAAGGTATACAAATAGAACAGCTACCTATAAAAGATGCTTTAAACATTTGAATAAATGTTTACACTTATTGGTAGTCCGATAAGCACTATTGCTATTTGAATTGTGAGAAAGAATTCAAACTTTGAGAGTAAAACTGCGGCATTTATGAATTTAACGCAAAAAAGGGGATATTCAAATTAATCCCAGAAGTGTTGTACCAGACCTAATTTCAAATTCTCGTTAATTGTGCGGAATACAACTTCATGCTAGAAAATACTACCAGTAGCTGGCGTACGTTATTACATTTGCATCTCATAAACTCCCGAAATGGCTTCCTTCAATTCCAGATATCTCTCCAACTTTTTACTTCTACCGTTACCGGATTAGCGTTGTAATTAACTCTGTTAACATGTCCAACTTGCGTAATTAGCAACTTAGCAACGTAATATTCGCGTTTTCTGAGAATGCGAGCGTTTTAAGTAGCTCTATTTAACTGTAAGAGACCAGTTCGAGAAGTTTTTAGCAAAAATCTGAGATTATTTTTCGCAGTAAGTATAAACTCATGTCAGAGTTACTGATGTTGGTAACTTGTTACTTATATTTTTCGCTCAATATAATTCTCTGAACATAAAACAAAATTATCTGCACTTGGATGTGTAAAACGTATGTACACTGCCGTTCAGAGAAGTTCGGTCGGTTAGTAAAAAACATAAAAAGGTTACAGAGACAAACGAAACTAAAAACAAAATGCAATTTTATTGTATGCACAGGTAAAAAAGACAAAAATAAATAAATAAAAAGTTATTCTGGCCTAATATAACATTCTGAACATTATATTTTTTTTTTCATCGAAAAAACCTCCTTTTTTGTTTTTTTTGTTTTTTGATTGTGGAATATTAATCCATTCATGTTGCAGAATATTCCGTAAATGGTCTTGTGAAGTTGGGCATATTTTTCGGATCCTCCTGTCCAGTTCATCCCACAACAACTCTCTCGGGTTCAAATCTGGGCTTTGTGGGGGCCATGTCATTACTTTCAGGGTGTGCTGTTCTTCTTGCTCCTTTACATAGTTCTTACACACTAACGCAGTGTGTTTTGGGTCGTTGTCATGCATGAATGTAAAGTTACGGCCTATTATACGCAATCCTGATGGCACTGCATGATTCTGGAGTATTGCAAAATAATTTTCCTTCCTCATTACACCCTGCACTCTGCATAAATCTCCCGTCTCAGCAAAGGAGAAACATCCCCACACTAACACAGAACTACGCCCTTGCTTCACTG
>LR737381.1:33609259-33629024 GCA_902655005.2 Marronus borbonicus | reverse complement strand
TACATCGTCAACAAATTTATGTTTTATATTAAGTTCCTATAAATATTTTGCTGCAATAAATAACTGCAATACCGCACGAAATATTATAAAATAAATTATGTAGAGTAAAATAAGCAAAGAAATATATATGCACTTAGGCACATTTTGCATGAATGCTGCGCATTTGGGTACTGTCACCATTAACATACCAAAGAAAGATAAAATTGAACGAAAACTTTCACGTATTTCATCGCAGAGAAAAGCATTACATTATTCATAAATGTCAGTGCCTTCCTCCGTTCCGCTATTTCAACAGAAAGTTCCTCTTGCTGAATGTTGTCAAGAAAGCTACTAAGGTTTTTGTAAGAAACTCAGTATCCAAACTTTTAATGCGTTTAATCAAATGAAAGATATTGTCGTATTTTGCTTTCGTTAATTTAGCATATTCCCCAACATATTTTATAAAAGTAGGATTTTTTTAAATTTTCCTAGAGTGTTCAATGTTATTTAACTCTATAGTGATAGGTTCATTAAAATAAGCTTTAGAAGCATGAATAATCCATAGGCTTAGAAACACCCGCCTCAGATGATGTCCATGATTTGAAGACAAGAACTTGGACTATGCGATCATTTCCTAAAGATTTCCATCTGATCTCAATCAAATTTAAAAAATACGTATTTGAATGTTTTTTCTTATTTTATTCTTGCAGGCAATATTTAAATTTACATAAAATTCCGGATTATCAATAGTATCGACCTCAACCTTTGTTCTTCTATAATTTCCATCTACTGGCGTCATATACTTTAGATACATATAGTTCAATAAAATAATTGAACACTGCGGCACTGTAACACTGAAACACTAGACTCATGACACCACTTTAACACTGGATGCAGGTTTCGATAGCTATTCTATCATCAGCAGCGCTGGAACGTGTTAGTAAAGCGTTTCAATTAAAAAGTAATGCTGGAAGGTTGACTTAACGGCAAAAACCTACACATGTAAATTCCTAAATATAAAATTTCAATTCGATTAAATTTATGCCCATCTGAATTTCAAATGAACGGAAAACTTATTAATGGTATCCCCTTTTACGAAATAAAACGAGCAAACTTAATAATTCGCTGAAAAATCTAATGCGAAAGCATCGAAATTTATCGGAATGGACATCGTTCCCTGTCTGTTTCGTTTTTCTCTCTTTCATCTTTAATATTTCGCGAATATCCCGAAATTCTCTCGTGTCCGATGTTCGAGAGCGTATTCGCATGATGTAATTTCGTACGGACGATATTCGAAGTATGCATCATTGGATTTATTAAATTTCAGGCCACGGCGTCGCTCCGGGAGCAGCATCGTCGTGTTGGATGGCGATCTAGAGCCGGCGAAAAAGCCGCCGGACGACTTGGACGATAATCTAGACTACAATATGGTTATGATGCTGGCTGGAGACAACGGACCCCATCGGGAGATGGCAGTAGATGTGCCGGACACCTTTATAGCTAGGAACAAAACGCCACCCAGATATCCACCGCCTAAACCCATCTTACAGGTAAACATATTTTTCTTTTTCTTATTATTGATTCTATTTACGGGTATATAACTCGGTTGGTCTTAAAGACATGAAATTACTTTCGTTAGTAAAAGAAACCAGAAAAAAAAACAGCGTTCTATTCCATTTTTTTTTCTCTGGATATTATATAAACTTTCTCGGACAATGTCTCATATTCTTGCCACAAAGGAAGAACCAAGAGAGCATACAATAGAAGCAAATTTGATTTTACATGTACGATATTTATTTCCTCATGCATTCATGATGAAGCACGCCTAGCATTGTATTCATAAACATTATTTCTGTATAATTGCTTTAAAACCCACGTGTCTGTTGAAGCCTTTCTTTACATCATTGTCAGATATGCATCTGCTGTATGCAAAGTGCGTACGCGTTCGATAGAGAATTGAACGGCGGATCGACTGAGCCTAAGCGGAAGCCGTTGGCTCTTCGTTTTGGCGGATTTTTCGAGCTTCAAAGTTGAAAAAAGCAATTTTCATTTTTCAACTTTGAGGCGCCGTAGCGTCCGAACGGTTAAAGCCAGGGAGTTGAGATCTCCCTTCCTTAAAACGCTCGTCGAGACCTTTCGAACGATCCCGAACTCATCCTCGTAGCTCGTTCGGTTGTCGAGATCTAGACAAGCCGTAAAAATTTGAATCCAAGGTGATGGAATTTTTAAAAAACAAAAAAAAAAAGTTCGGAGTTCCGCCGATTTAACGTCGCTAATCGATGGCCCTATGGTCGTATATGTTCCCCATAAAATTTCAGCCCGCTACCTCTAACGGCTTAGGAGATATGGGCGTTTATGGAAGTTTTCCGAAATCTCGTCGAACACGGCGCTGTGCTGTTCTAGTTACGCTATTTCCTCATAGCGCACGGCTATATGTAGACTGACATTTTGTATTGATTGATGATAAATATACTCTTTTATTACTTGTAATAATAAATATATTTCAAGAAAATGTTGGTTTCTGATAAGTTTATTAAGGACGTAGTAAAAAAGAATCCAAAAATAATTTTAGTTGCTCGACGAAACATCTTGTATATTGTGAGTTTTATTGAGAAATTACGTTTCTTCCGATTTTATCTAAACACTGGTCTATATAATAATAATGAATTATTAAAAAACGTATTCAAATTGGCCGCAATTTTTTTGTATACACAATTCCAACGTTCTGATCATTGTTTGACAACACCTTTGGAATATTCCCGGATTATATCGGAACCTTTCAAAATCCTGTTTCTTCACTATTTATTTCTACGAAATATACGTTAAATCAAGAGGATTGAGGCTAGTAGCCTATGCTAGCCCTGCAATGGGTCCATCACGACCGATCTATCTATTTCTAAAACGTCTATTTAAATTGACTTGCTAATCGACAAAAATGAACTGACGCTCCATCATGCACGAAGTAAAGGGTCCTTTAATAGAAATTTTGGTTTTAAAAAAATTTTGGTAGACCGCCGCTCAAACGATTTGACATTTGAAATGATCCGATTAAAAAATTATCGATCGTATCTGCCCCACACGTTCAAAGAAAAACAATTTAGGAGGTTTCTTATTATAGTTTTATGGAGTTTTATCGTCGCTCCGATAGTGCAGATTGAGCATCGTAAATGAAACCTGCTTCATCCGTAAACATAGTTAACGACAATATATTTTCACTTTTAACTAACACGGGACAAACGAAAAACTAAACAATAAAAAACAATGAATTTCATTGCTGACTGACCTTTCGACCCATGTTTACAGGGACCTTTTTGTCTTATTTCGAGATTTCTCTAACGAACAATAAGATGCGCAATACAAAAATTTATCGAAATTCAATCATTGCAAAGTAGATTAAGTCCAAGCAATTTCAAATACATAAATCTCATCGCGATGTCGAATAACGACCAAAATCAAAACTATTTAGGACACAGATTCTCCATCTGTCTTCTTTCATTCCGTCCGGTTTGAGCATTTCCTTTATTAAACATCGATCAACTTTTGATTTTTCAGAGTGGCCTAAACGGCAACGCAACTTCGCCAGCGCCCTCCGTAACTCTAAATTCGACATCCAAACCGATCCCGCCGCCGAGGGATCACCTAAAAATAGAAAAAGACGGAAGACTGGTTAACAGAGCACCTGCTCCCCAACTACCTGCCCGAATAACAAATAACAACAATAACATTACAACCGCAACCCCCGTCACGATGACAACGGCACCCTCAACAGAACCGCCGACAAGGGAACAGCTAGATAGCATCAGGAAATATCAAGTGAGTCTGAACGCGTGTATCTAACTAGGTATGCGTATGTGAGTGTATACGTACGTGTAAACACAACTCACAAACTCAATTCAGTCATCGGGCATTATCTTTCGCTATTATTAACTACACGACGACCGCGCGAAAAGATAGATAATGTTCTGAAATTCTATACGCGGACTGTATTTAACCGATGACGGCGAAGGGATGTTTTGTGTTGTATACGACGTATCAATTGTGTAGAGGCGTTTCAATAGTTTCTTATTATTGATGTTGGCCATACACACTTCGATTCTAAATCATTATTGGGAAAATAGGGGAACTTTCTACTTGGACAGGTTTTCTTTCTTCTTCGAGATGATTTTAAGGTAAACTAAAATACACTACTCGACAAAAACATAGACGCGGTATCGTTTTTATTTACGGCACAAAGTTTATAGACATTATATAAAATGTAAATGAGGGTTATTAATGCTTGTTATGTAAATAGTCCATTTATAGATATTTCTGGGTATTTATTGCTTTATGAGGGGTAATTGGGATTTTCCCAGATCGAAATAGGAATTTTAAATGCGACAAAAATTTAGACCCTGTACATTTATTACATTAATATAAGCGAAAATGTTTTAATTTGATACTTCTCTTTATATGCAGCGGTTGTGCTGGTAAAGTGTACACATTTCACCACGAGAAATTATATTTTATAAAGTGTTTGTGGGTAATGTGTGTAATGTGAGTAATGTGGGTAGAAAAAAACAATTATGCTTGATAGAAAGGGGTAAAGTTCTAGCCTGGCACCAGGATGATGTTAGTAAGAAGGAAATTGCTCGTCGGTTATGAAGAAGCGATCATTCCGTTAGAAATTTCCTAAAAGATCCGGAAAATTACGGCAAATCAAAAGGCCAAGGGCGACCGAAAGCTGTAAGTGAGCGGAATAAACGCATGATATTGCGGTGTGTATCCAATTCTTCTGCGTCGGCGAAAGTTATTGAAGAACACGCGGGGGTCCAAACGCACGTGCGTAATGTTCAAAGGATTTTAAAGGCGTCACCGGTAGTATCACGGAAGAAAATGTTGAGAAAACCGTCACTTTCGGTGAAACACAGAGAAGCGAGGTTGAGATTTGCTGAAGAACACATATCCTGGAAGAAACAATGGGAAAAAGTTATATTTTCCGATGAGAAAGGTTTTAATTTGGACGGACCACATGGGTACTCGCATTATTTGCAGTTGTCCGATATCGCTTTATGATGTCATTTACTGTTGAACTTCTCATATTTATTTTTTCAGCAATTTGTCGCCCCGAATATCCTTCTTCAAACAGCGTAATAATGCGTGAACGTTTTTCTACACTGGTAGGCTTGCCACGTGCCATTTTGAAGTAAATTTTCTTAAAACTTTCGCGCAAAAACGGCAGATGCACACCAACACACGTTTAACAGTAAAATGAAGCAAATTTATATCTTTACGCCTGTGATAAATAAACAAGAATGATACTGCGGTATATTTCCTAAATGTATTCTTCGTTAATAATCCCCAAACGACCCGTTTCAAAAGATCGGTGCTTCCGAGAAATTCTTGGAATGATAATAAAAGGGACTTTATTGTGGTTGTCGCAATATTTCTGCTTTACATAATAATTTATGGCTTTAATCCCTTAGAAAAGAGTGTATGCTTAATATTTTTCTAATTTTATGTATTAATAATTGTATACAGTGTGATATAATAGATTTTTATTGTATGACCGAACTTCACTGAATGGCAGTGTATGTACATATATTTTTGCAATACTATAAAATTATCCGGTGAAGTTTCGACGGAGCTGAAATCAATAAAAAGTGTGGAATATACACATTAAGTTTATTTTCATTTCCACCTAATGTGAAAGTTTTGTCATAAAGAAATATAAAATCCATCAATTATGAATATTAAATGGGTTAGTGTTGTGTTGGCCAAAAATCCAAGATAAAATAACAATAAATAACAAGAATTATTTAGGCTTTTAGAATTGAGATCTTACAATTCAGTATTATTTGGATGAACTTGGTTTCACAGCGCACAATTTGGCGCTTTTCTCTAGCCAAAAACAAGTTACCAAAACCTTTATTGCTGTGTATCGTAATATTTCTTTAGCTAAAGTGTACCTACTTTTATAGGAATTGTAAAAAGTTGTGATAATTTTCTATTATGCACATACAAAATTGGTCACAGTTATCAATTAACGTTAATTACTGGTGATTACTTTACTTAACTGCATGGAAATTTTTTAAAAAAGTTTCTGTGATGCATTGCAATGAAGTATACGCTCATTACGTATTGCTGTATTATATAGGTAACCATCTATACTCCTAAGTTTACATTGTGTATAGCTTCTAGCACATTACACCAGATTTTAGAAGCACTCGCAATTAATGGAGATTTTAATGCAATGTTAACGGATATATTACCGATTAGAACAAGAAAAAGGAGACGATATAAAAATGCGGTGCTCTAAAACTAATAAAATTGATTTATAGATGGCTACAGATATTACTAGATGCATTCTGGGCTGCATATCCACCTTCTACCTTTACTAACTGAATTTTACAATGATTAGCGACTTGATTGATTTAGGAATTGTTTCTGGTGTTATTACAACATAGCGGCCAATCCTTTTGGTGTTATAGCAATTTATGTCATTTTCTGGATGGGAAAGTGCGTCCAGAAAATGAAGAAAAGGTGGATTCAGTCAATAAAGACCATAACACCTTCGATAACTATCAAGAATCGCCGGTTAGTAAATTTAAGCGTGGTCGAACATCCATTTTTGATGAGGACCGGCCTGTTTGTCCTAAAGAGACGACTACAGACGATATGAAATGTCTTCCGCGAAAAATTGAGTGTGAAAAATCTATCGGCGAGGTCTGCTGATGATTGACCAAAAACGGAAACGCGTGATAACTTCAGAGCAATGGACATATTTAAACGTAGTACAAGTGAGTTCCTGCAACGTTATGCAGCAACTGCAGATGAGACATCACTCTACGCCAAGAACCAAAGATTATTCGGGAAATTGGGCGTCTATCGCGACGTTTTTTTGGGATTTGCGAGCCATAATCTTAATTGATTATTTGGAGAAGGGAATGATAATCACGAGATAATACTATATTAGTCCAATTGGTCCGGTACGAATTGGTATCCGATTCGTCAAATTTGGCCCACTGTAGCTTCCCGAACTTAAAAAAATATCTTTGAAAAAAGAGGTCCTCGTGAGTCTTTGAGAATCTTCACCATTGAAATGGAAAATAACAAATCAAACTAAACTAGGGGGCCGGTTTTAAGAGCTTTTAAGTTTTAATACAGTTAACTGATAAAATTGAAAGTATATTATTATTACAAGCTATATTTGTTATCTTCAGGATCTCGCTCCAAATTATTTAGATACATATTCGAATGCTTTATTTAAGGAGAGATATTATAGAAGTGCGGAGAAAGATCAAAGACTAATCAATAGCAGCCATAAGCTTTGATATTTTTCACAAATTATTCACTGAATTTCCCTATAGACTCCTTTGATCTAAATATGTATATGAAACGGATTATCCGCAATCCTTTTAACAACTACTGAATTTATGATCAAATTTTCTCTAAATGAAAATACTGGATTTTACAAATCGCAAACTTGAATGGAACGTACAAAATTCGAAATTAATACGTGCTTAGCACGTTTCGCGGATGAAAGGTACGATTACATCGATTTAGTTACATTAAACGTAAATTAATTTCCTGGTCGATAGCTTTCGTTTAATAGCAGCTTCAATTTTGAGGGAGTATTGAATATTTTACGTTATTTTCCCCTCTAAATAGCAAAGAATCGAAAAAAAGTAATGAACATGAGTACACTTGGCTGAAATTAGAACAACGAAAAAAGGTACCTGCGTGGGCAACGGCTTCACGTGATACCGATATAAAAATTTCAGTTACTTACGGTGCAAATATTGTTATTTTCTTTGTACGACGCTAATTTTAAGTATCAATACTAATTCAAGGACATCTACGCTTGAGTTATGCATTACGATGTTAAAGTAGTTCTTTTTATCATTCGTTATTCTCGGAAAAATATATTGGCATATCTTTCTCTTTCAGGTCGTGTTTCAATCAAAAAATGATGTGAATTGTCTTTTCTAGTTTTATTAAATGTGCATTAACGCTACCGCTTATGTGTTCTATTGAGTAGCTCAAAAATGTAAACAATGTAAAACAATAACCAAAATATAATGCTAAGATAGTTTAGCTTCCTCATGGTATAGATGGAATAATTCACGGCAAACGCAATAAAAGGAGAGAGAAAAAAATACACTAACACACGGACATGTTTCTGCCTACCCGGCGTCATCAGCGTGGTTTCGAGATATTTTTCATATCTCTACCTTCTATCGCTGTTGCCTCACAGTTAATACCACAACTTTCAAAACGACAAACTCGACATTTTGTAGTATTAACTGTGAGGGAACAGCGATAGAAGGTAGAGATAAAAAATTACTCTCGAAACCTGATGCTGATGAGCATTGATGAAACGCTGATGACGCCGGGTAGACAGAAACATGTCCGTGTGTTAGTGTAATTTTTTTCTCTCCTTTTATTGCGTTTGCCGTGAATTATTCCATCAATACCATGAGGAAGCTAAGCTATCTTAGCATTATTTTTTGGTTATTGTTTCTAGGCCTTTTCTGATGTGTTCTGTTCAATGTAAAACAATATTTTTATTGTTATACGAGGGTAATTTTTAAATCTTACGATCTAGCAAAGAAAAAAATATTTCTTTGTATTCCGGCAGCATTTAAGAAATAGCTTGACCTAAAAAAATACGAGGTAAAAATCTTTACAGAATATTACTCTATAAAAGCATTAAATTACCAAGAATAAATTCATTTTTCTTGTTTAATACAGTCCTCAATTTTCAATAACTTTCAATAGCTCTATCAAAATTACCCATAACATTTTTGCTGTAGTTTAATGTGTTAAATTTTTTATGGTTCTGTGTTCAAGCGAAAATAATTTTAGTTATCGCTGGATACCATTAAAAATTTTATTGTTTGCAATTATTATGTTTCCTAATAAATTTTGTATTTATAGCTGCTTAGTGTAATTACTTAATTCATAATAATGCATTTTTTCAATCCAGCGCTTCTATGCTTTGTGTAATTGATCACAATATCAAAATTATTATTCTGATGCCACTTAGATAAGACACTAAAGTAGTCGTCGTAATTTCTAGTTCGTTCATATGCCGAAGAAAATATGTAATAAATTGGCTTACCCTTTTTGGCGGATTACAACTAAGTACATAATTAAACGAACGTTCGAAAGGTAGACAACGGTTTGTGGTTTGTAAAATATGCAGATAGATACCAACATAATGCCGATGATGTAATACCCGACGGAAAACTTACATATGAATATTTTTCACACTACGACACACGTACATCTTGGCGATGCTATCGCTTCATAGAAAACATGTAGCAAAATATTTTTCTAGAAGTCGTAAGCGTAAGCGAAGTTTGTAGCGAAAGGTCACATTGAGGTTGTTCGAGGTGTAATTATCTATACTTTTTACATTTTGCGATACTTATCAGTATAATACTTTGAATGTCATTGTTAAAGAAGTGAAGTTGATTTACCTGGGATTGGAAAAAATTAACCACACGCTCAGGTAGAATCTAGTAATCTGTTCTTTTTCTATTGCATTGTTAATGCGCAGATGGATTTTTAACACCCACCACCATCAGACTATATTTTAAACTAGCAGCAACAATTCTTCCACTCTTCCTTAACGCTATTGTCCATAACAATGTGAAGAGACATGTGAATGTTTAAATATATACACTCCCCGACAAAAACTTAGACGCGGTAAGTTTTACGGGTTTTAAGGGTTACAACATTTCTTTGCGAAACTAGCAACATATCTAATTAAGTTTTTATTCCTAAAAGTAAAATAAACTTAAAAATATCTCCTCCAGTAATATATGAACTAAATAATAAATTATTACTCCAACATTTAAACAATTTCTGCGACAAAAATTTAGACGCTCGGTTGCAAATGTAAAACAAAAATAAACAAATGAGTGATCAGTAATGCGTAGATCCTCCATTGTTCTTAATCACTTCCAATAGTCTGTTATTAATAGATTTATATAAATTTAACGCATAATTTTGAGGGATATTCTGCCATTCAGTCACAATTGAAGTTTTCAGTTCCTGCACCGTGAAATATTGACGGCCTCCGCCATAAACGCGACGTGCCAATTCACCCCACACGGTTTCAATAATGTTTAAGTCTGGTGCCGGCCACTGTAAAGTTTTAATCTTTTTCTCTTTAAACCATTCAGTAATGGTTTTTGCTTTATGAATTGGCGCATTATCTTGCTGAAAAACAAAATTGCGCCCGGCCCATTGGTTACCAAAACGTAGAAGATTGTCACGCAATAAGTCTTTATACGTTACAGATGTCATTTTGTTTGTGCAAAACACTGTCCCCCTTTTATCGCGAAATCTAATCGCTGTCCATATCATCACAGATCCACCCCCTAATTGTCTGGTCATTTTCACTTTTGGCTCCTTTCTCAGATCATGATAATAATGCGAGGACCCATCCGGTTCGTCCAAATTAAAACGTTTCTCATCGGAAAATATAACTTCTTCCCATTGTTTCTTCCAGGATACGTGTTCTTCAGCAAATCTCAATCTCGCTTCTTTGTGTTTCGCCGAAAGAGGCGATTTTCTCGACATTTTTTTCCGTAATATTACCGGTGACGCCTTTAAAATCCTTTGAACATTACGCACGTACGTTTGTACTCCCGCCTGTTCTGCAATAACTCTCGCCGACGCAGAAGAATTGGATGCACACAGCAATATCATGCGTTTATCCCGCTCACAGCTTTCGGTCGCCCCTGGCCTTTTGGTTTGCCGTAATTTTCCGGATCTTTTAGGAAATTTCTAACGGAATGATCGCTTCTTCGTAACCGGCGAGCAATTTCCTTCTTACTCACACCATCCTGGTGCCAGGCTAGAACTTTTTATCGAGGATAATTGCTTTTTTCTACCCATATTGCAAACACTTTATAAAATATAATTTCTCGCGGTGAAATGTGTACACTTTACCAGCACAACCGCTGCATATAAAGAGAAGTATCAAATTAAAACATTTGCGACAATATTAACCGTTTAACATTTTAACAATAACAACAAATTAACTTCTTCGTAATTATTGCGCAATAAAAGTAGCATCATCTATTCCATCCATTCCAGTAGCCCCCAATAGCGCTTGCAAAAACATTGTAATAATAATCTACTTCATAACTTCTTCATCTAGGCTGATTCATTTTTAGCCCTCATTATGGAAATTTCGCTTATTATTGGAGATACAGGATAGGGGATCAATCTTCTGCTCATTGGTGTGTTTTATATGGCTTTTCGGCCATTATCGTTTTTTATATTTCTCATCCGCGCCATGTTGGGTGTGAACGCCCTCAGACAGCTTCTTTTTCTGATTTCAACCATATGTAACATGTCAATAGAAGGTTTTGATGTTATTAACTTAATTCTAAATTAAAATTTAATTCCTATCCATGCAACTGATCATAAAGTACGCATTGAAGTAGATGCTAAGGTTACGCGGTTATTTTATTGGTTTATTTTCAAATTGTGGGCGTTCAGAAACCCCGTTCCCATTTCCTAATAAAAATGGAGATTTCTTATGTTAGTAACAAAACGTACCCTTTTTTTACACCAAAATGTATTTTAAAATATAAACGTGCATGACCACAAAAAGAGAGGCGTAAGTAAAAAAACCTTTTAAAGATCTTACGATTGGTGGATATTTAATGTCTTTTTATGATTTTGTAGTAGAAACCTTAGGATCGTCTTCACTGGGTAATATTTAAAAAGAAGGCGTGTTATAAATGTATATTTGGGATCCGTCGGTCTGTGATGGTTTCCTTGTTCTTGTAAGTGGGCGTGTTATAAGTATATGCGGAACCAAAACAGCATTCGACTTATAGATGGCGCATTAAGTCGGATAGGAACCGATATTTTCGAATCCCATAAAACGGAGCTCGTTCAGTCTCTCTTGAATTACTGTTTTGGTAACATCGATCGGATTTAACATAGCATTTCCTGAAAGATGACTACCGCGAATCATACGCGCGTTTATGTAAATTGCTTTAAAAATAAAAAAGATAAGAATATAAGTTTTTTCAAATTTCCTGTGAATGATGGGAATAGAGCGAAAGAGTGGATGCAAAATTGCGGCATTATTATTATTGTATTGATGGACACCGATAAGATAAGACACAAATTAATCTGCGAGAAACATGTTAAGCCAACAGGCATTCTAATAAATGATAAACGTAAATTATTAAGTAAATCCGCAGTTCCTGTGAGATACAGCGAAGCAAGTAAGTACAATGAGAAAATGTTATATGTCCGAACGGATATTGTTTTAATCGGAGTAACTAAAATATTCTTTTTCGAAATTAGATAGAACGGACAATCTTTTAATGTCTCTCAGTTTCCTTCATTAAACATGCACAAAATCGAATTCGTAGGCGAGCGACAAATCGCTAAACATATCCTCGACGAAGCAGAAATATCTATAAATGGACTATTTACATAACAAGTATTAATAACCCTCATTTACATTTTATATAATGTCTATAAACTTTGTTTCGTAAATAGAAACGATACCGCGTCTATCTTTTTGTCGGGTAGTGTATATGTAAATCTGTTCACATTTTACATTTTTCACCCTGGATTTTTTTGTTAAAATAGTACGTAATTGGGCAGCTGAATTTGAATGAAGTGGTACCGACTTGGTTGAGGATGGACGTTCGGAATGGTTATAGACTTACGAGGAGACTATGTTGAGAAGTAAAACTGAATTTGACAAAAAATGCTTGTTTATATATATATAAAAGCTTTTCAGACTAGTCTCGTATATTTAAAATAATAATACTAACGACATCGTACAAATTACCAGCAAAACTTGCGATTTCTTTTGATGTGAAAATCTTTTGATTAACGCCAGATGAAAAATATCATTTAACTCTATATTTATTCCTTAATAGACAATCAGACAATTTTGAAACGAAACTCAATGAAAATGCTCATCTACTCTCACACACAATCAATACGGCCTCGCATCGATTTTCGGTAACTTTAAATTCAGATGGATGAACCAGGGATGAACATCCGTTATCAGCAAGTGATGTACAACTGCATAGCTGCACAATTTTCCGCCAAAATCAACGGCAAACGACTAATTAAAGCGGAATTAGTATCCCATTTAACTACGTCAAATAATAGTACCTTGGCAGTTGAACAAATTCGTCTAATTGTATTTATCTTGCCGTTTTCGCCTAATTTAAAAGTTAATTATGAACCAACCATACGGTCGAATATATTTCTTACTATTCCCGAAATAATAACGTACGAGTACGTTTCATTTGTTCGTTTATATAGGTATTCGCTTCTCCTTTCTATTGCTATTTATTTAGTTGAGCGACGGAAATAATGATCTCTCGAAAAGGTCAAGGAAAGATTTCCAAAATGGTGTCACCCATTTACATTCTAAGAGTTCATTAATTTTTATTTGGGCATTACGGAAGGTGTAATTGGAGTGTGAGGAATCATGGAATTAATAGCTTGTTTATAACTTATTCGACACACAATTATTAGTATAATTGGCGTAAAGTATCATGCGTGGGCGGAACTAGATAATCTCAAATGCAGTAACATTTCTAATTTATTTAAATAATCCAAATAACAGATGGCTACTATGAATTATTACTAAGATGCGAAGAAAGAAGATAGAAAGACCAATTAAAGTTGATAAACTTTATATGTCCCTGCCTTCTGTTAGTCCCTTCTCCTACAAGGTGGCTAACTCTTTCATTTTTCTAATCGCCCAATGGATACTCAGTATACTAACCACTTTGATACCAAAAATAATTTTGTTAATTTACATACGAGGAATAAAGATGCTTTCCTCAATAATTTTGAAACTTTATGGACTCTCTTAACGCCTAATTAAATTTTAATTCGATTTGTGCCTTGAAGTTTTGTTTTAATTCTTAGTCCTGACATATATACATAGTTTCCTTTCACAACATATATTCTTTAAGTTGCCACAGTTTTATGCTTCTTCTAAATAAATCAAGAAATTAAACCAGAAAACAAGTACTGAAGAAGTACAAGCATCTCTCGTTTGCAACACTATAATTATTTAGATAGGAAAAATCTTTTTTTTCCGTACAGACACTGAAACTCTTAACAGTGAAGTGATTTCAGCGTGAATATGGAAACGGCAAAATGAAAGATCAAAACGATCCCGCAATTTCCAAATAAGTGAAAGAAAATTAACGCAAGCAAGACCGGGAGAAAAGAAAAGAAAAGGAAAACACTAAATATCTCGCCGCAATCTAGGCTTTATTTTTTTTTAAAGATCTCGAGAGACCAGTTTATGTAATCATTGGGATAAACTAAGCATGTAATGCCACTGTGCTGCATGTATTTTATTCATTGTGCAAATATGTCACAATGATAAGATTGTTTACATTACAAATATACAAATATTTGTTGGGGCAATCGCTTTTTGTAGCGAACAGGTTATCGATGTGAAATAAATTGTGGTCAATGTGTATAATTTTTAAAATTTCAAAATTTTTTACCAAGAAGAAGGTGAGATAAATCTTTATAACAATAATAATAATAACAACGCGGTCCCTGCTTTCTTTTAAAGAATCTAGGTTTCCGGGATGAAAGCGCGTCGTATCTGCATGAATCTGTCGACTTTTCGCTCTTACATATTTGCATGGAGTTTCTTCCGGGCTGCTGCATGAATGGAATTGTGCCGAAAGCTTTTCTAAAATTTGTATAAATTACTTGATGGCAAAGATAATTTTGTCAACTAATTGGCCTACAATTGTAAATAAGCCACAATATGCTCTGTAGTGGAAAGCCCCTTATACTGTAAATCAACCCAGTGCCTTGCCACAGCTTAATATTGTATAGCTTGATATTGAATGTTTAAAGACAAGGGAAAAGCTCAGTGGCAGTCTAGCAGCAGGCTCGACGTTACTGGTTAATTCAATACTGATACCACTTGCTTGCTCTCGGTGAACAGATTTATGTTTCTGCCCACCTTCTCGGTTCCTTATGATCCATTGTTAACCAAATATTTGTTTCAATCAATACTAGACTTCAACCCTTTACTACAATGATCAAATTCTTATGAAATATATATAAAATGCTTTTCTTTTAAGGAAGCTTCCGATGAATATGGGATTTGAATTCCTCTTTTCATTTATTAAAAAAAAAATCCAAATCATCGCCAGAATCACTCGTACCACTATGGTTAAGACTATTTAAACCAGGGAAGTTAAGATTTTTTATTTTTTTTTAATATTTTAACTAGTGTAAAAGCCTCCATTATGGAATCTATTGACATTTTACTAAGAGCGTCCTTTTATTACTATACATCACTTTAGAGCGGTAATCCATCAGTGACGTCACTTCCTAATGTTTACGATTAACCACTGGAGGCTTTCCGATGATTAAAAGGACTGGCCTTAATATCAAATCCCAATAGCGCCATCTAGTGGTCGGTTGTGAAATTTTCTGATGCTACCCTTGTACCCTGAATATCGTAAGCAGATAATACAACTCAGTACTAACCCTTGAATACGGTTCTGCTAACCGGACAAGATGATTTAATTGCCTATCACTGTTTACTGTGCAAGTTACCGCAAGACTTAATTAATTTAGCAGAGGACGGAGGAATCCATTCTCAAGTAGATTGATGTCAAATAAACTTTTCTTCCTATTCCTAGACATGTGTAAGGAAATTACAACAGAATAATTTTGTTAGAAATATTTTAATTCTGTAACGGATTTCGGAATAAGGAATTACTCAAAGCTGTTTCGAATTTCAATAGTCTTAATCTGCGAAACAAGCAGAACGTCGTAATAGGATTCGTTTCGCAACGTTCGCGGGGTATCTCGCTGAAATTGAATAAAACCAAAACAAGAAATTCACGTCGATTGTACAAATACCATCAACCTAGCTCGCCAACTTAATACAAAAACAAATTCCGCTTTATTTGTCATGTGTATTCGCATCCTACCTGCCTTATACTAATTTAGTTGTGTGTATCGTACATGCGGATTGGACAGGTGGGAGTCATACCTTTTTTTTCCTATTCAATTAGCAACGTCTGTAACGTTGCCTCTCGCTCGGACAAGAGCAGTTGTCCATCGAACCTCCTTGTCGTTCGTTCGTTGTTTTGTGGTCTTGTAACGTTAGGTGGCCGATGAATTTTGTGGAATATTTGTTTGAAAGTTTCCCTGCCGCGAAACAATACGCCACACATCGACGTAATATTTGAAGTAAGTGCAATATTGTTCTCGACATCGTCGGCGCGCCGTAAAGGTGTACGAAATGTGTCAGTTGTGAAGAGCACACAACAAATGAACGGTTAAGAAATAACGCAGGATTAATTTTTTACAATTTCCTCCGAATTGTGGTGACAAAAATTTAAAGGTGGTGAATATGTGTCGTAGCTCGAATAAATGTGGATGAGTGCGTAAGTGCATTGGAAAATGAGAATTATAAAAAACGATAGTGATGCTAATAAAATGGTTTCTAATACTACCACAGGATATCAAAATAATTCTTCGAATAACAACAATATTTATTACACCGCGCAGGTAATAATACTTAAACGCAATTATGAGCTTGGAAAAATTATTTTACACCGAAGGTTTTAATGAATTTTCAATTATATTAGATGTCACGCTCGTGGTTAATGGTTTTTTTAATAGATGATAATACGATTTTGTACGTACTTGACATAATACCTCACTTTGAATTGCTTGCTGTGCACTATCTGTGGCGTAAAATAGCAGGTGTTAGGGAGTAACACAACAATTGTTTTGTTTTCGATGCTTAGAGGCGGATATCACGTTTTAATGTAAAAAAAATTCTATTGATCAGGGTTTCAACTGAATTCATCATAGAAAGAATGGAAAACTAGCGAGCGATTATCTTTCATATTTGGGATGCGTATAAAATTGTGTTAAAACTCTACGTAGCGCAACCCTTTGGAACATTTTGATTTCTGATACGAGAGCTTTATCGCCAAGCCTTTGTTTGGCTTGATCATAAAGTTTATGCCACAATGGTAAATTTGCTTCTTGAAGTCTTATAAGACTAATCTATTACAGCACAAAATATGTGGTTGCCTTAATAAAAATTATAGTTAGATTGAAGATAAAGTGTTGCTGTTATGTCTTTTAGAGTCAATTATGTGACAGCAACACTTTATCTTAAATGCAACTTACAGTCAACGTTAGAAAGCAGCTGCCTCAATAGAATTTTTAAATTTCTTACTATTTATTTAACATAATTCCGAAAATATTTAAGGCTAATATGGACTTTACCATAACATCACCATTACCATTACGTTATCGTAATGGTAATTGTAACAAACGATAAAATATCATGATCTCTTATAAATCAAAACTATTAAGGTGGTGTCGTCAATGTAGCTTTTCCTGCTGTTGGTTCTATATCTTCGACATCCAAAATTAACGCTGCTGCTCCAAAAATCAATATAAATTGGGCAACAGTAACGAGGGATCTTTAAGGGATTCTGTGACCCAACGAAACTATTTGAACCAATGCTTAACTGTGGCATGCGATAGTCCAGAGTTTGTATAAACCATCGTTTGATTTGTTGAATGTTAATTAAAGGCAAATCTATCAAACGGTAGCTTTTTCTTATTACTTTCTTACTAGGTACCTAAGGCTTAGAGCACGTGGATCGTACCTCATCCTTTTCTAGAGACTGCAACTACCGATTTTTTTCAATTTTTGCCAGTACTGAATAATAAAAAGAAAGACTCAAAATTGGATTTAACTAACCAAATTGTTGTTGCTAAGAAACGCGACGTTTATATTTTAGTCTTAAGTATTTTTGGATGAAGCACATAAATGAAATGAAGGTTTTACTATATTAAACATCTCAAGACACAATTCCTTATGAGGCTTTTAATTACTGCAAGAATCGTAAAATAAATGTAACAGCTGTAGCAAACCTACATTATGCTTTATATTAACACCTCATTTATAGATAATATCTCGGAAAGTAGCACCTGGTGTTCATTAAACCTTTATTATTATGAGTTAGTGTTTAGATGGATCCCTGGTACAGGGTGGAATAAAAGCCCCAAATTCACATGCTAAAACCAAATGCCAAAGGCAATAAAGAAGTTAGTATAAATTTTCTATTTATTGGCAAATAAGTATGAAGATAAGATTGAATGTATGTGATGAAATATATTTTACAATACAATTTTGATATTATTTGAATGGGATTTTCCATTGCTGTACCAGGAACAAATATTTAAAACGGGCAGGGCTATTGTTGTTTTTGTTTGTAGCCTTGCAGAGCAGCATTAGCCAAAGTTATTAATCCCAGAAATAAAATACAAAATATTATTGTATCTATTGTATGAATATTTCAATATGTTTATCCCGCTTAATTATTGGATTAAGATTACTTTAAACAAAAATACATTAAACAATAGCTATATAGTCAGCGGTTTTCATAATCGGGCGTGTTTAGAATAACCCCATCTCAAATAAGAAGCCCAGACTTCGTATCTTGAAACTCGGCTTTCATAAATACATACTTAAAGTGTAATTATCCACATTTTACTTAAAACGCTGCTTATAGCAATAATTTCTAGTTAATGTGCGAGAACCAAGTCACAACTTTGCTGTAATTATAACTTAACTCCCTTATAGCTTTTTCTGCTATATACATAAGAGCTACAAAGTTTTGTTAAATATTCCACTACGACTACGAGCGGATATTAAATATTGTTTCGCTACTAATGTCAGAGAAATAATGTGCATAATAGCTTTTGTGAAATAATCCAGTGACGTGTAATTTACTAAAGTAAGTATATACCAACAAGTTAATCCATTTAGATACTGTAAATTACCAGCTTTACTTAAGTTTCTTATCGCTAAAAAGCTTCTAAGCTAGGAATTAACGTTAGTCAGTGCATAATAATAAAGTTCCACATTTTTCGAGCATTGGCAACTATCTACAAAACAGTACGTGAATTCGTGTAGTAGGTCCAGAAATGTACGCGATTCTACAAGGTGCCGCAAGGAATTTACGGCAAGGAATATAATTACGGCTTTATCTTTTATTTTACGAAAATTTCAGTCGCGTTGAAGGCTCAGTTTTTGTTTGTGTCGGTCGATGTTAGTGTTTCTGTAAAAATGGAAAAAAATCGAATATCGAGCTATCATTTGAAAAGCGTTACGTTAAAATTCTAGATTTCCGCTAAAGCTAATATGTCTTAACATTTTAAACGAATTAACTTTTCTCTCTTATTATGAACGCAACCCAGTGCCACGTTTCATTTATTAAATTATTTCTTGAACATTTGTTATAGTTTTGGTCGCATAGATTGTAACTTTTCAAATTAAACTTTATTGCACTAGGTAAGCCGCGTATTCCAATTTCAACTGTTATGTAGGTTTGAAAACAACATGGACAGTATCTATCTAATTTACACTTACTGGCTATTGAGCGAAATTAAATGTCAACACAGAAAGCATTTAATAAATGGGTTACACGGGAAACTATGGATTTACTCGTTATTTTCTGCCGCGAGCTGTATAGAATTTTACAAACATTCAAACCATAAACAGAAACATTGAGCATGATAGTATTTTAGTATGTACATATCTGACACAGGATATCCTCTAGTGGCGACGAAAATACTCGCTGATGGTAGAAAATACACCTTTAATATTTACCGATACTCTTGCGAATGTACACTGCCGCTCAGAGAAGTTCGGTCGGTTATTAAAAAACATGAAAAGGTTACAGAAACAAACGAAACTAAAAACAAAATGCAATTTTATTGT
>LR737381.1:33478854-33604259 GCA_902655005.2 Marronus borbonicus | reverse complement strand
TTACTCCAATGTTTAAACAATTTCTGCGACAAAAATTTAGACGCTCCGTTGCAAATGTAAAACAAAAATCAACAAATAAGTGATCAGTAATGCGTAGATCCTCTATTGTTCTTAATCACTTCCAATAGTCTGTTATTAACAGATTTATATAAATTTAACACATCATTTTGAGGGATATTCTGCCATTCAGTCACTATTGAAGTTTTCAGTTCCTGTACCGTGAAATATTGACGGCCTCCGCCATAAACGCGACGTGCCAATTCACCCCACATGTTTTCAATAATGTTTAAGTCTGGTGACCGTGCCGGCCACTGTAAAGTTTTAATCTTCTTCTCTTTAGACCATTCAGTAATGGTTTCTGCTTTATGAATTGGCGCGTTATCTTGCTGAAAAACAAAATTGCACCCGGCCCATTGGTTTCCAAAACGTAGAAGATTGTCACGTAATAAGTCTTTATACGTCACGGATGTCATTTTGTTTGTGCAAAACACTATCCCACTTTTATCGCGAAATCCAATCGCTGCCCATATCATCACAGATCCAGCCCCTAATTGTCTGGTCATTTTCACTTTTAGTTCCTTTCTCAGATCATGATAATAATGCGAGCACCCATCCGGTCAGTCCAAATTACAACGTTTCTCATCGGAAAATATAACTTTTTCCCATTGTTTCTTCCAGGATACGTGTTCTTCAGCAAATCTCTACCTCGCTTCTTTGTGTTTCGCCGAAAGTGGCGGTTTTCTCAACATTTTCTTCCGTGATATTACCGGTGACGCCTTTAAAATCCTTTGAACATTACGCACGTGCGTTTGTACTCCCGCCTGTTCTGCAATAACTCTCGCCGACGTAGAAGAATTGGATGCACACCGCAATATCATGCGTTTATCCCGCTCACTTACAGCTTTCGGTCGCCCCTGGCCTTTTGGTTTTGCCGTAATTTTCCGGATCTTTTAGGAATTTTCTAACGCAATGATCGCTTCTTCGTAACCGACGAGCAATTTCCTTCTTACTAACACCATCCTGGTGCCAGGCTAGAACTTTACCCCTTTCTATCAAGGACAATTGCTTTTTTTCTACCCATATTGCAAACACTTTATAAAATATAATTTCTCTATGTCTATAAACTTTGTTTTGTAAATAAAAATGATACCGCGTCTATGTTTTTGTCGGGTGGTGTATTATCACCAATCAAGCTTGCTCAGATACGTCCGAAAATACGAATAACTATATTTGAGCTTGTTGCTTTTATTGTGAAGCTTCAGAAGTGAAATCGTAAAAGTAGGATTTCGAAAGGTGCAACTGAAAATCTTAAATAAATTTACGTTAAATCTCAAAAAGTCTTAATGCTCTAGTTTACAATAAGCTCGGACAATTCTGTAATAATTATAACATCAATGTTGAAGTTGCATTTCAATAAAATTATATCCTTAAAGATTATCTACATGTGAGGATTTGGCTTTATAGATTTACTAACGTTAATATCTTATTGATAAGGTGTAGCTTATGTTACTGTTTTTCATTTAAAATAATAAAGGTTAGTATTAAGTGTGCATCTTCAATATTTTACGTAAATTCTTAAATTTAACGTACAAAATCTAAACACAACAGGTACATATGCTTCATATTTTAAGATAAGAGTGTCTTTGGTTGAATAAAATTCTAAATATAAACCAGTCATGTCTTTTGAAGTCGTTAAGACGCCCTTTCTCGTCTTTTCCCCGCATCGATTGCGCACTTCGACCAAAATAACTTACGAAAATAAAAAGAAACTCGGAAACTAATTCCGGCAAATTAATACAACATTGGCCACCAAAAATGCCGACACACGAATTCGCCAGCAGACAACAGATTCTCTAACATTATTTACAAACAGATTTTTGGGTCGCGAAGTGTACGGAAGTAGAATTGGGTCAGCGCGTGCTTCAAATACAGACGAAATAAAAATCAATTTCTGTTATTTTGTTTTCGTTTTACGCAAAGCAAGGAGCGCAGACACACACATGAGAGGACGGGTCCGACGGCGATGGATTTCGCGTGGCTGGACTTGATGAATGCGAACATTAAAAAGTTATAATTGCGAACATTCTGCTGAAATATTATCGGGGGAGATTACTCCTAAATATATGGACTGCCATTGACAGCTTTTTTCGTGTCTGCGTTGTTTTTGCCGTTATATTTTTTTGAACGACCCGTTCAAACCATATTATCGTCAGTGTGGGTTAGATTTAAGTGCTGAATTGCAAATAATGCTGATGGGCCACACGTTTTGTGGTATTTGAAATATGTAGCAAATATTCGAAGAAGAAATTATAAGAATGTTATTTACTTGAGAACTGTTTATAGAGCATTTTGCGCTGCTTGGTAACTCGATCAAAACTTTGCTTGCATCGCATTGCATGCGTGGCAGAGGATTAGATTAGGTTTAATTTAGGCATTTAATTTTTCTTAGTTTATTATGTTTAGGCTTGGTTGAGGAGCAGGTACTGATGTTCAAGAAGACTTCCCTGAACCACCTTTATGGTTTTGGCGGTTTATGTTTGTGATTATTATTAATTGTTAATTATTATTTTTTTACTAGTGAAATAAAGACGATTACTTTTATCTGTTATTAACCCTTTCATTGCGGAGATATTTCAGCCGCCACTTAAACTGTAGGAAAGCACGTGCGAATATATTCATGTAAAGCAGTGAAGGGTTAATGATTCTTCAAAAAAAGCCTCATGTCTGTTTACCAAACAGCAAATATGAAATCCCTTATACGTTATTTTCAATTTTGCGTGGAATACGCAAATTCGCGTAAGTAACTAATTACGTACAGTACACACAGGCGACCTCCTCTCAAATGAGGTAACCGCTTTTACGATCTCTTTGTGTCTGTATAAAATATACCGTGCTCTTTTATAATTCAAACGGCATACCGTGGAGTTGCGAGCTTGGGGAACGATGCAAAGCACATCAAGTGCACTGCCATTACGTTCGCGTGTTCGAACTTCCGGCCGAAAGACCCTTTGAAACAGGAAATGATTATGCGGACAGGTAGACGGCGGGGCTGGCGTGTGTAATAAAGACGGTGGCAGGTTCATGTATGCGATACGTGAATGAATCACATGCTCGCTTGAAACGCGGCAAGTTAATAATTTTCAATATGCTTTAAAGTAAATACAACGTGCATTTATAGAAAAGCGCTCAAAAACCGCGCTGTGATCTCTAGATTAATTGCGAGTCGCGTCTAAAAGCGTAGTATTGTAGTAATGAGGATGCTCAGTAGCATGAAAACAGAGCTTTTATTATGTATTTACTTAACAGCCAGTTATATAATAACATTTTGTTTTCATCAAGCTTTTGGTGTTTTATTGAGCTTTCAGCAAAATATTTAAATTAGCATTACAACTTAAACATTTTTAACGAGAGCTTTTATTAATCTGTTCATCCTTTCGGTATGCTTCGCAGGATATGGTGACCTAGTCGCTGCCGTTCAACGTCTTCAAACACAACTCAAGAAAGCCGGAACAGGCAGAGGACTGGGCGGTCTCGAAGGAAGGGTGGCTGCCGTGCAATCATTACTCCTGTCACCGCAATTCGGCCGAGCCCTGGCGATTCACAATAAGGTACAAGCCGTTCGATCACGAACTGCCCCAAGACCCACTGCGAATGCACAAGCTGCTCTCAGGGATTGTCTCGACGTTATAAGCAACACACAGAGCGCTTACGCGGTGGAATTAGCTACCCTTTTAACAGGTTTGTTTGCTTACATCACGTAAATGTGTATAACACTTACCTAAAGAAAAAACGGAAAGAGAAACATTTGCTTAAACTATTTCCCCTACAACATATTTTTTCCAAGGCTTACCAATTATTGAACTCACGGTCGCCTAGTTTGTGATATTTCACAAATGGTTATAATTTACAATTTTTTCCAGAAGATACTAGAAATTACGCTACATTTTTCGCATTTCTTTCCAGTGAATCAGTAGATAAATATGTGCTACTACGAGATTTTTTCAATACGAAATTAAACTTGGTTTGCAATTTTATTTCGATGAAGCATTAATTGAATATATTCTTGGAATGAAGGAATTTCAAGAATATATTCAAGGACAAGAATCCGTTAAATGTTTTTTTGTTTGTATCAATATATTAACGTATTAATTTGATTCACTTAACATACAAACATGGACAATTTTCATTTGTCCTTACAGCGTACGCATACAAAATAGTTTCATTGAATATGTTCGTTGGATAAATCATGACTTGGTTTAATAAAATATGTACTGCATGTGGTCGGGATTTTTACAATTGTATTTTATAAAGGGAATATCGGTTTGTGCGTATTATTTGTAATACATTACTTTTTCTCAAAAGCTTTCTTAGACCCTCTTCACCTCAAATTATGTAACATAAATAATTTTGGTCTTTTCCGGGTTCAAACAAACCGGCATTCCCAAACAAAAATAAATTGAAATCTATCTAGATGGTATCAATTCCATCTGATAGCTTATTCCACTGCGACCTTTTCTTCTTCTGCCTGGCAGAACTTGGATGTTTGAACATGGAACGTCCTGTTAGTAAACAGCAATGTTACACTAGATTTTCTACATCTGCGTAGTAGATCTGCTGCAATTTAAGTCAGTACCTAATCGGAAATTGCTTAACTCTGACCTGGAATATTTTTCCAGCAACCTTAAACTTTCTTTTATCTCCATTACTTACAACTATCGCGTGCCCCATGCTTACAGAGGACCTCGGGTTTTTAACCAGGCGAGCTTACGTCTGCTTTGATGTTTCTTTGGTGCACTAGTATTTATCCATGTCGCTTTTAATTCAAATACCTATAACATAAGTTTAAAAAATATTTGAAAGGAGTTATACATTGGCATCTTAAATGGATAAAAGTTCTCGCTTCAATACTTGAAAAGCCTAAAAATATCGTATATAATCTTCTATTTACCAATTATTTCAAGGTTACGAATTGGAAGCTCTTATGGTAGCACACGATGGTATAGCTGCAACGTTACCGGAAGATTCCACAACGCCAACGCCATCTACAGCCGAAACGATACCCCAGTCCTCATTATCCGACCATTACCGAGAAGATAACATAAAAATAATTAAAATCGAAAAGAGTACCGAACCTCTAGGTGCGACCGTGAGAAACGAAGGAGACGCGGTGGTGATAGGAAGAGTTGTCAGAGGCGGCGCGGCTGACAAAAGCGGTCTGCTGCACGAGGGTGACGAAATTCTCGAGGTGAACGGCATCGAGATGCGAGGCAAAAGCGTTAATTCTGTCTGTGATATACTGGCCGCTATGGAGGGCACGTTGACGTTCCTCATAGTGCCGGCGGCTCAGGCGCGGTCCCATTCCGGTCGCGAATCTTTATTACACGTTAGGGCTCATTTCGACTACGATCCCGAAGAAGACATGTACATACCTTGTCGAGAATTGGGTATCAGCTTCCAAAAAGGTGATGTTTTGCATATCATAAGCCAGGAGGATCCTAACTGGTGGCAGGCGTATAGAGAAGGTAAGTAAGGTCAAAATTATGTATTTGTAAAGATTTCTTCAATCAACAAATTCGTAATTCGTAAATTATTGTCTAAATATTTTCATTTTTATTATTACAGGCGAGGAAGACCAAACCTTAGCCGGCTTAGTACCTTCGCAATCATTTCAACACCAGCGGGAGAGCATGAGACTGGCAGCGGAAGAACGAATGACGAAACCGCAAAGGAAATCTTCAACGTTACTGTGCGGTAAAACGGCAAAGCGTAAGAAAAAGAAAGGGGCGTACGCAGAAGGAGGTTACCCAATGTACACAAACGCTGTTGATGGTAAGTTAGAGTGATTTTCATAAACAACGTATAACTTGTTGGTCTGGCTAGGTCACATTTGAGTTGTCACTTCAGCAGACAGCATGCTAATAAAGAAAATAATGTTCTAGTAATACTTTGAAAAATTGCATTGATTTAAAACATTTTTCTTTGTTTTGCGATATTTTGCAACTATATATTGCCTTTCCGCAATTCACATCGACTATAATGTATTTAATGTCTTTAGAATACGAAGCAGAAGAAATATTAACCTATGAAGAGGTCTCATTATATTACCCACGAGCGAACAACAAACGACCCATAGTGTTAATTGGGCCTCCCAATATTGGAAGACACGAACTTCGTCAGAAATTGATGGAAGACTCCGAAAGATTTGCTGCAGCTATACCTCGTAAGTTTGACGTTTTTTTTCTGTACGAGCGCGTATTGAATACGAAGATCGTAACTTTTCGCGACTTCTTAATGTAATTATATTACGTTGTATAAATTGCGTATACAATTAATTATATTTTCAATTAATCTAACATATACCTGCTTCGTTATAACTATTAATTACTGATTATGCATTCACATTTCAATTTTCCTTTATAGATACTTCCAGAGCGAGGAAGGATACGGAAGTGGACGGTCAAGACTACCATTTCATAACGAGAGCGCAATTCGAAGCCGACATCCTGTCACGGAAATTCGTGGAACATGGGGAATATGAGAAAGCCTACTACGGCACTTCATTAGACGCTATTAGATCCGTGGTTAATTCAGGGAAGATATGCGTTCTTAATTTGCATCCGCAGAGTTTGAAAATTTTAAGGACGTCGGATCTTAAGCCGTACGTTGTCTTCGTCGCGCCTCCTAGTTTGGAGAAATTGCGACAAAAGAAGATAAGAAACGGCGAAACGTACAAGGTACGGTTCGGTGAGAGAACCATATTAACAATAAAGGCGTCAGGTTTAATTAAAATTTAACATACGGGGTGTAATTGAAACATGAACATGAAAACATTATTAAATAACGAACTAAATCGTTTTAATTTTTTGATCTTCCAGCAACTTTTAAAACAGTTTTACATTTATACAAAAGTTGTTCGGAATTAATAAAATTAGAAATGAATGGGCCTAAAAACAGTTTTATATTTTCCATTCGTATTTAAATTACGCCTTATATCGATTACTTAATTCTGTTTCGTATTTTTTTTTTAAGTGGATTATTTTCAATTTTAGGAGGAGGAACTTAAGGATATTATAGAGAAGGCCCGCGAAATGGAGGACAAATATGGTCATTTCTTCGACATGATCATAATAAATAATGATACGGAAAGGGCGTATCACCAGCTGCTCACCGAAATCAATAGTCTAGAGAGAGAGCCCCAATGGGTTCCGGCCGCATGGGTGAAGTCTCTTTAGTTAGAGGTTCAATCTGTAACAAATGACACTTGTATATTACCATTTAGTTGTAAAATGACTGATCGTAAGAGCTCATATTTATTCAAGTACTTAATTTTCTAGATATCTATTACTATTTTAACTACTTTTACGTGCGTACGTATATGATTTTTATAATTATTATTATTATTATCACAACTAGGTATTTTATTGCAATACTTACGACACTTATACAGTTCAAATCAGTTTAGGTTTTAAGAGACTGCGCGTTTTAAAAAAAGATTTTTGCAAGATTTTATCCACTACTTACTTTTAATCAATGATTCCATTATGGTAATAAAGATACAATGTGAAATATTTAATATTAACAATACCTAGATACATACTTATATAAAATAAGATGGTGCTAGTCGATTGTAACTGTCACCTTAAACTGTAAAATGTGAATCTTTTAACGATTGTACAATTTTTTTTGATCTTCTTTTTGAGCTATCGTTTTATTTATTAAAGTATTTATATTATCCGACGAACTATCGTATTTGTAGATTAAAAAAGGATTAAAATTGAAATATTTCATCGTTAAAGAAAACATAAGAACGTATTGCATACATATGAATATATAATAGAAACTCTCTCATCTTTTACAATATGGATAATTACAAATCTATACTATAAAATAAGATAATAGAATAGTTGAGATGATATCAAGTTTTCCATTTTCAAATTTTTGAACTGTTCAAGTTCAGCAACACAAGTACACGATATATTAAAGCGAAAAATGGGAATTTCCTATTTAAGTCCCCAAAGCCATTATCTAATGATTCTCTCAACAGAGAAGCGGTACATCCTATTAAATTTTAATCGAAATTATGGTCTGGCACCATAACAAATAGATTCATGATTTTGTTTTATTGTTGATTCGATCAACAATTTCTAAGGCTTCTTAAACTCTCAACTTATTTAGTTCACCAGAGACCATGGTTATTATTTTCTTTTTACTTTAAACCAATTAAAAAATGATCAAAACACGTTAGGATAAGGATGGCGTAAGTTAGTAACAAAAATTTAGAATGTTAGCGTTATCGCTGTTTTCTCATTGCCAAGGAATTTAAATGCATTGGTTTTAAACTTTATTTTGTATTTTTTTTACAAATTTATTTCAGGTTTGTTGTCATAACGATGTTACTTGGCCAACAAAGTATTTGGTTTTCTTTTTAATAATAAAAGAGGAAATGTATGACAGACAATCATAATGATCGTTTTCATCCAAGGTTTCTGGCGCAACTACAAATTTTCTTTATTTTCTCCTCCTTTTCTACATAAACCAACCGGCTTATTATTTCTTTCCATTACACATTACTCTGTACTTTACTAAGCCATTACACTACTCTACTTTACTGCAGATCTTCTACGTATTATTTGTTAATTAAACGTAGCCTCACGAATTGTATCGTCTGATACTGGACCAGATGTATCATTTATTAGACCTGCGGCGTCTTCTGTAGCTGGATCCGAAACGTCACCAACATTTGGATGTGATATAGGACCTGCAACAAGACCCGGTGTATCATTTTTTAACATTCTTTTCCAGTCTGTTAATACTGCTGCATAGAACCTAGATGCAGCAGCATTAACTTCTGCTGAGAGAACATAGATGCAGCAGCATTAACTTCTGCTGAGAGAACATAGATGTAGCAGCATTAACTTCTGCGCTGAGAGAACAGAAGGATCAATTTTCCTTTTGGGATTGTCACTCCCGCATGTTTTCGTTTCCAAATCAGTAAATCCTGGTCCTGCCGCACCTTAAGTGACTTCAATATCATGAATTAAAATTAATGCTGTACTAAAAAATTTATGAATTAAAAATTAAAGTAAAAAGAAAATATTTACGTTATGGAATGCTATCTGGAGCAAAGTTCAAGCAACGTAAGATAAAGTGGGCAGATAACTTTGGAAATATCCTCTCCGTTGCCTCTCATGTTTAAGAATATAATTTACATTTAAAGGATGTGCTTGAATTGCTGACTTAAAACACTTCTTTTCCTGAGAAAAAATAACGTTTAAACATCACCGGGATGCTGTGATCTTCGCTAAAGTCCTCTGAGGCGCAACAAAAAAATCTACGACCATGTTGATGACATGTGCTTATCAACAAAGGAAAAAAAATAATAGAGACGGCAATAATGTCTGTACATAATAAATATAAAATTAATGAGAAAAAAGAGGAAACTAAATAGAATCGTTTTAATCTCGTATTTTATCTGTTCATAGCGTTGTATTTAGCGTTCGATTGTTGTATATATTTACAAGAAAAGAAAGTTATAAAGAGAAAATAATTGTCTTTAGGTATACTGGAATGTAACTACAATACGAATTACCTATAATCGATCGCTCACTAAATAAAATAATAAGATGGACTAAGTACTTTTAAATTGGTGTGTTAGTTGATATTTTATAACTAATTCGACGTAAATTTTTTATCTACTAAATTTAAATTTTAAAATATAAATATTACTACTAAACATGTTTCAGACGCTCATTTAATTCCCACTACTACAATAGAATTCTAATATTATCGATGTGAAATGTTGAATAATAACTTCCGTTATCGAATAAATAAATGATCATTAATAGTTTTCTCGATGGCACAACTTATTTTGTAGTTGCAGTTGAACTTCATACCATCATCCCGATACAATGATTACAAAACTAGTTGTTTTTTCGAGAGTAAACATCTCCAAATATAAGGTTTTAAGGTGATTTTTAGTATGTATTGTATCTAGTTTTTACATACTATGCTTTAGTATTTATCTTTATTAGTGTAGAGTTGTAAGTTTAGGTGCAATTTAATTTTACTATTAGTAGTAATAATGAGAAAAGAACATATACATATTGAAGAGAGATGATATACATTCTTATATTTTTAATCGTCGCATTTTCATTTCTTTTTGCAGGAAGCGAAATTATTGTAAGAATTTACTCGGTTATATGGTAATTTTAACGAAATTATTATTTTTCATCTCAAATCAGTCATCATTCCAATATATTATAGTAAACGAATAACCTAGGGATACTTACAATAATTATTTTTACGATTAATTTTCTTCTATTCGTGTTCTCTTTTTTAAGTGGATTTAATAATTACAGAAAATAGATCTGAAGTCATACGGTTTCCATTTGTTTATTTGTTGTTATGGTTGTTAAAACTAATTGTACATAATATTATATGAGATATCAGGTGTACATACAGTGGGCAGACCCTATGGTGTCTGCGGAGATGTGTAAAAAAAACTACTCATCGTTAGAATTTTGACTTCGGGTTCCTTTTATTTTTACATATTTTATTATGCATAAATCATTGTTTTAGAACTGCAGAAATAAATATTTCTCAACAATAAAGTACTGTTTTATTTCATTTTAAAAATGGGACATTAGTGAAAGACATTGGATAGACACAAGGTCATTACAATCTTATTGAATGCTGTTATCAATGTCCCATGCTCTCGCATTCGTAACGTGTATCATATTTGCATGTGTATATCCGCTTATCTATTAATTCCCGATCATCGTGTGTCACACATCAGACAATATCTAAACTCTAAACAAACGCCGCATTGTGCATTTTATAAAAATAATCATTAAAGAAATTTTTTGGACTTTACGATGAAGAAAAACAAAATAATCTGTAAAATATATAGTATATTTTCTATTTGAATTCTTACAGCTTTGCAGCAACAATATTATAAAGATATTTTTAATAATATTGTACCTATTTGTCTATTCATTGATTTCGAACGCCGCAAATCGAGAGACAGGTAGTTTCGCTTTTGAGAGCTAGTACCGGTATTACGGTGTAGGTTAACTGGGTCGTATTTCTAATTTCCGTGATAATATCGTAAAGGTGTTCCGTTGGAATGTCATTTTTCACGCTGTAGAATATTTTCAGACAACAGATAGAGTTGGGGTCATATTCGTGACCTTGCTGTAACTTATTCAACGCATAATTGAGAGCTTCCTTCATAATATCAAGAGATATTTGAGCATTAACTTTTTCGGTATTGTCTATATGGCACACAATTGCCGCTATGTTATTTTCATAGTTCCAACGTCGATATATCGAAATTGACCAATCCTCGATACACTTTCCTGTTTCTTCGTCTAAAATTACAATCGTCAAACTACCATCATATCATAAAGTATAAAAACGTAGGCTTCCACGGCCAGAGTCAATTGAAACTAAACGTGTTCCGGGTTTGAACCGTGCCATGTCGTTGGTTAAAATAAGGATCGACGTTTCGCCCACAATCGTATGGGGCTTCTTCAGGAGAGTGATGGCAACAGTTAGCACGGTAACTCAACGTGTGAACCACGCCAGAGGCGAAACTAACTGAGCGGGAAGCAGTGGTCACGGTAACTCGGCATGTGAACCATGCCAGAGGCTAAAACCAACTGCGAAGAACGCGGGGAGCAGCACGCTTTTATGCAGGTGGTGGGTGGGACCTGTCGCTGTCTCCTGAAGAAGTCCCATACGATTGTGGGCGAAACGTCGAGTTTTATTTTAACCAACGACATGAAACGGTTCAAACCCAGAACACGTTTAGTTTCAACTATCATAAAGTATATTCTTACATTCAAATTGGTTATTGTGCGTATGGGCCCATACATGCCACTCCACTAAAGCTTCTCTAGGTAAATTTGATACCACTACATAATCCATGATTGAATTATTTGTACATTCTTCCCAATACTTATTGGCAGTCTCAATATATTTCTTATCACATACATAACAAACACCCTACAATAAACACGTAAATATCTTAAATAAGGTGGAAAGTTTCATTTTCAATTTATCACACTTACTTGAACTACGTCTCTAATTGTCAAGTTTCCGTCTACAGCCTTGAGTAATCGGCCGATATGCCGAAGCGACAGCTTGCATTGCTGTTTAATACCGTCACTAATGAGTTGCATACTGCCAGGAACTAATCCAATTTGCCCAGCAAGATACATCAGATCTCCTACTTTTACCACCTGGCTATATGGGCCAATATTTGCGGGAGCCCAGTGGGACACGCTTTGCACATGCATGGTGTATCTAACAGATAAAAATAATTATAGTTTCAATTATAAATGTTAGAGGCACAATCTTAGCGCCTTTTGGTCTTTAAAAAATATACAAAATGTCAGCCTCCAAATAGAATCGCATTTACAAAAGTGCATGTGGATAGGGCTTTTAGAACCACAACTAATCTAGAGTTCATGTACCTTTCTGTCTGTAAATCTCCAGTAGCGTTACTGGTCACGTTGCCGTTCCATGAAACCGCTTCCAAAATTACCGGGCAGTTGCCTGGTAAAGGCACTTGTACACAGGCTCTAGTAGGAGGATTTACGTGATTTAAAACCTCGCCGTAGAAACGATTAAATTCTGCAAATTGTGACATATCCGAAATATACATATTGATAGAGCATATATTCTCAAGTTCCTGTTCTTTTGAAGATACTTCATCTGAAAATTACAGCGAATAAATCGAAAGATTAGGTAGCAAATTCTTAGGTTTAATACACTTTCAAAATTCAAATAATGCTACGCTATAATTGCTGGAGATGTTGTTAAAGCGCCGATTTAAATAAGAAGAAATGTAAATATGATAAATGCACAACAAAAGAAAAAAACGTTGCAGGTGAATATAATAAGTTGATCTTGCATACCTACACTTTAATTTCTCCATAGCTTCCTTCATCGCTTCACATGGATTTTCTGAAGTTCCGTGAATTCCTCCGATCCATAGCCATCCATTTCCACTTTTGGCAGAATTGATATTTTGACAAATATCTTTAATCTCCAATGTAGTATCTTCAATGTTAACGTTTGCAGAATTTGATACCTCCTCGTTGATTTCCTCTGGAACGTACACATTTTTTAATTTATGAAATTTTAATAAATAAGTAAGAATTACCATTGTTCACCATTTCAGTAGCTTCTTCTCCATAATCGGTCACATATCCATCGCTATCTTTCAACGGCAATGCTGACAACCGATTTTGTAAATCGAGTGGCGGCAACTTTAATTCTAATTTCAACTTATTTAATTTTAAATATCCAACAGGCGCAATGGGGTCATCTGAATGTATTACTGTCTCTGATTCTTCTCTGGAAATTATTAATTTTTATTTAAACTATAAAAATTACCAGTGTTAAGCGTTCTGCATACGCTGGGGTAAGTACGTAAGGAGTACGGGCCCGTATGCAATTATATACATTGTGTTTTCATAGGTTTTAATTAAAATTTGATCAGTTTATCGGGAGTCTATTCTACAAAAATTACAGAAAAAAGTCAACTTACATTACTATTCTACTTTTATAGAGAGGGCAGTCGATTGTAAGCGTCTCATATTCTCCTCCTTCACCACAAATGTTCAAACCATACTTTTCGTGCATTGCTAATAAATGTGGTTCTACTAATCGTAAGGAACGTCCTAAATGTCGTGACGGCTCCAATCCTAAAGCAGCTACTTTAATTATAATAGCATCTATTTTGCATTTGATCATTTCTTGTAATAATTCTTCTTGGTCGCGCTGCCATAAGTAAGCTAACGGTGTTACATTTAACCTACTGCATCTGTAAACATCAGCCCTTGTGTTTTCTATTGCCACCAGACAAAAGGTTACTTACACATTTTCTACCCTAATTCGTTGATAATCTGATAGGATTGCTCCCACTGAAACAGCATCGTAATTGATTGTATTTTTTATATCGCGGAGTAAACCAAACAAATCTTCAACTTCATCATCCTCTGTGGGTTCGTAAGTCTTTCCTTGTTGATGCGATCGTCCGAAAGTGTCACTTCTAAACAGTGGTAGATCCATGGCTTCTGCTATTAGATCAATGGCTTCATAGCCTACGCTTTGGTACATGTAACTATCAATCTCAGTTTTAGCATGTGGCTTTAAATTGGCTAAAGCGATTATTTCATGCCCTGCCGCTATGCATTGCATCATATTAAAGCTGCTGTCTTTTCCTCCGCTTATTAACGCTACCACTTTCATCTTAAAATAATGTAAAAAGCTGTAACAAAAATATGTTACATACAGAACAAATGGACGCAGAGTAAAATGTCGCGCATTAAATAAATTGCATAACGAAAACGTGACTTACGTATGTGCACAAAATATTTAACGATAAATAACGATACCAAAAAATGTCTGAAAAAAGGAGGTTAGGGGATGTCAAAAAAGGGACAAAAAATTATGACAGAACAGGGTGACAGGGTAAGGACACTGTAAAGATATTGATATTAGCCGTGCTTCACATTGGAAGATTTATTAAAAGTGAAATATTTTATTTATTTTTATGAACAATGTGTGCTTCATGAATGATTTCAAAATCGAATGAAAGTATATTATCAAATACAGAAATCACATTATTTAAATTCAATAAACATTGGCTTCATTTTTAATTTTTATTTTCCGGAAAAAAAAATTAATTTAAATTTAATTAATTTAATTCTTTTTATTTCCTTTAAAATGTAATACTTGGAATCAAATTGTTGAAATTTTGAATATTAAGCATAATAGAGATTTTTCCAAATATTCTTATTACACAAAAAAATACGAAAATTCAGTTTATAACAAAAGATGATTCGAGTTAATTTAACACCAATATTTTATTATTTTGTTTAAATTAAGCTTTTCAATTAACTTTAAATTTACCTTCTAGCTCCAATCAATAGGATTGATGTTGATGAAAAGTTATTAGTTTTCACAGAAGTATTACATACACAAGCTACTTTAACTGTGTTCTTTTAGACAAAAACTGGTTAGAATTGATTAAGGATTGATTAAGAGTTTCCGTCTGGCAAAGTCTTGTAGATTACGATAAGAAAAGAATGCAGTAAACTTCTACGTGTTAAAAGAGTTGCCTATCCGAAGTTGTGACAAATTTATTAAAAAAATTAATCTTATTCAAACAAATATTATTGACCTTCAATGGTAGCAAGGACTGTGGCGTAGTATGGTAAACAACACAAAAGTATCGGCAATTTTCGCACCATACAAGTTTAATTATTTCGGCATGGCCGGTGACCGAATGATGTGAGAAAACTCTACAACTAACATGCATATTCTATCTGTACATTCGAGAAAAATATTATTTACTTATTGTTATTAAGTACCTATTGTTACCGGCTACGTGTCTTAAAACTAAGACGTGCGAAAAAATACGGAATACGAACAAATAGACGGAAGGGTCTCTTGTCATTGTAGCCCGAGATATAAAACATGTATAAGTCTTACCTCAATAAATCCAACAGAACTGTATACGATATCGGTCCGTTCTCTCTATCTACCAAACTTTTGCTGCTTTTTACGCAAACCGTCTCGTACGCGTCTAATTCCCGCCGCGAAGTTACATTCTTAATCAATTTGAAGTTTTCTAATTTAATATTATGCACGGTTTCGTTTATGTGTTGCGCTACACTTGACGAATCTAATCTACCGAAGCGATAACACCTGATATGTTCCTTAAATCTGGCGCCTATCGCTCTTTTCGTTTGACCATTATAGGCCATTGCGTGCAATTTTATAAATTCCCGATCCTTCTTCCATTTTCGGTTTGTCTTTCAGATTTTGCCAAGAAGGTTTTTAAGTGTATTATGCGAACCGAAACATACGTTCATATCTGGACCCTTCGGAACCTTACTAACACCTTTCGATAAGCCGTGAAAGAGGAGCTTCACGAATTTCTTACCGTTAGTTTTTACCGGGATTAAGGTCGTGGAATTTTTTTTACGTAATGTTGGGCTCTCTCAAGCCTGCGATCGACATCTACAGAAGGCACGAAGTATCGACCTTCATGCACAATGCTGTAGATTGTACATAAACCGGTTTTTTTATATAAATTTAATTATGTAACTTCATTCTAATAGGTGCCGTTTGAACTAATCTATCGATTTCCAGGCAACACGATTTCGTTTTCAAAGACGCGTAACATGCACAATAAATTAAATAAATACCTGTATTATTTAGAGATCAACGTCTTCTTATCTTTTGAGGAATACTCACGGTGGCAGCTAACAACTTTTTTCTTTATCCTAATTATTATTAATTAACAGCATCGTCACATATACACATCTGCAATTGTAGGTACCTTTACAAAATTGACTTTTATTTTGGATTTATCTGATTCGGTCTCAAGATTTGTGTCCGATAATATTTATCACGAGTAACTTTTTTTTTATATATACAGATTGATCTTTCTTATCGCAATGAGCAACAAAAGTAATTAGCTATTGAACCCGAGGATCTGTTGTAAATACGGGAATAATCCATTTATCAATTTGTAATGTTACAGACTACGCTATAAAAGTACCCTCATATAAATAATATTAATTTTTTTAATATAATACACCAAATACATAAAAATACAGAGTGAATTGAGATACAGAATACATTTATTTTTACTGGAGAAAGTTCGTTAAATGGTCAAGTATATAGCTTATTTGGTCCCATTATGTAGTTTAAAAGGTCATTCGGCACATCGTACAGCCTTCTATATAGTTATTGAGATATGAAAACGCGGCAAACATTTGAACCTAAATAGAGGTTTAAGAGGCTGTAGTTTGAGAGGAGCATATCGAGGTAATAAGGTAAATGAGGCACGACTTCAAACATCAATTGATGAATTTTGGCCATCATCATAGTAGCCCGTTGTGGCTGGAAAGGTCGTCTTGGCGAAAAAGGAATTTTTTTACTTCGCCAGACCTGGCCAGTCAAGATTAACGTAATATTCAGCGTTGATCGTCTTGCTCTTTTCTAGATAATCTACCAATACAGGTTCCCTGAGCGTTCCTAGAATGGAGACTATGACCTCCTCTAAAGGTGGTTTCTTCAGTGCTGGTTTGCCCTCGCCTCTCCACTATTTTCATTGCTGTTTGATCTCATACGCCCGAGTAGTGGATCCAGGTCTGTTCGGTTGGACTCGTACAGAGCTAAACACTGTTCCGATACAGTCATCCATTGCAGTTTTAGTTTGACGCTAGAAAATGAGCCTCCTCTTTCTTTAGATTCGCGGCCATTTATGATTTTTAAGATTTCTTCGGTTGTGGCGGATTTTGATCTTCCAGACCGCAGCATCATGAATTTTTGTAGACATTTGAAGTTAGCTATTTACGTTTTTACAGTCGTAAATGAAGGAGTAGACTTCCCCAATGTAGTCCTTGGCCCTGCTTTAGTTTTTGTAGGAAATAAACCTTTGATAAAGAAATATTTTATTACTGCTCGCACCTCGGTCTTTTCCATACTTGGAAAACAACAGAACTCCTCTTTTAATTTAGAAGTTATGGCGTTTTAAAATTTAAAAATGTGAAACATTTTCCAACTTTAGGAAGTTTTAGCGTTTACTGTAAGATTAGAATTAAAAAGATACACCAGTTTCAGAGAGAAGGCGGTCGTTAGGGCTTCCCATTGTCAAGATATGAGATATAGCACCTAGCTAAGTTGCGATCGCGGTCTGCCGATTTGGGCATCCAAAGATGAATTAGGGTGTTGAATTTACCTCCAGGAAGGTGATACATCTACTTGTAATGCACTTGTTAATGCAAGATAGAGGGTTCTAACTGGTAATTTATCTTCGTAAGTCATCAGTTAGGGTTTGTAATAATTCTACTGGACTTTCAATAATTTACCGCTTAAAAGCCCCTAAACGCGAAAGTAGGTAAGTTAGGGGGTGTTTGCGGTGGAACTGCAATATTCGATAAAGGTGGCGAGATAGCAAAACGAGGTAATGGGTGCTCGCTATGGAAAGGCGGCTCGTTTTCCTGGCTTGTCGCTGATCAACGCGCCCAAAATTTATATCATGCATTTACGGCCCTTGCTTACATATTATTGACATGATTAAATGCACGTTGATGTTTGCAAATACATGAGTTGAGCTATTTACGTAACCTGTGTTGGGGCCTTAAGTCAGGAAGACATTAAAAAAATTTAATCTTTTCTAAATATTCTTTATAGAAACTTTAGAATATTTAAGAATTTGGATTTTGAAATGTTTGACAATAATTGATCGTCAGTTACATTTTTACGATATTTACGGCATACACTTTGAAAAAAAAAATTTATGGACAGAAATGGAACATGAAAAATAACAGAAAACAGCACACCTTAGATTTACGTTGACCGAACGAACATTACCTGTACGTATACGTATTATGTAAAATAGAAAATAATAATTAAGCCAGCAGAAACGAGTACGGTTCACGAAATTAACCGAGTCTAAACAGACTCGTCTCGGGGAAACCAATACGTAACACGAACCCATTTTCATGAGACGAATAAACACGAGTCTGTCTAATCCCTGCTAATTTCGTGAAGCGCTAAAAGCTTAATAATAATGTAGGAAGGAAGGACAAAATGTATGAAAACATTATTTATTTTATTCTATAAATCGAATTCAACGCGCTTGCCGCATGGATTACTTCAGTTCGTCATCACGATGTCTTCTTTAGTTAACTAGGAGCCATGTGCTAGAGATTACGCGCAAGGATCCTCCGTGTGTTTAAAATAGTTTATCCGTGATTGTGCGTACGTCATTCACATCGTTAGAGCAGGGTCTACGTTAAATATAGACAGTAATTAGAGGTGAAGGCAGGTATGTGAACGAACAGCTGTATAATAAATATATTTTATTTATTTATTTAACGATGGTACAGCCAGATAACCATTTACGTATCTATGTATGTTGCCACTATAAAGAATCAACTTTGAATGATTTTTGAATTCCGATATTTCCAAATAGTTGAGCATTGATGTTTTCGCAAATATTCTTAAAATTCATATTGATCTATGTTTCTTGTTTTGGCTTTCTTTCTTTGATGGTTGGTAAATAACACATATGTATTAGCAACGCAAGTTTAATAAATCAGGGACGACCGTTCCGACGACACGAATGGTCCTCATCCTCAACCGGTGACCGTAAAGAGAAATATATTTCATACATAATCCATTAAAAAATAAAATAATTAAAGTTTGCGTCATCTTTTGCCTATAAGTACATAGCTTATTCTTTATATACTTATAGACCAACTGTATGATATTCATCCGCCTCAGTGTACAACCGACTTGAAACGTACGTATTACGTTTGAAATGGCAAACTTCCCTTCGTATCTAATTGTTTAACAATGTTTTATGTTCGAAAGTTATTTCCTCTGATCTCTGATCCTCGTTTTTCCGTCGATTTTCCAGTAATGCTAATCGGCTGAAAGTTGAGCACTCGCGTTTATAAAAAATATTACCGGATTAAAACTGGCGGCGGAAAAGGCTCTTTCCACGGATGTAACTGGAGCGATTATTGCAGAAATGTAAATACAATATCAACCCTTTTCGGCGTATATGCGGCATAAATGTATAAAATAAATGGAATTGTGTTGACTTTTTCCAAAGGGGGTTTATATTATTTGATGTTGAAGAGCATATTTGTCGTAAAAAATAAATTGTTTATATTTATCGTCTACTGTTTTTTCAGTACATTTCCATTGTTCTAATGCGATGACACCCTGTTTAATATATGGAAATGATCGCAGTTCGTTTTTTATTGTTTATTGATTGAAATTTTTAGGGAAATTAATTCAAAAATAATTCTTCAAAACATAACAATCAATGCAACGATAAAAGGATATGCTATACTATTTGATATGACCGCGCTCTTTACTTAGGACAACCATTTTTGAAATTTCAGCAGTCGGGAGAGGATAACGAAAATCAAATAGAAAATCCAACGGACCAAGAAGTTGAAGGGAAAATAACCCATAAAATGCCGGGAAAAATTGAGTTAAGAAAAATTAAAATGCGCGGAATAGAAGCATCTGGACCTGTATTGTGATTGTAAATGACGTAGTTAATTCCCTCCGCAAAATAGAAATTCATAAGCAGGATGAATGCTTACATAAGAAAACATACTTATGGATGATATCAAATGCACGTCTGATATCAGTGTAAATAACATCTAACTGACCACCGTTGCTCATGGTTTCCGCTATATCCTATGCTATGCAGCATAGGTTTGTTGTAATTGAACGATTTGAAATAAATCCGTCTCGCATCGAAATCGTAGATCCCATAACTTCTTGGGCACAAAGGAAGGTGCGTATGTAACACGGATTTTAAAGCATGGTTCCAATATTTACATCATTACAAGTAAATAACTCATATTCATGAATATGAGTCGAATACTTTAGTAGATACGAAATAAAACTAGTCTCGGGGCGAGTTTGCTAGATGTGGCGGGGCAAATTTGATAGGCTTTTAACTTTTATGAAGTTGCATTTCAGATGGTTCGGCAATATAGAAAATGACATCTTGCATAACAGATATAGAGGACGACGTATGTGAAAAACGGGAGGGCGACCAGTTTTCACTAATTTGGATTCTGAAATTAGCGCTAAAATGTGCAGATCGGGGATTCTCGCTGGATTTGCTAGAACTCAGACCGCGTGAAAAGTCATATTTAGATTGAAGGGGACGCGTCGAAACGGATTCAAAAACAATTTGCCTGGGAAAGACTGGGCTGTGAGTCTTCTCCGAAGACACAAAAACGATGTTGCCAAACGAGTTTCAAGGAACATTAATAAGGCGCGGGTGTTTCATTGCTCGATGAAATTGAGCAAACGTTGCAAGGCGTATCTTCGTGCAATATGCATAATTGTAATGAGACCAATGTAGCTGAAGATCCCGGTAGAAAAAAAAAGTACCAGATAGTCAACATGATCCAACTCAAGATATTAATGACTCTCTAACTGAGCTTTTGCGCGAGAGGGACAAATGAAGTGCTGAGATGTAAGAAGCAAAGGCTAAACGTGGTTCTCGGAAGAAGCGTTGGGACGTATCAATCGGATTCTTCAAAAGATGAAGACGTACCAGAAATAATGGACTTGAAAGAGTTACACGCAGTGACAAAGGAGAGGAGAGTCTAAAGAACGTGGAAATATGCTAGTGGACGAAAGAGGAAAACTTCTTTTAGGTACGTTTGTAAGGTACTAGATACATTTTCAAGAAATGAATCTAGAGTCGTTGGTTTCAAGAAAATAGATGAAGAGGAAAGTAAGTTCAAACTTCTACAGAATGATCTGAGCTCCACCATAGCTCTTGCTGACACCATTGCAGTTTTACCAATACCTGAAATGAAAGACGGGGAATATAATTTCGGCGGTGTTGTCGACGTAATTCTCTCACCATGTTAATCATATTTAAGTATACTTAAGGAAATTGTATCTATTTAACGTTACATAAAAAGATTAATATTTATTTTATGTTATAAATAAAACTTATCGATATCTATTGTTGATTTCTTGCGGATATACGAGTTACCAAAGTCGCCCCAAAATGGGACAAGATTATGATCTTTCGATCCATGTGCCGTATATTCGTTGAATAAAATCGACGCTTTCAAAATCGCCCCATTTCGAGTATAAGTTTGATAAGTACGTTTTAATTTTATTTTTTAAAAATTCGCTAAAATAATCATATCTTTTTTTGGGAGCGATCGGAGCCTTACATTGGTTTACATCTATTTCACATTTACATCTCTTAATATGAAAAATGTATCGAGTAAAACATTTCTGAAATTATTAATCCCGCCCCATTTTTTCGACTAAAAATAAATTTTTATAAATGCAGTGTTCCAGGCATAATTGTAATATTAGTATTAAACAATCCCAACAGCATTGAAAACATCGTCTTCATTCATTGCCAGCGATTACAGGCGCATACGCCAAAGTTTCATATGGCGCTGAGTTTCGCCGAATCATGCCGCCAATTCATCTCTAGCGGATCCGCATCGGTCAACGGTCCGCATATAATCGAATCCGATCAGTTCAGTTAGGTACCACCTTCATAGCACGGAGTACCGAGCATATAAGCGGATATAAGCGTAACACAACAAATTGCGAAAGACCGCGAGCGTACGTAGACACTCATATACTTCGCGCGAAAATGTTTTAAGTGAATGGCACGCGGTAGAAAATTTTCTCTCGCACTGATGGTGCGGTATTGATTATATTTCCCGCTTTAGAGAGAATGTAACGTGAACGCAACTTTCCCAGCAGCATTTCCACGTTGGCCGTCAGCGTGTCATATCGCGGCCGTCTGCTGACAATTCCCATACACACATTTAGTTGTGAAGAGTTGCGCGTGAAAATAAAACACTCAGTAACTGACAGACAGACGAATATCGCCGGGAGAATTGAAAAGAAAAGGACGGATAGGAAAAGAAGTTATCATATATATTATTGTTGAAAAGAGGGACTTTTTATTATAATATATAAAAAAAAAGAAAACTAATGTTCACATGTTCGTCGGTCTTTTGTTTAATCAAGCGGTTTTATTCGCTCACGAAATGAATCTTGTGATTATGGATACTAAACTTTTGTGAATTGTGTCATTCTTTTACGGTTTCCGACCCCAATCCAAGAGAAAATACGGTAATTAAAGTTCTATTTACACTTCGATAAGTGCATTTTTTTTTCGCAAGCTTTTCTTTGCTAAAGCTTTAAATAGGTTCCCGTATTTTTCAAGCCTGTTTTCTTTCTTTCTTTTATATATTTTTTTAACACTTCGCAAGTACACGCCAGCGTAAACTTTGTTTGTTATTGTTTATTTTGCCGCAGACTTTTTTCGAGTTGCAAATGTTATTTTCGTGTAGGTTAGAGTTTGTTAGAAATAACTACGGCGATCGTTATCTTATCTATCGTGGAATAGGGGATAAAATGACGTCGGCATCAATATTGCTATTCTCTTTGGCATAGTTGCCTGAAAAATTAACGTCATCGTCGATATCGCACGCTCTCTATTTTTAGCCAGTTTAGTTTCATTGTACACTGATCATAATGTAGTTGTGCATTAGCTGGTGTTTGTTTATACGTAGTAAAGAGAGAGAGAGAGGATGCGAATGAAACCAAAACAATTAAATCTAGAAAATAGAAATAAAAGACTAACCTAAAACAATATGCATTTTTTAAATATAGCCTGTTTTGTTGGGCTGTTTTAATTACTTGCTACACGTCAGTCGAAAGATTCAAATAGGATGAAACAGCATAGAAAAATTATATTTCTAATTTTATTATTTTTCCAATATAAAACTTTTCCATTTTTAAGCCTATTTTTAACTCTTTAAAAACATCTAAACGTATCTTGCAAAAGAACCAATGAGCGGATATATAATTCTTTTTGGAAAAATGAGTTCGTAATTTTTTATGCTAAGAACTTATAGTGTCGGGCTTAATTTCAACCAGCGTCAAGGCAAAAATCGATGCATGTTACGTAACTGTAAAGAGTGAAGAGGCTTTTAGTAACCCGGAGGAGGCCAACCGCAAAATAAACTAGAACGAAATGTGCATCCCAAATATTTTGCGATCAAAAACATCGAGTCGGTCGTACCTACTTCGTAGTTCTGTCAACAAATTCATGATTTCAAGTTAAGTTGTGCGTGTACAATATACAGAGTGGGTATAAATTTGTGTAAATCTTTCGATAGATTGGTTTTTTTATACGGGACGAGGTTACAAAGGAGTAACACGTTATTTAACAATTCAATTTAATAAAACTGTAAACAGCTTGACAATTTCGATGTGTTACGCTCTTGCCAAATGTATTATCTACATTGAACGAAGAAATACTTTATAGAATATGAACGAAGAAATACAAAGAAACTAAGCAATATCTAGCTGATTTCTTTGTAAGAATATTAACATCGATCGCCGATCGGAGATGCATGATGGATATATACTGTAATATTATAAAATCAACGAGGTTAGCTGTCATCAGCGCCATATTCACTTCTCATCTTGGCATTTCACATTGTCCACCTATCGGGTACGAGGGTCCATCTGTTGGTAGGAAATCCAGGATTATTCCCAATAGTGCATTTCTTTAAAAAAGATGTTCCAACAATAAGTCCACAACTGAGGAAAGTAACTGTAAAAATTGCATCACCAGACACATCGTGGTATAATCCCAAATGACCACTGAAATTGAAACAAGGAGTGTACTCGATGCTCTGAAAGAGATGTCAAGAAAACGGATTCATATGTCACCGAATTTGGAAATAGAACAAGATGCTTGCAAACGTTAAAAGAGATCCGACAAGGCAGTCACTACCTCTGATAACAACAAACGGGCTAGAGGAGACAATTCATAAAGTAAGTGTGCTGTTAAACAGTCAGCAAAAAAGATCTGTGTCGTTGATATGTTGGCAGCGTCCTATACTTCATCACAATTGCATAAGGAGCAATTACAGAAAGGCTTACAGAAGAAGACTGAATTGGCAAAGGCTGATAAGGACGCAGCAAAAAGAGGCACTTTTGCGATAGAGGATTTATATCCTTACAACTGTTCGTAAAATAATTTGCTTCCAAGTAAAATATAAAACATTACAATACATATATCGATGGCCAACAACGGATCCGGTCCTGTTGCATCGCCGAGAGTTACATAATTAATCACATGTAAAATCTTACTATTCTGGATTAAAAGTGGATCGCTACCCCTAACAACGATCCCACATTGTACGTTATAATAACAGCAACCGCATGAAAATTTACGTCAAATTAACGAATTTCAAAGCAATACTTACTTAACATTTTGCAAAGTACTGGTGATCTTTGCATGTTGAAGATTAGTCGATTTTATAAGCATCAGCAGCTTGATGCGAGGTTGGACACGATGCCCGCAAAACTTTGAAATTTATTGTATTTGATGTTAATTTTAAGAATATTAGTGCTTACCCATTCTTCAATTGTGTTGATATAAACAACACCTAGACCAATAGCTTCATTTTGCCGCGTAATTTAAGTTAAAAGGTTACTTCTAGCAGATTTAGGCTTCGGATTATTGATATCAATTTTTTGGACGAAATACGCAACTTTTAACGAGAAATAGTGAGAAACAACACTGTCAATGTACTGTAAATTATTGATGGGTACTTAATATCGAGCTTTATATACAACCAAATCAATATTTATACTTATGATTACCTATATAAAATTTTTTTCCGCCTAATTGGGTAAATAAAGCAGTTTCGAAAATATCGACAAACACAAATGCATCGCCAAAGTTAAGTCTCTAGTTGCCGTTCTTTGTCCCAATTCGCTTTCAAATGTCAGCTTGCTAGAAATAGAGCTTCTCAAGGGATTATTCACAGAATTAGAGCTCGTCCGCAGGTATTGATCTCTATTGCATGACTAATTTACCCGAAAGAGGAACTATATGTTGCAACGGAATTATGCCGTAATTATATCAACTCTTTAAAACTTTAAACGAAAAAAGCTAATTTTTTTCTGTAATTCCTGCATCGTCAAAATGACCTTATGTTCGTAATATGCCTTCAACATTTCAAGAAGGTAAAGTCATCATTTTTTAAAGGATCTTATTAATATGGTTTTTAAAACGCTAATTTCGCCAATGTTGAAAGTGATTTCTTTTAACTACGATGGTTATCTAGTTAAATAGATCGACTTAAAACGCTTTATTTGTTTTTCAAAGTATCCTCCACAAAGATTGATAACTTTCCCATTCTTCCAAACTAATTGCTAAAGCAGTTATCCCATTCATCAGTTCGAAGAGTCGAAATTACCATTCTTCCGGCGACTGGAACTATTAACCGCCGTCCATTCTTGATTCTGGTGAACGTAAAAAAGATCATGGATTGGAACTCGGGTCGGGGCTGTACGGAGGACGGTATGTTGCTGCTCTAAAAACGTCTTTTGAACTTTATGTGAATTTGAATTAACGTGGTGGAAGATGATTCATCGCTGTGACTTAGTTTTTCGAAGTACGGCAATAATTTCTGATAAATAAATAGTTGTTCAATCAGCTTCTAAGGAATTATTTCATATTTTTGTGAGATCTCTTTATTTTTCAATTATAAGGCACGTGGGGTGATTTTGGTCCCCAACAGTGCTGCTACCCCCAATTCTCCCAGTCCACCAACAACTGATGAAGAAATGTACCAAACGTCTCAAATGTAATAAAAAAGACGAATATCTAAATTAAAGTAAGTAAAATTGTAATGAAAAATACACTAAATACATTATTGGAAGCAATGTTACATCCAATAAAGACTAATTAATTAACTTATACATTTTCATAGAATATTTCGATGGTAGATTTATCAAGAAAATGACTAATATTAATGCCAAACATTTCTCATCTAAATTCGGCGTACACACCCTTTCGGGGATTAGATCTATTAACGTAAGCACGCAACGTATTGTGTGCATTGTTCTGACCGAATCTGGAAACATTATAAATAATTCCTTGTAATACATGGACTACGAACAGTAGAAATGAAGGAAAAATTATATGCACACTATGTAGGACGAGTTCGATTTATTTTTTATGAGTGTAGGCTAAGATGTTGTTGGTGAGTATACTATTATAGTAGTATAATGAACTATAACCTAGAAAACGTTGACGATCGATTATCTAGCAGACGTGGAAACATTTTCGTTGATTCTTGTCGAAGGCGGAAATTAGATTATCTGCGTAATGAATCGTCCAAATATTAATGGCGATGTTTTAGAAAAATTACGACCGAATTTTGTGTTGTTCGCGCAATATATAACATTCAACTTTTTCGATGTCTACCTATGGGAAATGTAACGTATAAATATTTCTTATTACGTTCGCTGCTTTCTTGACTAACTTTTAGGCTTTCTCAATTAATCTTTTGGTGGCTCGGGAGTCGTAAGGATTTAACGTAATTTTCGAGCCCCAATTGCCTTACGTTTTGAATTCGTTCGAGATTCATTTTTAACAACTTGAATTGACTAAATTCACAGTAACAAGGGAAAATTTTAAAAGGTAGTAATTGAAATCATTTATTTCCCGATCATTCTGTAAGGAAGTACCTTTTGGAAAACGCATGTCTCTAACGCAAGTTATTAATCATTATCGTATAATACTACATGCCGTAAATACACTACAATTTTATTTTATTAATAAAGATTAATGGAATATTACCGAAAACGGAACAATTATGTGCGTCGATAACGTTATTTTATGACTAAAATAAACAGTTGCCACTTAAGCGTTATATATCGGGGAATGGTTAATTTATTTTATTGCAATTGGTAATAAACAAACGGCTTCGATATATCTAATTACAGTGTACAATTTACGTCCCTTACCGTACCTTTCAGAAGCCAATAACAACAAAAATGATTAATTCTGTATACCGATAAATATCGGCCCCTAATCGCAGGTGATTCATAAAAATCATGCAATGGAAATACTAAGAACCCGACAGGTAAATACGGGTTCCACGAACTACCTATATTTAGAACGAAGAAAACGCGTATATAAAGTGTGAATTCGTTAAATGAAGCAGAGTTAAAACGGAAGAAATTATGGCTTAGTATTTGTATTTGTCGTTGGGAATTAAAACCGAGACGCCAGAAAGGGTTTTTTGATTAATATGCAATTTGCAATAAGCAATAACATTTTATTAAAAAAAGACTTTTATCATTATTCTGAAAAAACAACGTACTAAATAAATTAATAATAGCTCTTAATTGCGTTCTAAATAGAATAGAATATCCGAATGATTAATAATTCAGAGCTATGCCTGAATTGTACAGCTGTAAGCAATTAAATTGAGCGCCTGCAAATTTTCGCAGGTATTCCTTTGGAACAAATATTGCCAGACAAACAATTTTAAAAATCAAAAATCGGTTATAGAGACGTTTTGCTTCCATGTTTAATAGTACTAGCAATTGCTGTAAAATCAGGAACCAAGAAGGAATAATCATTTTTCTATAAATATTTACGATTATTAAGGCAAAAAAGCGACAGTTAAGTTTAAAGTAAGAGGAGGAAAATTATGATTTTGAGTTATACAGAAATCTCTCAAACTAAAATTGCTCAAAAGTTAACGTTCATATCGTGCTGTTTAGTTAGTTATAAATAGATAAATAAAGAAGACACTGCATCTTCTAAAAGCAAGCCAGCAAAGTAATAACACTCTCTTCAAGATAGGCCATCTGCAGAAATTAGTGCAGAAGGTGACTCAACAACGGTTAAAGGACGCTTGAATAGTGTGGGCTTAAAAGGTTGTAAGGCAAGAAAAAAAATCGACGGAACGAATGTAATGAGGTAATTAATGCTAATTTTAAAGGACAAATACCATATAATACATCCATTTTTTTCTTACTCCTCCAAAAACCTTTGTGTCTGCGTCGTTCCTACCTATATGCACGGAGGTGGTAGCTTTCTGATATGAGGATGCAAAGATTTAGGGAAATGTTCACATGTTCACACGGCCGTATGAATACCCAAACTACTACATGCGACATTAAAGCCGTCGTATACAAGATTCATTTGAGAGTAGCTTCTAGAAAGCAATTTTTCTAAAAATACAACGCTTCCTAACCGCATAACTCGAGAAACTAAAGCGTGGATACACAATAAACGGATTCCGTCTTCTGCATTAGCCCGCCCAATCTCCAGGCTTCAATCCAATTGAGTATTTGTGGAACTTTACGAAAACTCAACTAATGGGTCAGAAATACTCTTCAAACACACTGTTGGACATCGACATCAAAATAATAGAAGCGTGGAAATATATTCCACGGGCGCGACATATTATGCAAAATTGGTGGGTATGATGCTTAAATTTATACAGGCAGTCATTAGAGCCTGAGGAGGTCATACACTGCACTAGAATTTTATAATGTTGTCTCCATTGTAAATATTGTTCGCCTAGAAAGTATCCGGAATTTATTATTTTTCTTAATTTTAATATATTTCTTTTTTGTTACATCCTAAGACAAAAGTAATGCATCAAATAGGTTGTGCCGACTGTAGGCCATGCCAAAAATCATATAACAACACCAGCTGTCAAATATTGCTGATTATGAACAGGCTTAATATTTGTGAAATAATGTCGCAAATAGAAAGAAGAAAATTGGTGGAATATTTGTATAGAAAAGGTGTTCAAAACGTTAAAAAATTAGTGCAATTGACTGAACTCGGAAAAAGTGCGGTATATGAGACAATAAAGAGGATAAAAAATAGGAGAGATATGAGTCATGGACCAGTTTCTGGAAGACCGCGTAAGATTAGCGGAAACAATCTAAACGCTTTAGTGACTTTAGGACGACAAAACCCGCGACTAGGGTTTCGAAAACTGGCTAACAGATTTGGAAATCAACGTCAAATAAGAGTGTGTCCAGAAACTGTCCGCATTTCACTGAGAAGACAAGGTTACTTATCATGGAAACAAAAAAAAATCCCTGCAATGACACCTCTACAAAAGCAACGAAGAATAGGTTTTTGCCAACGATTTCGAGACGATAATTTTAGTGATGCTTTTATATCTGACGAAAGTTGTTTTCAGCTTGGTGCAAATCATTTAAAAATTCTATCAAGAGAAAATGTTACCGTTCAAATTTCCTACGCGTGGTGCTACACGTCTCTGTATAATTGATGGCACCGTTAATAGTGCAAAGTATTGTGAAATTCTTAATGGCTTTCTTCTTGAAACGGCTCGTGCTTTATATCCCGAAGGGTGGTGTTTTTAACAGGATAATGCAAGATGCCATACTTTTGTCTACACTAAAGCTTGGATGCTAGAACTAAACTTGACAACAATTCCATGGCCAGCAGCTTCCCCATATCTTAGTCCCATCGAAAACATATGGGGACTAATGAAAATTGAAGTAGAACGAGCAGCACCACGAAATAAAGAAGATTTGATTCGGTCAGTTTTACAAGCCTGGACCACTATCACCGAAAAGTATAGCGTCGACCTGGTTTCGGGATTACCCGAACGTTTAGTTAAGTGTTTACAGTTAAATGGAGATTGTATTAGTAAATGAGATGAATTGTTGTGATTTTATTATTCGAGTAATAAAAATATATACCGTAACATTATAGCTGTGCTTTTTGTTTTTCGGATACTTTCTAGACGGACTATACATTTCAATGAGGTTTTCTAAGTTTCATAAAGGCATTTTATTGACCAATGCTGTATTTTCAACCATTACTCGACAATATAGCTACTTTCGAAATCTTCGATAAATCAACTACATATTCATAAACGCTTAATTACTACGACACGACATATTTTTCGCATTCCGAATTTATAACTCAGAATACAACCGAGTGCCGAATCGATTAAACGCCATTTATAATTTCGCTCAATCCGATTCTGTGTACAGTTTTATAGCGACCAAACACAGAAGTCCGCGACTTTCCCTGAATTTAATATAACGGAAGAAAATACAGTTGACGCTACTTTCGACTAAAAATTGCGCAGCCACGCTAATAATTTCCTTTGTGACGGTTATTATTTTTACATGTTTCTAGATACTGGAAACCAACTGATGGAAACACGATTTTCCACTCTGATACTAGCTGCGGCTAGAAATCTGCTAATCTCTTAATCGATATGGGCGACATTGATTGAAAAGTGTGCACGTATAATTAGCGTGAAAAATGATTGTATGTAGGCTACCTTGAACAATATAACCGTGATATTAAACAAATTGAAATTAAAATGCAGATAGACGACGTTAGTTTTCAGTCTTTAAATTGGTAATTACAGCACTACATCACTAGTAACATAAATCATCATCAATCACGAAGTCGCTTTTGCTGTAGCAACCGTAGTTTGACAACAAATATAGGTCCAATAAAAAACAGGGTCCGTTAGTGCCGTGTACGTACAACTAACTAGAACAGATACATGTTGGTTAGAGTAAAGTCGAGCCAAGTATATAGCGTGATTAATACAAGGGGAAAACTTTGCGACAATTTTTTGTATTTTTAGAGTAATAACAATTTATAGTATTAATAAACGCATTAGTTTGGAAACAAATGTTATTAATAAAATTTGTTTGACAAGTTATTTTCTATTCTTTCCCACCATTTGTGAATTCTCTTCAAACAACTTCTTGTGACAAAAAAAATATATACACTGCCGTTCAGAGAAGTTCGGTCGGTTAGTAAAAAAACATGAAAAGGTTACAGAAACAAACGAAACTAAAAACAAAATGCAATTTTATTGTATGTACAGGTAAAAAAGTCAAAAATAAATAAATAAAAAGTTATTCTGGCCTAATATAACATACTGAACATTATATTTTTTTTTCATCGAAAAAACCTCCTTTGCTGTTAATCACCGCTCGAACTATTCTAGGTATTCTTTCGATAAGTTTTGTTAAAACGGATTGTGGAATATTAATCCATTCATGTTGCAGAATATTCCGTAAATGTTCTGGTGAAGTTGGGCATATTTTTCGAATCCTCCTGTCCAGTTCATCCCACAACAACTCTATCGGGTTCAAATCTGAGCTTTGTTTGGGGGCCATGTCATTACTTGCAGGGTGTGATGTTCTTCTTGCTCCTTTAGATAGTTCTTACACACTAACGCAGTGTGTTTTGGGTCGTTGTCGTGCATGAATGTAAAGTTACGGCCTATTATACGCAATCCTGATGGCACTGCATGATTCTGGAGTATTGCAAAATAATTTTCCTTCCTCATTACACCCTGCACTCTGCATAAATCTCCCGTCCCAGCAAAGGAGAAACATCCCCACACTAATACTAATAATATGCTTAATATTTTTCTAATTTTATGTATTAATAATTGTATACAGTGTGATATAATAGATTTTTATTGTATGACCGAACTTCACTGAACGGCAGTGTATATTGTTTTCGTAGGGTTGAATTGGAGACAATTATTGAAAAAAATTGAAATTCAACAAAATTACAAGAATTAAATTAAATGTTCAAATAGTAGTCTCTGCACGGCTTGACAGTGTCCAAGACTTTCCCAAAAATTGCGAATACCCCATTAGATGATACGGCTTTTAACTTTTATTCTTAAAGTTTTTGCGTTTCTCCTTGTATACTTTTGCTATTAAATGACTCCACAGAAAGAAGCCCAACGGGTTTAAACCGGTTCATTGGTGGTTGATTTGCAAGGCGGGTTTTAGGAATATCTTTAACTTTGCCCGTTTCCCAAATTTAGTAACCAATCTCCAAAAATGAAATGAGTTTGCAAAGGAAAATAAATGAAGTACGTATAAAAACAAAAGACCTTAACACTACGTAAAGGTATATAATATGAATGGTGATAAACCTTATTTTTGGTTCATCCGCTTTATAATTAAAAAGATCATAGCACGAGCATAGAACGATAAAAAGTATTACACGAAAACAACAGACTAATGTGATGAAATCTTGCGCAATAATTGGCTGGTTGCTTTGATTACGCTACGCTAGCTTGTATCCGCGCCACTTGTTTGCCGTTTAAATACGATTTACGACGGAATTAGATCGTTTCGAATTTCATACGTTTGCGCGCCCTCTTCAAATTGCCTTCTAAAATATTTAAACGCACAAACGAATTTCTTGCTACTTTCGACCTCCCTTTCACCTCCTTTCGTTTACGTTACACAATGCTCACGATGTTATTCCTTTTTATTCTTCAGTTTTTCGGTAAATATTTTCCGCCTGTCGAAGTAATCGGGGTGCTCAGATTTATATCCTATCGTAAATGCCTTGAAATAAATTTGGTGTTTATAGCGTGACATAAAATTCGAATTCGAATTTAAAGATTTACATCTCTAGTATTTAATTTTTTTCGGCGATGCTTTTGGATCCTTTGTCGATCAAAGCGATAGGAACTCAATTTATTTTGATCGATTAGTAATACGTAATGTTTGTTTCGTTCGAGAGATCCGAATTAATTATATTTTTTTGGGAGGTATTTTGAATGGCATATATAAAGAACGGAAGTCATAAAATTCTATTTTGGGAAATCTCTAATAATTTCTTTACTAATCATTTAAACGTAGGAAACAAGTAGGAACCATAATTTATGTTTTAATCGATTTAAGTATAATTTGCAGGAACAATCATTATTAAATTATATACAAGGATTAGCTAAGAGTATTAATATACACTGTCTACAAATGAAAATGCACCACTTACGAATCTGTTAGAAAAAGTTGATATGAAACTAAAATAATAAAAACGTTTGTTGACTATTACTTTTTAATAGTTTATGTAATTGCTTTTTTCCTTAAAAATCTATTTACGCATAGCAGTGTCGTGATTGTACAATACTAACAGTGATCGGTGTTCAATAATGTCGTTAGTTGGAATTTAAATTAAGCGTCTATATACAGGCTAGTTACACACGATAGTTGGGCAAAACGTCAATAGGTGTCTATATTATTTTGTTAATTTCCTGAAATGTTATCAAACAAAACAGCATTTTGGACCCATTAGCTAATGCTTCTATTTCCAGTTTTCCAATGGTTAGTTATCTTTTACCCTTGCCAGAACAGTGCCTTATTTCTGAAAATTGTTTTGTTTTTCGTTGTAAGGAAAGGATTAAAAAGCGAAAAATACTTTTACGATTATTATTTATAACAAATACCAATAATGAGTAAACAAAGATCAATATTTTTGAAAGAGACTATAAAAGTAAGTTTCAGAAAAAACGCCACAACACCATTGCCTAACTTCTGTATTACGACAAAAGTATAGGCAAGAAAGGTTTTATACGTGTATTCGACCAAATTTTTATAAAATTTAATCACAAGGGTCAAAGTAAATTTGCGGTCAAACGTCTACTTCCTCGTCAAATCGCCCCCTTGTGGTCTGGCGATTTCGCCGGGCAAAAAAAATGCAGAGAGAAGCGATAATTCGCAGAAGCTTTTCCCCGCGTGCAAAGCATCATAAACTTACGCGTATTACGTGTTTTCTTGGCATTTTTTTTTTGCCCGGCGGACCGCCGGATTTGCCGTATCATGTGGAAACAGACTGGCACAGTATCGTATTTATTATTATTCCCCTCGGAGTGTTGGCTCGGAGTGTTGGCGGAATTGCATATCGTCGATTTGTACGAGTCGTGTTTAGGAAGAATGAATGACGAAAATCTTTCAATGCAATTGAACTATATTCAATACACTTGTTGGATCGTTTCACTAAGACTTCAATATCATTATAAAAATAGGATGCTTGATTACCCTCAATATGTTCCAAAATTGAATGAATCTCTTCATTGGCGTTAAATTTTCTTCCTCTTAGCTCCGAATCGAATTTCGAAAATAAAAAAAAATCACATGGGGCAAATCTGGGGTTGTACGGTGGGTGATCGAGCTCGTTGAATCTGTACTGACACACAGTAGCCTTCGAAATTGTAGATGTGGGAACAAGAGCATTGTCGTCAAAAATATTATTTTAATACTAACAATTGTTGTATTATCGAGTGCCTTCTGCATTTAACACTTTATTTCGCCCGAATTTTCTGCTTAAACAAACTAATGAAAACCATTGGATTTGTTTACGGGACCAATGAGTTGACTACTCGTGTTTTACAAATTATGGTAATTCCTCTCGACAGCAAAGATCTATTTTGCACCAATTTATATTTCAGGGTACATAAACACGTGTGTTGACCGCAAGTGCACGTTTCTAATTTCAATCAGCGCTAGAATCTCTATTTTATAAAACGATGGTAATACACCTGCTGGCGATGTATTAATCAAACATGTTAATCAATAAGTAGCACCAACAAATCTATTTATGCAAATGTGAAGCTACGGTTGCGCCGAACTTCATTATGTTGATTTGAAATGTACTACTGTGAGGTTTGCATGGAATTATCTTGTTAAAAGCAAAATAAGGTATAATGATAGATATGCAATTGTATACAGAGTGTTTCATCGGCAATTACAGTTACGAATTTGAGAGAATATGGAATATTGTTTCGGAGAAGCGGGAACATTATACCTAGAGGTGCTAGTAATAGGCTTAGATCAGGAAAAACCGGAAATAGAGAAAAGGATGATCAGACGACGTAAGACAGAAGGAAGGATGAGGGACATGGTAAGATCAAAGCATGTTCCAGACACAGCAAAAACATGCTTAATAATTGGCCTTTCAGTGTGGGTGGTAAATAAGCGAAAGGTTGAAATTAAGGAAGTGTTATGTCACTATCTCAAAAACTAAGATAAATGGGTATAAAGAATATTGATGAAAGTTAACATGAATTGAAGAGAAGTATCCAAAAATGCAATAAGGGCGTCCAATTAAAAAAAAACCTGATGTATCGTGTGTGGTAAAAACTGAACTGTGTACTTGGGCATAATTTTACGTTATGCAGAACTCGTCTCTAATTTTTTTTTTAGTAGAAAATTAAATGGTAATCTAACGGAAACATTTTCGACATGATCCATCATACGACGAGATATTACTACATTAAGTCCTAATTAAAAGCTGCTCTGGCTTTGATGTACAGGATGTAGTAGGTCCTTGAAACTAGGATGTACATAGCAAAAAATCAATTTATAAAAGTTACGCGGTAAAAGTTTTGAAATACAGCAGATATGATTAAAATTTGATGTTCTGGAAACCACTTATTTTCCTCTGCACTAAATGCGCAAACTTCCTACCGCCAACTCAAATGCATGAGCGCTGTTACGTTAACCACAAATTGTGAAACGCTCTTGGTTTTCATTCTGTGCTATATTGCAGTTTTAGGATGAATTTATTTAGTTTTGGCGAACGCTTGAAGAGAGTAGTGAGCAGATTATTTTAGAGAAAGGTTAAATGATGGTTGGTATTCATATAATTCTCTCGATTTAGGAAAACATCTTTTCTTTTCCTATATTTTTGTTCACATTTTCTTTAACTTACTTTAACATAAGCATATCTACTACCTAAGTCTATTATTTACTTGTGAATGTAGCCAATGATGCACTTCGCCACGTCTTTCATGAAACTTTAAACGTTCAATATCGATTCACAATATCTTGGCAACTACGGAAATTAGTTCGTGCAAACGTTTTATTTTGTAATTTAAACGCTCTCGAAACAAAAATATAATTTCTTAAATATTCTGTCCCTTGAAAAAAGCGATTGGCAAATGAAGAACTTAAATTGTGTAATCTTTCTCTAAACGGGTCGTGTTTAAAATTCTATATACGTATGTTCTTTATTGTAACTGTATGAGAAACTTTCGTCGAAACAATTCAGTCCGAATTTAAAAAAGAAACAAATTCATATCTGGCGAAGCTTGGTTACCTCGTAGGTACTACGGTTCCTTTCATTGTAATCTATTTTTCATTTTAAATCTCTTGGACGGTTAGAGTTTTGCAAACTATGATTAAGTTTCGTGAACCCTGTATGCGTTTTTCCGCAATTTGTTTTTCCATCAAAGAAACGTCAGAGAATGTGTTCCGTTTATTTTATTTTCAAACAAACTTTTAATTTCCTGCTGGGCACGGCGCGATGAAATTTGCTCTAGACGTCTTTTATGTAACTTTAAATGTTGTATATTTGTTCTCTGTAGAAAGAAAAATAAAAAAAAAGTTCTTAGATGTACGCCGTGAACCATTTTAGATCGACAATAATTGGAAGATTTTAGTGAATCTAAAAAAACGAGTTTCACGGGATGGCATTTTATCGCACGCGTCGGAAATTTGAAAAACGGGCCGAAAGCTAATTTATACCATATACCCGATTCCGTATGAAACGTATTAATTTTTAAATTAAAGCTCGCGAAGCTAAACTATTCTATAATACACAGGATGTTTTATTTCTGTTTGCAAAAATGCCCTGAAGTTGAAAAAAAAAATAATTTTATTAACAGCGTCCGCCTTTCATTAAATATGTGCTTGCTTTCAAAACGGGATTTTGATTATTTTTAAAGATAACGAGAAAGAAGCCCAAAAAGACACGAAGTACTGAGGACTTCAATGGTGCGCACTTGCCTGTACACGAAGGCAAACATACTTTTGAAAATGTCAGTCATGTTGGTCACTTAGTTTAATTGTTGTTTGCCAGTCGTTTGTGTCAGCGATTTTTTCTATATCCTAGATTCAAAGCTTCGCTCAGAGGACAAAGATTTTCATCGAATGAGGAGGCCGTTACATTCGTAAACGCCTATATCGTAGCGCAAGATGCTAACTATTATTTGGACGGACAAAAGAAATGAGAGCACAGTTCGAGCTTATGGACTTCCCAGGAGAGTATGTTGTGAACTGAATTTGACAAAAAAATATTTTTTTTGTGTTACACGGGTACTGCAGGCGAAATCTGGATTCATCACTCTGATTCAAAACATCAAAGTAGGAAACAAATATAAATACGTTCATCGCTTTTCCAGTTCATTAGAGCCCTAGTTTGTAAAATAATAAATTCCAAAGTCCGCTACAAACAAAACACACCTTAGGGACCAACATTAATATAATGAAATTGTCTCCAGAATTACAATTGCCGTGGTGCTAAATTACCTCGATGTTAACATCCCTCAACATGAAATTTTGGCCGTAATATTTATTCCAGCCTGCGCTACTCACGCATATAACGTGTGTAATATACTGTACCTGCAGCGTAAATTTAAATTACGACTTCATGTTGACAAATAAACGGTCCTCCGTCACGTAATTTTGCGCGGTTTTGTAATTCGGCTTACCAACGTTCGAGCGTGTCCCATATTATTGTACCCAGTTCAACGTTTGTTGTGGTATATAATATCGGCGTATATAATTTTTATTATGGGGCATGTGTTCATACGGTATCTGCAAGCATCGTCGAAATGAAAACCATCCAATTGGATTTTATTGCACGCCACGTGGATATATTCGATGTGTTGAAAACGAATATCGTCGTTTCCAAACGTTATGTATATTAGATTATTAAACACGTTGATAGTCCGCCGTTAAAATGCGAGTATTTTTGTTTTGCGGGTCGTCATAAAATATCAGATGTAAGTAAATCCAATCAAAACGCAATTCTTTTTTTATTAGCGCTGAACTGATCATAAATCATGGGTTTATTATAAACATCAGCAATTAAGAAAATCTATTGGAATAATTTCAATGATTGAGGCTAGTTTGTATCTGAGATTATGATTGTTTATATTTCTCGCATGTTTAATGTGATTAAAGCTATATTTTCCTTGAGAGCTCTAAAATGTTCTGATTGAAGTGTTTGTTATTGCCTCCAAGTTTTTTTTTTCATGGACTTATAAACATGATTGGCTACACTGGTAATGTGCATATTTGCTGAATTTCTTGTATTTGTATTATTTATTTTGATTTTTAAATTATTGATGATTATTGATAATAGCACTAATAGTAATCATGCTCTCTATCATCCATTAGATACAGCTGCCTAATTATGGGATAATATAAAATAATTTAGAAGTGCAGAAGGCACGAAGGCGAATTATTAATTAAATTAAGTAGTGTTAATTAAATATTTAAAAGTTAAAAAAAAATAGAAAAAACTGCATATTTATCGTTATTACAAAACATTCTCGGAATCACGCTTATGACGCCGGGTAGGTAGAATCGTGTCCGTGGGTATTACCTTGCTTTGCCTTTGTCGTAAATGCTTCCACCAACACCATGAGGAAGCTATTTTAGCATTATTTTTTGGTTATTGTTTCTAAGCATTTTCTGATGCGATCGTTTTCCTATTCAAGTTCTAATGGCTAGAACACAAGTTGGCACATATTACCTAAACATATCTTGCGCAGTAATCAACTTTGGTTATCATTATTCTGTTTCGATGACTTTTTAAGCGTAATTGAAGAAAATGTTCGGGGTACCAATTAGTATCTGCGCAGAATTGTTATTAAGTATTCTTGGTAAGCTGGGCTCACAAGGCCGCAAGACCACGCCACCTTTCTGATACATCCTTTAAACCTTCAATTGTATTCATTAACAAAATTTATAAATTTTAAATATCCCCGCCGCGGCTTCCTATTTATTGCGCGGCCAACATTGTGAAATGAATTAAATGCCTTATATCTACATATGGTATATAATAAAATGAAAGTTAGGCAGACCGTAACCTCAACTAAAAATTGGGAACAAGTAACGGAACAAGGGCTAAAAATAAAACGACTTTTAAAGTGAAGATTCGAATTTATTATATTGTTTTCTGAGTGCGTTCTAGAAAACTACGAAGGAACCATCAGATTACAGATGATATTTTTTAAACAACTATTAACAATTACAATAGCACTAATTAATCGATATTCCTCTTAATTTGGATCTGCAGGCGGTGCATATGTTAAAAGTAAAGTTAGCAATAGTTAGTTTTTCAGTGATGGGAAAATTACCAGCTGTTGAACTTCATTTGTACGTGTTTATTATGAAGGGGCACCTTCACAAAGATTTACGTAAAAATATAGTAGAAATGTCTTTCGGGTGATGTCGCGTAGTTAAAATTTTTACTTGACGTTTCGCTGACCATCCTGTCAGCTTCTTCAGAGGATTTCTAAAGACTGTCCTTAGAAATCTTCTGAAGAAGCTGACAGCATGGTCAGCGAAACGTCAAGTAAAAATTTTAACTACGCGACATCACCTGAAAGACATTTCTACTAAGGGATTACGGTCGTGAAAGCCTACACTCAACTATTACGTAAAAGTATGTAAAGCACATATAGAGAATATCGGGATTGTAGATTAATAAACCTGCAGGCTTCACGAAATTACCAGAGACTAGACAGGCTCGTGTTTATTCGTTTCATGGTGTTGCCTACTGGTTTCTTCGAGAGTCGACAAAACACGAGTCTGTCTAGTCTCGGCTAACTTCTCGGGGCGCACTGATTTCTGCAGACTTATAAAGGACATATTAGTTGAATTGGAATATTGAAAAACTGACACAGATTTTCTAGTTTTTATTAGTAAAGCGAAACTCTTCGTGGCGTATCGAAATTTCCTGCTGGTCGCCGCAGTGGTGTATTCACACGTATGCAGTTGGCAATGACATCAAAATAATATACCGCGAAAGCGCAAATATTTAGAAGATGCACACCGTCAGTCACATACATTGAGCAGATTCGGTTTAGGTAAATTTACGCGTTGGTTAAAAGTTTGTTTGTTTCACGGATTATAATTAGTCCTTGTCTAACATATAGGTTCTCCAATTATGTTCGGCACATGGGAGCGAAAACGTTCCGCAGTATTTATGTTGTAAAGGTCTGTTTATATCTAGGAAAAATTTATGAATCATTCGTAACATTAGATGGTCAACACTTTATTTAAGAGGGTATCATTAAATGTTATTTATATACTTGGGTTTATAAAAAGCCTCAGCTAAATTAACCATGAAAGATAAAAGATCTACACTATGAATGCTAATAGAAACGTTTATGAAATACAGTTTGACTTTATCTAGAATCTATGTACACAGTACGCTGTAGAATGATGTGCATGCTCAGGATAGAATTCAATTTATCTGCGTAACATAAATTCTGAATTATGTAAATAAAAGCAAATATTAATAATAGTTTTAAGATAACTTATCTGTAAAAGATGAGATTATTAAAATTGTCATAAATGTTTTTGAATAAAAGCATTTATTTTTACTTTTTGTTATTAATAAAATTTTCTCTTTTCTCACAAGTTCTATCAGGAGACCCTTTGAATTTTTTCAACCTTGATCCAAATTAATTTATTCTATAATTATGCTGTGTATATGAATAAAAAAATCTATAGAAAAAATAGATTTGCTGATGAAAAGTCATTAAATCAGTGCCTACGGATGTTCGCGGGAATATCTAAAAGCAATGGTTTTCACGTTCTAATATTACGAACAATAATCATATTTCATCTCGTTCGCCATTTTATCAGCTATAACATTCTCACTTTTTATTAATGATGTCCGCATTTCTGCCTAACTACCATCTTACGGTATAGCAGTTCTAGTAATTAGGGATGCTGCGGCGATTGAAGATTTAAACAAACATTATGATGAAGGATATGGAGATTTCGCTTCGAATAAATTGTTTTTAAATTCGACAAAAACAAACGAATTTAGTAGAACCACCGCCTGCACTTGACCTCTCAGTTGCAGGAGCACCATTAACCGGAAGCAACACTATGAACACACTGGGCGTTTTGTTCTCTTCAAATCTAAAATGGCGTAGACCACATACAGGTGTGTACTACGCAATTCTTTCCTGCGGAAAAACACTCTGAATGGGTGAAATGAATTTTTTAAAATTCGCCATTCTGCTTTTGCGCATAACTCGCCAACGGTAAGAGGCAGAGGAAAATTTCAAGACAAAAACTGTTTGCTTGAATGAGCTTTATTAAACAGCCAAGAAAAGGAAGTCAATATTTTTGTATATATTTTTTAGCTGAAGTGGAAAGTTTAAATAATGCCAAGCATAATAATTTTTGCATCAAAAAAAAAATTAGATTGGATTGTTAGTTAGCTATGCACACAAGTAATATGGAAAACTCCCAATTTTCAAAAATTGCTTTCATCCACTAAGAACGTCTTTATCGCGTAGAAGATCCTTATACGTATTCCCAAAGATTTATAGTTCTTTGAATCCCCAGGTTCGAGATATTTGCTCCGGTACCTGTACTCCCACAAGCATTGCCAACTTAGCAATACTGACTTCGACATCTTCGCCGTGATATCCTTATTCATGGAAATAAAGATTTAAACTTGCTGCATACAGTCCTCTAGTGTGTACGGAGGCCCACTTATATCTCATAAATATTCTTATCGATTTCCGGTCGGGTTAAATAAGTTCCAAGAAGAACGTAAATCAAGTAGTCGCCGACGTTAAAATTCGAGTAGCCCCTTGGAAATAATATCACATTACCTACACTAACTTCGCATATAACGATCCGCTAAATAATTCACAAAATTGCGGGGTTGAAAATTTATAGAGGCATCCCTCATGAGCTGGATGATACGTTAAGTTCTCGCTAAACTGGTGTTTACGCGCAACGATGCTAGTCCGTTTTTTTTTTTTAAATAGTTAAGCCGTCTGTGCTTGCTCAATTTTTATTAATACGGTATCTGTGTCTATAAATATGCCTTCTCCTTTTAACGATCATCGCGATCTTAAGTTATTAAGAATATTTTGCTTTGACTTTTCTACACCGTGTGTAAAGAATGGTAGTAATTTGCGTTCTTTTTTTTATCGTAAGTTATATACGTATTTCCCGCTGGTTTATTCATCGGCACCGTACGGTTAGCTATATGTTTTTCGTCCCGTAGCGTTGTACTATTTTTATAGGGCGATTGTGTTCAACCTTCTAATGGTCACGTTTGTTGTGTTATATCGGTTATTTGCAGACTTCATAAATAATACATTTTTTCAGATGCATGTCATCCTTTTAGAGGTTGCTCTTCAAATATTTACGGACCAATAATAGCTCTCTTAAAATAATTTGCTTACTACAACATTGATGCTTAAGTATATGTTTTTTTTAAAGCAGTGTATACATTGTAATATCAACATACGAAAACTACTTTACATTATAACGTTTGAACACTCAACTTTATAGGAAATCATTTGCATATTTGCAACAAATTTAGATTGAATTTGAAGTTATCTTCAATTAATTAATTAATTTGGTAACTAATAAAATTTCGATTGTTTAATATTTATTTATACCTGCAATATTTGCATAATTACGAAAGCAGCTTAGCACAAATCTCCTCGCTCTTAACAGAATGTAGGGACTAAAAGCGGGGCATCTTAGAGGGCACCTTAATAACCCTCAAGATCCTAACGTTCGGTATTGCCAGGGACGCTACTTCGATACAATATAATTTTGATCAATTCTATAAGGTGGTAAATTGAAAATCCTACTGAGTGGGCAATCGTTGAACCTCGACTTAGAAGAAGAACCAAGAATAGAAGGGGTTGGAGTTGGCATAGGTCTTAACTACAATGTCTATAGGTCCCCAAATTAACATATTTAAACTTGTGGATCAGGAAGGGTCTCGAGGAAGGTAGACGAGTTACCCTGCGTACGCTGCGGTGAGGTGCCAAATAACCAACGAAATGAGGGAAATGACAAGGGGGATGAAGAATATTACTTTAATTGGTCCAAATCTCTATTTAGGAAGTTAGGAAATGGAAGAAAATCAAAGAGCCTTGTATTAGCAAAACATACCGGAGCAGATTAAATTACCAGCGAAATGGTATAATACAAGCATATCAATTATAAGATAAAAAACTGAATATAAATAAAAAATAAATAAAAAATAAATAAAAAATAAATAAATAAATAAAAATTAAATTTTCTGATTTAAAAATATTATCTCTCCAATAATAATTCCTTCACCTATTTCTTAAAAGTTTACCCACAACTTATGCTTTTTATAATATTTGACAATTTATGACGATGACCCTTAAACGGTCTTTGGGGTGGTTATATGAATGGTTAGATGTAAATGTAATAGAACGAGAACATTAGCCAACCAAATCCAATTATGATTTTATGTACTATCGATAGTACTGTGGATACTGTCATGTCCAAAACAACCGATTTCCGACCAAATATTTTTTTAAAATCAAATTTCCGACAATGATGTATTTCCTCTACATAGAATCTTTATTTAAAGCGTTTAAAAAGAATACAAAGTCTGTAAACCTCGATAAATCTGAGCTGACGTATAAAGATATTGAAAATGGGTAACGTAGCGACGACGCTTACAGATACCTTTATCACTTTTCTCAGAAGGGAAATGAAACGTATATAAAGTAGAATAGGAAGAATATGTGGAAGAGATCGTGTTTTTTTAGGATACGGCCGCTATAATAGACACCATTCGTCAAAATTGACGTTTCTCTAACACTAATAGGTACTATTTATAAAGTTTAGCGTTTCTCTGACGCTAGTTGTTACGCTTGAAATTGCCAATTCAAAAAAAAAATTAAATTACGTCATTCTTATGGATAGATTTTGTGCGTTATTGTTATATACTTTTATATTAAAAATCGATAGTGATATTAACTCTACTTATTTACATACTTTCATTTATTGTGTATACTCACTAATACAATGAAATTATGCCATTAATATCTCTGACGGAAAACATAGAAAGGGAGCTGTTATTATTTCCCTAGAGAGGAGATCACATGTGGTTGTACTGTAATGTACGGGAATGGAAAAACTTCGCTGTCTAGACAACAGTAATAACAGTAATTAATGCAATTACCTAAGCAACACTCCACTCAAAAAAATGCATGTATTCGCTAGAAACATAAGTGTTGCTTCAGATTCTGGTATTTAAGTTAAATAGGCGAACCACGCCCTTCATTGGTACAAATTCCTCTTGTTGTTTACAAAGGAGCCACCTAAAACGGGATAACGAGAAATGGGAGGGAAATAAAATGGCCTGCTACTGTCGAAACGTACCAAAACTAAACGAAGGCGCTCTCCAAAGATAGTTGTGCTCTTTTTCAGCAAAGAAAATCTCAGATTACTGGCAGGTTTATTGGCTAGGAGGAGCTGAAGATCACTTCTGTCCATGAAGGTTTGAAGACTGCAGAACCCATTCTACAGCAAATATGTTGCTATTTGGTACACGGTGGTGACTTTCTTTGGAATTTCTTGATTCTCCACTGGGTCGGTTTACCCAGTGTGTGCCTTACCAAAGCGTTTCCGTGTAACATTCTTTTTTATTCTGTTGTATTTAACTTTTAGATTAGACACACAGCAAAACGCGAAAGACACTCTTTTCCAAGGCTCGTTCTTAATGAGAAAATCTCAGATAAAAAGCGATTTCTACAATGCTGCGAGCAAGTAAATAAAAAGTTTATGGATAAAATTGATAGTTTTTATTTATTAATTCCGAAACAATAAATGCCCCCTCTCTTGTGAGAGACAAGGTGCTCTGAAACAGTAGCATAATCCATCAAATAGTGTGAGACGTATTGTCAGTTCCAACAAGCAATATTTCGGTGGATTTGGTCGTGTAATAATAATAAAATATAACGAGTTCGCTAACATGGGAAACATAAAATACCCGAGCCATCTATTGTATTGGTAGTTCCAAGCCGTATGTTTTATAACTTTACTTCTCAATATTTTCGAAGATTCATAATGCAGCTGTAAAAATGTTAAGCAGGCAATTTTTCTACGCGATATTAATTATTATTAATGTGCAAATATTAAATATTAATAGCGAGTAGTGGTGATTGACATTAGAAACACTTTGTGGATGTTCTCCCAGTTTCATACGTGCTTCTTAAATTGAAAAAAATATCAAAACAATTTATCCGATGTTTCTCTTGGCTTTATTCCCGATACATGTTTGAAGTGTATTTGAAATACTTATACAATATTTTAAACGCTTCGAAATAAATAGGACTAACATGTTAAATCACAGCTAGAAGCAGGAACTAACTTAATTTGATGTAAGTAGACGTTGAAATTGATTAGGTTTATTAGAAGGTTTGCGAACATTTCAAACAATTCAATGAATCGCGAATCCACGTGGTTTAATTATTAATGTTTGTATGTACGATGGTGGGAATAAGTAACGAGTCGAAAGCAATAGAGCGTCTGAGAAATATATCTCCCGTACGCGAAATATACTCTCATGGTCGTCTACTTGTTCAAGAATCGTTGGGAGCCCGTCAATTTTATTTTCTTGAAATGCATTTTTTTAACTTATTTAATTTTTTTAATTAAACACTTTATGTATTTTAACATTTTTAAAATTTTCGATTCATTCTAGTTACTTTTCATACAACATGCTTTATGGTATAGCCATCTTCGTCGTATTAACACATCTAAATTTTTGAGAACAAACCAGGCAAATAAAGTAATAATAAAAACCAATTTATAAAACGTAATACAAGTAGAAAGGTACGTTTTGTACTTGTATTACTCGGCGAATAGACTCTTTAACCATGTTTACCAAGTTGGGTTTAGATTTATCGATGGTGGTTCGTGACTTTTTGAGGAGGGGACGCGATTGTACGATGAAATCTTCCTTTCCATTTTCAACTTTTCTTGCCGTTATTTGTTCCAATTTTAGCCGAGTTTACGGTCTATCTAATTCTTCTATTCTAATTTTTTCTCTCAAAAGAAGTCTATTATTTTCCAAAGTTACTCCACCTAGCGCTTATATACAAACGAAGGAAATAGCTATGCTAAACAGCAAAACCCCATCTCACAGCTAAAATTGTGGCCGCAAAAATTGTGTGCGACTGTGATTGGTTCTTAAGTCAAGCGTGTTATCGTTGCCATAATAACGACCGTTGTGCAAAATATTTCCTTCGGGTTTATTGTAGGAGGTAATTTATTTCATAATATTGACTATGTTGTAAGACGGAAAATGCGGTACATTAAAATTGTATTTTCTCAATATTTACATGATATAAATTTGAATAATTTTGTTTATGAATTAAACTGAATTTCTAAAGGATATATCAAGGAGAGCGCCCGGCAGCTTCGCCTCCGCGTTAAGAAACTACGCAATATTCTTGCGAAGGCTGCACTGAAGAATTATTATATCAAATTCATGCCGTGTTTGCCAAATCCTGATTTTAATTTAATCACAATATATACAAGAAATCACGTACTCGAGTACTGTGGCACTGGAAGCTTGTGGCAAGGGTTTCAACATTATCTGCAATATACAGTTTATTCGAATTTTATAAATGGCACCTGGCACTAAAATCACATTTACGTGGATTTTGTTTAACTGCATCGTTTACTTCAGAATGCAGTGACCAAATTTGGTTTTCTTTGCCATGTCTAATTTAGGTATAAGCTAACGTCTAAGGTAATTCAAATTCGTTAATCAAGGTTGGCAGGGACGTATTGCCAAAGTGTATTCGTACGTAGTTTTTATAAGAAAATGCACTACCGTTCATATGTTTGGGGACGACTAAGAAAAATTCAAAAAAATAAGTAAAATTCAAATATTGACATTGATTGTGTTTTATATGAAAGAGTATATATTTCTCTATGTATGAACATAATTTACAACAGTATTCTCTTCTATCCCATCAAATTTATAACGCATTTATATTCTACCGCAGCCTCAGGCAAAATTCCTCTTAATCCCTTTTATGGGGTTATAAACGTAAACTTGAAAATATTGTCGAATATTTCCACAAAGGAATAATGTGAGATTCATAGAACACTTAGTACAACAAAGAAAGCAGATATCGTCTTGTATTTAAAATAAAATCGATCTTGATAATAATTTAGTTTAAATGTAACTATCGTAATAAACGGGTGGTGCTGAAATGGCAAAACGAAAAGAAATTTCCATCGAAACGCGTTCTGCTATTATTAGCTTACGTAATGAAGGATACTCAATGGCAGTTATTGTGAAAAAATTAAAAATATCGAAAAATGGTGTATTTACAACATTAAAACGTTAAACAACATTAAAACGGGTTCTTTGGCTGATAAGAAACGTTCTGGATGCAAAAAGAAGACAACAGCTGCTGAGGATCAGTTCATGGTTCTTGTTTCAAAAAGAAACAGATTCCTAACGGCTCCGGAAATAACGCAGCAAGTCAATGTTTCACGAAGAAATCCTATTTCGCATCCGACCGTGAAACGAAGATTAATTGCGGCAGGCTTAAAGGAACGAGGAGCTGCCAGAAAACCGCTTTTGAAAGTTCAAAATAAAAGAAAAGGTTTGCAGTGGGCCCAAGAACACAGACACTGGACATTCGAACAGTGGTGCAACGTGCTGCGGACAGATGAGTCCAAATTTGAAACATTTGGCTCCAAATGTAGGACGTTGGTTAGGCGACAGATTGGTGAAAGAGTTAGTAAACAGTGTATTTTATCTACAGTGAAACATGGTGGAGGTAACGTAATGGTTTGGGGCTGTTTTGCGGAAACAGCTGTAGGTGATTTAGTAAGAATACAGGGAATACTTCGAAAAGAGGGTTATCTCAAAATATTTCAAGAAAATGCTGTATCAAATGGGGAACAATTACAAGGTCGAAACTTTACGTTTCAAGAGGATAATGACCCTAAGCATTCTTCTCGTATATGCAGAAACTATCTAGCATCTCTGGAAGAAGAAGATCGTTTAAAAGGAATGATTTGGCCACCTCAGTCTCCTGACCTGTCGCCTATCTAATTAATATGGGATGAACTGGACAGAAGGATTCGCCAAAAAGGAGTGACTAGTTCATAAGATTTATGGAGGAAGCTCCAGCAAGCATGGACCGAGATCCCAGCAACATTTTTGAAATCTTTAATTCTAAGAATGCCACGAATATGTACCGCAGTAATTAAGTCAACGGGTGGACATATAGACGAAAAATCCGTATAGACCTAATTATAATTAGTACAACATTTCTTTTTGGAATATATGAACGGTAGTGTATATGAAACCTGGCGGTATTGGCAACTACAAGACTGAGTTTGTGCATTAAAAATAAATAACCAGACTTGCTCTTAATAGAATTTGGCTGCTATTTCTTATTGAGATCTATAAAATTGTTTCCAAAGAGTTCCTTTTAACATTTAAGCTTAAAGAAACGCTGTAGTAGTTCATTTAGTTAGTTACGTGCTACCATAAAAAGATGAAAGACTTTTTTTTTGGCGTACAAAGTCTTAAATACGTCTCATAAATTAACCTTCTTTTCAAATGAAAAGGCGAATGGAAATACTAGTTGCTTGACCAATAAAACGTGTAATTTCATCATTTTATACGTTAGGTCGTAAATATGTGGGTTTGCTTTGTTATACGTGTTTTTTCTTCTCTTCAAGCTACGACGGTTATTGTTATAAACATACGTGTGTATGAAAGTCTTGGCGATTTAGTCTACTTCACAGTATGTTCGTAGGGTTATTCAAACGTTAAGTCGTTTATTTTATGATTTCACTATTGCCAATTGCTTTAATGGGTACATATATTCGAATACAATATAATAGCTTGAATAATATTAAAATAGCATCCGTCTGAAACTTTTATTTATCAACGATAACTAGTTTGTTTAACCTATTCTATAAATGGACATTCTTACTTCTTTTATATACTCTACGTATGAAACGGCGCATTAGTTTAGCCCGATTTTGCAAGCTACTGCACAAGATAAATTTCTGAATATTCTTTCTATTTCAAACTTATTCGTCGTATCAAGCAAAAGGCCCAACCATTCGACAGACTCTGGGTTATTAGCATTTGAATTATCTCTTAAAGAAGACACCATTATTGTGGTCTTATCTTCATTGAGGGATAATTGGTTTGCTCCAAACCATCCCTATGCACAATTCAGAGCTGGAGATGCCTCAACTACAAGACGTTACTGTAATCTTCAAATTTTACTAACAAGGTAGTATTACTTGCAAAGGGGATACTTTTGTTAATTTCTCAACAATCATGCTCTGGGGAAAATCATTAATATGTACACTGCCGTTTAGTGAAGTTCGGTCATACAATAAAAATCTACTACATCACACTGTATACAATTATTAATACATAAAATTAGAAAAATATTAAGCGTACACTCTTTTCTAAGGGATTAAAGCCATAAATTATTATGTAAAGTGGAAATATTGCGACGACCACAATGAAGTCCCTTTTATTATCATTCCAAGAATTTCTCGGAAGTGCCGATCTTTTGAAACGGATCGTTTGGGGATTATTAACGAACAATACATTTAGGAAATATACCGCAGTATCATTCTTGTTTATTTATCACGGGCGTAAAGATATCAATTTGCTTCATTTTACTGTTGAACGTGTGTTGATGTGCATCTGTCGTTTTTGCGCGAAAGTTTTAAGAAAATTTACTTCAAAATGGCACGTGGCAAGCCTACCAATGTAGAAAAACGTTCACGCATTATTACGCTGTTTGAAGAAGGATATTCGGGGCGAGAAATTGCTGAAAAAATAAATATGAGAAGTTCAACAGTAAATGACATTATAAAGCGATATCGGACAACTGGAACTATAGAAAATCGTGTTCGTCCCGGAGCATCTAGGAAAACAACAAAAGCTGAAGATTTGAGAATTGTATCATTAAGCAAACGCGATAGAAAATTAACAGCGCCACAAATAGCAGCCGAAGTCAATCGCGGCCGTGAAGAACAAGTTTCGGCGAGTACGGTAAAACGTCGACTTCAACAAGCGGACCTTCATGAACGCATTGCCATTCGAAAACCCTTATTACGTCGGGGCAACAGAGCAAAACGGCTACAGTGGGCCCGTTCTCATCTAGATTGGTCGTTAGATGATTGGAAACACGTGCTTTGGAGTGACGAGTCAAAGTTTGAGGTTTTTGGGCAAAATCGACGAGTTTATGTCCAAAGATCTAAAACCGAAAACTGATCCCGAACTGCATTATGCGTACAGTGAAGCAAGGGCGTAGTTCTGTGTTAGTGTGGGGATGTTTCTCCTTTGCTGAGACGGGAGATTTATGCAGAGTGCAGGGTGTAACGAGGAAGGAAAGTTATTTTGCAATACTCCAGAATCATGCAGTGCCATCAGGATTGCGTATAATAGGCCGTAACTTTACATTCATGCATGACAACGACCCAAAACACACTGCGTTAGCGTGTAAGAACTATCTAAAGGAGCAAGAAGAACAGCACACCCTGAAAGTAATGACATGGCCCCCACAAAGTCCAGATTTGAACCCTATAGAGTTGTTGTGGGATGAACTGGACAGGAGGATCCGAGAAATATGCCCAACTTCACAAGAACATTTATGGAATATTCTGCAACATGAATGGATTAATATTCCACAATCCGCTTTAACAAAACTTATCGAAAGAATGCCTAGAATAGTTCGAGCGGTGATTAACAGCAAAGGAGGTTTTTTCGATGAAAACAAAATATAATGTTCAGTATGTTATATTAGGCTAGAATAACTTTTTATTTATTTATTTTTGTCTTTTTTACCTGTACATACAATAAATTGCATTTTGTTTTTAGTTTCGTTTGCTTCTGTAACCTTTTCATGTTTTTTACTAACCGACCGAACTTCTCTGAACGGCAGTGTACGTTGAAAATAGTACCGGCTCAAATATAGATCCCTGCGGGACATCAAGCTGGACTGAAAGCTCAAAGCAGCTTCTTGTGCTAATATGAGTTAGATACATTACAAATTATTTTTTGTTGTGCTTATTCTTTTTTATTTCATGTCATACCACTCTTGTTTCGATTGTTTTAAATATTTGCAATAAAAAATATATAGAAACACCAGCCTCTTATATATGCTTTGGTACAATGCCAAGGAAAATCAAGACATAATAAAAGTGAGACATTCAACGTAAAACTATTGAGCGATTCTAAATTTTGCAGTGCAAGTGCTTTTTTTATTCTTATCTACACTCCTTTTACGTGTTGCAATTTCAACAGATAGTAGTGTAAATAAAAAGAATAAATATAAAAGTTACCGAATTAAAGAATTAATCTATCCTTGAAGCGCTGCATTTTCTTAGCCAGAAAAAAAGAACAGATCAATAGATCTCCCCGTACGCTATGTTTGCTAATGATGCGTTTATTAAACCAAATACCGACATCGCGTGTAACGGCGGACTCTTCATTTTATAGAAACCTTCGTGCGATATTTTAACGCCTTCGATCGATAATTTCGATTTACATAGCACGTCGTGTATATAATGTCGGCGGCCATTACATTACCTAACTTCTCTCAGAGTAAATAGCTATGTTCGATGGAACACCCCCAAATGAACCGAAAGGAGTTAGGCACGCATCTACGTATTAACTTGACAACTTGTAACTAGATATTAAGTATTGAGTCCGATGTAATTAGTTTGGGTCGACGTGTATGTACATGGACAAGTTACGAACTAGATTATGTGATAGATTTACATAATTTAGTTTGCGGGCTATCATTCCTTTCTATAGAAGTAACATAGAGTGTGATATGATTAATGGATTCCTGATTAATGTATGACTACGCGAAAGTCGTTAATTAATACAAAAATTGTGACAAAATAAATTGGATTTTGGAAAGAAAAGTTCTAAAAATTAATTTAGATTCGTAACGTTTCAGCTTATTGGAAAACTGAAGATTCAAGTCGTAAATTGAAACACAGAACCAAGTAATTTATTACGTTCAATGGAAAGTAACTTATCCTTGACAATTTGCTCCCGCTTTGATCGACACCCTTTTCAGAAAAAGATATTAATAGTACTTGCAACGTAATTTCATTATTACCACACCGTTAGAAGAAATAGCCCACCATATGATTACCTCTGCTTGCCTGTTATGATAACGAGCCGCAAACTTTTCTTGTTTTCATGGGTCATGGAAATAATACAAATATCCGTTGGGACGATCGGAACAGAATCATTTTCAAAATTTTCCAACGTATAGACCTTTCATATATCGATCAATGCAGTTCCTCGCGCGACCCCTGTATGAATCCTCTTTTTTATCATATTTCTTGTGAAGTTATTCGAACCACTACTTGATTTAAAAAGTGCTACCTGATTCCATTTTTACGCACATTTATTACTCAAAACAATAAATAATGTTCTATGCAGAAAAAAATCAAAGTAGCGTTTGTTTTCAAGACACCAAAGCAACTATTAAAACTTAAAACCAATTTGCTATTACGTCGAAACCGTTACGAAACGAAATTGAAGTAATGCAGCATTCGTTTCAGCGGAAGGATTTTGTTCCTCTCCAACAAATATATCGTCAATCGTTTAAAATAAATGGAAATAATTAGTCTCCTGCAGAACGAACGCAAAAGGAAGAGAAGCGGAGGTACGGCATCATTTGTTATGGGGTTTACGCTGAAAACCTTATGACAATAAGATGGAAACTCGTAGCGGCGACCCTACTTTGTCCAAAACACAAACGAATTTAATAAATCATCGTTCTGCTGTGTCTCGACGCGACGAGGCGCAGGAAATACGGTTCTATGCTTTGCGAGTGAGATATCCCGCAGAATACATTACCGCAAACATTCTGGCCATCATTTACGGCAATAATACGGGGACTCACTTTGGTTTAATTTTGCCATCAGTTATACGAGTCGTATCTTGAATTTAGAAAGTCGAAATGCATTAAGTCCGATTTTAAATGTGTTTTCTATATCGAATAGAGACATTATATAAAATGTATATGAGGGTTATTGAGACTTGTTATGTAAATAGTCCATTTATAGATATTTCTGGGTATTTATTGCTTTATGAGGGGTAATTGAGATTTTCCCAGATCAAAATAGGAATTTTAAATGCGACAAAAATTTAGACTCTGCGCATTTATTACATTAATATAAGCAAAAATGGTTTAATTTGATACTTCCCTTTATATCCAGCGGTTGTGCTGGTAAAGTGTACACATTTCACCACGGGAAATTAGTGTTTGCAATATGGGTAAAAAAAAACAATTATCCTTGATAGAAAGGGGTAAAGTTCTAGCCTGGCACCAGGATGGTGTTAGTAAGAAGGAAATTGCTCGTCGGTTACGAAGAAGCGATTATTCCGTTAGAAATTTCCTAAAAGATCCGGAAAATTACGGCAAACCAAAAGGCCAGGGGCGACCGAAAGCTGTAAGTGAGCGGGATAAACGCATGATATTGTGGTGTGCATCCCATTCTTCTGCGTCGGCGAGAGTTATTGCAGAACAGGCGGGGGTACAAACGCACGTGCGTAATGTTCAAAGGATTTTAAAGGCGTCACCGGTAATATCACGGAAGAAAATGTTGAGAAAACCGCCTCTTTTGGCGAAACACAAAGAAGCGAGGTTGAGATTTACTGAAGAACACGTCTCCTGGAAGAAACAATGGGAAAAAGTTATATTTTCCGATGAGAAACGTTTTAATTTGGACGGACCGGGTGGGTACTCGCATTATTATCATGATCTGAGAAAGGAACCAAAAGTGAAAATGACCAGACAATTAGGGGGTGGATCTGTGATGATATGGGCAGCGATTGGATTTCGCGATAAAAGTGGGATAGTGCTTTGTACAAACAAAATGACATCTGTGACGTATAAAGACTTATTGCGTGACAATCTTCTACGTTTTGGAAACCAATGGGCCGGGCGCAATTTTGTTTTTCAGCAAGATAACGCGGCAATTCACAAAGCAAAAACCATTACTGAATGGTTTAAAGAGAAAAAGATTAAAACTCTACAGTGGCCGGCACGGTCACCAGACTTAAACATTATTTAAAACATGTGGGGTGAATTGGCACGTCGCGTGTATGGCGAAGGCCGTCAATATTTCACAGTACAGGAACTGAAAACTTCAATAGTGACTGAATGGCAGAATATCCCTCAAAATTATGTGTTAAATTTATATAAATTTATTAATAACAGACTATTGGAAGTGATTAAGAATAATGGAGGATCTACGCATTACTGATCACTCATTTGTTTATTTTTGTTTTACATTTGCAACGGAGCGTCTAAATTTTTGTCGCAGAAATTGTTTAAACATTGGAGTAAATAATTTATTATTTAGTTCATATATTACTGGAGGAGATATTTTTAAGTTTATTTTACTTTTATGAATAAAAACTTAATTAGATATCTTGCTAGTTTCGCAAAGAAATGTTGTAACCTTTAAAACCCGTAAAACATCTTACCGCGTCTAAGTTTTTGTCGGGGAGTGTTTTTCACCTGCATAAATATTAGCAAAGACGTTCGTGGCAACTTTACCAATATTTATATCTACATTACTAGAGTAGTGGGGATTGTAGCCAAATGAATGGATTATAGAAAGTAGTGAGCAAAGCAATGACCTTCTTTTAAAAGACTTTGGAAAAAGCGTTGGAACTATTTTTTTCTTCTAGGTATTCATGGTATTCCTAAGGAGTCTATTCAGTACAATTTTTCTATTTACCATAAGAATAGGTAACGATGAAGGCTACAAAACTTCACGTCGTAAAAGTAATTTTCAGTATATAACACTACTGCCATTGTGACGATCCATTGCTCTGATACTTCCATCGCCCATTAAGGAAATGGAAACATTCCAGCATAAAACTCACAACATGGAGACATAACGATCAGCTAACATTAAATAAGCGCGACATAACGAGCGGCAGTTTAACTTCGAGTTGTAATTTAGTTACAAGCCACCAATCAAAGTAATGTGTTTTGCTTTTTTCGGAGGTATAATCTGCTTCCAGTGAAGGAACGACGAATGTAGCGAAAGCTAATTTCACAAGAAACTTGGTCGGGACTTAATGTTTATTCGCTAATTAGAATTCCTGGTGGGATATTTGCTCTTATAATTGGCAACTAATTTACTTCAGTCCCTTCGCTTGCCCTCTACTTCCTATTAAAAAGCAAGAAGAGGGCAGGCAGATTTCATGTAAATGAAGTTTGGAAAGGTTTTTGCCGACGCTGTAATATTAAATTTGATTGTAACAATTTTGAACGCACTACAGCAGTTAGCATAAAAGTGTAATTTTCAATTTCTCTTTTCCTTCCCAGATCCACAAGAAGCTGCAAATAAATATAGTACATTACATGCAAGGCATCTTAATGTTAACAAGTAAACATTACACCATTTCCAGCTTCTAGGAGTTGTACAAGCTTCCTTAAATTCGTAACTTTATTGACGTGATCTTGAATAAATTTCAATATTTTTTCCACTTACTTTTTTAGTTCTTTGTTCCAGTCTAAAAGAAAGGATTTAGTCGGCAGCTCCATTCTCTTCTAAAACGAATTTGTCTTTATCCGCATTACTGTATGGAAAAGTTCAAAATGCATAATTAAAAAGCGCTTTGTAGTATCATAAAGGGAATATTCTAACTAAACGCAAAGAATAGATCCGTAGAGCCAACAGGAAATTTTGCATGGTAGTGTAGGGGCAGGCATAAATTCCGAGGTTTTTCTTCCGGGTATTAGGTATTAAAAAAGAGTTTCGTAGAACTTAGGGTAAAATTAAAACTTTAAGTGAAGTCTTAATAAACATGGATTTTGAAGACGGTAAACTATAAGCATAATGCCGCGCACAATTACATAAATAACACAAATCCCAATTACAAATTTAAAAACTAATCCTACTAAGCGAGTTGCCATTTTGCGGAATGAATTTAATACAAATTGCTTGAAAGAAAATTTTAATAAAAAATGAAAGATGAAGTATAGATTAGGTATATATGTACATTTAGGAACAAAGGCCGGAATGAAACTTGAGGCAGTTCGACGAACGGGTAATTGTAGATCACGAAATACGTCAATTTCTAAGGAACATTAGGAACAAAGGTGACGAAAAGATTTATTTCAACACGGGATCGTGACCCTAATGACAAACCCATTAGACCTCGCCCATAGCGATGAAATGGTTCCCTACCTTATTGGTGAAAATTGAAACTATTGTTATATAATTTTCTTATACTTTGTTACATTTGAACTGGATTGTTTTCATGGAAACTGGGATATTTATAAAGATTATAGAGCGTAATAACGTTTCCACATTGTTAAACGCCTTAGATTATTACGTGACTAAACGGAATCATAAATTTCGCTCAGAACGGTGACCCTTTCATTGATAATTGTGCCGTTCTTGTTCGGGTAATATCTTTATTATCTCGAAGAAGTTATAAAACACGTAGAAAGTTGACTTCTATCTAAAAGCAATGCACTAAAGACTTAATATGTGGAGTTCGTTTGGCAATAAGAAGGAGACATGTGGAGCAAGCGAAAAGGAAGAGCGAAAGAGGTCTTACTATGTCATTTAGTTTGAGGATTATTATGACAGCACTGAGTAAACGAAATGTTCAGTTTTAAGCCTGCACAGCAGGCATTATAATTTCTTGTTAAGGAGCTGGTGTTAAATTAAGATTTTTCGTTGAGTTACAGCCAATTTAACAATTCCACATAAATTAGATGTAAGTGAGAAATTACTTTTGATGCTATAATAATGTTAATGAACTGGTCCATTAAAGGTTTATGAATATGGAATAATAATTTAATTTTAACTTCGGAGATAAAAAATTTCGTTAATATTACTGTTTCGATAATAATAATAACAATGAACCCTATTTTTACTGTAATCAACACAAAAATGATGTATAAACAGGTATATATGTTTAAATAAATTACTCTAAAAAGTGTAGAAAACATCGCATTATATAAAGAAGTGTGACCACTATACCATAAGGGGGAAAGACATTATGTAGTTCCTGCACTTACCACCCCAATGATTTGAGACGAGCTTTTGAAGGTGTTAGCATGTATATATTGTCAGAAGGATTTTGTTATGTTTGGAGCCAGATAGCGGTTTCTGCTAAAATCTGCATCCGAATATGAGAACCATTCTCTAGTCGACTCTTGCAGAATTTCGGAGAGATTTATCGAGTAGTGCTGTTTTGAGGGCCGTCGAAAGTGACCAGGTTTATGTATTTGTGGAATCATGGAAACACTCGATTTAACTTTTTTGAACGGGAAAATGTGTGCAGAAAGCAAAGAGATGCAATTTATAAGGACCTTCAATGACTTACCATCATCATAGAATGATTATAAAAACGATAAGAATGTTTTAAGTCACGACTCGATCCTAACTCACCTATGTCTTCAATCATTAGAAACTAGTTTAACGAATTTAAGTGTGGTCGAACATCCATCTTTGATTAGAAGCGGATGGATCGTCCCGTTGAGATGATTACGAACGATGTGGTTATTCAATTCAAACGTGTACAAAACTTCCTTCACGAAAAATAGGACAGGAGAAAACTATTGACGAAACGGATGCCGCGTCTGCTGACTAAGCAGCGCTTGTACACGTTTACGTGAGTTTCTATGGCGTTATGTGACTATAGGTGAGACATGGATACAACACTATACGCCAGAAACCAAAGGACAATCGGCAAAATAGGTTTTTCCCGGCAGACACGCACCAAAGAAGGCGATGACGATTCTATCAGATAACGACGATTTTTTGGGATTTCCAAGGCGTAATCTTAATTGATTATTTCGAAAAGTAAAGAACAATCACGTGATTCTACTATGCAAGTTTAATCGACCGATTCGACGTTAAACTAAAGAGAAAGACGCCACACCGAGCGCCCCGAAATCTATCTATCTAACATTTTTAATTTATTTTTAACTCGATGAAGCTGAACGCTATTTACGGCAAAACGGCTCGCTAATTCCTTCTTAATAGCATATTTTTAGAACTAACGCTTTGCCGGCGGGCAACCATCGAACCGATATATCCAGCCGGTGTATGTACCGTCATGTCGCATATTCTTTTCATACACTTACGTAGTACTATCATTCTATATTTTCAACATTGCATGTCTATAAATATTACGTAACGTCTTACAAAGTCTCTTCGTCGTAATTTATCCTGAAGCTGCGTTTACATGAAATTTGACGACGGGAACCGCAGTTTCAAGAGAACAACTACGTCTTGGTTGATGTCTTTCACGGTTCGATACTCGCATTCAGTCTAACAACGGGTGATTACCCTAAATACACGCTGCCTGGCATTGTTTTGCTGTATACTAATAACGAGGAATAATACAGAGAGGAAAGGTTAAATTTAAAATCAAAAAATGTAAATATAAACATTTTTAAAATTAAACCACAGAGTAAATAATTGGAAAAGAACAAACAAAAAAGCAACAAAAAACTTGCAATTATCCATTTTACAAATGTTTCTAAATTGTTTAAATATGAATTTCGGATAAAAGCAATAAATTTATTACTGAAACGTAAAGTTTTATGAAAAAAAAAGCTTTCTTAAGCACGAAAGTCTCCATTACCTAGAAAAATCGATTCAACCGGTTCAAAATTATAGGCATACGTAAAAATAAAGTTTTCCCATTGTGCGTGCTTTACGGAAAATATTCTTCCTACACACTGGAAAAGTTTTACCCGTCAGTATATATTTCCCTGCGATTTCCATTCCATTACAATGGCCGAACATCCCCATTCATTTCTACGATGGCACTAAAATTCAAAGCGTGAACTATCGATCGGAAAGTCAATGTTCTCTTCGTTATGAATACGTGGAAATGTGTGTTGTTTGGCGACTGTCGCGATCAGTTAAATTAATTATTCAATTCGTAAGCAGCGTGCGGGAAGATATATGTGTACGACGTCCTGCAGAAATTAATTTAGATTAATTAAATTGTTTACGAAATAATTAGGTCAATTATATGGTGAATACCTACGCAGATATAATAATTTTAGAAGTATTTTGTATTATTAATATGGATTATACTAACCAGAGTAATGGTAAGTTGATGCGTGGATGATGGATCACCGTCGAAAGGAGCCATTTTGTATAATATTGCTACTGCGCTAATAAAAACACGTCAACAGTGCCTATAAACAATAACCAATGATAAGCAGTGACAAAAAGATCGAAAGTTGATTTGGTATCTGTTGCACTCGGAGCAACGTTGATGACGCTAGGTAGGCAGAAAGACGTCCATTGGCTAGTGCCTTCTCTCCTGACATTATTTTTGCAGGGAGTTGCATAAATATTCAACTTTTTATTTGTTTTTCCTTAAACTGAGGAGCCCAGATTCACTACTAATGACTTAAAGAACTCAAAAAGGAAAGAATTTCATAATGTTAATAGCGATAAAATTTGTAACAAATATAATTTGCATATACTTGATGCCCTTAGTGAATGAATGCTTCCTTGATGTGTTTTACCAATTAATTTTGTTTTCGTAAAGAGGATGCTAATGACTATCGGCTCATTGCCATCATACCCTTTCTAATCAAAATACCTGCAATTTTAATTTAAAAACGTATTCTTTGTTTCTTGAATTAATGTAACATACTTCAGTGTCCTTTAATATGGTTTCACAACAGTTTTCCAGCGCAATTAATTCACTTGAAATGGTCTCTAAAAGTGATTTTTTTGGCCTATCAAAAGCTTCAGATTGTGTGCTTAGGAAAAGATTCCTTGTAAAGCTGCAGTCTTACAACATGAAATAAATTTTCGGAGGAAATATTTTATACATAGACATTATCATATCCTGGATAGATGCGAAAGCTTAGTTTAATGCAAATGGTCTTATTTTAAAGATAAAGCTCAGAATATGGTTTTTGCTACGACCAGTAGTGGTGGAGAGATTATTAGATTCCTTTAGCTGATTGTTGCCAATACGTTTACTTCTAAACAGCACTGCTGTGTTCTATGAGATATTTTGTCTAGAGGCTGCTGTGGTAGCTTAAATATAGATTACTTTAAAGCTGTCTTACGATATTTAACTATACTTTCATTTAGATTGACAAATATCATGAAAGAAGAGGGTTTACGAAATACGAATTGCAGAGAGCGTGAAATTAAAGTCAAAGCTCGAAATTAGTTTTTATTTATTATTTTCATTTTAAGCTGCGGAAAGATCTCTTAATTTAGAGAAAACCAATTTCTCTGTTATAATATTGCAATCGTTTTTCCTGTTCTATCTAAGTTGTTTTTCTATTTAAGCAATAATGTTGTTCACTTTTCTGTGTTAATTTTCATGTCGACCTTACCCATTCATATCGTCAATGATTTAAGACTTTACCACACTTTTCTCGAATAAAAGGCAGAAAGCACCATTTGGATTAAAAAAAGATCCAGTACAAGGTCTCGTAAAATTATAATTAATAAGATTTTTAATTTGGTATCTAACTATTTTGTAGAAAGCTTTTAATGTTCTCGTTTCCAAAACCAACCTTGGTATTGGAACGTAGCGCGGAGATAAAATCATAAATCATTATGCTAACAGCGAACGAACCGCTTTTGTATTTCGCTTTTCATTCGCCGAACAAAAAATGATTATCGTACTTCATTTTCCATTTCGCATTCGGAAAATCGTCTACCGTAACAATATAAGGTTCACGGATCCGTCTGCTGGAGACAAATGTCTCGAATAATTTCGCGATCCGTACCCGAGACGAATGATTTATGCGACGTCACAACGAACTTCATATTTTCGGCGTGGTAAGTGCAGCATTAATAATGAAATGCCAACCTGAGTTGGGTTCCTATCGACTGGCTAATAGAGGTGCATTACTACGTGCAGTTTCGTAAATTTGCATTTTTTCTGGAGCCGCTTGCTTCAGAATAATTCACGTTCCATTACGATAAAAATCAATTATTTAATTTGAGTCGTTAGGAGAAAGGAAGTGATTAATGGAATCGTCTTAAAATAATTATGAGAAATGGGCGAGCGTATCCTTTATGTATCGTAATATAAAAATCATTGAAAGAAGCCTAAAATATATGTTAATAGCTATACATATCAGATAACAGTGACCAATAAATATCCATTCTTAATTACATGTCAGCTTGTAGGAATTGCTTGAATAATACTAGCTGTAGTTTTAATTGATATAACACGGGCTGAGATTTTCAGCTGCCAAATTGTGTTTCATTGCCTCTTAGAAATTCCTGAAATTGTCACTAAAGTTGCTACTTTTCCTCCTTTACTAACACAACTGCAGATTGCTATTAATGATTACTTATTGTTACCACAGATAATATTTCGCGAAAGGAAATTCACGAGGAGGTCTCAATTTACGCTTTGATTTAATTGTGCACCATTAATATTTGTTATCGATCACGAACTAATGTACATACAAACGAGATAAAACTGTCAAGGGATGCACAACGCGCGAAAATATCGCGTCGGTTAAGATCTAAGCGCGAAGCTAATAATAAAATCCCGATATGGAGACAGTAATTGCGGCAAAATCTACACGCCACATACCCTGTCAGATGTATTCCAGATAAAAATCGCATATCTATAGACCCGGTAATGGTGGCTTAAAAACGCGGTAAATGCGCAACCAGCGTGAATGATTCAAGTGGTGACAATAATTTATTACTCAATTGTGTATTATTAGAGAACAGACGATATTGTTGTACATCAATCAATATTTATGAATGCACTTGACCCGAATACTTCTTGTGTACGGTCAGGAGTCAGCAGAGCCCATAATTGAAGCTTATTACTTACTTTAAAAATGATATGCGGACGATTATTTTTATAACGTGTTGAACGCTGTTAGGTTAGTAACTGATATATGTTTTATTGATGCTAATTTATTGCAAACGTTATCTTTTAAAAATGTTGTAAATCTCAAATTATTATTACAAACAACTTTTTTTTTTAAAAGCATTTTCTGTAAAATAATAAGTAACAACTCTTCTCTCTGGAAGCATTTTTACGTTTCTTAATTTACTAACACCCTGTACATCTAATTTTTTCACGACTTGGTAATTTATTTGAAAAGCCAAATTTTTTAAAAGGAATAACTTTTCACCCTAAAATTAATAAAAAAGATCTTTATCCTCTTCTCAACTCCATCTGTGGGACACATGGTATATGTTATTTTCAATACTGCCGAACATAATTTTGGCTTCGAAGAATCCACTCTCCACTTATGAACCTAAAGTTATCAGGCACCGTAGGAGCCGATTTGAATTAACCAACCAACATTTTTGTTTAATTTAAAATACACTTAGTCAACGTATTTAAGTACATGCAGCTACAAAGTTAGCGTTTATTGAACGTGAGCATATATTCCAATGGTTATGGTTACTTACTATGGTTCCAATAGCTAGCGCGAGAATCGTTAAAGCGATGTGAAACGAGGAACTTGGGGAAATTGCTATTTATCTCAGCGGTGATATTATCGGATGGTTTGTATGCAAGGAAATACGTGTGGCAATTGAATTTCAAATATGGTACATTCATGACGCGAAGTTTAATTACATTTTACGATTATTGCTTTCATTATCCGAGGTACCCGTCGACTGCTACACCTTTATGGCCGTCCAAAGTCCGATACAGAAATAGAGTTCTACAATATGGGCACCTGTTGATGGTGTTTGAATGGATATTGTTATGGGGCGTCGGAAATGGGTTTTTTTTTAAACTTAGGGTAATACGTATTCAAGAATCAATATTTACAATCAATTAGTTCGAAAATGTCTGACGAATGCATCCATTATTTTTCATGTTATTTTGTATCTATTTATGGTAAAATAATTATTAGTTACTTACAACTTGAACACGTGCCTTTGCCAAATGCCGAAAGACATTTCTACTATGGATTACGGTCGTGAAAGCCTACACTCACTTCGTTTAATGCTTAACTCAACTTCAAACAGCATTAGCATGCAAAGCAGTTACCTGCACTTGTATCAACACGAACGATTGGACCCTCTCCCCTTTTGTCGACTGGACAAGACAGTTGATAATAATAAATTAGACTTTAACATATTTATTTCGAAAAGGGTTTCTTTTTAGATTAAGCAGCACAAGAAATTTATTTTCTTGCCGCAATTACATTCATATTTTTGATGACATCAAAATACTATCATTTTTATACCAAAGAAGAGAAGTAAAGACAATATTTTTCCTTAATCAGAAGGTGATGCCGAGACTCCGAGTTCAGCTCTGGTTCCATGCAACAATTATTTTTCATATCTCTTTTTTTATTTGTCTTATCATTTAACGCATTAAATAACGAAAATGTTGATGTTTTCTGGAGCTTTCCTGTAGATCGTTTATGTTGGGAAATACAGGCTTTGGCGAAACCTCGTTAATTCTTTGCTGTCATTTTTTCAGTTTTTTTTCTTTTACACTTTTCCTCTTTATTTCATGCGTGAAAGATTTAGAAAAAAAAAGCGAAAAAAGGAAACGAAAAATAATTATTGTACACAGCAGCAGACGCTATATTGGCCGATTCATTTCGACCCTCATAGCATAGGAATCTCGCTTATTATTGGAGATAGAAGGTAGGTTCAAGTTGGGCAAGGCTGCTAAATTTTGCGTTTGTTATGAATTCGAAGGGAAACAAAAACAAAAAGAAAAAACACCATATCGTGCTTTTGCCTTTAGCACCTTTATTTGGTCTTGCGATGAGAAACAAAAAACACAATTTCAAGGTCACTTTCGACCTTCTATCCAATGGCGTATTTAAAATTTCGATATGACGTTTCGGTTCTTTCTAGCCATCATCAACCTTATTATTTCTTATGGGCGCCAAATTGGATTTTGACACCGTCAAGATGAGTTTTTTGAGTTTAGCAAAAATTTTTGATATGCTTCAATTGACAATTGAAAAAAGAAAGATTAAAGCCATTTAATGTTTCTTCCTTCCTTTTCCGCACATATGTATTTAACTTCTTAGATAACAATATGTTTTTTGTATTTAGCTCTATAATTGATCTTTTGTACTGTTTGACTAATATAATTACTATTGTTATTATTATAAATTGTCGAAAATTGTCTTAAGTTTTGGAAATCACTAACTTGACGGTCGGGAAACTTCGTGCAATTTATAAGTTGATACCAAAAATATTTCTTAGTTACCAGAGCAAATTCCTTCTTAACTTAACGCATACAAGAAACTTCTATTATCCAAGATTACTTGTAGTTTAATTTTAATTAATCCTCGCCCATGCCATACATGGAGCCTACTTTACCGAGGGTCTACTGTAATGTCGTTAACAAATCTGGGGTCGATGTAAACTTTCCCTTTTCCTGATTATAATTAAAACTCCCCATATTGCCTAATTTGATCTATTATACACTTACGCGGGTTTCACGCCTGTACCGGGCATAATCTACCTAAACAAATATTGTACAACATATTTTCACACAACAAATACAAATTTGTATTTTCATTGATGGTCTTGCTTCTTTGTTAGATTTTATGTACGTTTTCGAATTAAAAACTCGTAGATACTCCCTCGGTGTTTTTTGTTATACAAAAGATAAACAGCAATATACGCTCGAACGTAGTTTAAGATTGCAAAAAACTAAGCTGCTCGGTAAAAAGGATAATATATTACCCATTCACGTCTAGAAGAAAAATGATCTTGTGGCGACAAGAGAAACTTTGGAAGGTTTACGATGAACTTTTTATCTAGATACTCGCAACTAATTGCTTCTAAAGGAAATTATACTACCCTGCAGGAAATGGATGCCGCAGTTCTCTTGGCTACGTTTCTCATTTTAGTAAAACGTATTTCGCCGTGTAGATATTGCTTCGTTTATCGTAGAAACTTTGTCAAAGCAAAGATTATTGGATTAGCCCAATGAGCGCTTGCACGGAATGGAAACCCGGTAGCTAAGTTTATTTGGCCAATGTGCACAAGTTCAAGAGCTTACTCGGCATGTGCTCTGTGTAATGGCATTGGTGGACTGGTTTTTATCTGTTCTTCAATTGCTAAATGTAGTTGAAAATGGTTTGGTGATAATCTTGTTAAAAATATGAAGGAATAAGCTATAACATTACGGCGTGAGATTCGCCAGACGTGTTCATGCAAAAAATTCTTTTACTTAAGTATCAGTTAATTCCTTCTGTTCTGAATTGAATGTTGATCTTCAGAATTTTACTTTGTTTTTGGATTTTGTAATCTCTTATCTTTGATGGTAAAAAAAATGCACGGTATAAGCAAAGCAGTACGAACAATATAGTATCGCATTCGGGTTATAAGTTTTCACAAATAACCACGATATGGCGCTGCTGGGATTTAACATTTCTAATTTTTGTAAAACTTAACATTCGTTATTGTTGAAGCGGTGATAACACACAATCGACCGAGTAGTTTGCTGACAGAGAGTGCTTAAAAAAGAGAGGTTGTGATAAAATTGGTTTGCAGAATTTCGTCGTTGTTGTGCTTTCGTCGGTGATGAATGTCGTGAAGTTCGGTCAAAATCAATTGTTGCTCGAAAAAACATAGATACTGTGCGCAACAACAACGCGTTTATGTCCGAAGATCTAAAACCGAAAAGTGATCCCGAACTGCATTGTGCCTACAGTGAAGCAAGGGCGTAGTTCTGTGTTAGTGTGGGGATGTTTCTCCTTTGCTGGGACGGGAGAGCTATGCAGAGTGCAGGGTGTAATGAGGAAGTAAAATTATTTTGCAATGCTCCAGATTCATGCAGTGCCATCAGGATTGCGTATAATAGGCCGTAACTTTACATTTATGCCTGACAACGACCCAAAACACACTGCGTTAGTGTGTAAGAACTATCTAAAGGAGCAAGAAGAACAGCACACCCTGAAAGTAATGACATGGCCCCCACAAAGTCCAGATTTGAACCCTATAGAGTTGTTGTGGGATGAACTAGGCAGGAGGATCCGAAAAATATGCCCAACTTCACAAGAACATTTACGGAATATTCTGCAACATGAATGGATTAATATTCCACAATTCGTTTTAACAAAACTTATCGAAAGAATGCGTAGAATAGTTCGAGCGGTGATTAACAGCAAAGGAAGTTTTTACGATGAAAACAAAATATAATGTTCAGTATGTTATATTAGGCCAGAATAACTTTTTATTTATTTATTTTTGTCTTTTTTACCTGTACATACAATAAAATTGCATTTGGTTTTTAGTTTTGTTTGTTTCTGTAACCTTTTCATGTTTTTTACCAACCGACCGAACTTCTCTGAACCGCAGTGTACATCTACTTTTTGATATTTTAATAATACCGGCGAATTTAACCATATTGATCCCAACGATCTGAAGTTCCACATTTTACTTGGAGCCGCCTTGCTCAATAACAATAAATTTTAAGTCATCTATGCACTTTACGGCCAAACTCGCGCCTAATTGCAATCATGTAATATAATTTCGTCTACCAAGAGGTAAGCGCTCCAATTAAACCTAAATTGATTACTGAAACGGTTCATGCCTGAATTACTTACTTGATTAAAATCGTTAATGTTAGATTGCCAACGAGTACGGGCGTAAATTTGGAACATCGGGACCATTATTTCAGTTTTGTCGCACGCACACTGATAAGCTAAACTTCGCGGCCATGAGGCAAAAAGTGACTCAATAACTAGTATTAATTTTCCTTCTGTGTGTATTATTGGTATTATGATCTTTCTTGGGCCATCATTTAATTGAAAAGGCATTTCTCCTGTGTCGTTATAATAAATGTAGTATATACATACTACGAGGTTTGGAATAACATTCAATAATCGCTTGTTATTAATTATAAAAAAATAAACTCGAACAGATTAATTTTAATTTTTAATCCGTTACTCTAAACGGCATTCCTTGGGTTCAACCTCTAAGCGTTAGCAACTCCAACATTGCATTTTAAGCGCTTGGTTTAAATTGTATTGAATTCGTACAAAAAAAAAATAAATTCGTTTGATCACCCTTTAAGCTGTGGGAATAGAATAGAATAGAAAGAATATATGACCTAGACACTTGGTAAAAATTTGTGAGATATTCCCTTTCCACTGTTTAAATCTCGCTCACACAAGGTCAACGTGGAGAAATCAGGATGAAACATATTTCAAAAAAAAAACAATGGGGGAAGGGACACCTTGTAAAAGCAAATTCAAAAGGAAATTTTAAATAAAACAATCTGCTTGCCTTGTTTCCAATCCAAATTTTGGAATTTGGAATAGAGAAACGGGGGTCACAGGAGAAGGTTCGGCTATATAAGTCACTAAGAGTTGCTGTTAAGGCGCACTGGCTGGCCAGCGAATTAGCATATTAGCGTTATTATGGAGCTTTTCTGATCAATTTTGTGCTGAACGTTTTTCACTAAATTTTGTTCAAAATGAACGCTCAAACATTAATAAATTAGAGCAATTAATATAAATTACAGGATGTATCTATTTTTTTGGGCAATGTGCGCCTACAGATAGAAAATACAAAGTACAACATTCGTTAGTAACAGGTTCACATTTAAAATTCCGCTTGTCAAATGCTTGTCATTACGAAGTAGTTAAGACCGAACAATATGAGTACATCCAGTCGCAAAAGAATACGAATCGTTAGATTCGAAGAGTGTGATCTCGAACCGACCGACGCAGAATTCTACAAAGAATTCGCCAAATACAACGAAATGTCATGGTGGATCGTGCTACTGTTCCTTATGACAGCGTTCTGTTATTTTAGCGTCAAAATGGACGATAGCCTTGAAGAACTCGGATCATTGAAAGAGGTATCTTGCCTCCACAACGGCTTGAAAGCGTTGAATTGGCCAAGTAAGGAAATCAGTGATATTTTCTATCCAGAAGTGGGATTAGCTTGCTTGATGTACGATTACAATTTAACGGAATTTCAACAAACATCCTACGAACAAACATTGGAGAAAGTGAAGGCAATGAAGGAGAAGCCAAGGTTAATCTACTGCACTGATCCTATAAACGCGAGCTTCTCATGGGATCCGTCTTTCTTCGGAACGTGTAGAGGGTACATTTATAAGCAACGGATATTAGGATATAGATTTATCGGAGTCTCGCTTGGGTCGATTATTTTAGGCGTCGTATCCGATGTGTATGGTAGAAAGTGTTCCTTGATGATTTCGACCTGTTTGTATTTCTTCGGAACGAATGCGCAAACATTATCCGATAACTTCCTCTTCGTGCGAGTATCGACAGTGATCAGAGGAATCGGACGAGCTGGTATTGATCAGGCTTTACTGTTGTTGCTGTTGGAACACGCCGGCAAAGTCAATCGCCCGTACTTAACCATTTATTCGATGAGTTTGGGACCAATTGGTTTTTTAACAGGCGTTAATATGAAAAGGAATTTGCACAGCTACCGCAAAGAATTAAGATTTATTCTCGTGATACCGTCGTTGATGTTACTGTTTTATTTGTGGTACGTTTCAGAATCGCCCAGATGGTATTTAAGCTATTGTAGGAAGAAGAAAGCGTGGTTGTTTCTGAATAATCTAGGAACGCCAATTGATCAATTACATTTTCTACCGGACATTAAGCTAACTAAATGGAAAGTAGTGAGGGAGAATACGAAGTTTTTATTTAATTCGGGGAAATTTATAAAAGTTATGGTTTTGGGGACTTACCTACTAACGTTCCAATTATTCACAGAATTTTCAAAAAGAAAATACGTAACTTTGCGACGTCTCACGCCATATTCACATCACCACATGCTCTGTTCCGCTAAGTTATTCAGCTATATGTGCGTTCTGTTGCCTATTATGACGCTTAGACGTAAACTAGCCTTACTCTGGTTCCATTCCTTGATATGCCTTCAGCTTTTGGCAACTATGTTTATTCATGATCCTTATTTCTATGTTATTAACTCTTTACTCTTCCTTTGTATTTATGGTGCCAAAAACATTTTGACTTTGTATTTATTGGAAGTGTTTCCTACTTGCGTAAGAGGGACCTCTTTTGGCCTAATTAAGGTTGTGGCGGTCACATGTCACGCTGTGTATTTCCACTACGAGAAAACAAGTATCCATATCACAACGCCAATCGAACAGTTATTATTCTTTTTCACCGCTATTATCTCATTGCCTTTAGTTTTGAGTTTACCCGAGATCAAATTAGAAGAATTACCCGATTATAAGAGATATCGTAGAGATTACAAGGTTGCTTAATGTAATTAATGGTTAGAAGTTTTTACGGTAGTTAACTGAAAATATAGTTAACTCAGTTAGCCGGTGTAATTATGCTTATAATATATTAGAAATAAACTTATTTCCTGTTTATTTATTTTTTTCTTATTTCTACACTGAATGAATATTTGGATTATCTTATTAAGAGAGCTGGTTTAAAAGTCTACAGTGTAGTTATTCCTTTAACTATTGATGATTCAAGTGCTTTAGTGTAAGAACATCATTTCCACTTCTACTTATCCTAGATAAATAGGATAAATGAGGAAATGAAGTTTTGCAATAGGGATTATGATGTATTCTCTAAATTTTTAAGCATTTATAGCGTTGAAATACTCAAATTTAATCCATACACATTGAGGTCTATTCTCTTTGCAAAAAGAAATTAAAGCTGCGATTAAAGTTCTTTACATTCATCAACAACTACCACATGAAACATTGTCTTAGTATTTTCTTTTCGAAATCCATTTAAATACTCGGTCGCGGTGGTAAAAATTTGGACAACGATTCGGATAATAATGAAAACGGATGACAAACGAGGATCCTCTAAAGTTAAAGGTACTCTTAGCTTAGAACAGCGTAACCAAAGGAAGCCGACTGTGTACTTATCCCAGCGCTTTAGCAATAATCATAAGATGCTCTCTCTTCTCTGTTCCATTTTCTGTTCGTAGAAATTAATTTTCCTTGTAAAATTATGGTCGCCGTATTGTTTCTGGTAACCGAAGCTCGGCGGTTGTAAAAACTTTATCGTTTAGGGTTTGTATTTTTATGCGCCCCGCTGTTTCCGCGAAAGCATATTCAATTAAGATTTTAAAAGCCTCTCGCTTGAATTTAATTAACTTGATGGAATCTGATGTCCGTTGGCATCGTCACCACAAATCTTTACCGAATTGTTTGCTTTGAAATTACACAAGAAGACCCGCGTATGATATTATCCTAGATAATCTCCAATGTGTCTTCACGATAACACTAAACTTACAGTGAATTGTATTGCTAAACTGTACGCAAATAGAGGGCTTTCCACGCAACATGCTCATTAAAAGTTTCCACAGCATCTTAGTCTAATTTTGAAAATGTTTAGCTGGCTCTGCTCTATAATTAGAAATGATTTGGATACTCGCATTGCTTCCGGTAATCATAAACATGCAAGCATCACATGTTAAAAAGTTAAAAAGGGAGGGTCTGCACTTTGCTGTAGTAACCTTGCGTGCTTTAGCTAATATATGTGGCTTCCTATATTCAACAATTTCTGAATTTGTTCTGCGACGATTCAGGTATTAAATCGTGGATTAGCTACCTGCGTAACTATGTATATCAGAAGCTGAGTTGGCGGACCTGAAAAAGCTAAACCTTCACTTGACAATTACTCTAAGTGACGATGTCGTGATTCGCTTATGCTTACATTTAATTCCGCAAAGCCACGCTGAAATCACATTACGACGTTACCGTAAGTAATAAAACGATATCGTATTCCACTCCTCTGATTGCCATTTCATGTCGTTACCTACGCAAACCGATGCGCACAAGAGTCGAATAGATTTCCGGATAAGGTTTTTCCATGACGCGTCGCGCGGCCTACTCATGAAACTGGGTGTCTCATTATCGTCGTCTAGGAGCAACGATGTTTTTAACCTTTGTCATACATTGTTGGCTAGAAATAACCTGCGTCAAATTTGTTATTTCAAATTATTTGTTCATTTAATTCGCGCTTATCTTACAAGGGAAAGTAAATCGTTAGACTCCTCCTGCCCTCATTGACATCTGCATTTTTTTGACAATTTACAAACACACCTTTCAAAGGTTGACTTGCGAGCAATCACATATTGAATAGGATGCTATCTGGTCTAAATCTTTAGAACCACTTAATTGCGGAGAAGCTAGAACATCTGTTTTATTTGACGTAACGTTTCTTGAAATTATATAGTCATATACAGCGTGTCCACCTAGCGCATGGACGGGAGATGCACGATACAAGTTTTCGAATTGGTGAGTGTAGGCTTTCACGACCGTAATCCATAGTAGAAATGTCTTTCGGATGATGTCGCGTAGTTAATATTTTACTTGACGTTTCGCTGACCATGCTGTCAGCTTCTTCAGAAGATTTCTAAAGACTGGTATTGTTGTCTCTTGTTCCTCGTTTCTGTTCCGCTTTGCTGATCCATAACCGTTCCGTTCCGCTGAAGCGCGTCGTTCGTTGTATGAAGACTCCGTAGTTCTAACTTCCACGTGTTGCTGATCTTGTATCCATCTTCGCGAAAGCAGAACGGTTATGGAACAGAAACGAGGAGCAAGAGACAACAACACCAGTCTTTAAAAATCTTCTGAAGAAGCCGACAGCATGGTCAGCGAAACGTCAAGTAAAATATTAACTACGCGACATCACCCGAAAGACATTTCTACTAAAGTTTTCAAATTGAACATCCAGTTTATTATTACGGAACACCTCTTCAATTCAGAGCAACTTTCTTCGATGTTTCCGGTAAGATATCGAAGTTTGATTCATTTATTCAATTTTTTACACACTAGATGGACACGCTTTACAATTTTAACAAAATCTGGAAGCAATGAAGATGATGCGATGTTCATGGAGGAAGTATGGAAAAAGATTAAGCTAAAAATAAAACGATACTTATTCAAGAAGATCGCTGTTCAATATTCACCGTTTTTCGAAATAATGCTTCATGCTTAGAAGGGGCGTAATTTAAATAAAATTTTTAACTGGCTTGTTTTTGCACCCATCTTTTCTTATTATTTTGTAAATACAATTATTATTAATTATTACCTACCGGCTTCATTTGAAAAGAACTTGGACAATTGCTACCCCGAGGCAAATCCTTAATATTTTGTTATTAAATCCGTGACAGATAAAACAAATTTGTTCATTAACGTGGTAATTGTTGTTTGTTTAATCACATCATTGTTTTGGACAAAATGTGAACATAGGAATGAAAATATAATAATTTTGCAGTTGTCACGAAATAATTTCATTACTGCAATCCGAAAATGGCGTTGCATATCAGTTCATTTTGCATAAAATGTTGTACGTATGTATCTACATACGTACACTATAGACATCACATTTCAACCAAACCAAAAGTACCGTTTAGATTTATTCAGACGCGTATTATCGCGTAAAATTCTCCAACGCCGCAGCGTCCATAAATATTTAAATGAACGCGTACCGTACAAAGATGCTTCAGTGTGTTTAATACCCTCGAAACTGTATAAAAACATTCGCCTCTATTCTTGCGGGGATGTGAGATACATTATGCATAAAAACATGAATAGAATTTAACGCTCCGTCAACCAAGGGATTACAGACATTGTCAACCTTACATATTTACATACAACCATACATACACAGAAGCTGCGGATAAACGGGTCAGGTGGCTGAATAGATAGAATTTTATTCGCTAGACCGCAGACAAAATATATTTCAATACACTCTAATCTATGGCTAGCATGTTATGGCCTTACACGGCAAATAAGGTTTTAATATCCGAGATAAATCTCAGAATACAACAAATAAATTTCTGGTCTTCCCTTTTTCGGTTAGATGTTTTAAATATGCCATACGTATGTATGTAATAAATTAATAATCTTCAGCCTTTTTTCTGGACACTGATAAAAATTATTTTTCCACGCAAGGAATACTGAACGATATCGATAGCTAGGGGTGTCATAAAGAATTCAATAACGGGAGAATGGATAGAGCTTTATCAGATATACGTACTGCTGGAAACAAAAGACCTGCTCGGAAACTTATGTCCAAATGCAAAATCGATAAGTAATTTATACCTTAAGAAAGGAAAGAAAATATTTCCTTTCGTTGTAGGAATTCCTTTCAGGTTTTGGCCCTTTTATTGAATCATGCAGATTTGCGTTCGTAACGTAGGTAGGTACCGACCCAGATATGTTTGAACAAAGACGTATGGTGCCTTCCGGAACTAATATGGACGCTGCTACGGCATTCTATTCGTTTCTAAATGAATTCGCTTCCCGAGGTTCCACGATCGTGTCGATATTAAAGCATGCAGCTATGGAAAAGAAGAAATGTGCAATTTAACCTATGATAAAATGGAGTAGTTTTCTAATTTAGGCACAACGTTTTTCCTGCCATGTTGTTCACCTGGGATAAGGCTATAAATATATAATTATTATTAAATAGCTTTATTTACATGAAGAAGCATGTTATTGTCATTCCAAACAAAGAAAACAAAAAGATAGCTGACACGGCCATGTACCCAATTGGTTGTTTTTGTTGTGTTCCGCAATGACGAATTTGAGATTCAAATCAAGCATACCGTGTTATTCGTACGGAGCAAAGGCAGCTGAAAATATTTTTTTTTACAGCGACTAGACAGACCCGTGTTTTGTCGACTCTCGGGGGAAACCAGTAGGCAACACATTCTCACGAGACGAATAAACACGATTCTGTCTAGTCGCTGCAAAAAAGTAATAATTTCACCTCCCTTGGTCATCTCTTCCGTGGTATCATGAATGAAAGAGTACCATCACTTTATAATTTTAATATTTCTCTTTAATCATACTAGCTTAACAAACAAAAGAGATTAAAAAAAGGAATCACGTCAAGCGATGTAAAAAAAAACGGTTAGGCGTACTTCATATTAAATAAAATAAAAATGGAATCACGATATGACTTCTACGCTGTGGAATAAAAAATGACGCAATGTCGTATAACACCAGCGATGGCGGTACATTTAATTTTTAATTCGAGTCGCTCCGTCGAAATGTGAAACGGTGCGAAGGAAAATGCTACCCATAAATATAAAAGGGTCGAAAGAGATGGTTGGCTGGAAGTATAACACGGTGAAATATATGCATGGTTTTTTGCCAAAAAAGGAAAGTATGGACCAGAGCATAAATTTGTAGGCTTTTTATTAACTTAGTTAATTTATTTAACACAATATGATCGTAAGCGTACGCGAACGCAATCGAGGGGATCGTGTTTTTTTTTAATTATTTTTATGCCGATTACAACTATATCTGACAGATAATTCCAAAGGCGTTTCTTGCGACATGAGCAAAGTGGACCGCAGTATAAGCTCCGGTTTAGAAACCTCGTCAATGATGTAATCAAAGCTGAATGCCGAACAACGATGCAGATAATGAACCAAACCGTGTAGCAAAGCACGATAAGTTGTTTACCTTACAAAGTTAGTTGTCTTACACGGGCTACATTTGAAGCGGAGTACCCCCAAAAACAAATTTAATTTAATTGACAAATTTAATATTTATTGACGTATACTGTGAATTTTAAAGAATATTTGCTACAGATCAACAAGCGCTTATCGTTAAAAAACAGAAAAGCAATAGAATGAGGAATGGTCTTATTCTAGGCAACTATATATGGATTAATTTCGTCATTAAGTTCCACATTTCAGTTTCAATCAACAAATTATTCGCTGCGTTGCTAAATTTCGGGAAACTGATGCAGTTGGTTACACAGCCAGTAGCGGTAGACTCAAGAAAAGAACTGTCGAAATTATTACAGGTGTGAGGAAATGGTTCATTCACCTAAAAGGTTAATTAGAAAGCCTTCATAGGCAACTCACTGTTATATGGTATTAGTCAACGTATTCTTTTTGCAAGAACTAAAGCCCATTGATCACGTAGTGAGAGTGCAATAGCGCAATTAATATAATATCCTTAACAAATCTTTGTTCTCAGATGAAGCTTGGTCCCACTTTAGTAGCTTAATTAGCAAATAAACCATGTGCATTTGATCCAGGTTGGTGTTTGGATAGCAGCTTCACAGGGAAAATATAAAAATTTATTGCAAACTTCTTCTTTTATTTTTACTAGGAAATAAATTTGTTATTCTGCTATTATCATTGACAGGAATTTATTCGAATTATTATCTATTGTGAAATATATTGAAGTTTCCCAATTTTAATATGATTTAAGCAAGATTTATAGCTATCAAATATAGTTGTAACATTTTATCATATCGTAGGTATCTTCTATATAAGCAATTTTATGCCGTAGGCAGCATAATAAAGCAATTACTAACACGCCTTTATATTATCAGAAGACTCAAGCGTCTAAATCATGTCAATATTGGAAACGTTAATCAAGGGAAAGTTCTTGTTTGCCCTGTTAATCTACAACGACAAGTGCCACAAGATGTAAATTAAAGGCTGGACTGTCAAGAGAGTTTTCATTAAAACATCATTAATTACTCCCAATGACTTTACGACAGCTATTGATTCTAATAATATACATACACGATATGATTTTGATGTCGATGGATATCTTGGGTGTAAACAAAATTTAGTATATGCATCTTTCGTTAACGTATTTCAATTTCAATGCGATCTTTGTTTTAGATCGAGTAATGGATTAATAATTGCGACGGAAGAAAAGTTATGCCACATCTTGGGGTTTCCTTTCCGGAATCTTTGGGCATGGCTTTGGATGAACAACAGAAGCTTATAAACACAGGTAAGTAATATTGAAATGGTAAGTTTTCAGTTTGGACTGACCGTAACTTCGCATTCTAAAAATAAAGGCACCAAATTATTCGTAGAAGGATTGGACGTTATATTTAAGATGAGAAGCAAAAAAGAGGTTAAATGTGACCACCATTCTCATTTGTTTCGAGTTGAAATCGCTAAAAAATTAGATTCAGTTTATTTATAAGACGTTAAAATAGGGTATATGTTTCAATGTTTACTTAATGGTTATATTTAGAAGTTTAAACCAAATAACAAAACCGGGTGCAACGAATTTTTAAAATTTTTCGTCAATATCTTCGGTTAAAGAAAAGATATCCAGACGCGGTTTTCGCTGACATCTTAAGTTTTTAATTCTCTCCTTTTCCGTGTGAAAAGAAGCAAATCGTTGTATTTAAAATGTTGGCGAAAAGCCGCTCTATTTAATAGATTAATTAATAGTTCTTTTACACGAGATCAAGATTGTTAGGATCGATTAAACCTAACAGCAGTAACCAATATTTATTAAAAAAAAGACAGATACCGTCTCCCCACCACTACTTTACTTTAGAAGTCACGACAAAGTATGTTTAACGCAAAAGAAAAGGAATTGGGTTGGGAATAAAATAAATAATAATAATAAAAAGTTTCTGAAATATGCCGGCTGCCATTCTTATTTAGCCACCCTGTATATACGCATCACTCAAAATGTAATTAGAATATACATTTTTACAACTACCATACTCGAAAACTTCGTAACCGAACCTGAAGGACCCATTTGCTTCAAGGATCAAATATTATAAATAAAAAAATTTGAAATTTGTCGGGTTAAAATCGATAGATTCAGCCAATAAGTTTACTTACCTTTGTTCATTAATGCCTCTTTAGATTATAGAAACAGCCGTACACTTCCAAATTATTGTAAAGTAGTCAGAAAAGGGTGGGGACGATCGAAATACTACAGCTAATACAGCACAAATTAATAACGCTCAATAATATCACATTTTTCTTGATTAGAAAACTCCATGTTGCTAATTTACGAAGCTCCAATCAACATTAATTGGAAACTGAGGTTGTTTCCTTTGTCAGTAATTGTTTGCATTTATTAATGGTTTCCATAACTTACTATGTGAGCAATTCGGAAATTAAAAGGAGAAAATTGCCGAAATTCATTTATTTGTAAAAAAAGCCGCCTTCTTCAATATTTGAATTACTCTAGAACTCTTAAGATCTTAACCATCAACACCATCAAATGAGAAAAAGAGGCTTCTTGCCGATTAACACGAACTTTGTGTAAGACCACATTTTAATCACTGTAGCTCCGTCTATGGGCCCCTATAATTGCGCTCGTGTTTGCGTTTGATACTTGGTATCAAGAAATATGACCGTGTCTCTTACAAACTGCCAGTGCTGGGTTGGCTTGATATCCGCAATCGGCGAGTATTGCATAGAATCATCCTCCAGAGTATTTATTTAAGAAAATCAAGTTTCGGGGAGATGTTCACACATTAAATTTGCAAATTAAAGGCACGCTGACATCGCGCGTCCATTCCTTCACATTTTTTAAACGATACGATCAGCTATATTTACAACAAAAATGCCATACTTTTAACAAAATTTGCAACTAGTACAGCTTACGGTAAAAATGAAAGATTACTTGCTTAACGGTAATTCTGTTTTGAATATGCGATCTGTTTAGTTTGGTTTTGATAACTTGTTGTTTCCTGCATGCTGTCGTCAGTTTAAGATGTGAAAGTTTTGTATGTTTTATTATCCGAAAATTGTTGTAATTTTCCCGAAAATAAGATGTTGTTCTTAGAAAGAATATAATTACTGAAGCTTTGCAGACCTATTTTGCTTTATGCATAAACGTTGAGAGTGAGTGAGAAGTTTACGCAATAGAGACATCATTGGTTTTATTTATAAACTTAAGTAAGCAAACTACTTAAACGAATGCATTATATTCAAGGACTACAAAAAGATGCATATGAGAACCACCACTAAAACAGTATAACTTCACATCAACTTGTAAATTGGGACTTGTAAGAATTGCTTATAGTTTTTGGTTTCTTGTTTGCCGCAAGATTAACTATAATAAACCGTTTGCGAATAGACGAACTGTGCTTTACTACATTCTTTCCATCATTTTTAAAATCCACCTCCGTTTTGCCTTGTTTCCTATATTTACGAATCTACCAGTGCCACAATTTTGCGCTATCTGTGTTCTGTGAATGAATCTTGTTGCTACGCCAATCTGCATTTTGTCAAGGTACAGCGGCCCTCCTAAATCGCCATAGCAAATGTAATGCTTTCTCGTTACATATATATCTTTAACGTCGTTCTTTATCTGTTCAATATCTTGTTTAGGCTTGTAAATGTCGTTTACTTGCAGCGTTTCGGCGAAAGTTGTTCCTTTACCGAAGCCGAATCCTGCGATGCATGCGCGACATCCCAATTTGTTTACTCCTCTATACCATTGGGTGTGAGGTTGGACTCTGTCATTTAACTGGAATCTGCTATTTAATTTAATTAGGACCAGATTATGGGCGTACACTCTGGGACTTCCTTGTGGTTGCTTTAAATAATGCGGGTCTATGACAAACTTATTCCCTTTCCTCTTTTGAGGGGATACACCTTGGGTTTTCTCCATTCCCATAATGATTTCCACCAAATAATAAATTTCAGGCGGCGAACTCATTCTATCCTTCACGACGCAAGTAGCGGCTGTTAATATCCACCACTCGTGAATGTACGTTCCAGTACATGTTTGATCCCAGGTAGAAGTTAGGACATCTTTTCGGTAGCTAATGATTTTCGCCATCCACGGATACTTATCGATTGTAACATCTCTTCCTTGATAAATCCTCGGAGAAAGCTCATTATCAGCGAGAGTAATGGAACAGAGAAGAGTAATGTAGAAGATATGTACGAGCATGTCGTGTTTTTATTACATTTATGTGACGTTTGTTTAATATTTTTGACATCAATCAATTCATTCAATACCATGTACATACATCGTACTGTTGCTATAATTACACTGGCCAACAAAGTTTCTCTCCATATCAGTAACTGATAGGATTAAATTGCATAGCGTAGTGCTCACGCCTCTATGTAAATATTGAAAAAATATAAGCGGGATGTGCTCCCACCCGATTCCCAGTTATATATGTATATTTATGTAAGTGCTTGAGCGGTATGGTATGCCAATACGCAGCTACTGATGGAACCTCTAAGAATCTGAATGTAAGAATTTCTCCCGGCAAAAGCAATGTAATACCCCATACGTAGGTTTAGCGATATAAAATAAGGATTTTCTCGCTTTAATAAGCGATGAATGAAAACTTTTAGGCACCTGCATGGTGCCACCGTAATTGCTAAATGACTTGTCTCATACCGCTGGCGATATAATAGGCAATAAACAATTTATTTACTTATCCATAAAACAAGGCATAATATCTCCTTCTACATCTACAGGTCGAGCTCAGCTTTCCGTAAGCATAGTAGAAGTCGGAAGTTCGCCGCAACCAAGTCCCTTATCAGACACAAGTTCACAACAGTTGTTAGAAACTCCTCTAGATGGAGGTATGTATTTAAATTTAGAGCAAATTTGAATTTTAAACTGCTACTACTAAAAAAAAATCCGGGAAACTTCCTGACATTATCTTGCAAGAAACTGTTGTTGAGACTTAACAGCGGGGTTTTCAATGGCAAAGTCGGTGTTTCTTTTTTTTTGTTTGCATATTGACTTTTGCTCGGCATTGTAACCGTTTCATTAATTAAACTAGACCCTGCGGATCGTTCGGAAGGCGAGACCGCGTGCTGATGTTTCGAACAGTTATGAATACATTTTCTCGAAATTCCAGTTCCGGAGGCGACGTTGTGTCAAGGCATCAATGCAGCGTCGCTGTTGCTGGAGAGCCCCCCGAAGTGGGGTGAGGCCGCCCGATATGCATCGAGACAACATCGAAAAATAGCCGGAAGAGCGACGTTCCAGGGACAGGTGTACAATTTTTTGGAGCGGCCGGATAATTGGAAGTGCTTCCTCTATCATATAGTAGTGTGAGTAGGTTTTTTATTTTTTTTTACTCTTGTCTTTTCTGCGGTATTCACACGCGACAAAGTTTCGAATTAATTAAATTGTGCGCTGTTTTATAAATAGAGAACTAAAAAAAATTAAAATTTGCGTCGTTGCTGCAGTACATTTACCTTTAAGGTTTCCTCTAAGTTGATTAATTTCACATTCTTACACAAAGAATTAGCGAATAACGTTATGATCTACAGATAACTTGCCGTCTATGATGGCACAGCTGCTTGTAGTTTCTCAACGAGTAAACATGCAATTTTCTACGTGAAGGAACTGCAAAAACGCAAAGAGGAAATTGAAGGTTGTCCGGCATTCTCAATCTTACGTTTTCTATTAAATCGCACAGAAGCGCACTTGGAATTTGCACGTCACTGCTTTGCCAATTCTGTACAAAGCAGTTTGACTGAAACGCGCCAATTGATTTTATTAGTTAGGTATATATCATTGAGATCAGAGTAGGTTAAGTTTGTTTAATGTTTACATTGGTTAGAATGGAATTCCGAAGAAACGCTATTATAATGTTGTAGCCCCCTTCGCATACTTCGTGGTGATACCATTAGTATATTATATAAGCTTCAGCACTATACCCGCGGTTCCCGGATTGGAACCGCGTTGTTATCGCAGCTTCTGTCGACGTTTCGTTCTCATATCCTCGCCATGTAAATACCGGTAGTTTTCAGTTATACTGAGCCCTGCTCCTCTATCGGGAAGGATTGCTCCAAGCGCAACTCAAACTGATCTAACTTTGTGTCGCAATGCTCTAGAATTGCAATACCTAATTAAAAGATAACGTATCGCTTCACACCTCACTGGTTGCCGTGGCGAACATTCACGAATTGGAGTTCGAATCCACATCGAATATAGAGGCCATCGTATTCGAAAAACGCCTATTTTATAGAACAAGATGCCAACTGCTTTTTGGACGGATTCAAGAGATGGGAGCATTGCTGGGAAAAGAGTGTAGGCTTAGGAGAAAACTGTAAACTGAATTTGATTAAAAAAGCTTCTGCGTAGGTTGTCTGAAACTTTTCAGACAACCTGCTATAACTTTGTACCTAATTTTTCTAATGAAATTAATGAATTTTAGATTATCCACCTGACATTTACTGTTGATGTCCATAGCTAATGTTTTTTATACGTAAAAAGAACCTTGGTTGTATTGGAATTATTCGTATTTCTGTATAGTTACCGTGTCGTAAACAATTCATAATGAATTATTGATTGCAATACTTTACAGCCATTACTCACGTGTATCGTTAAAAGAATATAATACATCATAAAGTATAGAAAAATATAGTGTGGTCATTTATAGAGTAGACAAGAGGAAAAAAAATCTTTATTATTAACTTTACGGCAGAAAGTTATTCTTTATGAAAAATTCTGCTTTTCAAGGATTGTATTCATCGTTGCGGTGATTAAGTATCATTAATATCTCCTGGAAATCCATTAAAAGACTCTTCGTAAAGAAACTATTTTAAGTTTTCTACCTGAAATTGCCGGATTCATGTCTGCAGTTTATCCAGACGTATAAACGCAAACACAAAGAACGAAACAGGAGTAATTGCAAACGGTTTTTCAAAAAATAGTGTATACGTGTAATGAAATTATTTGTATAAACTTGAAATTTAAAAAAAATGTGTTTATTTGAACTGCTACAAGCACTGACAATTTAAAAATGCTTTTTCTTTTTTTTTCTGATTTGATACATCAGCTATTATTAATAATAACAAAGTTAATAAACATCCATTTATTTAATTTCTACGTTTATTACTTGTATACATAAAGATAATCAATTTTTTCTCCTCAAATTAGCGCCATCTATTGCAAGTTAGCTACAGCACACAGCGTCCGTACGGTAAATTAATTCAAGCGTCCGCGTCGCGCTGTAGTAATTAAATCTGTTTGAAGGAGAAAGGGAATAGTAAATCGCGCAGCCAGTAACTCTTACTAGTTCTTACAGCTAAGCCGTACTTAATAAGCGGCATCTAAGTAGTCCTTTTAAAAATGTATACGTAGGAAAATCGGTAACACCGTAAGGTGAAGTTCTTCGCTTTCAGCGTGGGAGAATCTGAAACCGCTAGATGGCGCTCGAGTTAGTACTGTGTAACTACGATTTGGCGATCGTAATAAGATCAATTAGGATGATTTAAAATATGAATTGGATAATTGAGTAAGACGTTCCTGTTTGAACATTTATTTCACTTTACATTACTTTATATTTTTTACGTAAATAGAATATCTGAGAGAATACTGTAAGAACGAGGTTGAAAGAATTACTCGATGGAAAGTTTTATTCTCTTTACTCTCAATTTATGGGATTTTAATCTGATTTCCGTATATTGATCGTTTATTGAATTTTTGGAACTTATTGGTAAACGAACGGATGTATTGGGAGCGATAATTTTCCCATTTTATATCGATCACGTTTATCAGACATGAAACGGACAGAGTTCTACAAAAATGCTTCCTATCTCAAAAACTATAGGTCAGAGGTCAATTTACTCTCTTGGATCTCGTGCTTACAATTTATTACCTCAAGACTTTAAAAAAAAGAACAATTACATTGTATTGTTTAAAATAAAACTAAAATGGTGGATTCCACTGACCTCGTTGAGAGGTCAAATATGTTAAATTGCTTATTTAGTCATAATTTGGAGGTATCGGCCAGAGCGATTGCTATGAAGCTCCAACAAACGTTCATGTCCCACTTAATAAGTATTTAATTTTAACAGTAGCGCAATTTATAAATTTCCTAAATTAATATAATATCAAATCGCTACCACGACTTCCTACATTTAGAACACCCAAATCCCACCGCAATTAATTCAGATTTATTCCTCAAGAATAAATAATTGATCTTGTTTAAGTAACCTTTGAAATTTCCGATTTACTTACTTCAACGCAGCACACCGTTTCTCTTTCATCTTCAAGTTCGCTCATTAAAACGCTAAGTGGAAACAAACTTTTACCCCGACGAATTCTTACGTCGTCGAGTTGTTTTGTTCTTATCTCACGGTACTTCGCCTTAACAGCTAATTAGCAACCTAAAACCTTTATAGACGTTTCCTTTCAGGAAAGCAAACACGAAGTTACATTTTAGTTGCTCAAAGATGACGTCATACGTAAAGGTTTCCTGTACGAGCAAACGAGGCGATTCTTTGTTTTAAACGGTCGTTGACCTTAAAAGGGTTCCTTTGTCGAGGATCAACGTCATCTGTTTTAAATAAAGGGTCGACAAATTTTCGCACAAACGACTTCTATAACGCGAAATCCGTACATCTCCAGCGGTTGAATCATGCGGGTTGCTTTTTTGGGGCTCTTTACTTACTGAAAAGAACAAATTCCCTTAAAGAATTGTGGAAATGTGGCAATTGTGGTATATGGGATGACGTTAAGCATCAAAACATAAAACAAACAGAAATTTTTAATATTAGACGACTGATAACATAAAGCACTTTGTAGCACATTTGTTTGAATTGACTTCGTTTTGGCCGACAGCTGCGATGAATGCAAATAAATTTGCCGCTCATACGAAATAGTACACTTCAACTAGAAAACACTATCGAGAAGATTCTTCCATTACCAGAGATGAACAAGTTACTTTATAGACTTACGCAAGGGACTCTCTAATCCAATGATCTAAAAAAATAATTGAATTAACAAGGCAATTATTTTATTATTGGAGGTCATTATGCTTCTAAGAATCCTCCCTATAATGTTTGCGAGGCGGCCAAGCTTCATTAAATTCAGAATATGGGCGTAGGGTACCTTTCCTTACTAGTAATTAGAAGCTAGAAACAGAACAAGAAAATAAAGAGAACTACAGTATAGAATACAATTACATGGGACGTAATCAGTTTTATCAAGGCAAAGTGCAACAAGCAACTTATGGCACAGAAACGAGTTCTTTCGTTGAAAAAATAGAAATATGTTTCCTAGGAAATCGATTACGTTCTTACGTGACAATACAGAAATGACAAACCTTAATATTGAACAGAAGTCAACTGTAATTGTCGATTGTCATTAATTATACATCGACATGCTCAAATATTTATGTCCGTTAACTTATGGTACGATATAATTAATCAAATTCTGGACAGTGGGTTAAGGTTACGTTATCAATGAAATCTGAATAATATGTTGCTAAACCTAAATGTAAGTTAAGGTTAGTAGTGAGAGTTCTAACGAGGTGAACGGATCAATAAAAGAAGATGTATTTCTTGAGGGGACTTTTACATCTAAAATTAGGAGAAGAAACTGATGCGTTATGTACAAAGCGACTTTTAGGACGCTGTTATCACATAAAAATGTCGGTCACCGATTCACCGCTAATGAAGTGGGAGGTATTTAGACCAGCCAGGAATTTATGCCAACATAAATTCATGATTAGATCAGTGTATAAGTTGATTCCCTTTAGAGGACCCTCACCGTGTAGATTTCGCTTATTATTGGAAATATAGGGTACATTTAAATTTGGCAAAGGTGCTAAATTTTGTATTTATTATGAACTCGAAGAAAAAGTGCATCCGTGACAAATGACGTTCGAGATTAAAAAGAAAAAACGAAAATGTTGAATTTCTTCTTCTGCCTTTAGGATCTTTATTTAAAACAGTGCTACTTTTGACCTTCTTCTTTCTAATGGTGTAGTCAACATTTTTATATGACGTTTTGGTTCTTTTTGGTCATCATCAGTTTTCGTATTTGTGATTTTGATACCGCCAGAAAGAATCTCTTTTCTGGTTTCAAGCGTGTGCAACATGTGGAGCTTTTCGGTATTGTATTTTAATTGAAGAAGAAGACCTAAAATTTCGTTATCAATGAGCTCAGTATCGTTAATTTTCTCAATGAACTCCGTAACGACTTCTACCTATCTAAAAGTTGTCGCATTTAACCGAACTAACCTTACAGATTTAATTTTTTTTTTTTTTTTTAAATGGCCCAGACATAGATTAACGTTTATAATAATTTCTGAGAAAGTAGAGCAATAAATATTGCAGTATTAATTGCTTTACTGAGTATGTACGATTAATAAAGTTACGTTCATGCGAGGAATTCTATATTTTACTTGTTCTAAGTAGTTTGATACTTCAACGACATTTTAACGACTGCTATTTAGAACCTACCAACATAAAACGAAACGAAAGCAACATTAATATTGATAGACCCATTTCCTTAATTAACCCTTCATTCATCTTGGTTATACTAGGTCAATACAACTTCGTCTGCGGAAGAAGCGTACCAGATGGCTGGATATTTCTCCTAACGCGTCCGCTATTGCGTTGCGTGTGTCCCACTCATTTTCACCAAAACGATTTTGGTGACCTTCAGTCACTATCGATATTGATTGCTGTTCTGTTGTTCTCTCCCTCGTTGTATTTTGACACTATTAGGTCAAATTTTTGATGTAGATGTATTCGTTGACGTACCAAAGGAAAGAAAATTAGGAAAATATATTCGTGGCGGATATTTTTTCTCATGATGGGCTCAATAGTGCCTTTAATGACAGTTGGCCTGGCGATTTTCTAAATGGAAAAGTTTCGTACAATTAGATAATTAAACGTCGTTCAGAAAATGTTCGTGCATTTGGTGGGCAGACATAGACGAATTGCTTTTGATATAAATTACTTGGTAGGCCTTTTATGTATGGTAGAATTTAACACTCTTGCAAATTCTCCAATCCGTTCTACATTATGCTTCCAACCGACACGAACTTTGGCATAAATTTCAGTTCGCTTCCTAGCTTATTGCGTTAAGCTGTCTTTATTTAATTAAGTCTTATGTACAACCATAGTTTTTTTTTTGAGCGTATCTCAACAAGTTTGTTTTTTCGTTTTTGTCTGTTGGGCAAATAAATATTAGTATTATTATAAAAACGTAGGCTTCCACGACCAGAGTCAGTTGAAACTAAACGTGTCCCGGGTTTGAACCGTGTCATGTCGTTGGTTAAAATAAAACTCGACGTTTCGCCCACAATCGTATGGGGCTTCTTCAGGAGAGTGGTGGCAACTCAACGTGTGAACCACGCCAGAGGCGAAACTAACTGAGCGGGAAGGAGTTGGTCACGGTAACTCAGCATTTTAGTTTAATAAATTACAATTTGCTAGGTCGACCCTGTAACTTAAACACGCAAATTGCCAATTATTAGCTCATTAAGTTTGTTTGCTTGTCTAAAATTCGATCTCAGTAATTCAACAGAAAAAAAGAAAAATTATATACATCGTGTTTAAATTCTGTGGAATAATGTTTCTCCAGTCATTATAGTACGTTATACATAAAGAGGCTTTATTTAGCGAAAACTTTTGGTGTTAATGCAAGAAAAAACTCTGTTTGTCCGGTTTGCTGATTACACAGTCTTGAGTGAACTGTGTTTCTTGAGATATGCGTACAAAACGATTTACAATTAATCAGAAGTTTGGTTTATAACCAAGGAAATTATATGTAACGTACCTATGCCTCGGTACTAAATATAGTTAATTCCAGGACTAATAAAACGTTAGTTTTACAGAAAAAATTACTTCTACATTCAAATGGGCGGCTACCTTCAACACTTAATAATTCCAGATAAAATGTCTTTAATCAAATATCAATGTTTGTATCTTCGTATTCTGCGTTCTTGGTTTCTTGTCTGTACTTCTAACCAAATAACTCCCAAATGTTATATCCTCAAACACACCTCATCAAATTTAACAGGTACAAATGATCATACTGCAGCAACTGGGCGAAACCAAGGGTTCCCGCTTATGTATTAATTATTACTACGGGTCTCGAGTAATAACCCGTATAGGACAACATATACCAGAAAACGCTTAAGTCTGAAAGTGTTCTTCTTGTATAGTACGTTGGAAATAGATGCCTGTCTTTTGATGTAAAAGCAAAGGCGCCTAGAATTATGTTTTGTTGTTTCCGATTGTTTACGTTAGTTCCGGAACGTTGGAAAAAAACGTCGAGACCAAATTAATAATGGAAAAAGGAATTGTAGCGGCTAACGCACAAAATCGAGGGACTGCGGTCTATTAATATTCTCGCGTATACTTGTTATTAGCTTAGCTCGTAAGCTGTAAATTTTACTCAACATTGTTTGAGGTATTCGGATATATTGTTAAAGACGAAGGGAAATTCAACGTGTTTCTGATTATCTTTGCAGATCGACAAATTGCGCAAGAAACCCGCCTCTTTTCCAATCTCTAATCGCAATGCGATTCTTTGTTAATTTTAACAAATGGCGAAATATTAATGTAAACGTGATAGGTTAAAGGTAAACATAATAATGTTCATTAAACATACAAGAAAATTTAGAGCTTAGCACAAAAGTATCGGCACACTCCGCACCACACAAGGATAAAACTTTGGTAAAACAATGTACACTTGCGCTGCGGGTTATAGAATATGAAAATTAGCCGGACACTATTATTCCCTAGCTGAGAGTGTAGTTGTACATCTAAATATGAATGTTGGTTGGTATAGCGTGTTGCATTTTTTTAAGAAAACCGAGTGTTACAAACGCGACGCGGCGATTAATAAAACCTTCGCCTCTTTAATTAAAAACATAGTCGTCCTTCGTCTATAGACATCGTATATCAAATATTCATTAGCGTTTAATTAAAGTGCACCGGCTTAGAGCGGCTCTGCTCGAGCATTCCGTAAAATTGGCCCGTCGTGTGTATTTTTCCCCCGGAATGGCAGATTTTACGTAGATATTTACTTTGAAAACGGGTGCACGTTACACAAACCTCAGTACGTCACACACAAACACCGACACCACCATGGTGGTAACACTCCTGTGTGTACATTATACTCGCAGGTTGCTTGAAAATACCAAAGAATTTTAATTTGTTAATTAGGTGATGTATGTGGCACAGCTTTGTGTTAGCACCACACAATATATATTCTATAATTCGTCAAATCCGTTTTTGCGTACTAGTTCTGTATTTCCCTTGAAATGTATAAAGTCAAGTCATAGCTCCATAGAAAAATGAGAAATTGTTAGCCCCATTTGCTTTATCGGCGATGTAATTACCACAACTGGGAGAAGTAGTGATGATAATTTAAATACAGGGTTGCATTATAAATCATATCAAATTAATAATCAACTTCTATATCCAATAGATAACCAACAGATTATTTGTGATTGTTTCGCTGGGTGTCATTCTAGGAGTTGGTCTCGAAAGTACTCCTTCAGAATTGAGCAAAAATTACGAAAAGCAGCACCCACATAATGCAGAACAAATATGTAGGTAAAATTTCGTTATTCTTTTATTTATAACTCAGCAGACTAAATTTAAAAGCAAATATACTCTGATTACGAATATTAAAATTTAAAAAGTCATTATAGATACAATTTCTTGATAGCGTGCTATATATGAATGTATGCCGAAAGTCCTATTAACACAGAAGATCTACGATATACATTATTCATGATGTTATTAAATAAATTCGTACACCATGTAGGACACAGCTGTTCCATTTTTAACCACTCGCAGGACTACAAAAAAAAAATAAGTTCGCGTGTAACACAGCAGAGGTGGGTGATTATTTAGTCCGAAAGGTGCCGTTTCGTAATCATTTTCTAGCATGTTCTCTGAATGCAAATGAAAGATTATTCAGGCGAATTTTTTTTTGAGTAAATGAAAGGTAATTGAACGAGGTAGTCACCTACATACATATTAAGTACAAATACGGTATAGTCTGTTTTTTTTTTCACATATTACATGTACACTGCCATTTAGAGAAGTTCGGTCGGTTGGTAAAAAACATGAAAATGTTACAGAAACAAACGAAACTAAAAACAAAATGCAATTTTATTGTATGTACAGGTAAAAAAGACAAAAATAAATAAATAAAAAGTTATTCTGGCCTAATATAACATACTGAACATTATTTTTTTTTTTCATCGAAACAACCTCCTTTGCTGTTAATCACCGCTCGAACTATTCTAGGTATTCTAGGTTTTGTTAAAACAGATTGTGGAATATTAATCTATTCATGTTGCAGAATATTCCGTAAATGTTCTTGTGAAGTTGGGCATATTTTTCGGATCCTCCTGTCCAGTTCATCCCACAACAACTCTATTGGGTTCAAATCTGGGCTTTGTGGGGGCCATGTCATTACTGTCAGGGTGTGCTGTTCTTCTTGCTCCTTTAGATAGTTCTTACACACTAACGCAGTTGGGTCGTTGTCATGCATGAATGTAAAGTTACGGCCTATTATACGCAATCCTGATGGCACTGCATGATTCTGGAGTATTGCAAAATAATTTTCCTTCCTCATAACACCCTGCACTCTGCATAAATCTCCCGTCCCAGCAAAGGAGGAACATCCCCTCACTAACACAGAACTACGCCCTTGCTTCACTGTAGGCACAATGCAGTTCGGGATCAGTTTTCGGTTTTAGATCTTCGGACATAAACTCGTCGATTTTGCCCAAAAACCTCAAACCTTGACTCGTCACTCCAAAGCACGTGTTTCCAATCATCTAACGACCAATCTAGATGAGAACGGGCACACTGTAGCCGCTTTGCTCTGTTGCCCCGACGTAATAAGGGTTTTCGAATGGCAATGCGTCCATGAAGGTCCGCTTGTTGAAGTCGACGTTTTACCGTACTCGCCGAAACTTGTTCTTCACGGCCGCGATTGACTTCGGCTGCTATTTGTGGCGCTGTTAGTTTTCTATCGCGTTTGCTTAATAATACAATTCTCAAATCTTCAGCTTTTGTTCTTTTCCTAGATGCTCCAGGGCGAACACGATTTTCTATAATTCCAGTTGTCTGATATCGCTTTATGATGTCATTTATTGTTGAACTTCTCATATTTATTTTTTCAGCAATTTGTCGCCCCGAATATCCTTCTTCAAACAGCGTAATAATGCGTGAACGTTTTTCTACATTGGTAGGATTGCCACGTGCCATTTTGAAGTAAATTTTCTTAAAACTTTCGCGCAAAAACGACAGATGCACACCAACACACGTTTAACAGTAAAACGAAGCAAATTTATATCTTTACGCTTGTGATAAATAAACAAGAATGATACTGCGGTATATTTCCTAAATGTATTGTTCGTTAATAATCCCCAAACGACCCGTTTCAAAAGATCGGTACTTCCGAGAGGGACTTTATGGTATTGTGGTTGTCGCAATATTTCTACTTTACATAATAATTTATGGCTTTAATCCCTTAGAAAAGAGTGTATGCTTAATATTTTTCTAATTTTATGTATTAATAATTGTATACAGTGTGATATAATAGATTTTTATTGGATGACCGAACTTCACTGAACGGCAGTGTATATGAGCAACTCAGAAAGAAATAGTTTTTGATGATATCTGACAGAGCAGCTATGCCTGTAAATTTAGAAATAACGAATCAGTAATTAGTTTTCGTGAGTTGCAAAAATAATTCAGTGTTTTGTGAATATTATGAACGTTGATTTAGAATATCAAATAAATATATCAAAACGACATGTTATTTCAATTTCTTTTAATGGAACACTCTGCTCAGAGATCTAGAATCTGAAGTTCATAAATAACTAGATAAATAAATACATACATTTTATGCTAAGCTCTAACCAACATCTGTCTGCTTTTGCTCGCTATTTATTATCTATACGTGCTTGTTAATTTGCTAGATTCTAACGGTTACTTCGAGTAGATATTGGTATTAGAAAAAGACATCTTCACCATGGATGCTTTTTGTTAGATTTTGATCATTACTTTATATACTTTTCTATTGATGTCAAATTCTTTTCAAATTTAAATAGAAATGTTATGACAACGTTCAAATTGCATTTTTACGATTAAATCTAACTTGTCTAGCGGGTAGTAAATACGCCATATCCACTTTATAATATCGACGGTTCTTTAATGTATTAACGTGTGCGTGTGCCATAAAGTTAAGATTACTCTTAAAATGTTATAACGTCGAAGCGGCGTCTCACATATATAACGTTTATTTTGCAGTATCAACTAAATAAAATACATCATTGCCCGTCGCCTCCTGTTTTCGTTGGATATTATTTTACCATTAGCGTATAGGATTTACCCGACTTTACAAACATAAAAGCTCTGCGTAAATATTTTATGATTTGCGACATGGGCAGGTGGATTAGTTCCGTGCTGAAAGGTAAATATATGCCACCACCATAGCAGAACACGTTTCGTAATATTAAAGCTTTAAAATGGACAAGATCCGCATTCAATAGCCGTACAACATGTGGTACTATATCTCTGGTTGTTGTGGTAATGCAGTTGCGGGATAGACACTGGCAATAAAAGGACTTCATAAAACATGGTGTAGCATGCGGTACGTAACGGCCTTATGTTAAAGCTCTATGCCACTAGAAACAATGGAATGAGGAATAGTATTAAATGAACAGTTATTGCAGAAGGTAGGTACGGAGTGTTATAAGTATCATAATGCCGAGGGCAGCGTCTTAAGCTTTTACAAACGGTCATTAGATGGTGCTATTAAGATTTAGCCATTTGTTACTGTTGAAGTCGTGACAGCATAGAAATCGGCCGCATTGGCCTTATTAATTTATCGCTTGAAAGTTCCCTAAAAGCTGTTTTTTTTCGGCCCATAAAAGAGAAAGGCCATTAAAGTTTCATTACCTTCTTTTGCAGCATATCGATGTGAGAAAAGAATTCCAATCCACACTCGCTTAAATTCAGAAACAAACTAAATGCAGAACATGATCTAAGACTCGCACTTTCGAGCATGGAGTCAAATGTAGAATTTCTTTGTTAAACGAAGCAGCCACAAATACCCCAAGTTCAGCCTAAGCTCAGCTTGGAGTCAATTGATATTCATTAACATTAAAGATAATTTTGTTTTCTTTTCAGCTTCGCTAGAATGGAGGTTCTCTTTTACAATAATTTTATTAATGTTTGTCTGTGATTGCGGTAAATGTTAATAACAATCCAATGTTGCCGTTTTATTTACACTATACAGGGAATTCAGCAATTTCTGCCACTTTTTAGATGAGATTTGCAAGAAAAAATGCTTGGAAACGGCTGCACTAGATTATAACTTTAGTTTAAATTAATATTTGAATTATTCGAATGGTTTACAAGAATATTCGAAAAATTCGGCAATTCAGAACTTGTAGGAAGTTGAAGAACACATATATTACGTACATTAATCCCTTTATTAAAGACTTCCACTGAAGTGATTATTACAATTAGCGTAAGTTATGACACTCGGCAATGCATTTAACAAGCTCCACTGGTTCATTGGATATTTGGGAGCAGTAATTTTTAATGCAATCCTCGTCGCTTTCCTTTCGGTGTTTTCTCAATTGAACAGGCTGGAGATGCACTGAAAATAAAATTAATTAGTTGCTATCTTCAAGCTCTTCTGTGTTAGTAACAAGGCAATGGGAATATAAAAAAGAAACCTTCTGTAGCACTTAGTATATCAAAAGAAAGCGAAGGCACATATCACTTACTGGCAAATATTATGCAAACCAGAAATAGTAAAACAATCTTCATTATGTAACCCTCTATTAATAAATTAAACTCAACTTTAAGAAAGAAGCAATAATACTAACAACAACTTTCAAGTCCAGTATATAATTTAGTGTCAAAGCAACTCTATGGTATGTATAAGCTATTCATACATACTCAATAATTTTTAATAGAATACCAGATTTAATTAATCCTTTGTGTTGTAATTGGTAAAAGGTAATAAAACGTAAGTTTTTCAATTTAAGATTTGATTGGAAATAAATTAGCAACGTACAGCGTTATGCTCGCATACTTACTTATTCCTAACTTTGGCCAACTCCCTTACTTTGTTCCACGGAATACTTCTTTCTTTGCTGCTTGTTTCACCTTTTGTTGCTAAATTTTTTGGTCTTCCTCACATTTATAGTCTCTTGTTTCTACGCCGTATTGATCCACCTGTCCCACTTGTCTTCGCAGCTGCTTCTTGAATTCTTCGTTTTTATTTCTATTTCTCCTTGCTTCACTTGTATCATTACTCAAGAACCTCATTTTCAAGGCGTTTATTGGAAATGTGTTCCTCGTGTCTACGTTTCGGTACCGCGTATCAAGCTCGGCGTCATCACCTTTTTAATTAGTCTGTCGTCACTTACCGCTTTCAGAAAAATTTGCCTTGATCCTTCCCATCTTCTTGCTGGATGTTACTATCTTTTGGGGTGATAATTATGGATCTTATTTTTTAGTTGACGCTGATAATTATCTTCGTTTCTCCATTTAATACGTACACAGTAAGTTGTTGTCCGTGTCTGTTATTATGGCTACATCCTATGTTATCTGCAAACAAGGTAAGTCTCACTGCTTCTTGCTTTTATATGTTTTGATGAGCTGGTTAGCTGCTGGAAATGCTTCAATTTCCTGTAATTTCTTGTATGTTACTTCAATACTAAATATTTTATGGAGTTTTTATTGTAGACCAGTGCTAAATACTTGCAGCAATCGTATTTTATCATGATTTGACTCGTGTGAAGTTAGAGTGTATGTAGAGACAGATTTGTGTTCTACATTTACCTGTTTATATTTGAATTTATTCCAGTGTATATTGATAAGTTTTGAGACAGAGTCGCTACTATATTTTCAGGTTTTTGCTTGGCACGTGAAATAAAAGTTTTATGAAAGAGATATCCCCTCGAGTGCCTATATTAGCGGAAGTTGCCCCATAGCGTTAGTATGTTGTACCGTGTTAAGCCCAGTTTTATATATGATGTTTATAGCAGCTAACGCTAACGGCGAATTTTGCAACTCTAGAAAAAATACACACTTTTTAAGATTACTTTCCGCTGTTTCTTCTACTTCATTGCAAAGTCTGCATATAAAGATTAATTTCTGCTGTCCTAAGTTGAGTTCTATTTAATACAGGTATCTTGAGATCATTTATCTGCTGCGCCTCATGGTTCCGACACTGGTTGGTTACTCTCCTATTCGTTTTACGTGAAATAAATGTTGAAATTCGTAAACCATGGCTTAATCAGTTGTTGTAGTAGTAATTGCCTTTTTGTGCTTTAAACGAACTGCCCCGAATTTCCTTTTCCACTCGCCTTTACGTACACTCCCAACATCTATTAACATTTGCGTCGAATTTTCGTAATGCCGACCTAAATCGGAATGGCATTGAAACGGCCAATCCATTTTGATTTAATTTATATAGAGAAGAAGGCGAAATTTTAATTAATAGATTGCGCAGAATACCGCGGCCCGTGTTGAAAATGCCGAGCGGCCGCAATACGAAAAGGAGGCTAATTAAAAGAGTATCGCCGGTCTCCGCACAATGGAGGTTATTTTTGGCAATTAAAGTTAAATACTGCGGTTCGATGATTAAGTAGCGTGACTAAATTACTGAATTTGGTAACCTAAATGGAAGCTTTTGTCAAACTTGCGGTTTGGCCTACATATACATGTGTATAGCATGCTGAAAATTAAACGAGAACCATAAAATATGAAATAAATTTAAGATATAATTTTTTTTGTTTGGTCCTTATTATTAAATTACAGATTACGTAAGGGGCGTAAAGTTCTGAAGGATATCTCAAAGTTTCAGCTTTCCTTCGTTGTATCTTGTCAAGGAGCTTATTATTGACTTGAGGTTCGTAGTTATTTTTCTGAGCAATTTGTTTAATAACATAGTTCTTTGTTAAAAAAATCATTAGACACGGATTCTTATTATAAACATTCTGGAATAAATGCATAGTCTTTGATGTTCCATTATCCAATAAGTAAGTAGACAATTCTCTTCGATTTATGCAAATCGGGCTGATTGTAATTCAAAGGGACAAAATCCGTCTCTGCCGTTTTTGTTTACACAACAAACCGTTCATTCTACTCAGAGAATACCGCACCTATTCGTCCGAATCTAGTACATGCTACCAAGCAAGTGAACAGACCATCATTTCTCGATGTTTTCCGAATTTTCAACGATAAAAATAACCTCCCTTACGTGACGCGAAATAGGCGCGCATATATTATTCAAATCGTCCGTGCTTCACGTTCTCTTTGTCACGAGTAAAGTGTTTTTTTCATCCACGAATATGTTTCTCGTGTTTACGTTGCATGGAAATTTCATAATCGACTGATCACTTGCCAACTGTTTGTATGCTACAGCGACTTAAAACAAAAATAAAATCGTACGCGTCACCTCATTGAAACGCCGCAACTTCGAACGTATTATTTTTAACGGCGCTTATGGAAAAGCACGTCGTCCTCGTCTGAGACGTCGACGGTGGCGAATTGAAAAATGAGCAGTCGAAACGGAATAACCTGTACGTGGCATTCGAACTGATCCTTTATTTGATTTAACTTCGGCGAGTGATTCGAACCGTTTCGACTTAGAAAAGTTCCGTCGAAAGGATGCTTGACACGGAACACGTAACTTTCCTAAACGTTATCAACTTTTTGCAAGTAGATACCTTATTATACTCTTATATACAGCGTGATGTCGTTCAATTAGCGGTATGTAGGGGTCGGTTTCCGATACACCGTGTGTCCTAGTTTGTCGTTGGGGTAACGAGGTGTGATTACATTTAAAATAGGAGTCGTTCGACTGGTTTAACCTCCACGGTTTTTTTAGAGAAATAATTTTTTGCACGTTCAATCTGCACATGGTGAATTGAGCCCGGTGCGCTTCCTTGATTTGCTCTATGTATTTACTACAGTAGCGAATTTAATAATTACATTGGGGTACTTTTGTTCTATTAACATTCACAATAAATTCTACACAACGATGTAGGTATAATCATTTCTGTATTACAAAGCTTTCCTCTCAGGAGAATATAAAAAGAGCTCAATAAATTAAGTTTAATAATACCACGGATATTTGAGAAATTATGAGCTCGTAATCGTATAAACATACAAAAATCTGGATTTTTCTAAAGCACACTATCACTATGGGATCAAACGACTTTTTAATATCGTATACTTCATAACTATTAACTCCACTTCTCCTTTTCGCCGATGGAAGCAAGAAATTTTGAAGTATCTTCTGCAGCGTTGAGAAAAAGATCGTTTGGTGCCAAATTTAATAGCGTCACAAAAATTTTATGAACGTCGTAATTTACAAAACATAATCATAAAACTATAGCGAATTAATCCGAAATTGTTTCAAACAAAACAAATAGTAAGCTTTCGACAAGGATTTATTATTTGTTCGATTTTTCAATAGCTGGATGATAGATGGAGAATTTCCGTTGATTGTAGAGAGCGAGTCAGAAGGAACGGTCCAAATTCCAGTGTGTGAAGTGTTTGTACACAAAATTATGCGCAAACTCGAAAATAAGCGTTAAATAAACGTCGTAATGCACTTTAATCAAGTGTTAAAGCAATGTGACAATGAATAACTCTGGATAATCGCTTCCCCCGGGTAAATCGCACTTAAAGCTAATATATCTGCTCCACTACTTCAACAAATAATTTATTCAAGACAGTACCGATTCTTTTTTTCATTCAACTATAATTCTACACATTTAAAATTAATTATTAATTCATTGATACATATTGAGGCTATAGACAGAGCCTTGTTTTTGTAAAATTTAATCATGCGGTCGGAAATGTAGCGGTGGTATAGCAGTAGCGACATTATATGAAAGCGCTTTAACTGACGACACCACAATTATTTATCCCACATTTACGTATCTACCAGAGCATACTTTAATAAACCAGCTCGCTAAAGCCCCCGCACGTATCCGCACGACGGCGTCCCGGTTAGCGAAGTTAGAATAAAACTGATGCGCCCCAACTGGCGTATGCAACTTGCCGGCGTTCAATCGGGAGAGACCCGGAACGATTTTGCGTTCAAATTATACGGGCTTACATTCATTTGCTTACCTATTACGTACGTACAAAACAGACGACCATATAGATGCGGTTTGAAAACTATTATTAAAGATAACAGCTAAACAACAACAACCAACTGCCAAACCGCCATTAATTGCGTTCCTTTCAGTGCGATGCGCATCGGAATTGTTGCATGCCACCAGCGTAATTTACTTAACACTACTACAATTCTAGCGGCTTCTATGAGGATATTTTCGAGATATATTATACCGTTTAATTAGTTTTAACTACGTCGAATAGTAAATTTAAATCCGCGTTTAAATGTGTTATGCGTGAGAAAGTTTACAGATACGAGGATGGTGTGACAAATACCTGTATTAAGGAAGACAATTCAATTGTTTTATATTTAGTAAACTTATTTCTCGATATAGTTCTATACATTTAATGCATCGATGTTCCAACGTGCTTAAGCCACCCAAATAATAGGATCTGTCTGTACTTGGGCAATGATCTCCTCATTTGCTTTCCGCCAAGCCGTTTTCTCAAGTTTGGAAAAAGAAAGAAATCAGGGGGGCATGTTTAGAGAATATGGAGAATGGGGCACCAATTTGTGATTAGTTTTACTGTCGCATTTGCCGATGATTGGGCCGGGCCGTTATCATGATAGTAGAGAATTCTTTTCTTCGCTAGACGGAGCTTTTTTCTCTTTAGTTCAGTGTCGAATCGGTCCAATACTCAATTAAAATTGAGTGTCCCAAAAAATCGTTACTATAACTTTTCCGGCTTTGATTCACGTTCGGCGGGAAAAGTCCAGTTTGCCGATTGACTTTGGTTTGGCCCCAGAAACTCACTCGTGTTGCGCTTAAACATGTCTAAACATTGCTCTGAAGTTATCACGCGATTCCATTTTTAATCAATCGCCAGCAGACGTGGCGCCCATCTTGTCGATAGCTTTCTCATACTCCATTGTTCCTGAGGGATGTTGTCAAAAGACCTACAAGTATTCTTAATTTTTATCCTGCGATGATAACAAAGAGCACATTATGGACAATCAATTTAATTTGAAGAGGCACATATTGTAGGCCTACGCAAAAGTGATCAATGTAAAACCAGTGCATAGGGCTCTACTATGGATCGTAGTGTGACTTCGAACGTCCTGGTCGTGCAGCTAGGGAAATAGCATAGAATCGCCCTTCATTGTGATCCTAGCCTTGGTAGGAAAAACTTACGTTAACATTGCGCTGGTTTGCTAAATCGTAAATCAATCTGCATTGGACAACGGTCGCAGAAGACTCCACAACAACAGAGTGCTCAACCATTCCATATGTGGTTGAGGATTAAAGCTTAAAAATCATTGAACGGTGATCTCCAGTGAATTTAAGTGTGGACTATAGTTTCTCAAGTGAAGACATAAATTTATAAAAATTAGTGAAGAAATGTATTTTAAGTTTGAAAGGCAGAACTGAAGAAAAGAATCAGATTATAAATCGGTATATTTGGTCTTCTTCTAATTTCAGCATCTCCTTTGCCAGCAGTGTTGCTCTAAATAGATTCTTTGTTTCAATAAAACCGCACCACAATTCTTTTAATACCCTTTCAAGGATAACGTCGAAAATATCAAATTTCTTTATTCCATCGAGCGAAATATTTAACGGAAAATATTTGTCGTATTAGAAATCAACTTTGATGTAGGTGGCTATTTTAAGAAATTAAAGTTATTTTGATAGAATGAAACAAGTTACAGAACAAAATAACTGGCGAACGTCACTCAAACCTACACCCTATAATTATTTTAAACATTGCTGTAGTGAAAACCCAAAAGTTGCCATCCAAAGTAAACATATCCACAATATATTTGTTATTTTGTTAATTAACTAAACGACAAAATTTCCGTTGACATGAATACATACATATTATTGGCAAGCTACCAGGCAATATCGCTAAATATGTTTGGAAACTCCTCATCGAGCTACTCAAAACACAAAACACTTTCTTAGCTATTTTCTGTTTCGTTGTTAGATATAAATATAGCAGCAGATGCGAATTCCTTGCTCCGATTTGTACGGTTCATTTATCCCTTGAAAGCGCCATATATGTGCAGGTATAGTGGTACCTTAGAGAAATTTTGAAGTATGTTTTGCGGGTAATATTTCTTATGGTGTTTTACTATCCTTGGGGTGATTAATATAATATACAAAAATAATAGTTACGATCTTATTATGCACAGTGTTAATTTACTTCGAATTTCATCTGAAGAAATTGACACTTTTTAGGCACTCTATTGTTTGCTAATCAACAAAGAAGCACTTTGGGGAGGCCTACGAGGTGCCTGGCATTTGTATAAATGCGGTTATTTTAATGAAAAGAAATTTTTGAGTTACGCCATTAAATTGACGAGCGGTAGTGTAACTAACCTCTACGGCTTTTAGTATTCGATCGTTTTACAAGTTTAATGACAATTATCGGCTCTCGTTACAACGAGATGCTGTAAACGGGTGCCACATGGTGGGGGATGTAAGGGACATATTATAAAGTGTCGTAGTAGCAAACAGCGTCTCTATAAGACGCATCATTCGCACAAAGCGACGGTAACGAGACGCACTAGCACGGCGAAAACGATAATTACGATGAAGGTGGTATTACGTGTTGTAGAATTATTGTTATTGTTATTGCAGACTTTTCGGGGACGGTGGGGTTGGATCGATGGTTGTGGATAGTGGCGTCATGATCGCTCAACAACATGCGCGCGACCAACAGTTGGTTCCGAATCGCGAGCGGGTTATCACGCGCGCCAAACGCACTCATTAACCACTTTAAAAGCAGATGCGGTAACAATTAGATCAAGTGTGCTGTACCGGAAACAAGGACGATTAAAGAAATACGTTGATTTCTTCGATTGATCGAATAACTTTTATGTCGGTAAAAGAGTGTAGTGACAGGGAAATTTAAAGGAAATAATCTGCGCGTTTCCCTCAGAAACAACAACAACAAAAGCACAATGTTCTCCGTTCTTTAACTCTACTTAGAATATACGAAAGATCAGATTTAAATTCCTCCTCAACAATCAAGAAGCTCTTCCGTCTACTACAGTTATCATCTAATGAGTGCTTTTTAGAAATATGGAGTTTTGTTTCAGCTATTCAGCGAGCGACACAGTCCACGTTAATTTATAAACTGAAAAGGTATATGTAACGGCATATCGTAAAACTTTTTAAAACTATGTAAGACCATTGTTACATGGAACAAAACAGAAATGAAAAGGGAGAAGTGTGCTTTGGCTGTGTGAGGATAACACAATGATAGTCAGTGAACTAACTTTCATGCTGACGCTTTATGTTTGATTTAGTGGGAAAGTTGTAGATGGCCGGCTATTTTTATCTTGGGAAATTGAATCCCTGGCGTACAGCCTACTCTGATGATTTAGTTGAAGAGAGGAAATAAAACATGTTTGTTCTACTGATGAATGCCTGAACAGAATTTATTTATTGCTAAAATGACAACATTTTATGGAGATTTTTCATTATCAGCATGATATCGTGCGGGAACATTTTTGTTGCAAAATATTTAAACTGGAATTGAGATGCATAAAAGTTTGTATTATTTTATCTAGCATCCATAACTTTAATTTGGGAACGTTACTTGGCAAAGGAAATGGCAGGAAATCTTCACATCCTTTGTTTTACATTTTTTTGCACTTTTTGCGTAGTTCTTTTTTAATATTTACTGTTAACTTGCCAATCTCTATTCTTTTATTTATGGAGTAGGTGTACATTGTTTTTCCTTCTTTTTACTTTGATTTAATTATTTAAATAATATCTTTTTTTTTAATTTTAGAAAGTTAATAGAAGAGAAAAAGAAAACCTTCTTTTTTTTCCTCTTTCCACGTTTCCTTGATTTTATTTTCAATTTGTTTAAGTTATCTACGAACAATTATTTAATCCATCTGACGGTAAGATATATTCAAATTTTAAACAAACCAATTGTAACTCAACAACAAATATCAAAAACTCTGTTTCAGAGAGTTGGAAAAAAAAAATCAATGAACGTATAGATGAAGGAAAAGGAAAAAGGAAAAAGGAAAAAAGGTTTCTTTTTCTCTTCTAAAACCCAAAACAAATCAATTAATATCTAAGTAATATATGGATTATTAGCTTGATTCTGTTTTTGTAGTAGTAGCAGCTTGTTGACATTTCTTTTGCCCACAAGACAATTACGAAAAAGTAGGTACGAGTGTAGGTTAAAGCAAGTAGATCGGATGTATTTATTATTTTTTGATTTCTCAATGACTTTTTCCTCAGCAAAGTCTTATTCCATTCATTTGTTTTCCTTAATCACTTTCAAATGGTTTAATTCAGTATACCGTGCAAGCAACTGCTATTTCTTGAGACCAGTTTGATTCTGTTATTTTGTCATTCTTTACTTGCTTTGAGTATTTAAATGTTTACCTTTAATTTGGTATATGTTAATTCAGATTGGTCTAAACTCTTATGGACTATTGGATTGTAGAATGTTAAAGGAAAAAGTAGCTTGTTCTTTCTTTTTTAACCAATTTGCTAGTTTTCAACAATAGTACAGCTAGCACCCTTATGTCAGTTATCAATTGAAACAGTGAAAATTGGTATCGACCGCTTCTTCCAGCCAACCGGAGCCATGAATTTTTAATTCTAGGGAACGTAAAAAAAATCGTAGGTACTTATATCAGGACTCTAGGGAGGGGGATCGATGTTTTGCAGCTCCAAAAATTCAATCTTCTTTTGAGCTCTATGTGAACTCGCATTATCGTTGAAGATACTAAAGTAACGAAAACCAATAAATCATCGATTTATTGGTTTATTTTGGTTGTTATTGATTGGTTGAAAGTTTCTCGACACTGACACTCATTATTGAGATTGGTGTGTTCACGTTGGAAAGCAGGAAATTGTCGACTGGTGTGGTGCTTCATTACCAAAAGCAGAAACCAACTCGATGAGGCATTATTATTGAGAGAATCCCCTCCGAAAGTTGCGTAAAACATTTTCTCGGCTGATTTCCATTTTTCGAACGACTTCTCAGTTTTAAAAATTGACTTTGTATCTAGGTTTGATAAACATTGGTATCAATTTTGATAGGCGACGCTTCATTGGTGGCAAGCTCTACGCGGCTATTTGTAAAACTAAAAAGACCTTCTAAAAAATAACCATAAGCCTACTTCATTACAACTTTTCATTGACTAACTAAACACGAATGAAATGTAAAGAAATTTGAAAAAATGGATCAAGAGTACTTGTATTAGAGCGTTGAAAATTGATAAATTAGAAAAAGGGAACCTGAAAAATAAGCAATCTTGTTTCGTTAGACACCTTACAAGAATTTGAAAAATAAAGCCAAAATTTGCGATTTCGAGAAGAATAAATCAAATTTGGCGCTTATAAAGCTACGTGATTGATCCTTTGATATCATAAAATGGCAAAATCAGAATTTCCCTATATTGATTAATAAAAGTCTCCCCATATGATGCGAACTTTATTTAATTTGCACATAAAATTGGGAAGTATGAGAGCTTTTTTCTCATCATGGAATATTATTCTCGAATATCCCGTTATGGCTTTGTTTATTACCACTCAAGTCTTCATTAATCTTCGGTCGACCGTCTTTCCAAGATTAATATCAATTACGGAATTGTGCCTATAAATACAAAATATAGATTAGAGGCATATATTTTAGTTCCATCGCGCAGAAATCAAATGCGCAAAGAATAACAAGCTATGCTGCATTAAAATGAACGTGCAGACGAACAACTTTTCAGTAATCACAATCACTGTGCTATTTACTAATTAAGTTTCAATTTCTGCTGCATTTGATTACGATTCCATTGTTACGACTAAAAGGTATTATGGTTGGATCGCATGATACTTCTACATTTTCTGTACGCTTTGTTCGATGCCACAGTTTGCATAGTAGATTTCCGAGATTAATTCACGCTAAATGTTTGTGATATTTACGGTCTCATGTACGCTTAACAATACATCAAAGAGACGTGTACTTGTTCTTAACTTTCCTGCAAATATTGCGCGCTAATTCATTTCACCTGGATATGATCTTTTAATAGAATTGTAATGGAACTTTATTCAAGTATGTAACTCGTAAAGTTTATCATTTCATTATTGTCTGCCAATAATTTTAATCTTTGATCAATTCATGTATCATCGAAGCGTCTAGAGTTTCTTTTAATTTCTTCCTAATTTTCGTTCTCCACTATGGCCTCTCAGAGTTACTTCAGTATTGTCCATATCTTCTTCACTGTCACGATTATCATATTCCGAACCAATAGCTTTTTTAGCTTCTTGGCCTCTTCTCAATCGTGTCTCGTCCCGATCATGTTCTCTTGCCACAACTTAAAGCAAACTACTTTTAGTTGTAGTGCGCATGTTAAACGAAACATGCTACGAAGAGCGACACTATATCTGCACATGAAGCAAAACGGTCATTAATTTAAAATACATGGAATATGTGATACTCCACCACACTGTCGCCGGTTTAGTAGTAGCAGCATTCATAGTTTGAATAAGATTTGCTGGAATGTGATTGCCACATAACAAATTTATTTTTTGTTTTCAGTGTTCTCAGCTCGTGTGGTCTTAAAACAATCGTTTCTAAAGAGTGTCCCTCGAAGGACGCATAAAGATTGTTCAAACTTGTTACGAAAATGCGCGTTCTATTACAAACATTGTTGTTAAGTTCGTGTTGTTCTTCTTTGGAATTATATATCAGGAGTTTAATTGCAAAATTGGAGCGGACTGGTTCTGTTCTTGATATCAACAGACCATTACGAGAACGTAATCGTTGACTATTTAAGAACTAAGTACACGGAAAGTAATCATTCGGTAGATTTTGTCAGAACGAAATAATAAATAAGCTTTCATTGTATCCAGTACAAATATGACGTAAATTCAGTCAATTGAATAATTTTAAAAGAGTAGGTACATTGTAAAAGAGAAAACTAAAATAACTCGAAAGCGTATGATTTGTAATAATAGAGCGGACGCACTGATTTTTAGAACTAACTGCTAACTGCTAAAACTTCTAATAAACGAGCTGCCTGGAAAACCTGTACATGTATGTATTATAATTTTTCTCAACCGATTACCCTTTAGTCTGGTACAATATGTGATATTTCCTATCTCCAAAGGAAATGTCCAATTCCCATTGTTTATCTGCAGTACAAATTAGGACACAACGCAATAATATTTGATAAAACCAACCATGTTACGGCTGGCGAATAGTATCGCATTACATTTGATTAGGTTTGGAATTTCCGCTGAACATTATTTGAAGTAACGGAGAAATCTCCCACCAAAATATATAAACACTGCGTCATCGTTTTTTTTGACGTACAAAGAATTTAAAATATCCTTTTTTACGCGCTTACCCTTATATTTCCAAACACGTTTCTACCTCATTCAGTATTTTTTAGGTCAATCGAATCCTTTTTCCGCCCTTGTGCTAAATTCAACTTTAATACCTCGAGTACGTCCAATTCGAACGTAAAAAATACATAATTACGCGAAATTTACTTCTCTTTAATTATATATTACGCAACGTTTGCGCCGGAAATCGATCTCTTCGATAGATCCGAACCCTCACCGAAATGTTTCAGTTACACTTAATTGGTAATTATTAATTTATTGGATATGACAATAAAAGGGGATTGTTGGTCTTCAGAGGAGTGGCTGGGAATTCGTTTAATTTGTATGTTGTTACCATATTTTCTTTGCTGCTTTAACAAAACGAAGTTAACGAACAAAGTCAATGATTTATTTCAGAGTAGCGGGGATGCATTTAGATTAAACATTTTTTAGGAATTTTCAGAATTTTAAGATCTGCATTCGTTCCCGGCATATCGCGCTGATCGATTCTTCGTTGAATCTTTGTATTCAATGGTCAGTAAGATTATGTATCTGTACATACACTGCCGTTCAGAGAAGTTCGGTCGGTTAGTAAAAAACATGAAAAGGTTACAGAAACAAACGAAACTAAAAACAAAATGCAATTTTATTGTATGTACAGGTAAAAAAGACAAAAATAAATAAATAAAAATGGCTTTGTGTGGGCCACGTCATTACTTTCAGGGTGTGCTGTTCTTCCTGCTCCTTTAGATAGTTCTTACACACTAACGCAGTGTGTTTTGGGTTGTTGTCATGCATGAATGTAAAGCTACGGCCTATTATACGTAAGCCTGATGGCACTGCATGATTCTGGAGTATTGCCAAATAATTTTCCTTCCTCCTTATACCCTGGCACTCTGCATAAATCTCCCGTCCCAGCAAAGGAGAAACATCCCCACACTAACACAGAACTACGCCCTTGCTCCACTGTAGGCACAATGCAGTTCGGGATCACTTTTCGGTTTTAGATCTTCGGACATAAACTCGTCGATTTTGCCCAAAAACCTCAAACTTTGACTCGTCACTCCAAAGCACGTGTTTCCAATCATCTAACGACCAATCTAGATGAGAACGGACCCACTGTAGCCGTTTTGCTCTGTTGCCCCGACGTAATAAGGGTTTTCGAATGGCAATGCGTCCATGAAGGTCCGTTTGTTGAAGTCGACGTTTTACGGCACTCGCCGAAACTTGTTCTTCACGGCCGCGATTGACTTCGGCTGCTATTTGTGGCGCTGTTAATTTTCTATTGCGTTTGCTTAATAATACAATTCTCAAATCTTCAGCTTTTGTTGTTTTCCTAGATGCTTCAGGACGAACACGATTTTCTATAGTTCCAGTTGTCCGATATCGCTTTATGATGTTATTTACTTATGAACTTCTCATATTTATTTTTTCAGCAATTTGTCGCCTCGAATATCCTTCTTCAAACAGCGAAATAATGCGTGAACGTTTTTATACACTAGTAGGCTTGTCACGTGCCATTTTGGAGTAAATTTTCTTAAAACTTTCGCGCAAAAACGACAGATGCACAGCAACACACGTTCAACAGTAAAATGAAGCAAATTTATATCTTTACGCCCGTGATAAATAAACAAGAGTGATGCTGCGGTATATTTCCTAAATGTATTGTTCGTTAATAATCCCCAAACGACCCGTTTCAAAAGATCGGTACTTCCGAGAAATTCTTGGAATGATAATAAAAGGGACTTTATTGTGGTTGTCGCAATATTTCTACTTTACGTAATAATTTATGGCTTTAATCCCTTAGAAAAGAGTGTATGCTTAATATTTTATGTATTAATAATTGTATACAGTGTGATATAATAGATTTTTATTGTATGACCCAACTTCACTGAACGGCAGTGTACATGTTTCTTTAGAGAAGTCGCACGATATCCAATTTTCAAGTATTCAAGCCCATCATTGAATAATTTTGTTTATATTTAGAATATAAAAGCTTTCATGTTATGGACATTGTTAGTAATAAATTAAGTACTCTAAATATAGGACGTCATTCAACGTTGAAAGTTTCAAACTAAAGCTACGTATCACTCACACTTAATTCCGCAATATCATCTATCGTATAGATCACAATTTACGTTTTATATTTTCATTGTTTATTACGATAATACTTTTCAGCTACTTATTAATGTTAAGTAGAGTATATAATCATTGTTGCAAACAAAAACAGAGCGTTGAAATCTGGTGCCATTTCGTTATACTATTCAATCAATACCCCACGGTCAATTTGCGTATCGTTAATAAAAGGTACTGTTTTGCACGTATTGTTTAATCAGTGCAGCGTGGGATAAACATAACAAACGATTTATTAATAATAGATCGGCGGCGTTGTAGGTTTAAGTATCGTAATTTGATTCCAAATTATATTAATTAAAAGCGTGTTACATGCATTAAAAATTGGACCATATCTATGAAAAAGCATGGTGGTTACACTATTATATAAAACACCTCATCCGCGAGCGTCACACTAATAAATCTTTGCGCTTTCAATGCAACGTTTAATTCTGAAGAAATTTAGAAGTCACTGGCAGGCATCGAGCGTTCGAAAGAGAACGTAGGAGGAACATTGATTTCCACAAGTACCTGCTTTCATTTATAAGTGTGAAATTAGGAACTATCCAAGTGAGAACCAGGAGATGTTTTTTCGCTAATGTTTTTTATTCGTAATTTCTTGGTGAATCTTCGACGCGACTGTAGTTATAAATTTAATAAAGGAGAAAGCAGGCGAGGAAGTCGAGCTCATTATCTCGAAGCATGATCTCTGCAGCGGACATCGCGGACAATATTATTTCGCCGACAGCGAATTATCTACATACATCTAGTCACGTTATTTGACAATTATTCCCGGCCGCATTTTCATCTTCTTGTCGGATATAGCGTTCTTAACAGACATAAAAGCGAGCGAGATCAATAAGACTGTCATTGAACTTTGCTAAAGGACTTTTATGAAAAATTGTTGATACGGTGCTTGATTTCGTGTTTTGTTTATTGTAATTAAGCAAAGTGATATTTTAATTAATAAATTAATAATTGCTGTTTGGAGCATCATGACGTTACGATGATACCAAGTTATACTGAGAGATTCATCGCAGTCTTCTTACCTTGGGTTTTAGTGAGTTAAGCGTAGCCCTAGCGGCTTAAATCCTGCTTTTCTTGTTATTGATGCTATGACGACCTTCAGTATTGGATTCACATCTTCATGGTATTTTTGTTGACGAAGACTTAAAATGGAACGACTACCTTTAATGGAGAATTTAAAGTTTGTTGTGCTTTGCGCAACTTGCAAAGATCTTGTAGTGTACGTAACTGCAGCTTGAATGTTTTAAAAACTTTTTACCTTTCTACTCTAAGATGACTTATCGTATAATTCATTGAGGCTCCAGCTCTGTCGTAAGCCGTCACTTTCTGTTACATGAGCGGGCTGCACGAATTTTTTTGGTCTTCCTTGGGTGAAGTAGGGATACTCTTATACCACATGGATCTCTGGCGAAGTGAAGAACATCATTTAACCACCATGTACAGATGCTCGTTTCGCCATCATACGGCTCGTAAGTGCACGCCTGTAGAAGGTGGTAGTCATTCCAGCTAATTGTCGTATAAATACGGTTGACGTGGAAACATGTACCAATGAGGGTATTTAATTAAAGCTACAATTACAAAATATTTGCAAGCAACTTCTATATTTGTGGCTACAAATTGCTAGCATTGCGATCTGAGAGGGCTGCAAGGTTCAATTAACACCTTATTTAGCCACTAAAACTGAAATTAATAAACTAATCATTATTGGTTTAATTCACTCTCTGGCTAGTTAAGTTGTTAGTCGTTACTTGCAGTCCTCATAAATCGCGCTACCGGTAATCCCTGGTCACAAGTGTAGAGGTTGTTTGCAAATATTTCGACAAATTATGCGGTTATAGGGTATCTCTCTCATCCACAGATGTTTTTACGTTACGCATTATTATCATTAGCATTACTCCTATTACCATTATTAATTTTGAATGCATTTATTGCTTTACCAACATGACCATGGATATTATATAAACATATTCGTACGCTTTAGTTTTAAATACAGCAAAAAGGTTTCAATATCATACGTCAGCCTGTGCTAATAAACGATGTCATGATTTTTTGCTGTTAGCATCTGTTTAATAACATTATTTACGGTGGATTGCCACAAAAGCTTCGCGAAGTTTGCTCCGTTTAAAATTACGTTAAAAATCGATGTGGAAAAACGCCTTGAGCGCGTGTAGAAGCATCCGAGTCCGATTGACTTGAAAGTAGTCGGGTACGTCAGAAAGTTATTTATCTCGACGCAAAGTCACTCGACCCTTTGACGTGAATCACGGTGGGATTAATGGCAGGGAATGTTAACGATCAGTGGCGCTCATCTTTTCCACGATGGGAAGTAGATATATTAGTTGCGATAATTAATGGTTTTTGTCTAAAACGGCTTGAATGGCAGCTCTCTCTCTCTCTCTCTCCGAAAGGATATTGTTCGCTGAAGGGTAAATAGGTAAGCTTTTGTTCTTGACAGTGAAGACAGAAAACAGGACGTGGGGCTTGAAGCCGCACGCCAGACGGTTTATCGTTGCGTATGACACTAAAATTTGCCTAAGAATGCTCAAAGCTTAATTGTTGGATCAAAAAATTGTATACTTCACATTTGTTTTTTACATATTTCCTAACTTAAAAATACTCTTATATCTAGATGCCTTGTGCTATTGAGGATACAAGAAAAAAGGGCACGTGAATTGCATCACATATTTGGATGTGCGTTTGGTACAACAAGTATCCAGCTTTATTCGGTCGTTTTGCTCATTTTCAGTTAAGTTTTCGTTCAATTATTGATTAAAAAATAACATTAAATTAAATTAATACGAATGAGCGCTGTGAGAAGAATCCAGACATCCAGACTCCTGAGATTAAGACGCGGTTTCAGGAGAAACCAAGATTCTTTAAAGGAAGGCAACGTCCGGAGAACTTTACAATAATATTTTTAAGCCTTTGTTTTTATTTAATTGAATTTGCGAATCGTAATCCGAATTAATGAAGCATTTTCTATGATGCTGAGTGTACCGATACCTTTCGTGTTTCTGATATTGCCTCAATTGTTAAAATCTTTAAAACATTTATTTCATTTTTTTTTCTCTTACCGGTTAATATAATATTATAATATTATTTATATACTACATCCTAAATTAATAAGTATTTGTACAAGAACAGCCTCCAAACACGAACGAAAACGAATAGTTGCATATAAATTTCCGTTTTATGTAAAATTGAAATAACATTTAAGTAAATAGGCGCAAGAGTTGCTAACTAACTACGTGTATGCGGACATTCATACATACGTAAAGTGCGTCACACGTAGCAGGTGTTACTAGGAGATGTATTTCCAATAGGGGCAAAAATAGGATTATTTATAGACTAACAAAGTAGAATTGTCGCAATTCACTTGAATCAATAATTTCTCTTTAATAAAACGGAATTAATAGAGCTAATAAGATATTACATCCATATCTATAACAACCTCTCTTAAATTAATTAACAATAATTGCAGCAATTAAATAAGTTAATTCTGCACGCTTGATTCGTGGTTTCCTTTTTTTTAATGATACCTTCATGAAAAAGAGAAAGAGAAAGAAAGAAAGAAGATATAGAATAAATAAAAGAAAATTAGTGACAATTACATCCTCCAAGAAGATTCTTTGATATCCAACCTGCTATCAAGATTATTTGTTAATTGTTTGATTCCACAAATCGACAAATTAAATGCAGTTGAAGTGACAATTATTTTCAATGAAGGCTGATATATGCTACGACTTACGTTGATTTGTAATTTGATACCCTCAATCTCATAAGTCTAATGTTACTTTTCAATTCGAATTTTTTATTTTCCCAAAGCTTTGAAGTATGGATATAAATAAAAATTTGCAATGCAGCTATAGCTAATTACTTAATAGTTTTACTAAATCTCTTCAGATCACTTGCCAGTAATTGCCAGATTCTTAAAAAGTGATTTCGAACCTGGCATGGGTCCCGTGGTGTTAATTCCGGATTAATTCTTAATCTTATTCTCGCATAAGGAAGTAAAACTACAGTCCCGTGTCGATACGATCTTTAGCATGACAAACTTCCTGTCGAAAGCTGGAAGACTCCTGAATTTAGCAAAATTCCAATGCGGTCGGCTAAATGATCATAGTAATCGATGTCTAAAAATGTACGGTTTAACCCGATGCTTTGTCCAATAATACAACAACAACAACAATTTAATTTCTCATAGCGCACCCTGGATGCAATGCTATTTCTTTTAACAAAAAAATTTATCAAAGTTACAAATAATTCCAAAGTATTGATAGAAGCGAGTAACTCAACGTACGTACTGTTGATGTTTGGCCAAAACTGATTTTTTACCTTCCAAATTTGATCCGATTAAACCGCAGAAGAATTCAAACGCAAACACCTCAACGCGCAACAAGAGATTATTAATTCGATCACAACGTGTATTTTTTTTTCGACGGGGAATTCCGACGAAGCATGCATAATTTGTACAGGTATCTGCCGTGCCAAAACGTAGGTAGGCCCCTACGTTTTTCGGAAACCATTTAGCATAGCGCGCGTTAAATTCACCGTGTTGAATAATCAACGAGCATTTTGACACGGAGGCTTAACATCGCGGAACTCTTTGACCCGCCTGGAAATGAACTGTATTTCCGTTTTGGCTAAGTTCGTAAATAAGGGGCTGTACTTTTTATAAGCGATAGTAGTAAGTAGACACAAGAATAAATGGTTAGCGTTTCTTGTTTGAACTTGCTACGGAGTGTCAATATTTAACGTGTGCCGAGCAAAGAGTTTGTAAATTTTAATTAGAGATAGGCGTCTTTGGAAAATTAATACGCACGCATGCATGTGTTTAATTTGTACTTGCACACTTCAAGTTAATTTAAGTAGAAGTGATAATTTCAACCCGTCGAGTTTAATTTTTTTTCCTTGTTTGTCTTTTAAAATGCAACATGTTAACTGTCGCTGCACCTAACAGCAAAAGCTTTGCCCGTCAGGTAGAATTCTGCAAAAGTCACCTATCTCGCAATGATTCCAGTTCTCCTCATCTTATCCAATAAACTCTAGTGGCAAAACCGCCCCGACGGTTTCCAAACAATCCCTCATCATCGTACCTGAATATCGATAAACTGACCCGAAAATTGAATTGCCTGTTAGGGTACGGATCTACAATGCAGTTCGAAACTACCTTTACGTTATCCTTTATCTCCGAAGATCCAATGCAAGTCTATATCCATAAAAAATTAAAACTGTTCTAAAGTTATAATGAATAAAAGATACGCAAGCTACGCTGTACGTAGTTCCCATCTAAGTTCATATCGACTTTTAGGACACACGTAAAAGACAAATACGGACCTGAAGTGCTCGAACAAACTTACAGATTTGCGGCTGCAGAGGTCGCTTTTTATCGCACGCGGTGGTTACTTTTTTCATAATGTATTTTTTAATTTTCTCCTTCATCCGCATTCCACTGATACCCCCTGCCCCGTCGGCGACAATAAAGACGCAAAAAATGGTTCCGATGATGAGAGCGTCTTTTATTACTTTTCCTCTCTTCGCTGCAACCTCCGCGCGCGTTCGTCTAATTAGCGCCCAAGTACGGACTGCTCTACGCAGATTGCCGCGGAGTCAAAGCACGGAGGATTATTGTTTACATTAATAATTAACTAGTGCGGCTGGGATGAGAGCAGTACAGCTACGCTAGAAATAATATCTAAAGCTTGGATAATTATACTACATGGCTGGAATTAAAGAGAAGCTAGAATCTTGTGAAGATGTTCCGGATTCACTGTTTTAAAAATTAATTAAGAGATGGCGAATGGAAGGTTAAAACTCAAGAAGGATTTTGATATGAACTCTAGAAAAACTGACCAATTTCTTTGTGCTTCATTTAGCTGTTGAGAGCAAGTTAGATATTGTAATCTTTTATATCCGGAGAAAATTTGAAAATATCCAGCTTATTTAAACCACCACACTTGACCATCACACATCAAACGATGAACGAATGAATATTAGGTTCAAAATCAGAAATTCTTTAGCGTCTCCTTGCCCCTCTATTTAATTTAATAAAATTTATTTTTCTGTAAATTGTTGTGTAATATACAGAAAAAACACTTTAGAAGATTATGATTAACATTTATAGCACGACGCTTTCGAGATACAGATAGTAATAAAACGTAAGAGCTTCATTCAAATTCCATTTGCTTACAATTAACATAGCTTTGTTAGTCTCTTCTGCGACCGCAATCAGAACACTCAAGTTATGCTGATGTTTTGCGAGATAGAAGGAATCGATTAATACAGCAATGTAATCAGGAACAACAACGGTTGCACGCAAACATCTGCAAATTCGCGAATCAGAATTATTAATGCTCATTGCGATAGGTGTACGCGTAATATTCGACTAATATCTCCTGAACTAAGACTACAAATTAGTCTACTGCAATAAATCACTAGCGGCGGCTACAGAATTACAGCCATCGTGCTTTATTCAGACGTACTGAGAACAATGTTGAGAAAACGGATGTCTCTACGGCGAATCGCGTATTCTAGAACTAGTTATTTCACTTACAACGTTTCCCAATATAGTGGCTCAGCAACTCCACCATTATATTTGTTCTTTAAAGCTTATTACGAATTAACTAGGCCACTGAGCGCGTATATAGATAAGTGTACCATACGCATAGATATATTTTCAACGATAATAAAATTGAGTTAATATGAAGGGTGCGAACAGATTCCGAAGAATTGTGATATACGACTACAAGCGATGTAAACGATCGAAGATTCACTCAGTATCAGTTTTATAAGCAATTACCTTATATATAGCAATTGCTTTTCGTGCACATCTTCCGTTCCCATCTCCATAATGTGTACTGCAGCCCGTTCGGCTTGGTTACATTAGGTTTTACGGTTATCCATTTTCTTAAACGTAAACGCAGTCTGTATCCCAGACATGCAGTTTTCTAAACAAGCACTCAAAATATATTGTTTCAACTAGTTTGCATAATCTAGTTTACATTGTATCGCTGCCGTGGTAACTAAACAATATCCGAGTGTAGGTTTATTTCGAAACATTCGGAGTTTATCTACTCGGCTGCGTTTCTGAGCGAAGACTTTCGAGTGACCTGATCCCTATTCTGTTCGTAGCGGATACAAAGTGCAATAGCGCCGTCAGTCTTTGAAAACTCTTAACTAAGGAGGCTAGTACAGGGTACATTGTCCGCACTTCTATTTGCAGTCGTGTATTTAGTTTATCTAACATTGTAAACCTTTAACGAGACGAAAGAATTAAAGAAAATATGTTGGCGTATCTCTAATTTAAAGATACGCAGCAATATTCTTCCTCATTAAAGCAGCCTTAAACAAATATTAGCTCATCATTACTGATACTTAAAAAAATGTTCATATTGGGAGTCTTCATTTTACGTAAAATTTAAATCTGGGGATTCCGGGAAAAAAGGCTATTCCCGGAATCCCAGACTTTCCTGTGATTCGTTAACAAGTACGAATTAATTCGCTTAGTGCATGCTTAGTGTTCAATTATTGTGGGTGAGGTCTTTTTAAGTTAAAAAGAGATGCAAAAAATTATATAAATTAATAAATAAAAAAAAAAAAAATTATATATAAAAATATTTTATAACCCATTTATCTCGAAAAGGGTATTCAGCAGCTTAGATCATTTACATCCTCAAAGACGAAGTGTCGAACTTGATAAGTTTATGAGGAAATATATTTTTTTGTTTGATATTTATTAATCCTCAACACAGCCAGCTGAAGCTTCTTCCTTTTCAATATTCTACGATAAAGATTTTCGCAAAAGAAAAAGACATTTTACATTTTTTCACAGCGGACGCAAAATGTACATCGGGATAAAGTTATGGATACGACGACAAAGGAACTCACTCAACGCGGGCGCATCGCTTGCGATCAATCACTAATAATCGCTAAGCACTTCCTCGGCGGCGTAAGCCTCCACCAACCGGCTCGGCGATGATTTAGAGTAGATAATGAGCCGCTGGGCGCGGGCCAACAGACCGCGAAACAAATGCTGTCATTAGTGATGCTTGGAGATATGAATCGGTCTGAGCAAGAGAACCTATATCGCACCTCCAGGAAACTCAGCCTGGTCCCGATCACCGGCAACCATTCCCACGCCGGCGTCTTCGACAGCGACCGGAGGCGGACGTCGACGGCGAGGGCGTACGAGGACAGTACGTCGTCGAAGTTGCAGCAGCAACAGGAGACGGCCATCTATCCGGAAGATCTAGTGTTGAGTGTGCTGAAGAGTCCGGTGAATCATATCGGCGTCGATCAGAAGGATCCGACGGCGTACGGCGGTTCGCCGGGCTCGGAGGTCGCCTCATGTGGTGAAACGGCCGGTGACGATACTAGGTATATATACGGAAGTACATAATTTTTACCGACAATTAGCAGTAACGTTAAATAATAAATGGTTATTTAATATTTGAATAGAGTGTCACGAGGTTAGTATCAGTTAATCGTGAAGACCAATGTTCTTTTCGCTAGCTGCTGTTTTTGGCTTAGGAGGTTGGAAGTTGTCATTTAGAGAAAGTCGACGACCACATTGAAATTTATTAAACTCAGATTTTCGGTAGTTAAGCGACACGTATTGTTCCCAAATACTCGATTGATTTCCTCAAAACATTCTTTACGGCTTCATTGAATGATTTTTTAAGGAAGAGTAGAGTAGTCCTCTAAAATGATGTATTTTAAACACTCTCTCTCATTTTGATTACCCAGCACCAGATTACGGACGCTGCGGTTGATGCTTGCGATCGCAACCTTATTCAGCGGATACACAACGCTTGTCTGAGATATATCTATGGTATCCGCGAATTCCAGCATAAAAGCCATAAGCTTAGAGAAATAGGTTGGCTGGACATGGGGAACAGGCATATATTGCAGACAGCATTCCCGTTCTATAAAATAATTAGAAGCTCCGATAGATTTATTCCACCCCCTTGTCCACTTCATAATGTTAGGTCTAAAGATGTCATTAAGGCGATACTGCAGCATAGAGCATTGTTGGGGAGAAGCATTTCTTTTGTTATTTTTAATGTTCATGTCTGAATATCGTACTAATTCCTTTCATCTTCTTAAGAGTGCTCTGACATCCCGCCTATTGCTCTAATGGCACGCTGATCAGCCTGTTTATTACGTTTTAGTGCTGTGTATACCAGGCAATCGTCTAATATCTAATAGATCGCCCTATTTTGTGCGATCACGGAATGTTTTTGTTATTTTTGTTTTGTTTTATTTGCATGGAGTACAATTTTCTTATTCAGGGCTCTCGTAGAAACATACTGCACAGCGTGCAATTACGGTTACTTATGACTAGGTTGTGTGTTTTTACTTCGCATAAGCGACCAGAATGTTATATACGTTCACGAAACAGGCGAATTCCTTCAAAGGTCTTCACTGTTGAAATCATCGACTTTACTTTAAAATGAGGTAATCAAACTTTAGAAAAAACTCGATTTTTGTAGACTAGAAGATGATTAATAAAGTCACTTTTTATTTTAAGAACGACATCTAAACCATTCAATTATTTCTAAATCAAAAATTCACTCAATCGACAAACATTAAAATACACCTTGCAGGTTCAACAATACGTAGCCGTATTTATAAAAACCATAAAAGCTCTCTCAAGATATTTGCACTATTAAAATTAAGCTTTAAGGTCCATGATACATGAGATTTGAAAGGTTAGAAACTCTACGAATACCGAAAATTTTTTATATTTAATTTACTTATTTAATCCAGTAAAATTCATACTCATCCCAGTACCTTAGTTAGTCAGATGTCTAAATATCGTCGGTAACCATCAATAAAAATCCATTAATACTTGCGCACTGTTGGAATCGGGGTCACAGCAACTTGAACGTCAGAGCAGACGCTGTTCCGAATCTACAGAAGCCATTAATTCTTCGATATAGCTAGGATTTTCGAAATAAGCCAAGTAAACGTGTAGCGGTGACTTTTTAGCTTCGCTTTTACTTGTTCCCGGTTTAAAAGTCGTAGTAAACGGTGTACTACCGCCGCCGCCGCCGAAAACGCTGATGTATATAATTGTAACGTTTAGATATTGATCCAGATGCTAGCACGTGACGGTGTGCTTTGATAAATGGCAAAGTTCGCCGGAGGTATTAAATCGGGTCCTTCAGCTGAAGCGGGTAGGTACCTCCGAATTCGCGTATTGTTGAGGACGAGAGCTGTAACTTCAACGCGAAAATTCTATGTAGATTTGAATTTGATACGTTTGTTGCTTGCATCCGTATGTAGTTCGGATGCTTATGAATTTATCGAAGTAATCGGAAATATCACTACTTTAATACAAAGGTTGCTTAACATTTATTGGAGTTGAAAACCTAACAGTTTATTGAACTCTAGTTTTTAACATTTCATTGCCTAATTAGCCAATATAGCTTCAATGTGGTGTATTTGTTAAAATAATTCTGAGCCATTGCAAAGTAATATTAAAAAAAAAAAATACAAGGTTTATAATTTCACGTATTCCAGTGTGCATATGGAATACAGATAAACCGTAGGATCAAACTACAACTAAATATTGTTGGTTGCAATTGGTTCTCTAATCCTAAATGTAAAATGTAAAATACCTACTAGCTTAGTTGCCACATCATTGCACAATGATTTCTATTTGCCGTTTACGAATTACACTGTTTCATGAAATGTTCACATTTTCATTAAGTTTTGAATCAATAAAATACACATATGCATAAAGGGGCAGACAAAAGTGTGAAAGGAAAAAAATGGCGAAGGAAAATTGCGCTGCATGTATTTTTTAATAAACCGTCACTCATTTGTCATGGTCCTGCAAACAAATGAATAAGCATTTTGGCAAACGCTAGTTATTTTTTTAAATGTGTTTGTTTAGTACTTTACGAGCGGTGTAAGCTGCCATATAAAATGATAAAATAGCATAGAACACTCAGCCTTTTAAACTTAAGCTCTCAGACAACGGAAGGTCTTATGAAGCATTTATTTTTTATATGCTTTTGTTTACGTTTCACATACAGTTGATGTTTCCCGAACGTAAACGCGTTATTATAGCTTGGCTTGAACATATAATTTTTGATATTTGCTATTTGAATTAATATCTTCTGTGGGTTTCTTAAACTAACAAGCTTCTTAAACAGCAACCGCGGTCTGCTCTCTTTTCTCGGCTTAATTTAAAACTCCCGCTCTTTCCGCAAGTTGAAATAACTTGAACCAACTATGCGACTAAGTTGCTACAAAATCAGGAGCGATTCGACGAAGGTCTTAACCTCGTTAACGTTAGTCGAAGAAAGGGAATAATTTTTTTGGGAAACGGTGCGGTTTTCTCCTATTGGCTCTGGGTGGTTGAAATAATGCGAAATGTTTGAACAGATAATTTCGAACATTCAGGTATATTTCCATTTAATTACATATAAAATCGTAGGTAAATTGATGCGTTAAACGGCGTCGTCTCAATCGAGCTTGATATGCGTTTATCACAGTCTAACATGCAATTCCTCGTCTATTTTCCTTGTTCGATTCAAGTCATTAAGGATTGAAATATCACTGCGAATGAAAGGTAAAAAAAAAAATCGCGTAAAGGCACATTCTGACGGGTTTTTGCTTATTTTGGTGGTTCCGGTTAGGAATATCTACCCCATATTTCGCTAACCCCGCATTTAGGATCAATTTCCATTTCATTTGCATCCATATAACCGTAACCCCGTTCTTACATGAATATAGTACGTACAGCGGTCTATTTATAGAATCACGTAATCGAGAAACTAATTTTTGCAACGTGTATGTAACAGAATGAGAGATATGCAAATGTAAACATACAATAAACGAAGCAACATTTAAAGTAGATGACAGACGGTGAAAGGGAGCCTAAAAGCAATTACTCATCGACAATTATCGAGTTTCTAAGAAACAATATAGTCGGGATCAAATAGATTCATTTACGATTGCGTAAACAAAAATGCCTAGCGAATTTCGACAATGTAAATAAGCATATTTTTGTAACGTTGGATTGTACGAGTTGGCAGAAGATCTAATTAATAACCTAGAAACACCACGTGGTTCCTTCTTTCTTTTGATGACAAAAATATTTTGATGATTTTTTTATTATTTCTCTTATTTTGATCATCACTGAGGAAGAAGAAACCATAACGTTCTGAAGGAGAAGAAAGCAGTACGTGACAGAAGTTACATGTTCAACTTAATGAAATTGCAACAATAGTGTGGCATTCATTTAGAACTAACAGATGTGATATGTCGGAAGCTTACTTGATATCTTGAAAATGTTCTGTAAGAGCAAAATAATATTACGCGCACTTCGTACCACACTGGATCGTCGATATTACTTATTCGGGATTTAATGATGTATGCATAGCATGCGACAGAAATAACGTGTTAATTATAGCAATAAACAAAATTTGTCCAAAGAATAAAAAACAAAACCCGAAGTTATTAACATATTCACTACGCAAATTTGGAAATGTAATTAATACTTTCCACCAAGCGAGGACGGATCTTTTTCTGCGGAGCAAAACGAATTCGTAAAGGGCCATTATTGTACTTAAATAAGGCAGAAGTTCTTCAGTGCAAGCACTTCGGCGCGAACGAAATGGCTATGGGATTAATTATGGCGTTTACTTATGAATGTAATTTCATGCTCTCCTTTCCTCAAACAAATATTTAGAATTAAGCTAATTGAGAGGGATACCGAATTTTCAACTTGTTAATCGTCTCTTATTTATCATTCGTTAAAAGGGAATCATTTTATAGCGATAGCGGTTAGGCCGACCGAAAATTAGAATTTATTTTAGCAAGTTCTGTAGAAATCTTGTCCATGTTGATCCCACCAAACAATCAAACGTTGCGTCTGATAAAGATTAAGAAGCCTGCCAAGGTCGGGGTTCTCCGTTTATTCTTATGTGATAAAGGTTTTAAAAATCGGCGTCGAATTTGCCGGAAAGCATAGAAAGGATACCAGTTTACGAGGAGTTTCGAAAGAATAAAGGCATTGTACAAGACTGTTCCGAACGTGCTGTTACAAAAACATGTGTCATCGGGAATCGTAGTATTGAAACTTCGAGAATAGTTAACAACCAAGCGTCATTAAATTTAAAATCAATGAAGTGAAAAGGAAAAAATAATATTTTAAATTTTTCTATCGCTAAAGAGATCACAATGGAAATAAATAATATTAACCGCCTTTCCGATCTCCGCTGGAAAAGTGGAGCTTATTGCTACCAAATAGAGCCTGCATAAATTATGTAACGATATCGATATTCCACTTCACAGAATACACACGTATATGCGTAAATACAATGTCCCGCATATTATTATTTATAATTTACATGCTTAACATACGCAGTACACACACAGAATTCATATTTGCTATGCAGATTAAATTATTTATACCCTTAATCATTAGGATAATAATGGAGGTTTTGTTTGCATAATATGTTTGATTTAGCAATGGTGAAATTTCAACCGGTATTGAATGCGTAGCTTAACATATTTCACTGGATTTTTTTTGTTAATAATAATGTTTACTTGGCGCATCCAAATATCCCAATGGATATGCACAAAGTTGGCCAATTAATGCGGCGGTGCGGGAATTCATATTAAAAGTCCAAAACATTAAATTAATGATGATTTATTTGTGCATTTGAACAATAAAATCCCCGGTTTATTAAATCAAGTTTGCGAAGTGAGAGCCAATAACATATCGCAGCCTCATCGCCTTCCCCACAAACTACCTGAAGTGTGGCCTGCAGAAACGCTTCTATTCTCTGCCGTATTGTCATTTCAAGTTCATTCAAGGTTTGTGGAGAATCGCGATAGACCGTATCTTTTAATGATCCCCCCAAGTAAAAGTCACAAGGATTTAGCTCGGTACTAGACGGTGGTAATAGTAATATCAAGAAATGTTCTTCAAGAAAAAGCTGATGCCGTACAGTACGGACGATCTTGCATTCTCCACCATATCTAATCCATGAATTTGGGAGCAAAGGAGCATTTCACAATATTTAACAAACGGAAGTAACGGTCGTACGCAAAGTACGCCTTTTTAATGAAACTTCAAATACATTTTTCCATGGACTTTAAATACTTGAATGCAATGTTATGTCGTGCAGAACTTGTCTTTGAATATTTTTCATTTATCATAATAAACATCTGGATGTCCGCGGCTTGTTTCTTTCTACGCAGAGAAGGTCCCCCTGTTAAATCAACAAAAACTTTTTTATTTAAATTCTTTGCTTGGATGGACAACAATATTAGTCCGTTTTCAATTCAAATTGAATTTTGACTTTATTTTGCTTTATTGCTCTAGTATCAAATTTAAAAGATTCGGAAAAAATTTTATCGCTTTGGCAACTCAAGAACTACTTTGTAGGAGCAATATTTATGGGGATATTCTATACTTAAAACATCGATTTCTGTGGGAATGGAAGCTTCCGGCTAATGTAGACGAGCACACGTACATGTGTTATATTTACTACGTAAATAGAATCTTTTAATATGCTTATTTTAGGTTATTCTGAAATTCCGAAAAGAAATCCAATGTTATGAGTAGTCTAGCCAAAACACATGATCAAACATTATGCATTTCGACAATCAAATAAGTTACAATAACACATTGTCCTAGTAATTGAAGCGAAGTTGCCAAGCTATTATGCATTTCTATTTACGCGTAAGATATCTCAATCCTTCGTCCAGTTTAACGCTAACCATTTGAAACCCATAAAACTGTTCACTACATAAATGAGAGAGCGCTGGTTTTTTTAAGAACGGTTGCGTATCGTGAAACACCCATCTCAGTATATACCTAGTATACGTCATATACGAGAAAGAAAGAGCGAAAAACCCGATAAATTCGAAGGTACAAGGCGACCGGAAGCGAGGACGATCTTACGGATTGTGAACCGACGGAGAGATTACCGTTCCTGCAGCGATTGAGGGGCCATAGGGCGCCGAGATTCGGCGAGGCGCACCATAAACGGGTACCGACGCCCCTCAAGAGGAAACAGCGGTTCTCTCGGAACCATAAGTCGAGGGACGTGATCGCGGCGGAGGACGTCGTAGACGAAGAGAATGGCGAAGAAGTGGCGGATACGCCGAGAGGTGTACCCGATCCCTACTATCCGATCTATTTGCCTATCGATCAAGCCTTCAAAGCGAAGTACGTGTTCCACCATAAGAAGGGGAAGACGTTCCAGGATCGGACCTACGTCTTCCTGGAACATCCCGGGGGATGGTTGTGCTTCTTTTATCACTTCACTGTGTAAGTTGATTTTTATCTCTTGTTTTTTTATATAGAAAATCACTTTTTCAGGGTTTTTTTTGCGATATCTGACGAATAAAAGCAGGTCTTTTACGTTTAAACGGTTTTATTTGCTTTTGTTCTCAACGTCTCCATCATCACATCTCTTTGTGTATCTAAAAACATGCTATGTCAAATATAAGATGATATCGTTTGTATTTAAAGTTGTTGGCGCAAATTTGTTCAAAGTAAATAAATATTTTTTCACATTGTTCTTCTGAGAAGAAATTACTTTCTTGATACAAGTAAATTATTAATCGTTCCTTTAACCTTTAATATTAATTATTTTCGTGATCGTAATTTACGCTTTTGTTTCAACGAATACTATGAGAGTATTGTATTTCTATCTTAATGAATATTCAACGTAACGACGCCATTTACTTACTTAAAACGGAGCATAATTTCGTGGAATAAGCACATAAGTCTATTGAAGGATCTATTAGCTGCAGAAGTGTGTATACGACCATGTAGCGTGTATCCGCAAAATTACCAACTCACGTGTTCAGAGTTACAATAAAGTACACGAGATCTACCTGGAATATCTCCGGAAGCCTAATGCACGTGCATACCCAACACGTATAGTCATATACACACACGCGCGCGTACATTATGCATGCCAACCCCATTCACGTGTAACAGTACCAGTTAATCAAATAAAATGAAACATCTTCTGTTGATTTACCCGTCGGTAATGCCGCCGATGCTTCTTCGATGTGTGTTTATAATAGTCAGCGCTGTGACGCTAACAAAAGCGATCGAAAATGTAGCAGTTGTGTCCGGAGGAATGAAGGTTGAAGAAAAAGAAATGAAATTGTGGAATCGCGGCAAAGTGATGATTTTTTATCAATTTTTAAATTTCGAGAGACATCTATTACTTAGATGTCTTTCAATGTGCCAGGCTAAAAACTCATTTCTTAAGAAACCGCAGATATAACCTTCTCACTCTAACGTGAGACCGCCTGCTGGAATCAATGCCACGAAGAATGAGGGAGTATGAAATTAATAGGAAAACCCAACACATTATTAATAAAAATAACGTTAAATTGTGTTAATCTTTTCTTCCTTTCTTCCACTGTTTCCGGCGGATCCACTAAGTTCCTCATTCTTCTTCCTATCATTTCTCACACGTATTCCATTGGCGAGAGGTCGGGAGATCTGAGTGCCCATGGTAGGCTTCTTTGAATTGGTTCAGAGAAGCTCTTCCTATGTGAGGACATGCATTATCTTGTTGGAAAGGTGGTCTACTGAAGATATGAGGTTCCACCACGTCGTCAACATACACGCTGCCCGTTGATGGTGCCTGATGAACACCAAGTGAGTCCGACTTCCATATGCTACAGCACCCCATTATGTATCTATAATCGGCTCTCTGGTACCATTATGTAAAGGTGGCCATCCCACAGCTTATTGATTCTTCGGCCCCCGATTTTTCTTCGGTGACTTCCACGTCATCAACATACACGCTGCCCGTTCATGGTGCCTGATGAACACCAAGCGAGTCCGACTCCCATATGCTATAGCACCCCATTATGTAACTATAATCGGCTCTTTGGTACCATTATGTAAAGGTGGCCATCCCACAGCTTATTGATCGATTCTTCTTCGGTGACTTTCCTGGCCCTCCCTAGTCCATGACTGATAATAACAACGCATGATGGTGGATTGGTTCAGGTTAAGGCGATTCGCAATTTCCCTTAACGAAAAATCATCTTTCAACCATCACGCAAGCCAACATTTCGACCTTTTCCATGTTGCCGTACGCTAGGCATAATTAAAGCCTCAACACACGTTAGACAAGAGAAATTGTGAACAAGAAATACACCTTACTCGAGTCAAATCCGACTCGTAGTGTTAGTAGCTTCAACGCCACTTTATAGGCTATAGGTTAATAGACATTCGAATCCCTTTACTTCATAGCAAAGTGGAAGACCTTCACCGATATCAAAAACTTCCATTACGTACATGCTTTGTCAGATAGAAAACTTGTATATGCCAAACGCATAAAGAATCGTTACATTGCGTACTATTAGCGTTCTAATAGCCTACTCTCGTACGCTATTAGGGCCAGCTAGCGGAAAATCGATTCGGGAAACCGAGGACTCTGAAAAAGTGTAACGCTGAAAGCGCGTAAATAAAGAGCAGGCATTTTAAAGAGACGCGCCTGAATAACGCACCGAAAAAGCTCGGCATGGAAGGAGAGGTGTCTGAAAAGATTTTTTAGTAATCTACGAAAGTGTTCAGTTGTACTCTATGAATGGATTCATCATATCGCAGTTAAAATGCGGATTCGTTAGGTTCGCGGTGAATACTTTCATTTCGAATTGTGCGAGTAAAATAATTAAATAGTGCTCAGATGCGCGCAGATACCAAGTTAATGGGATGCGGCAAGAATCTTTTAATGAATACTAGGTGTATCATAATTAAAAATGTTGATTACGGCGCTCCTTGTTTTTAGTTGTAGTGTCTGGATCGAATTAAATACGAAACATCCTTTAGCATATTCATATCGCATTGTGCGCATATCGCTGTCAATTGTTTCTTGAAAAATCTATAATTTATTTTGAACGTTTTAGTCAATTATCTCGTGTAGGCTGATAGTAGCAGGATGCAGGAGCAGGATGTAGCAGGGCTGATTTCTCGCATTTTTTAAAGATACGACGTCTTTATACAAAGCACTATGTGATTTAATCTACAACGATACAGTATTTAATTGCACATTAAGTAGTGAAGTTAAGAATCCATAAGGAAAACAAAGAATCCAGAATTGTGGAGGAAGCATTGGAACCAGTTCCAAAGCAACTAATCGGAGAAGCGTTAAGGTTGATGTTTTTGATCGATAAATGAAAACACCGACAACTACGTTCCTCTAATTCATTCACACTTATTACGTCCAGTTTTGACATTTAACGGACCCTCCAATATAACTTACGTATTGACTCCGACTCTATGATACCCCATGATGACCTAATACCTGTCTATCTACGCCCAACCTCCTTGTGAAAACGTCTATTTACTACCAATGAGACAAAGAGCAAACGCTTTCCGAACGATAACACCCTATTTCGCCTTACGCAACCTAATAAACGAAACATGACTAATTTAGGGCCGGTTTCCGTAATGGAGCGGCTCGCCTACCATCGTATATTGGTGCAAGCGATTCCCAAACAAGCGAAAAACAAATAAATATGAACGTCACGTTATCGAACGACAGGTGTGCCATGAATAAATTATTACTTCATTGATCCGAGGGGCTGCCTTGATGGTTTCACGTCTTTGGATTATATATCCTAATGAATTAATCACCTTCCTACATCGAGAGCCTGCACCGCAACCGTTCCGTTTATCCGTTCAAGTTATTACCGCTACGGCACATGTTACGTAGGTGCCGCGGTAGTTGCGAAACTTTTGAAAACTGCGCTCGGAGTGTAATTCTCTCCAAATTAGTAAGACAAGGGAATGTAGTCATCAGAACTGGGTTATAATGTAGGTTACATAACGCGGCCAACTATTTGAACGGCGGAAGGAACTTTTAATTCAGAATGAAGAACTACTTAGAAATTTTGGGAGGTGATATTGAATTATGCTGCATTTGACATAAATTTATTGTCAAAACAGATACTTGGGCTTAATTTCGCACTACCCTATGTGAACGGCTGATTTCTCCTTTACACTATTCAGCATCGTCATCATCCACAATAAACGTCTAAAAGTAGTGTTCCGCAAAATGATTGACAAAAAGCCGGAAAACATTCATATTCAAGAGCGAAACGAAACTAGAAAAATATCTCAGCGTTCGATTAATTGCAGATCTAGTTCGCCGGTTTCATAGGACCACCTCTAATAGGCGGGAAATATCCGTTTCAGCAATTTAGATACACAAGCGGCTGTATAATTGGTTTTCGCTTTGTTTGTGAATTAAGATACGCTCGTTGAATCCAATTCCATACGTCCGATCGCAACATTAGGTTCTATAC
>LR737381.1:33452161-33478454 GCA_902655005.2 Marronus borbonicus | reverse complement strand
TACAATGGTTTTTTTCGCTATTGCTTTTGCACCTTATTTTGGTGTGCGCGATAATGCTACAAATACATTTTTTCGTAGAGTTCTTTACTGGTGTAGGTTATTTCGATAAATTTAAAGCGCTGCCCTTTTTACAATTCATTTAGAAGGTACGTCAACATCCCTACTCTAACAAAGGAAGAGAAAAAGAAATCGTATTCTTGAAGTTATGGGCGTATACAAAAAGTATGTAAGCTGTGAAATAAGCAAGGAAGCTGGTGACAATTTAGGAGTATCATTGGCAGTAATATGTAGCGTGGTTTACATCTATGTGAGAAAATGAGAGAAAATAAGCTTGGGTTGCGCTGATTTTTTTTTATGAATTTTGAAATTGCTAGAAAAAGGATAACTGTCGTAAATTAGATCATCGTATCTGCGTTTGATATGTTGTATTAGAGGCACTGTACTGATCACGTACTCTCCTTTTTCCTTCCATTTAGAAACTAGATATCTATATAAAATAACACACAAGAGAATGGATATAAAATTGTATAGCCTATTTCTCTTAAAATTTGATTGAAGGAATTTTCGGGAGGACCAAGTTCCCTCAGTTTGTGTTGTATGTGATAAGAACGACGCCCATTGTTCTCACGATGAAAGACAACGGCCCAGAAAGCAATTCTTCTTCGGGCTTAATCCTATCTTCACTTTCTAACTTGTACACCCAAGAACGCTTATAAAAAATAAAATTAGCCACCGTAAGGATTAAAACGAATTTATAATTTATCACTTAATTTTAAAGAAATTGTTGTAAAATCAAGTCAGATATTATGGTCGATTTATTGCTACTTCTGCGGTCGAGGAACACGAAGAACGTTCGCACCGTCCGTAACTAGTTCCATTGTAATTCACAAATAACCCCACCTGTCCGACCGAACATTGATCTTTCAGTCCTGACCCTGTTCCATTGGAATTGTTAACCGATATTCTCGCCCTAATCCAAATTGATTTCGGATAATTTCCTGTGTCCACAGCTATCGTACAGAAATTACTTTAAGCGGAATCAAATTTCCGCTCTCTGTTTCCATTTTCTGTCGTCGTCCGGGAGGATCTTTAGAAACAGGCGACGACTATTGTCCGGTTTGTACCTGGTTATCACGGGAAGCTTCGACCTCAGGCTAAAAATAGTCCGCGAATAAATGAATAATTCAAACTGGATTAAAATTAATTCGATGCCCAAAGGCTAAAAGTGGAAGTGAATGCAGAATATGCATTCAACGAGCGTTTGCTTAAGGATGTTTTCGATAATGATTTAGCACAGAAATAAATCCCCGTCGCTAAAGTTTCATATGTGTACATATGTGGCTTGCTCCTTTTATTGCGAGCTAATATGAGGTAGGTCATCATTGTTCGGCGTAAATGTCACTAAATATTTTAAGTTAACCTTTTGTAACTTTAATACACAAATACCCTGTGATGTTCTAAAAATGTAATATTTAAACGGATTTGATACACAATTTAAAAAAAACGTTATTTATTATTTTATTTAATTTTGAAAATTCATCGCCACCAAGATCGTTTGATCTGAACTCACCGGATTTTTGGCTTTGTGGTTATTTAAAAAACGCGTGAAAGCAATTAAAAGGCCGCATTTCGATTACTGCAATTTAACCCGAAAATATATAACTTTGAGGAAAGATCGGTGCTGTTCTACAATTTACAACCTTTTGTTTGATATGTCACTCGAAATGTATTAAAAAAAAAATCGCGTGATTTGTGGCAAAAAAAAACTGAGCTAACTACTAATAAAGTAATTAACTTTGAAGCAATCGTTTTCAATAAGAACATTATGAAGCGGCATCGCGAGAAGTTTTAGAAATTGAGGAATAACTTGCTGTTTTCCTCTTTTAACATTTCCTCTTTTATTTCTTGATTAAATAATGGTTTCAAAAGAAGTTCCGTTCCATACGTTATGCATTGTATTCCGGCGAAGACTGGTAAGATATTAGACAAGACGTAACATTTTCATCATTATATTAATCATAGTACAGTGAAACTGCCCATTGCGAACACAATTCGTAGCTTTTATCTGCAGCGAACATAAGAATTCCGCTATGATTAGCTTTTCTCTTCTTTTCTCCGGATTCCAACAAAGGAAATCGCATTTCCTTTTGTACGTATCTCCTTTCCCGTATTTTCATTGCACTACATTGTAAGTATAAGGTGCGAATTTGTTCGTGAAAGTTAATTTTCGCGCTTTTCATCTTTTCATCGCTCATCGCCGGAGACACAAATTATTTTTTTTCCTCCTTCTTCGGAAAGTTTTCATTTCGACTGTTACCATATATATATCGCTTGCTTAATCATTATCCCAGCGGAGACTTATTGGAAGGTGCGGATCTTCGAAAGTTTTCCTTATGATCAGTCTAAAGTACGTCCAAGACAAAGATTTTTAATTTCTTACTTAACTTGTTACTTTAATTTCTGAAAAATTCAATGTAGAGAGCACAATAAATTGTTCTCGCTTGTTGTATGAACATTCGACTACAACGCCAACCATTTAAAATTGTTTGAAAAACACTTTTGTTTAGCTTGTAAATATTTTTAGACTTAGATTTAGCGGTCTTATTGTTTTACGGCCAATTTATTTAAACACTACTATGCTTTTATTTACAAGGAAGTACTTAGAGGGCAAATCTTTGACGTCATCGAACCGCAGGAATCGAGCTTCCACACGTCGCATGGGGATTCCCCTAATTTAGCCGTTCAACTTCGAATCAATAACCACGTTACGGTGCATATATTTACCCTTGCGTGGAAAAGTTTCCATTATATTTGCGTTTATATGGAGGGAGCTTTCATAATGTACGGCATGCGCTTGGACTCGATGGTGATGGACGACCTCTGTTGTTCGTGGCGCCCCGGCGGTAATTGCCGGACGTCGTAGAAATATTGACATTACATGTATGCACGAACCGCCAGCGGTATCGCGACAGCTCAAACATAAACAGCGTAGATTGTAAAAAGTTGTCGGAATACCGAGCAGTAATTTCGTTGCATAATGGGAGAGCTATTGTTACACGGTTACCATCTTGTATCGACGAGATTCAACACTTTACAATGCGTCGCGATGTCTAGCCGAAAACCTCCGCTTTCTAGGGTCTCTCATTACCAGTGCTAAGTACAAGTATGTATTCTTCGATTTAGGGAATAGGAGCCGTGCAATTTTTGTATTGAACTTGGCGATGCATACATATACAAAACCAAGGCGCACGACAACGAAATACTAACAAAACTAAGTACAAAGGCGCCTAGCATCGTATCCTTTGTTTCCCAAAGCGTTCGATGCGATCAATTATAATATGTAATATATTATGATTGAAAAAAAGCGTCGTTATTTCGCCATCAGAGGTCTTACGAATGATTAGTTGAAGTCCTTTTTGCTTAATAGAAAACAATGCGAGTTATGTTACAATAGCAAATCAACCCACCACACTATAAACATTGGTGGTCTTCAAGGACCAGTGTTGGATCACATTTTATTTTTACCTTTTAACGATGCAATTTTACAGATTCTTCTACAGCAATTTCTCTTTACGCTGATGATATTGCCAGTATAATCAGCACATGGGCAGGAGAAGCGATATTAGACGAAAAAAGCAGAACGGAGTTTTAATCTACGACGCTTATAAAGTCATCCGGCACCTTTGAGAAAAGCGCATTTTAAATGCAAGTGCGCAAGGAAAGAACTTCAACAATTAGCGGGCGTTGGTATTTTTAACTGCTATTTTTCAAAATTTCTACTTTTAGGCGCATTCTGGGCCTAATACTAGATGAAAAATGAGACTGGTCACAACACGCCGGTCATATGAGTAGCAATTACGGTCTTCGATTGGATACGTAACTATATATTGACGAAACTTAAACTTAAAAGACGTCGGTACGATACTTCTATTGTACAAACGAGCCGTTCGACCTAAATTGGGAAGGACCTTGCAAAGATATTTTTAAAACAAATAAATTATTTACATTTCACCACATTGTTATACCGGAGGTTTCGTGCAAATAATGCTCTTCATTTACCTGCTTCTTGCGCCACACATCACTGCTCTTTTTCAAAAGAGAAAATTGCTTGTGGGCTGTAAGTTATTCAGTAGGCTTTCAGAGGAAATCAAGTCTATTCCTCGTTTTTCGTTATTTACTCAAATTAAAGGCCTTACTGTTAGGCAGAAGTTGTTATTCTATCGAAAGTACTAAATGGCTTACTTTAGGATTAGCAACTTCTAACTTGCTTTAATTGTACATTCTTTGATTATGTTATCTATTGTGTATGCGTTCGAAATAAAACTCTTCATTATTATTGTTAGTGTTATTATTAAAATTACGGATCCTTTAATCATACAATTTGTGGAACGATTGCGAGCAGAAATGCAATTTCTCAGCTCAACTCAAGTTTTACGATGGAAAGGTATGTAAGCACTACTACCCTACTTAAACAAGACGGTCTGAAACAATAAAAAACTTAATTTGTAGTACAAATTTTCCAGAATAGCATTTCGTGATCTTAAACACACGTAATACAATTTTACTAATTACGATTAGCCGGAATTTCCAACTAGACTCGTTTCTGCGTACTGCATTGGAGTCTCCATTTGCATAATTAAAACAGTTCTTATTGTTGCACATAATAATGAGGCTCTATCGTGCACCGGCTAAAAAGATTTGCGGATTTTACAATTAGTACCATTTACTAATCGTGTTCCTGGTAGTTTTAAATTAATTTAATACTGAAAAACGTATAAGCTAGTTAATTCTATACATTGCGTGGACAACAGTTAACGGGGCTTGCTAAAATAATTAGACATACCTATGTATGTTCTAGTCTGTAACGTATTGATTCCGCAATTCTTAACTATAACGGCAAACTTAATAATTTGTCTGTTGTAGCACCAGCTTCATAACTATGCTAGCAATAGAATTCGTTTTAATAATTTGGGAGGCTGCTTGAAACATCCTGTATATTATGGAATCTTAACAGCGATGAAGATAAATGTCCGATAAGAAACATTTTAAATTGTTCATTGTCAAAAGTTTTGAATTACAATGCACATACATAAAAATAGCTTCATACTCGTCTAAATGATTTCAGAGTGTCAGAAATAATTTTTTCATTGTTGCCCGTTCATGCAGTTTAAGCTGCGAGAAACCCGTACGTATGTTTTTACATGTTCTGGCTTATCGCCGTACACACTTTTATATTAGCTTTAAATTAGAAACGCGCATTGGATATTTTTAGCGAACACGTTTTGCAAGTTGTAATGATTTTGGTTATTTTAAACGTTGCAGTGTTGGCATCTACTGCTATTTTAAATGTTCTAAATTTCCACATTGTGCGGCTAGCAGTATATGACGTCAACCAGGTAACACTTATTTTCCGTAACGCTACGTATTGCTTGACGAAGCGAGACTGAGTTTCCGGCAAAAAAAGGCATCCAAAGTACTCCTTCAAGGTACCACGCACAACCGTTTTGAACCGAAACAAATTAGAAAAATGAATTGGGAAACTCTGGAACACTGAGCCGGCTAGTATTATAAAGAAAAAGAAGTTAGTTGATAAACATTTAAATTATAAGAATACAATCCAAGAGAATCTGTTCTATTTAGTTCAAGCCTCCTTCGGAAGAAGACGTATTTGGCTAAATGGTTTATTTTCTAAACAAATTAAAGTGTTGTACTCTTGGAAGTTTATTTGAAGTCAGTAGTACACACTAGCATAGAGAGAGCGCGTAAACATCAAATTATTAAGTTATTTTTTTATTCCGTCAATTTATCTTTTGTAAATGCAGCTCATAAGAAGCGTACATTAAAAAAAGGTAAATAATTTAAATAATAAAATAGCGTATTTTGAATTATGCGAAGGCTCAATCCGACGACCGAACCCGGTTAGTTGTCACATCTACATTACGTAACCTACGCCGCTTCTTTAACTCTCTGCAGTCTAATGTGCGGAATCTTTTCTCTTATTTATGTACTCGGTTTCCACCGGTCTATCGTAGAAAGCCATTATTTCTCCCATACATTAAACTCGAAATGACAGCATTAACTTAAAGCTAACAGTCCGCGCTGGTACGTTAAGATCTTCGCGTGTAGTCGCGCTTTCGGGAAATTATCGAGAGCTTACATACTATCTCATCCCCTTTAATTCGCCAATAGACTTTAATCTGATAAGGAAGAGTGGTGTAGCGGTAGGTATACAGATATCGGCGGTATTATAGAAAAAGAAGTGGAAAGGAGTCACGCAAGTTCGCAGCGAGTCAGGTCATGAATTCACAATCACAGGAGGCGCACGTACAGTCTACCCGGTACGAGCTATAAATTTTCCGGGAAATTGTTACCTCGGCGCACAAAAGGAGAAGGGCCATTACCACGCGAAAAGCCGAAGACGACTAAACAAAAAAAAAGAAGAGGAAGCGGAAGTGGAAGAAAAACACGTACGTTGTAAATAAAACATTTTTATAAGGTCAAGTAATCTTCCGTAACAGCTCATAAGCCGAGGCGCGTATTGCCTTAATGAAGATGCTGAAGCGGTCGTGCGAGTATGACGCGATTTTCCGGCGAATTTGCGCATAGTAGGTTAGTAAATCGAGCATGAAGATCCCATGTTACGATCGACAGGTTGCCTTATTCATGTCACTCAAATGGTTTTCTTTTGTGAGATGACTACGCTTCATAATAACGTGTAAGGAATATGCAAAGAAGAAAATCCTATGGAGATAGTTGGAGCAACGTTGCAGGAATGTCGTTTTTTTTTTTTATAGAAAGCTGCATCTTCTTTAATGAGTAATTTACATCAAGATAAAATTGGCAATTTAATGGATACCACAGCACCAATAAGAGCGAAATTAGCAATACTTCCTCGATAACTTGAGAACAACCTGTATTATACACTTATACAGAGATTCAAAGAAATATAGTTGACCTTGGAATCACTAACACAGTGACATTGGGTTAACTTAATTACCATTTTTTTCCCGAGACATTTATTTGACTTCATCGTTATCATTAATATGTAAATAGCAACCCGCCTCTAAGTCTGCCAGCCATTATGCAAATTTTTTTCTTTTCCATTCCGCACGGCATCGATCGTTTTGGACCTTGAGATCGCGTGATCGTCCGGTAAATGCCCGATATTCCAAAATTTTATTACGCTGTTGCATGTTCTCAAAGCAACCAAGCTGCCGCACCGGTTCGGCCATTCATTACGGGGAATTATTTCGGTGGAACGCAGTCCGATCTCTTCCTGACCGGAAAAAAGAGGACCTTTTCCGCGCGTAGGCGACGGCTGCTGTACCTGATTAAACGATAACGGCGTCCTTAATGGCCTCCGCTGCAGGAGTCGGGTTGAATCTTTTTCGGAGTAGGAAGTGATGAATCGGCGAATAATAATTTCTTATATAAAAAAGATGAAAAACAATGAAGGGGTACGGTATTTTACCGCGAAAATATAATTAAGGTCGTCGTGGAAGATAAAAGAGTTTTATTTGAATTCGAGCTTAATTGATCTTAATTTAAACAAATCTTTTATTAGGTACCCGGCAATGAATTAGGAGATAAAAGGGAATGAAATTCAATAAGCTACAGTCCTTGTTTTAGAAACTCCGCCAATTAGCAAAGAAAAATAAGAAAGTCGCTGGTCTTAACTTTAACTTAACTAGATCCATTATCCCTTTATTTAAAGCTTCTTTCCTTTAATACCATGTTATGGCTATGAACAGCATGGAGGTGAGATGGATCCCGCAGTATGTAGGTTGCAATAGGTCCATTATGCGTCCTCCCTATATTATATCCTCTGAGCCGTGAACCAATCTACTACTTAGCTTGACTGCTAAGCTAAGCCGAACCTCTTCCATCATGAAACCTTCCTATTGACGCCACTGCTTGACACTTCCAACGAAAGCGGTCCATTATCTCGTTTTCGGCTTAGCAACCTCTCCATGACAGCCTCGTTTATCCGTAAATATTCTGTCGCAATCTTTAGAAGATCTCTTCTGGACAGTGTCGTGTATCGATGCTCTTGTTTAAATAAATCACAGTAACTTTATTTTTCCTGAAAAACTCCCACATTACTCACTTACAGCAGAAAGCCATAATGGCATAAGAGCCTGTACAACAGCTTCAGCAAGTTCAGAGGGTTACATGTCTCGACATTACGGAAGTTATGCGTCTCTGTCACACAGCAACGCTGGAAGTTCTGCTGCGAATTACGCCACTTCACATGCATGTTATATAGCACTGAAGGCTATTAAACTTTTTAAAACTAAATTTAACCCGTTACCTAATGGGATAAACAAAATCTTGTTAACCAAAACCAAGAAGAATTGTTACTTCATGCAAAACCTGTATTTCAGTTGCTTCTGAAATTGGTTTGCAAATGGACGTTATTACGATGAGCCTGCTACGCATTATATAATTCACTTTCTTTTCCAAAATCCTTACCGGCGTAATAAATCAAATTAAGGAAGATTCCAACTTCTAAAAGATTTAGACTTTCCTTTATAAATACACCGCGCCGGTTTTAAATTACGAAGTATCTCCGTCTCAATTTGCGGCCCGTCACGGTCGTCCTGTCGACCACCTGTAAGTAATTGGCAAAGGATGTATAGCGTCGCGATAACGGCAACATATACACACAGAGCTGAATAAATCCCGCCTAATAAATCTGGCGATACGAATTCATCGTTCCACAAACGTGACGTCGGGACAATTACACCGCTATTAAGCCGGCTCGCTGCCGGAACGAAAATTAAACTCTTAAAACGTTGTTTCCATATTGCGAGTTAATTGGTGCTTTTATAACGACGCGCCGCGTCGTACCTGAAATCTGCATTGCGATGAATTATTTGTATACATATGTATCCGTAATGCGCTTATGTACGGTGTTTGAGGAAAGTAGGCATATTCACAAGAAAAAATTGTGTATACAGGCTGCCCTAAAAATATTTTTACAAATTCTGTGTTCCAAATATCGGCAGGACTGAATTGAAATGTTCCAAATTTTGAGCAGGAGACGGGGTGGGACTGAAATTTTCTGTATATACAAGCTGGTAAATGGCAAACCAACACGAATAGTTATAAAACTTAAATTTGACCAATATGAAATTATGTTGTAGCGGTGCCTATATATACTCTCTAAACATTGCTTCTGCGCCATTGCTACTGCGTATTTCGAAAATACGCTGCATATGCGAAAACGTGAAATTCATTTTAAATCCGCATCGATTAGATTGGTTGTTTTAATAGGACACCGGCATGATGCGTCGGTATCTGGAAGTGCCAATTCAATTCGGCCTGTTACCTGCAGCAATTTATATAGTTGCATGCAGATTTGGAGACAATCCGTTCGTATATGCGACTGCGATACTATCCCGATACCGTCGTATTATGAATGGATGCGGCGATACTGCGGGATTTTGGAATGCGTCTAAATTATCACGGCGGCAATGCGACCCATCACGGCAAACGTCACTTGCTTTAATTTTCCAACGTTCTGCGCATTTGATTTAGTGCATTTTATATTTCCATTCGTATATAAATCAATTCCGTAGAGATAGTTGAACTAAAGGCGATGGCACAATGTACTATGCTGACGTAATTAAATTAGAAAAATCGGATATCTCTTATTTTCTTTCTTTGCAGCAGAAATGAAGAACCTGATGAAGTGAACAGAGTATATCAAATTGTAAAGCCAGCCAACGGGCTGCATCACTCAAGAAAGGGAAAAATCGGAAAAGCCTCGTTTAATTTTCTTTGTTATATCAGCAACAATTTTCGAGTATAGTTACACCCTTCGTCAAAGTGATATGAACAGTTCCTCTTCTATTTTTCTTTGCCCGTTTTGTAATTGATTCATGTGGTAGTTGTTCGATGTTTCAAGTCCAAACTGGTGTGGGACTGCATGAAAACACTTGTCTAGACACCAGAACACGAAGGCCATCGAGGCAATGTAAAAGCAGACAGATTAGCCCGAGCAGGCTCGTCAACTGCTGACAAAAGCCCAAAACACTCTGAAGGAAAAGCGCATACTGACGGTAATTAAAGCAACTACTAAAACAATGGAAAGGTAAGAAATCTCAAGACCGACGGAAGAGTATTTCAGATGAGAAACAGGCCAAGCAATTTCCGTTTGAACACCGGTCTACATTTACAGCGGACCTACTGAGCAGGGCAGCAGGTCCGTTAAAACAATAGTGGAATAGTGGAAGAAGCACAGAGAAGACAGCATGCAGATTCATACAGACAGACCTGCATAGCACTGACAGGATTACAACTCTTTGAAATGGGTTTAGAATACCCAAAAGTCAAAATCTATGTGCAGACCGTTAGGTCTGATGAAGAAGTCAAAGCTAGCGTAATTGATCTAATAATTGAGGAACCGCAATAGATCTGAAAAGGCCGCAGTGGGATAGGTCAAGAACCACCTCATGCACTAATCTAATCTAATCATGGAGATGTATGTCGTACGATAACGACCATGTTATCGTACGAGTGTAGTACTTTATTTACTGAATTTAAGAAATATATATTTTAAACAAAAATAGATTTTACCCTCATGCGTAAGACAAGGTCAAAAACAATAATTATGCAAACAACATTACTTTCAAATTTAAGTAAATAAACATAAAATGCACTTTTGGATATACTCTACATAACATTTAATATAACCAATTTTACTCGCTCTGTATCAATGTATAGAAATAAAAGAGAATGTCTTACGTACGTACTTACTCTGCAAAAATGTGAACGATCAAATATCTTGCCGGTGGAAAAGAGTACAAGTACCACTTCAACGCAGCACTTGTGGCTAGAAGTTTCATTCTATTTTCGCAAGTGGCTCGAAGATCCTTCAATGAATTACCCTTCACCAGGTAGTATAAACGCAAATAGAAACACATAGGAAGAGTTTAATTAATTAACCAGTAGATTCTAGTCCTGTTACTCAAACGTATGACAATGAATCTGCTATTATTTTATTTAAATTCAAAAATAGTAACTCTTGACATGACGAGCTTGCCTCTTGGCTCCAATTTGATCTTTGAGAATGTTAGAAATTGAACCCAATAGGCAAATTTACGAAGGAGTAAAGGAAGGAAACCAGCGCAGGAAAATAAGATTTCACTTTATCATCAGGTGTTTCTTTCGTGACCCAAAGGATTACTCAGAAATAATAACAGTGGAAACAACCTGATTCATGATTCTCTAATAATCAGAATAATTTGTAAAATTAAGAAATCATATATGTCGTGCACTGAAATAGTGCAATGTTTAGTATTGCGTGTAAGATCAGTAAAATCTGTTACATTCGCCTTATGTAAGCTTAACTAAGTTGTAGACAAGTCAGTTTTCGATTCCCGAAGGCTCATATTTTATCCATATTGACAAAGGCGCCCCCAACAGGCTGTGCAAATTACACCTAAGAGAATACAACATAACTCGACTAACTTGAACAATGTAATATTGTATTTTCAACAGGTCACTCAATAAATTATTTCCTTTCGGGATCGGGCCGAAGTTTGAAAGGCGCACGAAGGTACTCAAATATGAGCGATTTCCGCAAGGTAAACTTTACAAAGAAAGTAGTAAAGTTTGGTAATAAAATTTTAACGACGCAGAAAGACATTTCTCCAATCCACAATAAAGAGAGCCTGCAGCATTATAAGCTTACAACGTTCAACTCTTATACAATAGAGTGTACTGACTCGTATTGCGAAGGATATTTATTGGCTCTCGTGAACTGTAGACATTATGTATTTGCGTGTTTTTACATTTATGTTTTGTAAAAGTTAGAAATTCGTCGTTTTTTATTATAAACGTAATTTTTAGATGAGTTGGTCAACGCCTGACCAAATTTAATATACGACAACAGAGGAGCACAGCTTTATACTTGTAGGTCGTTCCAGTGCTTTATTTTTTAGGCTTGTTCTAGTATATTTTCGCCTTATTATATAGCGCAATGAATACTCGTAACCCTTAATAGAGAAAAGTAATAAAACCACGAAGGGATTTCATGTCCTGGATATAGGAAGATTCAAACAACACAAAAGTACCGACAACCTCCGCACCACACAAGTTTAATTAATTAATTAATTAATCCAGAATGGCCTTATTCTCAACCGGTGACCGAATATTCGGTACTGTATGGGTCGAACCTAAGAAACAGCGCACCCCTACCGTCATCAGACTAGCGCTGCAAATATTCAAGTTACGTCGTGCCGGCGAACGCACCTCACAACGCTTATGTTGTATGGTACACATGGTAATATTCCCTATATTAAGGTTGTTCCGTACGGATGGTGTATTATGAAACAAGCAAACGTACGCAGAAGATGTCGACATTTCAATTGATGCTACTTGAAATTACTGCCTTGGTTCACACCGCATCACACGAGATATCATTAAGGTGTTTTCGACAAACACATACAGGTCGTATGAAGAACCAGTTACGCAGTAGGCCGTCGTCATCGACGTCGCCTTCATCGACGTCGCCGTCTCGGAGTCGATACATCGACTAATATTTGTTTAAGCAAATATATCCAATAAAAGAGGAACACGATACTCCGTCAACATCGCACCGATGCTCGCTTATGTGTATGTATATTTCGTCGGAAGGGAATGTGATAAATTGAGGACGGTAATAAATCTACGATAGGCGCACGTCTGATATTAAACGAGGAGACACACATATGTTTGTATAATGTGGAAGGATATTAGACTATAAATAAAATGCCTTTGTTTCGAACACTCCGACTGTTATATTGTTGTTATGTGAAACACTCGTTCTTATTTATGTTTGTAATTTAGTTAAATAGAGCGAAAGCTTTTATTCTATTTAACAGAGATTTATCAAAATTACTAAACTCGTAATAAATAACAAAATCGTAGACTTTTTTAATGTAATGTACATTAACGATATTTTAGGTATTTCGTTCAAATGTAATAACTGACCATTGGATAAAGCTTAAAAAATATACCTACCTAGTTGCTTCTCTTTCTTGCACATTAGTGTAAGTAATAGCAACGGAGACAGAATTTCCTTCACAACATCAAACGTAATATTTGATGATGAATGATAAATCGTTACAAATGCGACACGCTTATAGGAGCGACATTCTGCGGAAACGAATTTCGTGCGGGCACTTTACTTGCTGGCCCCGACGCGAAATAAAAATTCATTTCCATGATTGGCAGCAACGCCAGCTAGTAAATCTTTTTCTGGCGTTCTTCGGACTAATTTCGATGATTCTAATCAATTTTACAATAATTCTGTTTGCGCAATTCGATTACTTTGATTCCGATTGAGATCACGGTTTGTTTATTCATATGATTCGATGGGATAGAAGGAAATGCTTTGCCAAATGTTTAAAATTTCTGCATTTTTTCTTTTGTAATGACTCGCGTAAAACAAGAAGCCAATTGGATATTTCAAAATCAAAATTTACACCTTTTAGGATTGTATTCAAGCTACCTTATCTAATTCTTACAATATGTTTGTCTTTTGCTAACATTTAAACAACGTTCAGTAAAACGAAAACGGGGCGAGTAGGGAATCGGTGCGCCATCTCGCCGTTGGCTTTTCACACAAGTCATTTTTAGGAATAATCAACGGCTACCGTTCTCCATTCCCCTATTCGCTGGTTCTCTGCGACTTTGGTCTATTTCCAAAAATGAAACTTCGGCTGAAAGTCCTACGTTTTGATAGCACTGAAGAAATTCAAAAGATATCGCAAGCTGTGCTCAACGCGACTGAAAACGACGTCCTGAATACTTTCCAGAACGGGGAAAAATGGTGGGACCAGTGTACAGCTGCGCAAGGAGACTACTTCGAATTTTGATCGCACCTCGTATACGATCCTTAGTAATATAATTTAATTTTGCGGTTTGCACAACCACGCAGAGAGAACGTTCAACAAAGGTGGATGTTCTCAATGTTAAGGCTTATTTGGTTCTATTTTTCAATTATTCAAATAGATGGAAAATTACTAGCTAAGATTTTCAAAGACAAGCAAGGTAGTTATAGGAAATTTCCAATTGATTCAAGAACTAAATTTTGCTACCACTTCACGTGTTATTAATTATTATAAATTAATCTTAATTTTGATTGAAAAACCCTATTAATTTGTACTTCTGTGAAGCTGAGTGTAAATTGTTACTTTTGGTCTGTAATACATCGTCTTCTCGTACCACAATAGAACCCTTTCGTGCCCCAATTTACAAATTTGGAACGTTCTGACGTGTTTCACCTTTTGATACTCTTGCAACATTTATCAATCTCGGCTCACTTCACACAATTCGTAATTTCAATGCACGCTAGGTATACAAACCGCTTTCACTTCTGTGAGAATACCGGTTTACGTAACGTATACCTTTTGTCGGGGCGAAAACAAACATGCTTTTACCCCGATGTAAGGGTAAATAGGAAAACTATTTTTAATTCAATCAAAAGCAACGCGAAAGTCAAACGGTGCGTTACAAAAGAACCGTTGAACCTACATATGTATACCCCTTTGTATGTATAAATACCTCTTTCTTTTTTTTTAAGCTGCACATACTGGAACCTTAGTAAATTAATTGTTGTTTGTGCTTTGTTCCAAAGTGGACTAAATTTGAACAATTTTTTTTTCATCTTTACTGGATATTTCATATTTACTAAATTTTTATTTACGGGAGGGAAAATATCATGAACATCACGCAAATCGGATCTTGCGGGCATTAAATATGGAGTTTACAAAGCTCTGTACTGGGTCCGTTACTATTCCTAATATACGTCAATGACTTACCTGTTAATATTGATGGAGAAATTTATCTCGTTTACTTCATGGTGTTAAGATTTGACTTTAAAAGGTTGGGTACAAATCCTTTTTAGACGCCAGACGTGTACTCCTTTGCGCTAGATGGCGCTAGGAGATATATTATTTCGTATTTTGGAGATTAATGATATAGATTAAGAGGCAAATAGCGGTGATATAAGGAAACACTCGGAGCAACACTGCTGACACCAGGAATGTTCACTCTCTTGGCAAAAGGTTGTGTGTGGTTAGCGGGCCCGGCCGGCAAGCAGGAGATATCAAGTTTGACTCTTTACTGGGACGAGATTTTTTCAAGTATTTAATTACGTCGGAAATTCCAAAGAAACTTAGTTAGATTTTAGATAGATTTTCATAATTCACCGATAGAAGCCGGAATATATTGATCAATACTTACTCTTTAACGTCAGCAAAAAACAAGGATGAAACATTGCTCTATTTAGGGGTTTTTTTCGTCTATCGCTACGCACCAATCGAATTTTCGCATACCCGCAAACTCGAGGTAGAATAAAAAATTTGCCGGTGTAATTTTCCATTCGCTACACAAACAAAGCTTACGTGTCCCTATATATTGGCGTACCACATTACTCCACAATAACAACACGCATTTGATAAATTTCTCAATAATTAATTCGCAGAAACGTGCTATAATAATTCTTTAATATCCAACGGTTTCGGCGCGGTACCTGGTACCGCGAAAAGGTATCATAAACTCCTATTAAAACGAACATGTTTAGTCATAGTTGGTTAATAATGCGGACGAAAGCTTCGCGAGGCCTTGAATCACTACCACCAGCGAATTCATTGAAAGCCGTCTGCAAAGGCGTAGGTGATTCAGAGGTAAAACTTCATTGTGGGTGATTCCAGGTTATTTTCCAATAAAGAAATTTCTTTTATCATGTTTAAGGCTTCCACGATAAACAAGAACTGTTGTGTGCTGCATTGTAATCTACGACGTGTTTGTACCTTTTTTCTTCATCAATATTAAAATGAAAATTATCGTGAAAACAGTACTTTCCTCAAAAGCAATTTGTATTTCACGAGCCAGTGTAATTCATTCTGGTAATACCTAGTTTATTTTAAAATAAGCTTTAAGTGAAAAGCCAATTTGCATTGTTTTTCAAGCTATTACATGCAGATGTTTGTAGCTTGTTAAGCTACGTTGAAACTAGGCTAACAGGAAAATACTAACAACTCGCGATTTCCACGAAATTCCGTATACTGAATACACGGGTAAGATATATTTTTAGCTACCCGATCGTTTTGAAGTAAATTACACCTTGTTCAAGTAGGGCAATTAATTTTTAGAGCAACTTTAAACTACAACTGCTGTTAGAACCAATGAAAGGCGTGTTTGCTGCTTCTTTGGCCAGTTTATTTTACGTTTCATTTTCTTCAATACCCTGGGGCCCTGGGACACAGCGAAGTAACGTGATCATTGTATCCCGTTGTGCACACGTCCTGCTGAAATATGTGGGTGTGGAGTCCTACGTTGGATGAATATATTACTCTATTTGCGATGCGAAGCATCTTGTGCGCTTCGCATTAACGCAAATATCGTTCGCCAAAAGTACTTTTGAACTTAAGAAAAACGCGGGAAAAGCTATCCCGTGGAATAGAAAGAACCCTGCACAATCTCCGTAATGGATAGCGTCCTACCATATCCCTACATATATTTCAATTACACTAATGAAGTACATACACACATCGGCAAATTCGAGAGTAATTGTCGTTGCTGAGCTTGTGTCCCCCGCACACAAGTTATGCATACTCCATTTATTACAAAGTTTGCTTGTTGGCGGTGGACTACGCGTTCCGAAATAAATTTGCGCAGGTAACAGCAAAAAACGATCGTTTATAGTTTCATGACGCTACAGTAATCACCGCAGCAATACAAACAGGATATTTCTAGAATATTGCGGGGAGGCAGATATAAATTCAATTCAAATTGTTAGGGTGGGCATAAAAACAGAAAATCAGTTAAAGAAGGGAAGAAGATAAGAGAAACGATAATTTGATTTTGGGGAACTCCACGTCTTTTGAGGGCTTTATATAAAATACGATAACAGTTACCACTACATTCTTTGTATATACTTCCTCAGTTTTTACGGTCTGCGCCGTCCACAGTACGCCGTTGTCATCCGTCTTTTTCGTTTAGCACAAAAAAAGAACGTTTTTCGCTTTTTCTCTTGAGGAATTGGAGGTGTCGCATCTTTTAGAACGTTGAGAATAAGGGCAAGATCTTCACGAATGTGTCGATGCAACGTAGTAGTCGGTATTTTATGCTTCACTTATCGCTCAGTAAGGCAACGAGTTAAATCTACCACGTATTGGTAGCGGAAAAGGGATTTTCCTCCTTGTGAGTATTGGTGGAATAAATTACAAAGAAGTTAATGCTGGCCATATTCTCCATCTCACACAGCACACATAAAAACCATCTTCTTGTTTTTCTGTCGCGACTCATGTTCGAACACTTTTAGTCGAATGTCCTTTCAGCAGCCTTTAATTTCAGCATCCTCGAAACATTGTAGACAATAGGAGTACTACTTTCTGTTTCTTTGGCACATACGAAAGTAAGCATTTGCATTTCGCTGCCTTATTGCCAACGGTTCTGGAAGAATTCCTTTTTTCTTTTTTCGTAGTGTTCCAATTATCGAGGATCTTGAAGTAATTTTAAAATGATCTTCTTGTGTGATATATTTTTGTGCTTCGCCTTTTGGCTCTGACACAAAATGAATGAGGTCTTTTGAACCAGTTCTCCTTCCTCTGTTGAGTACTTCTGTTGACCATTTATAGCCATTCTTTTCTTTCAAATCTACGATGTTAATGTTCAATTGGAAACTGATTTTTTTACAAGTTCCAAGTTGAGGTTGATGTACGGAGTTCGCTTCATTATTTGCCCCTGACAAAATGGGCAATTCTTTTTCCTCCCAAATAATCATTTAAATCATCTGAAAGAACTAAAAGAGGCCATAAAGATTCAAACGAATGTTGGAAGGACAGAAAACGAGAAGAAATGTATGAAAGAGAAACAGACTGTCAAACTTATGAATACGATAATACAATGAGCCGGCTACAACTAGGATATTAAAGCAAGATGATTACAACGTTTGGGTACCATTGAAAAAGCGGCAGAGGAACATAGAAGAACACAACTTGGAAGACACAAAATTACAGGAAAAAGAAGAAGACAAAGAATGTACTGGAGAAAAGTCATTTAATCAGATCTGATCTGTACGTAGCTTTTGTACAGATAAACATGTTAATGCCATCTGCTAAATATAATACCTACTCAAGCCTCTACATTTAAAACCGATTGACAGAACAAAGTTTTTTCCATCGCACATTGAAAAAAATTGCTTACGCTTCTGGTGTCATTCATAAACACGCAAACTTAAATATACTGCCTAATACTAATAAACAAAAAGAGAACTTTTTATAAATCAGCGCTTTATTTTTACGTCACTGCTACAGGCGCTCGATATTGTTGTAATTACTTGTTTATTTGATGTCGATTGTAACGTTAGTTGTAGTAATAAACGCTCAGACGCAGATGTTTATTGAACTTAAGCTTTTATTACCCGACCGCTATTAAACGTACTGTAATGTCCTCGACCTAAGAATGTGCGACAGATGTTAGTTACACGCATCAGCAGACTGCTGGTCGTTTTATTCTTGACAGGGATATCACGCTGTTGCGAATATCATACGAATCATGCGATGGGATATTATTCCAAGAGTCACGTAATTGGCATTTATGTCTATGTCATGTATTTGTCATCAATATTGTTACTAAGACCGATTTATTTGTTGCAGGTTTATGCTAGTCCTCGTGTGCCTCATATTTAGTGTTCTTTCTACAATAGAATCGTATACAAATTTCGCCAACGAAACACTTTTTTGGATGGTAAGTTAATTATTATTTTGTTAACATATACATTAATAGTTTCAATCGGGTCTTGTTTTGCAATATAGCTGATTAAAGAAATACTACCTATCAAAATCGATCATCTAAATAACGGGCTATCAAAGGCACCCACTAAATGCAATTTCGTTTTAAGAATGGCTGTATTTGTATTAATATTCAAAAACTGAGTTCTTTGATTATAGACCAACATTTTTTAATATGCTACCAGCCTAATCCTACGTTAAATATAACCCATTTACCATTACATTAAAAATAGCCAAAAGTAGCGCCAACTTTTGATCAACCAACATGGGCCATTTTTCCCGCATTCTTCAGTGGCTTATATACCTTGGAGTCTGTTTTCTCCTTGTCTCTGGCTTTTTATACGTTAAATGGTAATATCACTCGTCACCGCTCTATGTTCTTCACATCCTTAAAGTTCGTCTTTAATATAACAATTTCCTACAAACAGGTACACAATAAATTTTATTGTATCTTGACCGTAATTTCGTAAATTAAGCATCATTTGGCAATAATTCGCAAATCTAATAGGAAATGTCTATGTTTTACAGTTACCAATCCTCGCTAATATCAAAGAGTTAGTTGAGATCGCGAACTCCCATGGCATATTATACGCTATAAGATGGTATTTTAAGAAAAAAAATGGAGCTAATTGAATTAATATGAAAGATCGTATATATCACACAGGCATGCTTAGTGATGTTGCTACAATCACTTTGGTGGAGGTGCCAGACAGGTTGACTTAAATATGAAATAATCCTTAATAATTCTCTTGGATTGACAAGGTCAGAGTGTCATTTCATAGCGAAGAATCACGAATTTCTAATTAAATGAGTAATTTAAGTCTACTCTAAACGCTCTTCACGCGTTCTGCGTCCTTTTCTTGAATGGATTAAGTTAATATACATACATTTTCATGTACTCTTGCTTAGCACTTGCAGCGAATATGAAAATAGACGCAATGCAGCTAGCATACACACCGTTGGATTATGAATGCATTTACCTTTTATGCACGTGAATTATTAAAGCTTTTGTGTTTGATGGAGCTTTGTTTTAACACCTGCTTGCAGAAATATAACTACATAAAATGCATATAATGGGGAATAGTGCTATAAATAGAATTTGTTCGCACAAAATAGTACAACTCGAAAGCAGAATTCGTAGAACTAGTATTATTTCCGAGCAGAGATTACATTGTATTTGATTTTGGGAACATTCTGTACGACACATTTATTAGTCGGCAATAAGAATATCAAAATTAATCTGCAGTGATCGTTAGTCATTTAAGAGATGAACTCGTTTGTGAGGAAACGATTTCCTTAATGAAAAACTATCGAAATCTCCCTCATCGGATTGATTTGATACTAACGGCGCCGTAAACTTATTTGAAACATCGACTAATGAGTCGGAAAATGGATTAAGTTCTTCGTACAGGAGGAGATGCGGCGAACACTTCGAAAGCATCGGTATGAATAATTCAATGGGTAAACTTAAAATTCCTTTTGCTGAGAGAGCGGTGCGCCGAGCTGGTGATCTCCGAACACATGAAAGGATAAAAGTCGCGTCGGCCCCGACCACCGAAACGACGAACGTATAAAATTTCTATGATATTTGGCACTGTTTGAAGTCGTATGTTCATATTTGATGCCTTTCCGAAAGATAATATTGCGAATACATTTACGTTCAATGCACATCGCTTTAGAAATATTTGATATTTTTCGCTTGATTGGCCAATAAAAGGAGAACGTATCTCGAAATACTAGCCCAAATAAAAAATGAAGTTTCCTCATATTTTGGAAGTTTTATTTTTCAACTCGTATATTGTCTCGTATCCCCTTTATTTTCTATTACTGAAACTTATCCGAGTATCCGGTTTGAAATTCGATTACATCAACAAGTAGCAAATTGTATCAAGAGAAAAATTGTAGGACAGCAACCTTTGTATTTTTAAAATAAAAACAATTTATACAAAAAAATTTAAAAAAAAATGTACACACTAAAAAAGCTCCTGAGATTATGACAAACTTTAAAAAAGGTTATACACCCCGTTGAGCCGCCACCGCCACTTTTCCAACGAACTTCTCTTACGTTAAAGAATCACCTAACTCGTATCTATCTGTTGTAGTAAGGCACCCATATTGAAGATAGGACAACCCGCAAACCAGTATTGAAGGGTGTAATTTTTTTATTTTACAATACAGGATACGTATTAAAATCAAACTCCTCAGCAGATGTGAAAACTAACAAAGCTTTTATATGAATGTATTCAAGAAGAAGCCAATTTTGTTGAACATTATTATGCTATGTAAGACAATATATTAAAAATTTTATCGTTAATAAATGTTAGAAATAGTAAACCGACAACTTTGGACATCTCGTACATTGTATTAGCTACCAAATTTCTCGCAGATAAAATGCCAATACAACAATTATAATGATTTCGTCCCATCCTATACGCCCTGTGATATTCCAATTGATCCAATTATCTCCACAAATGATGTTCATGATAGTTATCTCGTTGGAAAATCCCTTTTAGAGGCGCATTCCCATTAGCAAACGGTTTCACGACGATCTTTGTAAGTAAATCGATTCATTTCGTTTTCTACCTGATAGAATCGCCCTATCCCGCATTCGGAACAATGTTCTTCCTACGAATATTCACCTATAGCCCTAGACGGAAATTGTCTTGCTAAGTTCAAGTTGGACCTTTCACTTTATAGAAACAGATTTCGTTTGATGGTTTCTTCAATTGTTGTTTCTTAACCAAACGTATAGCGTAATACCAATTTTAGAAATGGTAGAGTTATTATTGAAATTATTACAATAATCAAATAACAATTTCAATAAATAAAATCAGATGATCTTCAGCTTAACAACGCATATTAAAAAGTTGGGAAACAAATCAACTCCAAATACACATGTATGTTAAAAATTGACAAATCCTTCTCGTTTGTTGCAGGAAATATGCCTTGTAGTTTTCTTCGGAGTAGAATATTTAGTACGACTATGGTCAGCCGGATGTCGATCCAAGTATATGGGTTTTTGGGGTCGATTACGTTTTATCCGAAAACCGATATGCATTATTGGTAAGTTTGTTCATTATAAATTTAACGATGTTTATTACCGAACGAATGCGAACCACAAAATTTTACTTGTTACATAATTAAGTTCCTATATTGTAAAAACAAATTGATAGTTAGGCACACAGTAGTAAGTATGCCAGAGATAACTAATAAAAAAGATCTCTTTGTAATTAGTGAAAAAAAACATTGTTTAACGTTAACAAGTTAAAATATAGAAGCAAAGCTTAGATCCTAACTTCTGGTGTTATCAAAAGCAATCAAGAGCCACTATGAACTTCTTTGGCACGCTTACTGACAGTGTCTTTAAAATGATGTTATATAGAGTAACTTTGTACGAGCCTTGCAATTCTTTGTCGATTTTCACCATGGCAGTAAAACTTATAGAATCTGAGCAAATTAGTTCGTTGTTAAATTAGTTGATTAGCAAATCAACGTTCTTTGCAAAAAAATCACACTTTGTACTGTTTATCCAGGTCGCTGACTCAGTAAAGGTTCGATGTATCGAACAATTTAAACGTAACGAGGCATGCTAAATAAACAATTTACCAAGAAGTGGACGTCCAAAAAAAAAAAGAGGTGACTGAAGATTATCCAGCACATCTACAGCATCCTCAAAAAGTGAATGTGTGGATCATTTTTCATAAGAGGAAATTTATATACTGACCTCTTATACTTATGCTGGAATGTAAAAATACAACAGCAATGGTTTATTTTAAAGGTGTCATCCTCGAGCGACGTTGTTTAAAAGCAGTAATCATATTGTCGTCAGTAATACAAAAAAAAAGTTGATGATAAAAAAAAGGTTTGGAATACAGGAATGAAATGATTGGGAGAAAAATGTTGAAAGATTAGTTAAAAATTTAAAAGAGCATGGAGGAGGACAATTGACTAGATCACAAGAACGTCTGGTGATCTTGTGACAAGAACAACAGACGAAATCGATAGCCATCTTTAAAATAAGCCATTTGACATCGATACTAATTTAAGTAACTTCATCATCTTCGTTACGTTAACTGATAAAAATATGGCTAATTACTTTTGGCTGAAATTTTCCTCATCCCTAGTTGATCCAAGATAAAAAATGCGTGTTACTAACATTTAATCTACATTGAAACGTGTTATTAAAAATGTAATGATTATAAAAAAAAATCTTTTATGGCGGGTCACGTATTTAACATTTAGCACAACAGCCGTATGTTAATTATCGACTATTACAGGCTAGATTTCTTCAGATATGACATAAACCGATGGAACGATGGATAACAAAGCGTTAGCAGCGCTAAAAAACGTTTTACTTTCGACACGCGAACCGCAAGAGGCACGCGAAATAGAACGGGAAAAAACGGTTTAAATTTTAAACATGTCAGGAAATAAAATCGACTTCGTAATAAATATGTATAAGGCATGCGAAAACCTTCGACTTCTTTGTTGCCGAGGAAAAGGAAGACACGTTTGCCAGAAAACAGTTTGAATAAAAATTTACGGCAAAAATCTATTCCGCGCCATAGATATCTCAATATCTCCATCTTATCTGCGGTGATTTATTTTTATTGAAACATTGCGCGAAAAATGTTCGCGATCACGCCATCTACCGGATTGCGCATTAGCGAGTGAAGTTTTTGTATGTATACCTAAGTAATTATTTTCTGCAGATACAAATCTAGAGTCTAATGCGGTAGATACGGGATATACGAGCCATGCGCCATCTACACGCCCTGTTATTTAATGTGTACGTACATATCAATAATGAGTTTTTTAAAGTTAATTACAAATCTAACCTTTAGATAGGGAGTGACATTAGTAAGCGATATTGGGTGAAATACGCTTCTTTCAACCAAATTCTTTCAGTGACAAGGGTTAATTACCATAAATGCAAAATACGATCTTAGTACTGAATGTTAATAACATGATTAACTGGCGAGGAGTACATAAAGGATAAAAGTACGCAACAGATGTTTTTACAATATTTAAACATAAGAATTCGCCCTTTTCCTTTGCAACTTTAAAAAGAAAAGTTAACATTAAGGAAGCTAATACTTAACCTTGAATACCAGATCTATAAAAGAAGTTTTCATAATTAGGCCAGAATTAGTACGTTTTATCATTGTTTTTACAAATATGATGCAGGCTACATACAGGCCCTTTCAATATTGTTTGGCTTAAACGATGGGTTCGACATTTTAAAATATGCATTTGCACCATTAAGTAATAAATATTTTACGCGCAACCTTGACTTTCCACACATTTATCGCATAATAATTTCTTACTTTCTTTTGTTAATTTCTAGACTTAATTGTCGTCGTAGCCTCGATAGTAGTTTTAACATTGGGTTCCAACGGACAAGTCTTTGCGACGTCGGCGATCCGAGGGATTCGATTTCTACAAATTCTGCGGATGCTCCATGTGGATAGGCAAGGTGGTACGTGGAGACTTCTCGGTTCAGTGGTCTTCATCCATAGACAAGTAAGTTTGAGATTTATTGAAATGCTAATTCTTATTCCAGGCACATGTATTTGGTTTACACTAATACCGACGTTAAATAGATGCTCCTTTATTGTTCTTTATTATTATTTATATATGAGCGCTCAACGTGCACTTCGCGAAAACTGTAGGTCCTTCTATGCTTGTTGTTCGCTTTTGGGGAGCGATTTTGCTACTTCTCACGTTGCAAAAACACTAACAAGTTGTCGACATGTAAGAAGCGTAGAGGGCATTGCTGCTGTAAAAGATAATGTTGTAGAGGTTCCAAATTTACCCATTCCCTATCGTATTCTTGGTCTATTTTGCAAGAAGACTTGGCTTTACAGGATTGCGCCACAACGTTGCTGCTTGTGCTTTAGAGGCAATTTGAGACGAATCATAATTTTGAGCGAGAAATTATCTTCTCAGTGAAGCTGTTTCTTTGGATATGTTAACAATCAAATTGATATTTTTGGTGTGAAACCAACACACAAGAAATTCATCAGAAACCCTTGCACGCGCTAAATGTGTACGGCATGGATGCATCATCGGACCATATTTTCTCTAAAACATTGCAGGAGATGGAATTACTGCGTTAACAGATTTTCTGTAGCCAAATTTAGGTGAAATTGACTTGGACAACATGTGGTTCCAACCAGACGGTGTCATATCTCGCCAGTATTGACGTAACTTCAAGAAATGCAACCGTTAGTTCGCGTCTAAGAAGTTGCGATTTAACACTGCTTCAAATTACTTTTTACGGGGATATTTGAAATCTTTGGACTATGCAAACAAACTACGAACTCGATGCTTTAAAATTGAACGTCGAACGCTGCTGCATTCGTGATATTAAGGCCGAGTTATTGCGGAAAGTCATCGAAAATTGGGTTCATCGAATTCGAACTGAAGCCGTATTTTTAGTATTTCAGTTATTTTTGCTTGAAGCTTTGTGAAGTTTTGAAACCCTTTTGGCAGTCCTCGAAGTACCTTAAAGGCTTCAATGAGTACTTTGTACTTGGTCAGTATAATACTGTATTTAGTAAACGATCTTTTTTAATAGTTAGCATTCTCTTCTGAAATGACCTTCTTCAGGAATATATTGCATCGTACTTTTAGAGAAAAGATTTCTCCTTGACAAAATCAAGTTACTTATTTTCTGCGAAAATATTCTTCGATATTAGGTTAGTAGAACTTATACTCTATCAATACTCGTTATCGTATACCTAATGGGAACCCCAGCTCTTGATTTTTAATTAACATAATCCATATCTAATACGAAAAATATTAATAGCATAACACCTCATACTGTGTAATATTGAGTAACGCGTGTGATTCGCGTCATCGTCAAGTGGTATAGATACACAACCGCACGCATAATGTCCCCTTCCCAAATATCTACACGTACACACGGAGCATGTAACCGTAATTATTAGAATTAATTTTGTATTAGCATTGTTTCAGCGTTCCCTGATAAAAATAAATAATTACCCATAGCCCAGGATTGGCGCACTTTGCCGCATATACAATTATGCCGAGATAAATTTTAGGCACGCAAGCGTCATAAAAGCTTTAATGAGTTTTTGCAATTCACGATTTGCAGATATTATTAACGTTATTCGTTTATTGCATGTATTAGAGCATTTATTTTGTTTTCCAAATAAGGCATGAGAGTCTTAATTGTTAACTGTTGCTTGTACAACTTAAATATTATTGGAGATTCTATTATCATAAGATTAAATTGCTGGAAATAATTTTATTGAATTATTACTGAATTAAGATCTAACTAAATGCACGTTCAAAATTTTGCTGTGGAGCTACCCTTCTAAAGATTAATGAGTAACTTCGTCCTGAAGATGCCAGCTGGAGTGTTTGGCGAAACGTCGACTTGCACCAGCTCAAGACCATGACGAAGAAGCCCCGAGATACGTACTGTCAATGCGAACCTTTCAACTTTTGTTTTGGCTAATGCTGCTCTGCAAAGCCTC
>LR737381.1:33400972-33452151 GCA_902655005.2 Marronus borbonicus | reverse complement strand
CTTTTCGTAGTTTAACATTTAACGTATCCAAAATAGTATATTTATTTGTTTAAGTTTGTTGTTTTGCTTCGTTTTTGTTTTATTACGTGAACTTAAAAAAAAAGAAAAACATTTGCATTCTTGGCAATTTAACAAATGGCATGGCTATTGTACTGATTTATTTTTAGCAAAACGGAACGTTAAAAATATCGAAAAGTTACTTGGAAATTATGTGCTTTGCGTTAAATCAAACTAGCAACTAGAATTCAATTAGAAACGATGGAAATTAAATTTGCGAAGTAAAAACGAATAGAAAAAAAGCAAGGAAGCAATGTAATTATATTCCCTTCCATTAGAAAGTAGACATTATCTTGATGGTAGTTAATTATAAAATATTGCAGTTGTTTAGTATGCACCAAAGCCGGTTAGTGGTTCGCATATTCGGTTGATTGTCTATTGTTATCTCTTAAACTAACTTGTACGCAAATTCTACTCGTCATTCTGGGCTACGTAGGCAGTACAACAGGCAATGCGATGCAGTCCTGCTAACTGAAAGCTGCATTTGATGTAAAAACAAATACATATAAGCATAACCGTGTTTCTAGGTATTGTATATACAATTTCTATTGCTGTACATTAATTGAGTGTGTATATGGATTGGTATTTTTCCAGCTGTATATCAGTTTTAATGTTATTGCTTCATGTATTCCCACTTTTTAGCTTCTCTCTCCGCTTTTTTCATAATTTTTGATAAATTCTAGGTGTACAAACATGGTTCCTTTTTGCAGAAATTGATTGTCATTTGTCACCACGACAGCCACTACTGGTCTATTCACAATTCTCATCAGAAACAGCAGATATACTTTCACACCATATAGGCCACGAATGTTTGTTATGGCCCATTCAGTGGCCTTTGGTGAAACATTTCTTTCTCTATCATGATACTAAAAGTATGTACAAATGCCACTCCATCGTTTCTCTTTTAGACAAAGGATTGTGGTACAGAGCCATTGCTTCATCCCCATGGTTGGTTAATGGTCACGTCGTCCGCTTCGTACAACCCAAGAAACTTTAGGCTACATTTCACACGTTGTTCCTTCTAAATCGCCTTGAAGAATTATGGTAATCATCTTGCGCTAATTTTTATCATATCTAAGCACTCGTACAGGGTCTTCAAAACATTAATCTTTGCAATTCTTCTCCGCGGCTCTATCTTCTCAAATTTCAGCCGTCGACCACTCAATACGACTTCCTTAACCACTTTGTTGTTTTCTGGTGTCACTGCAGTAACCAGCCTTCTTTCGCGTGGATCATTCGCGTTACCAATGAAACAATTTCAACCAATCTTTAACTGTGGCATACTATGTTGCCTTTATAAACCGTGTCTAGTACATTCGCTCTTTGATTTCGGACGATGTCTTTCCAAGGTGAGAAATTTTATCGCTGCACGACATTTAGTTTTGAACATTTTGAAGATTTATCGTTTACTTTCTTAATAGATGCCTGAACATGGAACTCCATTCCATTAGCCGAAATATTGGAAATAGAGAACCAATTAAGTTGCCCGAACCTTCACCACATTTATCAGTTTTAAATTCTTTTTGATGAGAACATTTGGAGCAGCTTATTTGTACCGAGAGACATATTTTGTTTTGGAAGGAAACAAAATACGTCAAACGGATAAAGATACTTACCGGACATACGAAGAAGAACGTCTAACACCCAGCGTCTGCATGGTTATGAACATTGTCTGATGGGAAAAGGTGGAAGGCATTTTGGACACGTTAAAAAATATAATTCGATTCGAAATTTAATTAATTTAGATTATCATTCAACAGACGTAATGCGTAACGTGAAACATTTGTAATGGAAAAAATATCCAATTCTTTATTTTATTTTAACCGACAATTTCGCTAGAAAATAGATGCGAAACAACCTGTATAAGCCACCCTCTTATTTTATTAACCAGATTCTGAAACGAACATTTCGTTTAACTTATTTAAGTTGTTTTCCCCGTCGTAAACGTACAGTTAAGATTTGTCCTTATAATACAAGGAGTTGACAACTCTCGTTGTTCAAGACGAGAGAATCAATTACTTCCTCAATACGCATTATTCAACTTCAAAATTACCATAAGTACGAAGAATTTCCGTGCTTCTCAGTGAAGTGATGCCTTTGTTGACTGATGTGTTTATTTTCAATTATCTTAAGCGCTTTCGATGTTATATTGATCCTTACGTCGCCGTAATACAAACCGAAAGCGTTATCAACGGGTAATACATTATTCCTGACACCCGTTCTACGGTAAGAACGTTATTTAAACAGTATATTACACCTATCCACCTATATTAAATACTCTTCTTAATACCACTTTATTATTCAAAATAGTTAAATGCATGGTGTGTAAGTAATGTCTTAACTTTGTTTTTCTGCGTTTTGTACCGCGAGGATGTCGCAGAAATAAAATTAGGAAATGAAGAATTTGAAAGAAGCGCATCTCATAACAACAATGCTTCCTAATAAACGGAAACATCCAACTTTGCAGATTTACGGACAAAATATGAGAAACATAATGAAAAGTAAAACTTAAAAAGGAGAAAAGCAATCTGGGAGACCAATAGTGGGAATGTTAGAACAAATTGAACAAAATGTAGGCAATTAGATTGGGGAACATAAAACCCCCAATAAAAGACAAGAAGGAATAGAGGAATGATGCAACGAAAGAATAGCAGAAAACCCAGGATACTCAAGATTTAGGGTGTATATAATTTAATACGTAATTCCTTAAAAACTGCACATCACGTAATGCAGTAGTGCATATTCACCTTGACCATGTTATTCCCCTTAAAAACAACTTTATTTTCAGACCAAACGGCGCTATATACTTTTACAACTGATATCGTGCCAAGGTAGGTTTCCATCCGCCGAAGACTTCGTTCTTGGCGAATTCGATATCTTCGCTAGATTCTCCGCGAATTCAAAACGGAAATGACTTGGGAAATTGAATTAAAAGGTTACTTCGCGCGAAAGCAGTAATGATATAATTTACGGTGGATCAATATTGATAACGTCGAGCTCGTTGTATGCACAGAAAAGTAATGTAAAGTATACAGAAAAGTTTTTCATTCCGATTTATGCTGGTGCAAAAGTTATAAACTGCTACTTTCAATATTCATTCGTGGTGTAAAAGCTTACTCTTTAAAAAACAGGTAACGCTCAAAAATTTCTCCAGCAAAAGTACTTAATCAAATTACAAATTTGCCGAGAAAGAAGAAGAAAATTGCATCCTCGTTATTGTGTTATTTCTCTTCCTCTTGGTGGACGCTGTACAAATACTAACCAAGAAAAAGCGCTACGAAACGCAAAGACAAGTTTTACAAACTTCTTTGCCGCGAGTCTTTTAATTAGATTGGGACATCGTGTTATCAAGAATGAAGCCGTTACCCCATCCCTATCGTTACACAACGTCTTTTTGCTCTTGTTTCAGGAGTTAATAACGACGCTGTACATCGGTTTCTTGGGTCTGATATTCAGCAGCTATTTCGTCTACTTAGCAGAGAAGGACGCGGTTGGAACAGATGGTAAAAATACCGGCGACTTCTCGAGTTATGCGGACGCCCTCTGGTGGGGCGTTATCACAGTAACGACAATCGGCTACGGCGACACCGTTCCAAGAACATGGATGGGAAAGATCGTAGCGTCATGTTTCAGCGTCTTCGCCATTTCGTTTTTCGCTCTTCCAGCCGTAAGTATTTATTGTTGCAGAAAACGTATCGTCGCGTTTCCTATAAAAGGAAGACACTCTTCCGTCCGACTAGATCCGTTTACACGTAAACATGTTCCTTTCTTTTCGTCTGCTTGTCTTTTATTAGCTCAAGATATCGCGTTTTATTTACGTCAAGACAACACTGGTCGTGAAGGAGGAAGACTAGAGATGTAACTGCTGATTCTTTTGTAAATAGAAATTATTGTTTATGTTTTCTTTTAAAAAATTTGGGTTTCTGGGTTGAAGAAATTATTATTGTTGTTATAAAGGGAAAACGGATAAATTGTGTGTACAATTTTCAAAATATAAGAATTTTGTTCTTTATTCTTTGATCGTGTGAACCATTTCCGCCGTAATAGAAATTGTTATAGGAACTACAGGGCATTTATGTTTGGTGATTGTGTAAAATAGAATTCAATCTAAACTACATTCTAGTCCAATAAATAGGTTTGGTGGAAGATTATTATATTTTCTGTTTATATTGTTTAAATAAAGACGATTATTATTATTATTATTAATTGGCTGATCAATCTAATCAAAATTTTACTGCAAATCCTTTCTTCTCCTGTAGTTATTCCAATCAACGTTTACAATGAAGACGTTGAAAAGCAGTTGATAAAAAATATCGATTATTGAGAAATGTAACGCCTTAGAGGATATCTTTTTAATTCTCTGCGATTAAACGACGTTCAACATCGTGAACACCTTAAAGAATCGAGAGCCGAAGAACTAGTCGACGTTGATCAACCGCATTCATACAGCCTGTCACTCGTATTTCCACCTTGAAAAATGCAATGGCACCTAACGCAATCAGTAACGTATTATTCCCACGGCATTCATATTTCAATATGAATGCCGTATATGCTCTCGACATCGTCGCGCATCAACGTAAACTGAATATATTGCCGTCGACAAAAGTATTTGCGGGAAATGATCACGCATTGACAAGACGTAGATGGGGGAATTATACGACTCGTTGCCTTGATTTCCCCGGAGTAAATAAAGTCAAAGGCTGTCAACTCCTCTCAGCGACGACAATGTACGTTCACGGGAGCACTTTACGCGTACGTCTACGGTCGCGTCGGTTGCGACAAGTTATGCCAAAGATGGACGGTATGCGAGTATTCATAGTACATACCATCAATCAGAGGAATTGACGTAATAAAATTTTGTATTAAAGAGAAATATTTTTAAATTGAACGAAATAAACAGTGATTTATAAACTACTACTTTAAAGTTTATTTTAATCGATGATTAAACCTTTTGGTGGGACGAATTCCTAGATTTCGTAAAAACTTAAAAAAATCTGATCATATAAAAATCATAAAAATCATCTGATAGATGTGGGTAAATTTTCCTCCCGTTATTAATTGAAAATCATGTTTTTAAGCAATGTAATGCAAAACTCGATAAAGGATGTGAAAATCGCCGCTAATTCAATGCTTGTAATGTGTATGTGCATATGTTTAATGGATGGCTGTTTCACAAGCAATTACGCGTACTGTTTCAATCAGTGAACCTGTTCATTCGTTTCATTGATCACGTTTAAGATGAATTAGAGCGTAATGTGAGAAAACAGCGCTCAACTGACCCAGAAACTTCGAAAGAAGCCATATTAGACAGGCTTTGGGGGAGAACTTCCACCGTAGCGAAGTTTGATAAAGCCTATACCTAGGAGATTGCAAACAACTTCTAATGCATGAGGTGGTTATATAAAACTTTAATTAGACTGCTTAAAATAATTAGAGGAACACTTGTTTCTATCGCAATAACCTTTCAAGTCGTATAAACCCATCTTAAAAGCTCACGTTTTGTTCGAATAAATTTGCAAAAACAAAGCAATTTTTTGAGGTAACAATATCAATTCAAAGCGAATCCAACAATCAAAAAGTAAATAAATAATGAGGTTTTCTGGTGATGCTGACAGTAGAAGCCAATAAATACTCCTCACAGATGAGTTATGATTTCGTTTAACTCGTGTTGGTCGAGTACCTGCATTCCAATGATGTAAGTAGACGTAAAAGTACTCGAAAAATGTTTGCGGCGGAATTAGTCTTAATGAAAGAACAGATCTAATGGTAGCTTCAGTGAAACTAACCGCTCAACGATACGTTGATCTCAATAAATAGTCAATTATGTTATTCCAGCCTTTTATAGTAAAACTCAAAATTTTAAAGAGAAAAAAGCAAACGGAAAGAAAGTACCCTTGAAATATCATCATATTTAATGCAATTCGTTCTTTAACATTGTTACGTATGATTAATTTTTGTTAAGGCCGACCGACGTGTAATATTCCCGGCAACATCCGCACGACACATAAAACATAATTTACAGATTCGTGCTTATCTTTGGCATTCATAAAGTAACAATAAACGCGAACTCCGGACCGATGAATGGCTGCTGTCGTAAGGTCGTGATTTATAGCCGCATATTTCTGTTATATTATCAATCGAGTCCGCCATTGCGGAATCTCATTTTTATCTTCGTCGAATTGGTTTCATGTTGGATTTCGCCAGGGGTTACGTGCAACTCGGCGCTCGTATAAATCGATTATTAACGGCCAATTTGTTATAAAATAGAAAATTAATTACCTATATTATTACGTAGCACAAATAGTTTAATTTACGTTTATTTTTATTGAATTAAATTTCTAATTTGTATAGTTGCGTTTCAATTACACAAATATCGGGTATAAAATCCAGCAGGTAAAATGTCGATGGAAATTGCATAGGTTATTTATAACTAAATAAAACCAACATCATATGCTGAATTGCTATTCAGTGGGAGCAATTTCATCAAATTAAACTAATTCGTGGAACAACGAGACAATATACCGCAAGTGGCTATCAACTATGTTATTTTAAATAGAATATAATTTACTTTTGGTAGGTTTGTTTGATGAAACAATTAATTATTCAATAATATTGAAAATAATTCAATTTGATTTAGTATCTAACGTGATGTTCCTGATTGGAGTGTTGTTGTGAAGAGATCATTTCTCCTTTCAATATGAAGGTAATTGCGAATTTTTGATAATAAATGAAGAACTCGACTAAAGCCAGATTTCATTGGATATTGAGGAGGAAACGCCATACAAAACAATTTCCCTCTCTTCCTAAAGCGGTGTAGATTTATTAACAATTTCAGTGTACATCCAGAAATTCGGTTTCTTTCATTTATATTTATCCTGAGCTGTTGTACCACTCTGAAACTCAGGAAGACATTCCTGCAATATGATATCAACTTCAACAGCTCCACTCCAAATAAGAATCGGAGTTGCGTATAAATACACCTGTTGTTTTAAATGTTTTACTTACACAAAAAGATCGTCATCTTGCCGTTCGGAGTTATAAATGGCCGACGATGGAAATTACCTTGAGCTTCCCAAAAAATTAATGGTTACCAAACAATTTCAGGTAAAAAACAGGAAAGCGTAAACTCTACCATATATTTTACTTAAAGTTAAGCTTGTTCCCTGCTCATGCGTTACGAAAGACTTATTTTACAAAAAAAAACTAGATAATTCGTTTATTTCGAACCATGGACTCTCTTGAAAAATGATAAAAGTACATTTTTATGCATGCTACATGAATTTCACCAAACTAGATAAAAGCTCTAGAGGTAAACGGAGCTGTAATCGAGCGAAGAACCGACGAAGTTATGTATAAAATTTCTCCCGGTAGAATTCCCGTTGAAACAATTTAAAGTTTTCCATGGAAGTCGTTCCTGAGAGTACGTTATAAACTTCTAAACCCCCATAAGGATTTATTACGAAATATACGACAACAGTGATGAATAAATAACGCAGGCAATAAATACAAAATGCAATAGACAATTAAGATTGATCGGGTAATGTTATTTTGAGGGCTGCTGAAAGTGAATAAGTTTATCGATTTTTTCGGATGGGAAAACGTGTGCGAAAATTGGATGCAGTTTATAAGAACCATGCACCTTCAATGATTACGGTTTATTGAGTTTAAGCCTGGTCGATATTCGCTAGATTTGGCTTCTTGTGACTTCTTCCTCTTACCATGCTTGAAAAAATGGCTTCTCGGAAAGCGGTTTACGTCAAATGAAGAAGTCATCTTCGAAACAGAGGCCTATTTTACAGAATTCCACAAATCCTATTATTTGGATGGCTTAACATCATTGGACTAATTATACGGAGGCTACACGGAGAATGTGCCGAGAAATAAATTATTAAATATAAAACAATTCCATTGTCTTCCTTAAGGCAGGCATTTATCATACCACTCTCGTATTTGCGGCAGACCTATCTTGTACACATACAAATTTGCAAAGTCATTATTCTATCGCGTGCTTCCGTTACGTTAGATTACGCATTTACATAACTTTGGAAAAATAATCCCCAACAGAAAATTATATATCCCTCAACGACGAGATTAGGTAATAAACTCGACCAATATTTTATTTACCCATAAAATATATTTAATGTAGCACTCATCCGGCGCAGATGAGATAACTAAGTAAGGAACGAATTTATTAAGGCGCTTGTAGGATACGCTAATCTCTAAGCGTTTGAGCGATTAAAGGGATACATAGAGGAGAGATTAATGCCCATAATTAGCTATAGTAACGCGCCTTCAAAGGCTATATCTTATATATATTATGGGTGGCACATATAAACAAGCATTCATAACACATAATACTGACCCAGATTATTTCGGTTAGACATTTACAAAGGGCGGCATGAAGGGTAGATGCCGTCATACGTTCAAATATGACGCCACTGTAGTTTGCGCAATGTACTGAAAATAAAAATAAACCTTTCGGAGGATTTTTCAAAATGTCTTTACTTTAGGTGCGCGCTCCTACAAATAAGAATTGGTCGATTTTAATTGCATTTCAAGCACATCCATCTGATATTTTTTAATTACTCGTTCGTCTTCTAGGGAATCTTAGGTTCCGGATTCGCCTTGAAGGTGCAACAGAAACAACGTCAGAAGCACTTCAATCGACAAATCCCCGCCGCGGCCATGCTTATCCAATGCCTCTGGCGATGTTACGCAGCCGACAAGAGTTTCAACTCCAGCGCAACGTGGCAGGTGTATCTGATGGATACGAACGCTGCCTCCGTTCCCAGTCAACCGTCGAGTTCGAACAACGCCAATATGCCGTTGTCGAAGGTGAGGGCCCGTTTTTCGTTCGATTTCGGCATACTCAAAACGAATACCTCCGGGTATAAGCATGCTGTACAAAATCTGTGGTGCATTGCATTTTTTTGTATGACAAAAATGATGCCGCTCTTGAATCGATATTTTCCTTTATTGCTGTGGCTTTTGTCGTAGTATAATCTTATAAATTCGGGGCGTAGAAGTAAATTTCGCCGCGGCGTAGTCATTTAGGAAGAAAAGCTACAAAATCCGTCGCAGGTCTTCACCGCCTCTAACCAGTAATATATATCTTCTTACTTGTTTTTCGGTCGGGCAACATCTAACATTAAATGCAGAAGAATATACGCCAATGGATACAAAAAAGACTAACGCGAACGGCGAAAGTGTTTCGAAATGTTTTCAAAATTATCGAGTTGAGAAAATATAAATTAATAAGATTATACTACTCGCAAGTTTGTGCGAATGAATGTCTGTACTTAGTCTTCTGTATGATCTAGTAATATTTACGATTCTTCGTTTAAATACCGCAATTAATGATGAAAATGCTATTTATGTTCGTATAATCTGGAGAAGGATAACATCTAACCCTGTTAATTAATTTGCAATAACTAATTAATTAATCATGACAGTGATTCATTACGAATCATAGCAACCCCTAATTTTTTTACGTAAACATACTGTGTATTTCGTAAAGATTTGTGTTTTAAACGGTGATAAGAATCTAACATGGAAAGCATTGGTCAATTGTTCATGTTTTAAAAGTTAAAGTTTAAAAATTACGAGAAGAAAATTTAATAATCGAAGCATTTTTATTTTGCGGCTACAATAGTTTTAACCAACATTCATGTGTTTGAATAATAGCTAGAAACCTACATCAATCTTCCTTTAGTACAATCTAATAAACTTACGTAGATGCCGCCTGAAGCTTTCAATCTCGATCGATCAAAGTAACCGTAAATTCGGCGCTATACACACGTTACTTGTTCGAAAGACAAACGTTAAAAAAACAGAAACGTGCGTTAATAAAAATTACCCATGATTCACCGCCATAATTCATTATTACTTGGTTACGGACAATAAAAAGGATAAAAATCAAAAGGCAATTTATCAACCCGGCTATGTTATAAATGGGACCTTTTTTTCCGATCGATGGTTAAACAACGTGTAAAGCATTCGCCGTGCTCATTTAACTGGGTGTAAATCAATTTCATCACGTGTTAGCATTGTCATTAACTGTCCATTAATCTAATTTCGAAGGTGTCATCGGCTGCTATCCGCGCATCCTGAATCAGCTTTTCACCGTTTTTCCACAATCCTAATTGAGTTAACGGTTCGTACCTTTTGAGTGACGCGTGCTGATTGAAGATAAATTCGCGGAAACTGTATTAAGAATTACATTTATTTCGATTAAATAAGATATGTAGAAAGGCAAATGCGTTACGCTACAGGCATTTCCTATGAAAGACATGAAATATTTTTCTTAAATCTCGAAATATTTATAATTTTGTCCTCGGTAACTCAAATGTTTTAATGTTGTTATAATTTTTTAAGTCGCACAATATTTCAATTCACAATTCAAAATTCACAATTCGGTGTCCGCCATATAGAAAATTAATTCTTTAACGTGGTGATGGATATCTCTAATATTCAAACTAAAAGAGATATGTTCAGTGATAGAGACGAGTCTTGCATTTGGACGTTTTTAAATAATTATTTATTTTTTTAAGTTTTCCTTCGTGTAAAACATTAAAGTACATACGTAACATAGATCTGAGTTTGGCCATATATTCCCTTTTAGAAAAACTTTATCAATAATTGTTCTTTAAATCGAAAGTTCCTCCTCAGCCATAGAATTTCCGTCCGCCCGGAACTTCGTAGTTCTTCTTCACTACTTTTATAACACTCTTCGCTTGAGAATTAATTCCTTTTAAGCTTACTTTAAAGATTCTTCCGACGAAATGAGCTCTCGACTCTCACGGTCTTAAAAATTACGTTTTATACACCCAGACTCTTTATCTAAAACAAGTTATAATCTTATGCTAATCGACTATATTTTTTCTTAAAATATCTAGCTTGAATTTTAATGCACTGGAGACTATAAAAAGTTACTTTAATTATCTCTATACTTAATCCGCAATTACAAATGTTACGACCAACCCTAAGCTGACGAATTGAAAGTTGCTCCGAATACCTGCCCATATTTCAACAAATTATAGCAGCCAACGTAATGAACTAGATAATTACAATTAGCGGCGGTTAACAACCATGCTCTCGCCACATTTGTATAATTAAATACAATCCTCATTTCCTGAAAATTACTTAATAACGCACATTTCCCCGGAAATTGTCTGATACGGCGGTACAATACATTATTCAAGAAGCTAAATTCGCACAAGGGAAGTATCTAAATCCAGCTTACGTTTCGACTTATTCTTCTACGGAAACGGTGTATCGCAGAAAGTGTGGCGTTTGCCGAATAAATTACAAAAACTTAGAGGAAGTGTTAAAGGATCTTTTATCTACGTAGACATGGGAATTAATGCTATGAGGCTAATTTATTTATTTTTTATTGAATCCGGGATCGTACCCCATCTTACCGCGTTATGTACAGATTCGGTACATTCGGTAAAACTTTAACGTACCAACTTTCTAAATGAATCAAGGAAGAATAAGGGTTAGGAAGGCGCGTTTTATCATTTATGTGTTTACATATTTCGTAAAGCAATTTGCTATGGTTTGTTTGAGAACAAGCAAATGAAGTAATGGACGAAGAAGGTAAAGGTACAACTTTATTCAGTATTGACGAGTAAAAGCGCTAGAACCATTTGCTAGTACTGTCATGGTTAATTAGTTTAAAGAATTAGTAGCTTTGGCAATTGAGTGATTTTTCGAAAACGGACGGTCCACGTGAAACACTTCAGAAACTAAAACGAAAATAAAAACTTACAAAAGCACGTCTGCTTTTACTCTAAGAGGGACAAATTTTGTCTACAATTGCCCTCCACGAATATTCCTCCAAAAATGTCGTACCTCAAACGAAAGATTATTTCTTTTATGATTTTGTTGGTATATCACTCCTTCGTTTTAAAATGACCAAGTTAGTTCATAAGTACCTATCTTCGTGAACACTTAGGCAGGTTTTGAAATAAAATTAAGCAATATGCTTTCATATGGTTAATTGATTTAAAATTGTTGGGGGGGTATTTGTGATAGCGCAAGTGTAGCGGTTATAAGCGTGATTCAAAGGCTAAAGGATTGTCCCCCTTACAATAAAAATAAATCTGTTCTTGGAAATTGTGATTTTTGATTGTTTCTAAAATATTTCGAAAAGTCGCACTGTATATTTTGTTAGTAATTAGATATCATCAATTAATAATAACATTATTAAATTAACTAATAAACAGCATTTGCTCTATCATCTCCTAAGATTAATCTTATTGCTTTGATAATCTCTCTTATTGTTTTCTATAACATTTTTATTATTTTTCTTAATAAATAGGATAAAATATGGTTTTGAAAATAATAACAATTAGAATAAAATAAAATTATCAAGATTTGTGCAAAATTACTAAAGATATTTCTTTAATTTGATTTAAGCATATAATAAACCAAAAAGTACCATCTACGTAAATGTTTGGATGCGAATTGTAGACACCTACAAAGTGTAAATACCTACGTAAATATTCCGCTTTTACGCGATTAACGTTTCAAAATAATAATCATTTGAGCAGATCTCTTGATTTTTCAATGTGCAAGCTGTAAAAACGGAATATTTTGAATCTTGATAATCTTCAATGAAGGTTTTCAAGGATTCATTTACGTTGTACATATTACATAGTCTCTTATTTTTCCATGTATGCCAAATACGTTATAAGTTCTTTATGTGCATCTTGTTTGAGAAGTATGAAACAGGTTTTCAATTCATTGCTACATTAAGCTGAGCTGTCGTCCAAATCACACGGAAATTAACCCTTACGTCGCCGTATCTCGATTTAATAAAAAATATATAATACGTTTCTTAGGGTACTTGAAGGGTCGTATAATCGTACATATTATACAGCTTATTCTGATTGGTAGAATTAAATTTGAGGGTTTCGTAATACCAATTTACGATTATATCTGCCCATTACAAACATTTGCTTACTGAATATGCTATTTACAATCCTAGTTAAGATGAATGCGCCGATTTGAATGAAATCGTAGGTATATGAACTCAACAGATAGATGGAATTGGAGGTTGTCCCACTACAACCTTTTAGGTTCAATTGCTGGTTTATTAATTTAATTATTTGCATAAGCTCTGCGACTAACTGGAAGAATATTAAAGATGAATCCTACGTATTTTATTAATATCGAGAAACAATAACACATATCGTTGTTAATTGTATGACCACCACATAAAGACTTAAAGACAAGGAAATTAAGATATGGTCACTTAAATACCAAATTTACCGAAGTCACCAGAAAAAGTTAGTACAAAATGCATAATTTTAATTACATTAGAACGTTTCGCTTACAAATTTCAAACGTTGCGGTTTCCAAATTCAATTCTTTAATTAACATATGAAATGAAGTTAAATAATTAATTTCCCACATAACGTAATTAAATCGCATCTACGTGCATGTTAAAGAATGTCTATCGGCAGCTGCGACTTAAGGGTTAAAAGAAATACGATCATCCGGAACTAGATTCGCGCCAGATCTAACCAGGCCGTAAGAATAGACGCAGTAAGATTGAATTTAACTAGTCAATTGTCATTAAATCGTATTTCGCGAGGCACAAGATAGTAGCTGGTAATTTGGACGTTAGTGTTTTGTTCTGTTAGGCTAGTTCTAGATGCAGTGTTCGGTGTCTTGGTGTTAAGTCTGCATGGGTTGGGTCAGTCCCTGATATTACAGGTTGCTAAGAAAGCATCCGTGCTCAAAAGGCGGAAATCTAGGAACAGAATGGACACTCCTGGAACGCCCCAGGGCGACGCACCCCCTCGCTGCGATTCCGAGGCCGACGTCGTCTTCTACGTGGAAGAGCCGAAAGCAGGTCAGTCTTTGAAAGAATATTTAGGATTTATTATTACAAGCGGGAAGCTTTTAACGGAGTTTGTATTGGTAATTTCTGGTTAATTAAATGATGTTTAAATTGAGGTTTGCATCTGTCAGCATTTATAGAGAAAGGTTAATTTTTTTAAATTAGTGCATTTTAGAAATATGATGATCCCATTTCATTAAATGCATTTAAGAAATCCGTAATACACAGGGTGTTCGAGATTGGGGAATATAAAATTTAATTATCAAAAATTATTATGTGTATTTTAGTGTTGGATTTCAAAAATCGCCAGGGTTATGCCGTAGTCACATAATAGTACTAAAATGAATAATTAAAAATTGGTTTTATATTTTATTTATAACATGATCGGTGGAGCGTAAGCAAAGCTATATTGAAGGACAAAAGTAGCCGGTAATAGTTTCACATAGCTATCATTTTTCTATTATTAATGAATAAATATTTGCTACTATCAAAGTTCCAACTCTCCTCTGTTTGCGAAATGAAATTGTCTGTACTGCTGCGGTTCAGACTCCAATTCCAGAAAGATCACTACGCGATGCTAATAAGACAAGTAGGATGGATATAGGTAAATCTCTCAAACGTTTGAACTACAGCAAACATGACGGAACAATCGACATAAATATTGCAAATTACAGACGTCTACGTTAGTAATTATTATATTATTTCTAGCCCTACATTTCCGTTTCTATCGGAAATGTAGGGGCTTCTGCAGGTTTCACTGGTTTGTATTATTTAGGGGGATAATGTGGTTTTACTTGCGCTCCAAGAAGAGAACATTGACTGAAAATATAAGAAAAAAAATTATGATGTACTAGCAAAAATCTTAAGAAGGTTAGTTTATATAATTTATTACTAAATCTAGTTTACGAAAGCAGTAAAAATTGCCAGTAAGGATCTTATAGTTATTATAAAAAGAGAAAAGATTTTGGGCGGCAAACTCTTGTATTTTTTAAATTAGAACGATTTATGCTAAGAATTACAACACGTTTATTTAATCCAGTAATAAATATAGTTGATCTAACAAAAAGTATAGTTGAATTTAACATAAAATGTTGCTGTCATATATTTTACTATACAGTGTGTCTTTGGATGGACCTTGTAAACTTCCTTATTGCGGATTTTAGAAAGAGCAGTAATTCTTTATTAAAAGTTTTGCTTCAACTAATAAGTCCTTAGCCACTACCAACATTTGGAAAAAAAATTATTACAGTACACAAAAACAAATGAAAATTATTCTACATGTTGTCCTCCTAGTTATACACATTTTCCAACCAATTCTCTAAATTTTTTGAACACTAGGTGAATGGTATCTCCATTTATCGATCTCTTTGCAGTAATACTTTTTACCTTCCTTTCAAATAAAACGTACTTCACTCTTACTAAATATCACGTTGTCTTGTTTTTCTAATCTGTATGTTAATTCCATATTTTGGTAGACTTGTTAGATGAATCAAAGCTGTTTATAAGGAATAATTGTTTTTTCTTAAAACGCGAAATGAGGAAGTTTACAAATATAATTAGGTCCATTTAGAGACACGCTGTGTATCCCCGTGTAGCACAAACGGTTGGCGCAATGTCGGCTGACAGTCACGGATAGCTTGGCTGAACATTGGGAGCGGTTATGTGAAAGTGTGAACATTTTACACTTTCTCGCGAACATTGACTTGTAACGTTGGTGGAAAACTTACTGCCGTCATTTACCGATTGTCGCCTAACGCTTAGCTGATTTTAGTGTTCTAAAGCCAATCGATACCCAACATTAGAAAGGACCCTTTATCAATCGTGGCTAACCGTCAGCCGATATTGCGACATCATGCCAACTCAAGGCCAACCGTCAACCAACCAACTGTGCTACTGAAGTTTGCGTACCTATTTCCCCACATAGCTTTCTCAACCTTTCAATTTCTCCTTGATCATTCACGACTCTCACAATAACTTCCGATAGTATCCGTACGTTATGGTAAAACGAATTAACGATCATCTTAAATTTATACCTCAAGAACGGGCCTTGCGGCAGAAATTACTTTCCGAAGCGCGGTTCGCTACGCGCCATGTAATACGTGCGAATCGGGGATGGATTTTCGGTAACCCGACCGAGTTGAGAAGCTCATCGGTCGGGCTACTAAAGATTCGGGCGGCGCGGGATATATTTAGAATCTCATTTGCGCGCTTTCCAGGTACGCCGAATAGGGTGCGAAGAGGGGAAAGGGAGAGCGTCAGAGGTGCCATCTTCACGAGCCAGACAAGTACGGTGACGGAAGCAGCCAGCGACGAAATCGACGACCTAGACGGAGAGCTTCCACGAGTTACGCAGTAAGAAATAAGACTGATGTTTTGCTTTATCGTATATACGCGGTGAACCGTTAAACTTGAAGCAGCTACCCATCTCGAAATTGATGTATATTAGGAAATATGGAGCGTCAAATGAGTGTTATTAGAAGAATAGGATAAATCAAAACATGGACATTACAAATAACACGTTTTCAAGTCAACATTTCTTTTGAGTCTAGAAACCGATATTTATTTACGGAATAAAAAGAATAATTTTTATCTGAAACGGAAAAAAATATTAATTTTCCTTCTAAAATGCATCGTCTCTCAATTGTCTCAAGTTAAATGGCTCATCCTGTATATTAACGGCGTGCATACCGTCTATATATTATATGTCTGACTGTATGAGCGAGCGGTAAGACGTTAAGAACACGAGCGACTTCACTAAATCCCCTTATTCAAATTTACGTCGTGAACGGGTTTATTCACTTGTAACATTGAAATATCTAAATACGTCTTGCGGGAAATATGCAGTTTACGTGGTTGAGTTATCTTTTCATATTGTCGCTGTCGACGGTTCCATAGTGACGATATTAAATTAGCTCTATAATGGCTTGTGTATTTCGGGATATCTCAAATTTCTTAATATCAACATGTTTTCGACTTTTTATTATTTATTAACTGGGAAATCCCAAATGTGAACATGTCTATCAAAGTCATAAATAGCTTTTTCCGGAAATACGTGAAGCGAAGTTTTTGTTTGGGATTTTGGGATTAACAAGGAAGACCCAAACGCGTTATTACCTGGGCATAACTTGCATAGTAAATTAATTTACCACTTTGAGACCTTCATATCGGACTCCAATTTTTAAGGATTTTAATGCATTGTTGTCATGATTTGAGGCGCAATTGAGCTCCCACGAATACACAAACAGGCTTCTGTTCAGAGAAAATTTATGATATCCGATTTTTAAATTTGTCCATCACGGAGAACCTTTGAAACTTAAATACGCTAATGTTGATTTCCATATTCCGCTATCGTCTTTTCGCCGACGGAGAGCTATATCAGGTCAATCCTCGCAGTTTTGGCATATTATGCAGTCGCTCGATACATGTTCTGGAAAGGGATGCCAAGATGGTTTTTATGTTGTTTCTAAAAATAATTTTGTTGATGTAATCGATGACACCTTGAATGTAGGGCGATATGCTTGTTTACGAAAATTAGAATGGGTGGAGGGAGTTGCTGCGTAGCAGTTAATGGTGGTTCGAATGTATGAAAGTTACGGTCTTCTTTCCCAAAAAGAAAGCGATTTGGAAGGCCCTACTATCTACCAAATTCCATGCTCGTGCGATTATGAAGAAAAGCTATCGGTCAGCACGAGCATTGTACGTATACTCGGGTCTGCGCTGGCTGAGCGTAGGCTAGAAAGTGGCCACTCTATCTGCATCTTGGCCCGCAATCCCGATTATTACAGTAGATCCCTGAATCTATATAAATCTTCAAACATCCCAACAATTTAAATCGCGACAATGGCTGCCCCTTACATCATACGTGGAAATCCCAGTGATTAAATCCAGCGACCGCCACGCTTTGTTGATCCATAATATTTCCGCTCCACTGACCCAAAATTAACCCCTCCAGAATGAATAGTCCCGTCATTGTGCAGTACCAGCAGCAGCAGTAACAGAAACCCCAAATATGTCCCATAAGAATGTGGAGGAAACTATGACAACGATTCTAGCCCGGAAACCAATTGACCATTGACAATAAATACCAGATTGTTAAATAATGTTTCGAAACATTTTCTTGGTATCTATAAAAAATTATTTGTTTGTTTCAAAAGACGTATGCATTTTTCACCAACGTGTGGCATATGGTCAACGAGATGAATCATCACTGTAATTATGATATAATTGATCAATGCCCCCGTCAACCCTATTTTTCCTTCCAATTCCGGGGATTCCCCGAAGGCGTGGCCTAACAGCGTTTATTAGAGTAAATTATTAACATTAGAAGATGGTCCCAATTTGTTCAATAGTACCGCTACGAACCCTTTTATTAACAAAATTACCTAGAAAAAGGTAAACTAACCCTACCGTTGTTATTTTTTTAGCGTTCGACAAAACTATAGAAAAATCATTTGTTCCATCATCGTACACGCTAAACTATATTGCATTCGTTCGCAGCGAAGCGTAGTGTACCAGATACAAAACTCACGTTTCATTTTGTTCCTGTCCACAGATTAACAGAAGCACACAAGAACGCCATCCGTGCAATACGAAAAATAAAGTATTTCGTAGCCAGGCGGAAATTTCAGCAGGCGAGGAAACCGTACGACGTTCGCGACGTGATAGAACAGTACAGCCAGGGCCATCTCAACATGATGGTGCGGATAAAGGTAAGCTCGGCGAAACTCCGATATGTTCGAGAGGCTGGGTCGATGAAGCTTTCTAGTGTTCCTACGTGTATACAGTCCGCGATACAAATCTAAATTGCATGGGCGTCATCTCTTCAAAATTGCAATAAGTATACGAGCTGAATTTTGGGCCTGTCCCTGGTGTCTTATTAGTGAAACATAACTGCAACCAACGATAATTTCGGTGAAACGGCCAAATAAATCGTCTTCACTATATAACCAAATCGCAAAATGTAACTAGATTGGTAATATTTTTATTTATTTTATTTATCGATTCTTGTACAGGAACGCCCTTTATACATGCATGCAGGAAAAATAAGAACTTCTTATTATTTTACCATCAACGCAATTTGGTTAAAATTCTGACGCAAACTGTACACACGGATGCCTTGCAGTAGCTATGGCTCATCGACTCGTTGATGCCTGTCTTCTGCCAGGATGCAAATCGCCACACTAGCGGACTGCGCTGCGGCAGTTTATAAATAGTTGATGAGTTGCCTTTCTTACTTTTTTCGTTTTCCCATATGAACAGGAGCTCCAGAGACGCCTCGATCAAACGCTAGGAAAGCCGGGAAGCTATCTTGCCGGAATCGACAGAGTTGGAAACGTAAAACCGATGACGGTCGGTGCCAGGCTATACAGAGTGGAGCAACAGGTAAGCTATGCGATACTACATGGGGTAATAACTTGAAATAAACCAATTTATAACTACTAAAACGTCCGGTAGGAAATTGATTGATGTAGTTCAGAACGAAAATATTGCATGTATCGACGTGAACATTTATTTTCACGTTAATGGTGTATCCCAATATCCTGTCGAAAACATACACAACAATCTGTCTACATCATTGTTTATACACTCCCCAAAATTTGATAATTGTTATTGTTATTGGAATTCGATAAACTTTCCAGCACTTATATTCTACAGAAGCAACGAAAGAATTTTTTTTTTTTACAAATCGCTTAACGCTCCAACAAGTTCTTGAGCTAATAAAAATCGCTGTTCATGCATTTTTTGTTTAACAATCAGGAATAGAAAGATAAATCAGGTGAATAAGACATTAATTCGATGTGTTCCTCCTTCAAATCGTTCAAGTCAATTGTTTGACGTGTTGTGTGAGAGCTAACATTATCGTGATGATGGATGATGCGACGTTGTCGATTCTTTTCCTTGATTTAATCGATGACTTCTGGTCGTATACCATTCATCATTAGCTGCTCTTGTATCCCTCAAAGCAATGCACTTTCGCGCACAACGAGAGAAACAAGCAATCATTTTCTTGGAGCCTTTTGTTGGATTTGGTTCATCTGATGAGGTTCACCCGAACAGTTGATTGTTGCACAGTTTCCGGCTCCTACGGATATATCCAAGTGTGGTCACCTATTTCGATGATTTTCAAAATCTATCGATTTTTGATGCATTGACGATTTCCTTGCACAAATTGACACGAACCGTTTTTTGTGCTTAGATCCTAGCTGCTACTACCCAGCTATATACTTTTATTAAGGATTGAATCAGCGGTTTGCAAGTATTCCAAAAGAAGATTGCTTGGCGGCCTTTAAGAAGTGGAAAGAGAGAATGTTCAAATTTATTATTGCTAAAGAGAATTACTTTGAACATGTTTAAAATGAATTTCTAAAATATATTAACCGTTTCTTCTTATTCCCAATAATATCAAGTTGGCGCTCGTATACTGAGAAAAATGTAAGTATCCAAGATAATCCAAATAAATGACCAATAACCCCGCTATTGCGTTCCACTTACAACACCATCGGGAATCTGGTATCATTACCTTAATGCAACCGACCGCAAAGGCGAAAAAACCGGACGTAAAGTAGGAAACATATTATTAAAAATTACTTCCGTTAACAATTCCCTAATCAATTTTCCAAATGCGTTCCCAATAAAAATCTTAGTAGACAATTTGTATCGAGGGTCGCAGACTAAAAGGACCGATACGAAATTCGATTAGACGTACCAAAAAGGAACGTAAATATACACCAGAGGAAATTGGATGGTGGCTTGTTCGCTTTCGACGTGTCCCCGCACTTCGTTCGAAAGTATCGAAAATAGATGATTCTATTTAGTAATTGACTCTTACCCGAGAGGAAATTAGTTTGTTTATGGACATTTGCCGCGGTAAATCTTAAGCGAGCGAAGCACTTATTAATTTCGGTATTCGAATTTATTTTTTAATTATTATTCTACTCATTATTCTTTAATTGTAATTTTAATTGAAGTCACAAAAATATCCGGCATTCGCAGTTAACTAAATGTTGGGACGACGGAAAAACGAAATAATTTAAACCATTCTGCTGCATCTTGCTGATTAATACAGTAACATAATTAGTTCAAAAATGTTGCTTGTTATTTCATTGCTTATATTTGCTCACTTTCGATATTAAGCGGGAAATGAGTAGATGAAAACAAAAATTAGAATTAGCAAAGCTTCGCCGAGCAAAAAGCAAACATTGATTTGAAATTATCATCGAGGATTCATCGTTTTAGAAACGAAAATAACCGCAATCAAGCAAAGATAACAAATCAAAAAAAAATGTGCGCGAGAGAAGCGAAAATTAAAAATGTAAGGAACACGTGCACGAACTTTTCATGCGGTACTCACGCTAAGAGAAAATACAAATAGAAGCGATCATCTTTTTCCAACTTCGATACGATCTGAAATAACACGTTATTTACGGGGATCCAGTCTCGCTGCGCGGAACAGAGAACTTGATAATTGGGGGTACATATCCGTTGGGGATGTTAAAATTGGAGCAATTTTATTTATAGCCAACGATCTGGGCAAACAGCTATTTCTTCAAAATGCTGATATTCGTACAGCGTCTTTCCACTTAGAAAAGAATTAAATCGCACGACAAAGGGATCCGATCGAGCCTGTTTGAGGGATTATTATTTCAAAATCGAATGATGTATAAGGAAATTTAATTTAATTTTTTATGTGCTAGATGAGGACAAAGTAGATTACTCTAGTGAATAGATTCTAAAAATAGGACAAAGTTTTTGAGACCCCCTCTCGTGGCTCCTCTTTCGCAACAGTTTTTTCGGTAATTTAAATGAACAGATTGAAATAGCGAACTCCGTCTCTAACAGCAGAGTTAATGGGCTGGGAGTTCGGCAGGGCACTATCCTGGGACTAATTTTGTTTCTGCTTTTCACTAATGAATTGGTCCCAATTTTTTACGGAGATTTTTTGATAATTTAATTTAAATATTTCTAAAACAATTACAATGAGATTTCGTACAAATCACGTAGACTAAAGTATAATGTGCTACTAATAAAAGAAAATCAGAAATGATGTAGTAAATAACGTGTTCCATTAAATGGACTTATGCAATCTACTCTAAAGAACTCCTAATCTCTATACAAAGTGCATAAATTCAAACAGACTGCTAAAAATAAAATACTAACAGTGCGAAAGATCCTACGGCTGGCGAATGCACGGCGAATGTTACTATATATTTTATTTATCATCGCTAATGGTGCTGAAACGGGTAAAACGTACACAAGAGTTGCTTTATCCCGTAAGGAATTACGCCCGAGACCGTCAAGCTAACGCTTCCGGTTTACTTACTTACGTTTGCTAACAAACTAGTTATTAATTCATACGAATACAACTTGAAAAATATTCAAAGCCGATTACCAATTAGGAGCGAAATAAAAATGTTCGTATATTTTCTCTATTTCGCTACGCTGCTTATAAGATCATAAATTAATGCGAAAATATTTAAAGGAAAACTCAAAGGTGCCCTGTTACAGTTTAAAAGAAAATGGGTAAAATAACTTACAATTTTTGTAGATCAAAATTTATGTAGCGACGTCGTATTTTTATCGTGAGCAACAGTCTGTAACGGAATTACCGGAGCAGCTAACTGCAAAAGCAGCTAGCAGCTTATAACCAAAGTTATGAAGCAGGATATAAATTAAAATTATTGTGTCTAACGCTACCATCCGAAAAGTGAGACAGTTTAGAGATCTTGGTGTATTTTTCGATGCACAGTGGCCATTTTCTTCACATGTAGAAGCTATCTCTTCATCAGCTTTTAAATGATTTGGATATTGATTTCGAACTTGTAGGAATTTTATCGACGATGAGGCGCATTGCTCCCTTGTTTACTCAAAAATTGGATATGGTTATTACTATCATCATCAATTACTTCTTAAAGGAGTCCAAAAGAGATTCCTTGAGTACTACCCAAATCAGACGGTGTGCATTCCCCTCGTGGCGCTGATTACGGCATCTTGTCGCGAACTTGAGTCTTTGTCCCATCCTAGGGATATAACTAGCGGAAAGTTTCCTTTTAAATGAATTAATCACCATATTGATTCTATATTCCTATTGTTCAAGTAACATGAACAAAAATTTATTTCGTAAACTTAAATAAATGTACAAAGAAACATTTCGAGAAAGAGAATTTGTCGAGTTTAATACTAATATAATAATAATGACACTTCACTTTAATACGACCCCTTTTCTTTTTTTACAGTTGGGCAATATGGATAAGAAGCTGGACTCATTGACTTACATCGTCAACGCTCTGGCGCAAAAGCAACAGATCGCCTTGAGGAGTGTCGAGGACGACGTGTGAATAGGGCTTAAGGCCCGCGTGGCTACCATCAGCATCTTTAAACAAACTATACACAAAGTGCATTCACGTCGGGCATCAGCCGTAGGCTGCGAGAAACTCACTACACGACTCAAACATTTGCATTTGAAAGAATAAAAGAGGAACGCTTTACATTAGATAAAAGAACACATCCATGATGCACGTACATCCTTCTATACTGAAAGTATTTTCGAAAGCAATAAGAAAACATTTAAAAAACCGAGAATAACGGAATCCCATGAAAAAATCAGCTTGCGTATATTATTGCAAGTTTACGGGGAAGAAACGATAATAGCGTCAATATTGGAAGTACTGAATTAATAAGATAGACCCATTGTGTTTGTATATAAGGTTTAAAGTCATCCTTATTAATTCCAATGAATTCCTTCAGTGTGCTACACGTCTTTTCTTTCTTTGGGGCCGTTTTACATTCAGCCAATTTTTGAGCGGGTGAATTGCGCAATTCGTTCAATAATAATTTCTTTTGAAACGCTATTGCGTTGTGTTGATAACACAGTAAATGCAAGAAATACGATTTTCGGTGATGTATAGCTTCACACCCAAATTCGTCCTCTTCGGAAAAATAAATATCTATTGATGTATTTTTTCTTGACTCTTTTAATTGTAATCCAAGGCCATTTTAGGGTCTACGATGTAAATTAGCAAATGCAAAGGCTCTCTATAGAACTATAAGGAAAACGGGTAATTTTCTGGATGAACAAGTAACTTGTCTCAAAATAACTTTCATCTTTCTAAAATTTGTGTGTTTTACGCCAGCTACAAGCTGTCAATAAGCACTTAATTTCTTAACTGTCGCTGCTTCAGCATTCAACGATTTAACGTGATTAATTGTCAAAAATCTACGATATTCTCTCTATTTCTTGGATCCTCTTTGTAGCAGGTAACACAAAATATTTTGTCGAATCAAAGCGGAAAAGTACCAGAGTAGGAGAACTAGAATAGATTAAAACTTTACATTGAAAGTATATGAAATAAATAAAATATTTTGATCTGTTCTCCCTTGTTGGATAGCTTTGTATTAAATGTACTTCTACCAAGGTGCTGTTCAATGTAAAACGGCCCTCTTTAAACGTACACAACGGAAGAATCGTTTCATCTCATTTCATCTCCGTACCGACGTTTTAATTTTTTCAAATTCATTCCACTCCGATCCATCCCGTTTACGTAGATCCTTGCGATGATGATTTTGAACGCAATTTTGTGCGTAATTTACGACGATAATGCGAGGAAATTACATTCGACCGAACGAGAAATGATACCGCGGCGATGTTATCTTGCCCGCCGTTGAATTTTCTTGGCAGCGAAGACGCGTTATCGCCGAAAAGATGACACTTTCCGCTTGTAACATTTAACGGTTTCGCCGTTAATTACGCCAAAATCCGAGATAGACGTTTTTGAAAATTGGCAAGTAACGTATTGCACTGAGTTTAATTAAAATTTTCGTTAACGTACATAAGATAATGTGCACTTTTAGTATCTCGGGTTATAATGAACTCGTTAATAGTTGTTTCGATTCTAGTTAAAGCAGGTAGAATCAGTACTTCACTTAGTACTGAAAGATAGTGCTGGAATCTATTTAGCGATAACAACATTAACTGATTAAGGATGGGAAAATTTATTTTTCAAAACGGGGGTTACATTCAATAAAAATACAAAGTGGTTAAAAAAAAATATTTGCAAAGTTGTCTTCATTTCTGAAATTTACGGAAAGAGATTCTATTTCAATTTAAAATTTGAAAAAAAGCAAAGGAACATTCAGCTACTGAAGATCTAGAATTGATTAAAAATGCAACAGCTCCTGTCATTCTGTTTTAAAGCTCTTCGTATGATTCTCTCGCCTCTCTTCGGTCGGTCAGCAACCTGGGAAAGCCCACCTTCGTAAGAAGGCTCGATACAACCGCAGGGTATAGAAAAAAAATTTATTGAAAACACTAATACGAGGCCCGTTTATAACGATGTAGTAACGCGAACAACTTTCTGCGTAGAAATTACATAAAAAACGCACAATTTTTAACTAGCTATAATCCGCTAAACTATTTGCAATGCAGCCCCATTTTACTATAACACTTACACAAAATAATGTTCAGGAGCAGACGCACAACCTGTTACACAACTGTTAGTAATGTTCGGACCATAAGTTTGATTTAGGTCGAATGTGTTGTATCACTCCCCGCTTCTTTATTAAAACTTCAAAATTATGATAATTTTTCTATTATCACCGTAACTATTAGCTAATAAGTCTTACTGCATTACAATTGATAATTTCACTGTCGTATTTAAATATACCAGGTGTCCCATTTTAATGTTGAAAGCAAATATCTCGAGAAATATGAATCATGTTCGTTATTCCATTGTTTGTTCGTCTCAAATTTACAAGAAAAAAAAATAGAGAAAACGTCTAAATTATGTTTTATTAATTATTGCATAAGAAATTGCAGCCTATTTATGCACTTGCTTAGCTGCAATTTTCAATCTTTGAGAATTTCTTTAAAAAAACGTGTAAATCTTTGCATTGTTACAAGCGGGCCTCAAGTTGGCATATATTACTAATAATTCAGTTGGAATTGAGGCGAGAGTATGAGGTTATCTTCCAAACCTTCAGATTGATCTTGTATACTTTGAACTTTAAAACTATTTGAGTTTTTTCGCCCATTGAAATACCGTCAATTTCGAATCGATTGTTTTATCAGCCACATCTATCACCGACTGACACTGACCCTTCTGTTGAAGAATCCTTTTTTTCCTTCCCGCTCCAAGTTTTTTATGAAGAGTAGTTACATTAAATTCACGAATAACATATTAACCGTGTTTTGGGGGAATTTCGAGTTGTCTTGCTAACTGCCCAAAGACAGAGAAATTGTGTCTAGGTCTGTGTGTGTTGCAAACCGCATACCTGGATTTTCAAGAAACTTGGAAACTTGCAGTTTTCTTCCTATTTTCAAGTCATTTTAAAATCAGTGCTTAATAAACAAAGGACTAACACTGATATTACTCTACATATCGTACAGTACACCAACATACCAAATTAAGCACATTTAACATTTGCATCTTGTTTGGTAACCAATCTTTTTTATGCGACAGACTATACTAATTACATGTGTAAGGAACCGAGTATTGATAGTATGATATTGTTAGTAACTATTTAGCTTGCCGCTTCATAGATTCGTGTTTTGGCGTAAAGATTTGAGTGCAATACGTTACATTACCATTTCATTCAACTTCACGTCATATTATATAAAAGATTCATAAATTATTTAATATACAACAGGTGTAAATATACATATGCATAATATATAAGTAAAAGTAACATTTCTTATTAATAGAACAGTCAATAAAATCGAATAATTTAAAGTAATAAATAATAACTTTGTCATGGTATTTGGGGGCACAGAATCCAACAGCTGTAATATATTATACATAGAGAAAAAAAAAGAACAAAGATAAAAATTACTTAGAGGGTATTTTTAACTCAAAAAGTATATATATATACATATAGATTGTGCCTACTTAGTAGTTAGCTGAATGACATCTTTTACGTTTTCGTCTTCTCTTTCTACACGTGTTTTACACTTATTGATATTAAAAAAAAATAAAATAAAATAGGGAGTCTTTCGTGACCGAAATAAAAAAAAGTGACGCTGTACATATTTTTCCAAAAGGATGAGAAATATTCGTGCAATACTTAAATTGTTAGGAATTGGAATAGCATAAAAAATGAATTATTTATGTTGAACATGCATTTACATTAATGTTTGGTAAAGCTTTATTATTGCTATTATCGGGTATTAAAAACAATTAAATGATTTCGAATTTAATACAGTTAAACAATTTAAGTATTCAGTCAATATAAATAAATAAACAAGTTACATAATTCAGAACGGACAACAAGTTTTACAACTCTAACTTTTTATTAACATATTTCATACTACTATAATATAAATAAATCACCTTATTACTTGTAAACTAACAGGAAGCAGGAAAATAATAACAATTATACATTTCTTATATGATTGAAACTTTAGCATTAAGTCTAATAAATACTATAAAATTATTATCGGTAAAACGATGTAATAATAATAATAATAAAATAATAATAGGGTTTCCTGCGGTTATGAGCGGCTTTATTACGGTAGATCTTAACGATAGGGTCCAACAAAACTAAAATAAAGTGTCTAAAAAGTCTTATTCTCTCCTATACAAACATAGATAGTTGTGATGTCGTCATTTCCAGTATTTCCATTGTTTCCGTTGTCATTAGTGTTATCGTTCCGAGTAATAGTCGAGTCCGAATCTCGTATGTAAATTTTGTTATGTAAATATGTATGTAGAAAGTTGATGGCTTCGTAAGTTCTGCATCTCATATATGGTTGATCGTTAGATTGGTTTTGAAGAATTTCCAAATCTATATTGTCTTTGTACAAGTTCGAAATTGGCTTTGGGACGTGGCCGCCACTAACAGTGTATGGATACATACGTTCGCATTGCGGTGCCATTTATTACGTTATTTCTTCGATTTGGGAAAGTGATTCTACGACATGTTATGAGATGCAGAGGGTAGGCATCTAACGAATGCTTTACGTTGTTATTTATTAATTACGGAGTGCCTCTTATCTGTGATCTCCACTCACCTTCTTTTTACCCGTTGTATAAGCCGAATTAAAAATAATTGTAATATAATTAGGACCAAAATGACCTTCCGAACCAAAGAAGTAACACAAAAGCGAAAGTGGAAAGATGTGAAAAAGCAAATATTACACTTAAATAATTGATAAAAATATCGTATCATAACTTGTATAATCGGGATTTTTCTAGTTTAAATTAATTGACGATAACTAACCGAATATAGGAATGCATCATCAAAGAAAAAGTATTTCTACTATTGCAAAGAGCCTTTAGCTGTTTTAGAAATAAGGAGTAAATAAAATAACGATTTCTTGTTTTCCACTTACAAGGGCTGACCCCGAATCTGAAACTAAACAAAAAATCATGAGACTTTGGGAACATGTAGAGCAAAGAAAAAAGAAGATGAGGATTCTGGATCGCCCCTAGGTAATTGAGAAATTTTTTTTAATATTAGTAACAAGCTTTAGTGTGGATTAGATCTAATTCACAATCACAGCCGTAATTATAAAACCTCCACTTTAGAAGAGACTTTCTTTGTGTACATCGTAGAGCAAAAATATCTAGTTACAAATAATATTTGAATTTCATACCATAGGTGCCTAAGCTTTCACTTACTTAAAATAAATTGAAAAAAAAACTGTATGCTTGATTATGAGACATTTTTTCAATGTAAAAATTCCGAAATTCATATTGTAGAGGTAGTTGCTTCTTGATAAAATCCGCATACGAGGTAATATCAAAAAATTATGATTAGATGTGGAATGCTCAAACGTATAGGTACAATTTCGCCCATACAATAGCCCTATGAGGTCCCTACTTTGTTAGCAAGCTGATGGAAAGTTAATCTTTGGTAGTATTGTCAGTGTCGACGATTTTCCGATGCAGGGCTTGTCTTTCAACGACCATTATCAAATTTCTTCAAGAGCATCACTTGTTGCAAAGCCTGAAACGTGTCTGTTGCTGTCCTGCCCAATCGACGCATGCTTTCAATGTTGCACCTTTGCTCAAACTGCTGTTCTACTGAACGTATCAAATACACTTATTGTCACCCATTTATCAATAATAACGAGGAAAATTGCCACCTGCCCAGCGGTGCGCTAGGTTGCTATATCTCTTGGATCTCTTGGGCTCAATCCCGGAAATCTCTTGATATTACCTCATATTACTAAAAAATCAAAACTTTCCGTACATTAATTTCCTCTCAGATAGAAGCAATAACAACGGTATACTGATTTCTGTTAGTAAAATTAAGTATTAACATTTTACGAAGCAATAATTGACGTATACATACAACGTTTGCACGTATACAGAATTTATTGTTAGATTTGCTGTTGTGACAATCGTAAGGTATTCATAGAATACCGCTGTAGTTTATAACTAAGTTCCAGTAGAATGCTTGAAACTACGTATAATAGCACCCTTATAGCACGACAAATTGCTACAATTAAAAACGCATATAACGATGCTATGAGCTTCCTATAGTTCATTCGCGTTAAGAATATAGTAGACAGCGCTACGATGGGCGAACATATCACAACGGAGGAGTCTACCCGGTGGAAAAATAGCAGCGAATAAAAATTATAATTCAACCACGTCTTCGTTTACCAAAATTTTGTGTCCTACTTAAGCTCGAAATACGGAGAAATTATAAGCCTTTAACCTTCGCTTGCTGCCAATATGTTGTGCTTTAGGATATTTTGTTCGTCTCGTTTGTTAGCCAACCACAATGCCTGAATGTTTCTCCTATCTAATCTGACGCTGCATTCTTATCGCGAATGAAGTATAACTGCTTTGAGGGAACCGCCATATAATAAAGAAATTAATTAAAAAAAAATAGTAGACAGGTTGAGAGAAATTTGATTGAAGCTAAATTAAATACACCCTTCAATATTAATTTCTTTTCCAATCGTTATATGGTGGCATTTTCAACGTACCTTCATCTACACTAGCACAGTATTGTAATTCCATAGTATTCATCAAAGTTTTGAAGCCAGAAAACCATAAACCTTGTATTTTTTCAAATTCTTTTAAAATTATTCGAAATCGTAATTTTACTGCGTATTTCTAAACAGTTAAGAGCTACCAACATATCGCGTATTATATTTTTACATATCCCATTCAAGGAATTCTAATAAGAAAACCGAAATACGGAAGCAAAATGGACCAACGGGCTTTAAGGAAAAGCTTATAATTTTTAATACAAAAGGTCACCTTGGTCAACCTCTCCACATAAAACTAACTAACTTGTACGCGTAAACTGTGTAATAGAAAAGGCAGAAGTTTAATAAAATAAAAATAAGAAACGTTAATAGCAAAAAACACACAACAGAATCCCGTCTCAATCGATAATTCCACAATAACAAAAGAGAAAACTGAATAACTTCTACCCTTACACCATATTTTTATCCGATATAGTTATGTAGTTATTAGATTTGTACGTAGTTGTAGAATAGGCGTTGCTGTTCGTAGATTAACTTAATTAAGTTCAAGAAAAAGAGCAGTGTTTCTTTTGTTTTATAAAACAAATTCTGTTCTCGGAATTATTTGATTGCGTTGGTGGGAGATGGAAGAATACGGACGAATTCTAGATAATAGATAATAATAAAAAGCTAGTGATACGCAATCAAATAATTCTTCGTTCTATTTATAAAATATACGTACTCGAAAAGTACCAGAAATGTATACCTCGTTTCATGATATTTGAAATGTGATTGACAAAAACTGTATCATAATAATTATCGATTGATTACATTTCTATAATAGTTTATTAGCTTTATTAATTCAATATATCGTGGAACCAGTTATACGTTAACTTCTAGCGTTAGTCAATTTGATTTAGAGGTCTATGTATACTTACAATGTTAAATGTATCAGGTTTTGTTTAAAAGGATGGTGTATTATAAAACTACAATGTCCAAAAAATATAATGCTAAGATAGCTTAGCTTCCTCATGGTATTGATGGAATAATTCACGGCAAACGCAACAAAAGGAGAGAAAAAAATACACTAACACACGGACATGTTTCTGCCTACCCGGCTCGTGTTTAGCAGTCATGAGAACTGCTCGGGGGATGGTTTGGGGAACAGTACCCGGTTTATGTCGCTGCTTCCTGAACGGCAGGCATGCGTTTCTTTGGCACTAGAAGGCGCCAAGAAATGTCGAGTTTATCGTTTTGAAAGTTGTGGTATTAACTGTGAGGCAACAGCGATAGAAGGTAGAGATATGAAAAATACTCTCGAAACCACGCTGATGACGCCGGGTAGGCAGAAACATGTCCGTGTGTTAGTGTATTTTTTTTTCTCTCCTTTTATTGCGTTTGCCGTGAATTATTCCATCAATACCATGAAGAAGCTAAGCTATCTTACCATTATATTTTTTGGCTATTGTTTCTAGGCATTTTCTGATGTGTTCTGTCTACAATGTCCAGTTTAAAATAAACAATGGACAATTATATTCTTACTCTCATAGAGCAGATAACGTAAGGTACAAAAAGAGGAATTTTTATTGATTATACTTGGGATAGAAGCTTATTATTTATTAATCCAATAAATACAGTTATGAAGTTAAACAAAGTAATAGCTATTTCCAAGTAATTTCATTGGATCTCAAATCCTTTAAATCTATACGTACCTTAAAAAATTACTCTACAAAGTAAAGCAAGGAATACCGACATTATCTTTTCATAAACTGGTACCTTTTGATCTTTGCTAGTCTTTCTTATCTTATATTTTCAATTTTACTTTGGCACATTTGTCCTAATATGCAGCTTACGCGGAATAAACAGCGATTTTGAAAGGGCTGTAAAAAGAGACAATTTATCCGAATTTTTCATCACCTTAAGCTACAAAAAAAGTCTTAAAGAAAAGTAAATTATAAAGGTGAAAAGTAAAAACTGAAAATATCCCTGAGTAGATGGCGCCCGTTTAAGCGTCGACAATTTTCCAGCCAAGTTCTGCAAGTTATTCATAATATTTCGCAGCGTTGCCAATGAAATTTGAATCACTTCTTATCGAATCCGTTTTTTTCGGGGCTTCAATCGTACGTGGTACGTTATCGTGGTATTCTTCACCTCATGGGGCGGGTGGCTGCGCTGTATGGGAGGTTACGCCTCCCGTTGATATCGCCTCATTTGCAGCACCTTCAAAGTTTGCAGCACCGATCGATTCTGATGAATTTTAAAGTGGTTGGGAAAAGGACGACGTCCCTGCTAGTGGGCCGTTTAGATAAAACGCTTTGATAGCCCATGCGCGATGATGTGGGATTATAGAAAATAACACGAATTCCCAAGAAAACACGAATAAATTATAGAAGCAAGTGGTGATTATAGCCGGACACAATTTTTCTCCGAATTTTCTTGTTTTCCTCCGTTACCCGTTTAATTTAATTTAATTCTCGTTTAACCAATTTCTACACGAAAGAAATGCTTTTTATTCTAGAGGTCTAATATCAGACTCAGTTTTTTTTTAATTGCAGATACCATACTTTTAAAACAAAACCCTGATTCTAGAGAAACAAGAACGAATTTGATGAATATACTTTCTTGATATTATCTCTTCGACTAACAATAAGTGAAAGTGCCCTACGTTCGAAAATTGGCATTCAATCACAAACCGTAGTTGCCTCTAAATGATTTATTTGTTGATATTCGCCGCTGGGCGAAATTTTTCCTATATACATAAATATATATATATTATATTCTAGTCTGTAATGTAATGTAAATGATTTTCAACTTATAGCAGTGCGTAGGCTGTACATCTTTTGGCCTAATTTATTCAAACGAAAAAAGAAACATACTAACTTTTCCAATAATTGTTTTCTACACACGAATAAGTAACGTATAATGTGACACGGGTATATAAGGAAACTCTTTTACCTACATAAGGAAATCCGTATCCGAAAAGTTGGTACGTTTCCATATGCAGTAGACATTTCGAATTAAGGCGTGACCACTTCGTTAGACAGGACTGTAAGACCTTAATCGTTACTTTTTTCCAATAATAATACGAGTCAATAGTAACAATTCTCTTCGATTGTATAATAAAACAAGTCACCAAACTTAAAGGGAAAGATTATCGTACTAAATAAATAATTATAAGTCTATACGACGAACCGATTCGTTATTGTGAGAACATATCTGAATCTTGAGTCTTTTTGAGATCCGCTTCTTAGCACTTATTCATTTTCTTTTTTCATATAAAGCACTGTGTTAAAAAAAAGGAAGAATTTTATCAATAATTATATTGTAAATATATTAAAGTTACTATATATTTAAACAATTCTAGAGAAATAGCATGCTCACAAGCAAAGTGATGGAGAAAAATAAGGGTACGTTATAAATAATATTGATGATGTAAGTGTAAATTATGAAAAACAAAAAAAAGAGAACAAGAAGAAACAAATGAGTAAAGGAACAAGGAAACATTATTATAATTGTTATAGAACTTTGGAGCTCTTCTTCTCAGTGCAATATCATATTTAGTACATTATATAGGCTTTACTTTATGAGTTATAAATTACAAATATAAAATAAATGATTTACAAATCAATATAATGTTTCATTTATTTGTTATTTCCTAACTATTTAAGATAATTCTCAAGCTTTTAACGTAGGCTTTCACGGCCAGAGTCGGTTAAAACTAAACGAGTTCCGAATTCTCGTTCTTTGTTAAACGAAAACTCGACCTTTCGCCCACAATCATATAGGGCTTTTTCAGCGGAGGGAAAGGTGGTAAGCAACAGGTAACACGGTAACTCGACATGTAAACCGCGCCAGAGGCGAGACTAATTGAGCGGAAATTCAACATGTGAACTATACCAGAGGCGAAAATCAAATATTAAAATTACTTGAAGAACAGCATAAAAAATGTTGTCAATCGAATGTAACAAATACCGTAATTAATTAATTGCAATTAAGTTCAATAACGTAAGAAAATAATAATGATTAAGAAAACAAAAGAAAATAATAACGAAAACAAAGTGCGAAAATATTTTAGGACCTAACTGCGTAATGCTTATTTAATTGTTGATTGCGGATCATTTCACATAAAATAGCAGCTAACTAATTTAATATTCCATTGATAGCTTGAATGGGACGGCAGATAGTAGAGTGAGTTTTAAAGATGGAAACAAAGGCACAGGAAAGGCAGTTCAGCCAGGAGAGGACTCGAGTATAAATTTTATAAGTGTTAGACCATCATTAAATGTGATAATGCGTTAAACTTATATATTCCATTCTAATTGGCAATAACTTAAACAAGTAAATAAAATATACTTTATTTCATTTTTATTATATTTATAATCAGAAAAAAACATAACAACTTCTTCGTAAATTGGAAATATTTTTGCCTTTTTGTTTATAAACAACTAATAAGGACTAGATGTCGTATTAAAATAAATTATTTCATAATTCAAACTTACAAGCTAATTAGAAGAAAAAAAATATAGCACCATTTCGCGAAAGTTCGTATATAATTTTAAGTTAACGTCCATTATTGTCGTACAAGTCCACTATATAGACTCGTACATTATTCATATATGTATATAGTTCAGGTACCTTCATTTTAAGGCACATTCTCACACGCATTGTACGCATACATAAATAAATTAACTAATTAGATAAGTAACAAGAGAAGAACAACATTCTTACCCAAATGTACATACATACATACGTTACTGTCCAAAAGAAGCTGATCACTTGGCTATTGACAGGATGTTGCTTGCGCGAGGTAAAAATCTATAATTATATGGCAGTATATGATCCTTAATTAAATCGTTTTGTAAAATATAAAGCACTTTCTTATAATTTATTTGATCGATCGTTAATCTTTGGACAGCACTGCACGTATGTCCACAGCAGGATGTCTAACGCCTATAATTACTACTGATTAATGTTTCGAAACAGATGAAAGTGAAGTATAATGTAAATTAATGTGAACTTTATGCAAAATAAAGTTTGAGCTATTACGTGAGATTCATTATATTAAATGCGTTCCATTGCTTCTTCGACAATAGGAATTTCTAAGGCACCAGCACAATAGATCAAATATTAATTGCTGTTTTGATATCACATGGTCAATAATAAGTAGCTAAAAATGAATCGGCAAATAGCAACCACAATTTTTCCTTTGACAATCAGACATCTTATGATTTACTTAATTTCCAATTAACAATTTCTTAAACGCAATATTGAAACCTGTTCATTTACAACCCAAATTTTTACATTCTTTGGCACCACTGTAATTTTACAAAGACAAGTCATCATTCACGGATATCACTAGAAGTTAAATCGCTATTTGATAGCGTGGATAAGTTTTCAATATCCGCTTCGTTCTCGATATCCTCGGTGTTGCGAGCTCTTTCTTCCTGGTTGCTAATTTCAGGAAGATAATCCTTCCAACTCCGAAACAAATACCTGGTGAATTTTCTCAGCTGACGAAATTTACAGTATGTGGCACCTTCGGCGGATTCAAGTTGTTGAGTCTGTATCAAAAAACCTTTTTCTTTAAAAGTCTGTTCCAATTTTTCCCTTTGTAAAGACTTCCTAGATTTCCGTTTCTTATGTCGGGAGCTCGAATCGGGAGTCGCGGGCAGACTTTGGGGTTGCAACTCTGGCGCTAAAAGAAAATCATGAGGAATCTTCCCTGTAAACTCCCCAGGATTGACTGGAAAAATTTTCTCACCGCTAGCTTGAAGAAATGCACCCGTACTAGATCCCTGTACTGAAATTTGTTGTTGTAAGGTTTCCCTAGGAAAGAATTCGTAACCTCTCATGCTCTTATCACCGGTACCATTATAATAGCGAAAATTTCCTCCAGAATCCACTGACAGCATTTTCTTCTCTTGTAAACTAGGCTTTGCGCCACCTGTAAACTTGAATTTGCATATACTAACTTCAGTGGCAGGATTGGTTTGGCTCTCGCTTGGAATGGGTGGTATAAAGATAGCAGAACGTTTTCTCTTCGTTGGCGTTTTATCTGAAGTTCCTGAAGCATTACGCTTGGGTTTCTGCTCCGTTTTTAAAGATTCAGCTTCTTCCGCATTCTCTGGTTTCTTAGCTTTAATTTTCGGTGCTAATTTTCTTAATTCAGTTGTCGTAACTTCCGGATTAATATGATTTGCGTCAATTGGAATTCTATTTGAGTTATTTGGAAGGGTGTAATTGTTATTGGCTGTCATTTTCTGATAATACATTAAATGCTGTTGCAGCGCCATGGGATGAATGAATATGCCAGCATTGGGCCAGCAAACATATCCTCCAGGAACTGACCCATTTTCAGGGGATTTCGCACTATCTCCTGAAGATTGCATTCCAGGTGATAATTCTGGAATTAGTGTGGGAAATTTTAATTCTTTACTGCTTGTCGAACTGGGTGATGGGGTTTCGTGTACAAATTCCACATCATCGTCACTCTGAGGTTCAGACTTAACATCGACAGTATTGTCAGATGAATAAACATTGTCGTGAGTTCTGAGCAATCTAATTTTAAGCTGATTGAGATCTCTAATACACAAATTAAGTGGTTCGTTTTGGTCCGTTTCGCTAGTAGAGCTTTGAGCGGCTTTTCCAGATACTGGAGAGTTCATCAACGTCTCCCTCTGTCGTCTGGATTCCTGAGTTAACCTTTTCTCTAGTAGACTACTGATGATCCTATTTTGAACATCGCTCCTATTAAAGGATTCCGGTACTGGCGATTCGCGGTATTTACTAGAATCGATGCTCTTCTTGGACGTTTCCCGATCGACCAAGCTTTTAGGATTCGGCGTACCGGGATATATAGTACCGTAATTCTTATAGATTAAATGACAAATGTCCGCTTTTTTAGGCTTACGACCCCGCCGCGGTTTAGAATTGTCCAAAGTCATCTCGCCCATGTACGGCAAGTCCTGGTATTTCAGTACGCGAGAACCGGTAGAGTTTTGAACGGCACTACTCGTAGTACTAACACTGGATTTCATAGGAAACTCGGAAAATGCAAGATTTGGACTAGAAGGTTGCTCCAGGGTGAGCTTCCGTTGGATTTCGGTTTGCATTTGCGTTATCCTCTGCAACCAATTCCGTATTGATTCGTTGGATTGGTGCTCCCCAGATGCGGGTTTCTTTTCAACATCTAGATTGTGGCCCTCTATGGTGATAGGTATTTGTCTCTCGGATGAATCGGCTTTAAAGTTTTCTTCCCCGTTTTCGGGCGATCTAGGAGAATCCGGAATCATCTTGATGTCACTCTCGGATTGGTCGTCCTTTTGTTGACAACTTCTGGAAGGTAAGAATATCAGTCGAAGAAGCTATTGTATAATTTACTGTCTAATTTTACTAAATAAGATTCGTCCATGTAAAGCAGTCAACGGCGCATTGGTAGGTACTTACTTTATACTATCCTCGTTCTGTGAATTATTTTTAGGTGATGAAGAATTCGTTATGCTATCGCTATATGTCATTTCACTCTTGGACGAAGGCACCTCCAAGGGACTTGGACTCTCTTCTATTTCTTCTGACTGCATCGTAGTCCCTCCTGTAGAAAGAAATGAAAACATTATAAATGTATTAGAAAAGGGTATCTAGTAATAAAAGCAAATTCAACGTGACAAATTATGCAGTCAAAATAGCCTCTAAAACTTGCCAGAATTTTTCTTGCTGTACTCTCTATTTATTAGATAAACACAGGTTTGATGGGAAAAAAACATGTACTTTATGTGCTGAATTGTTAAATTACCAATAAAGCTCTGCAGTGTTAATATTAAATGATTAAAATTCGTTTTTCAACAATTAATTCAATTCAACGAGGATGTAAAAGTGTGTTGTAGTTATAATAGACGCGGGTTCATGACCAAATATATTTTTATTCCAATTCTCTAACAGTCATTTCAGTTTCTTCAATAATAATCGGTGTTAACACGTAAAACGCTTTTATATGTAAGTCCTTTGCTTGTACCGAGTACTCATACGTCTCCTCTTATTGCTAACTAGTTGCTGATGTTATCCGTACTACAGCAAGTTGTCTATTTAATCGAACGAATTGCTTGTTATGTACGCTACAGTGACCGCATTCAGAGTCATCTATTTAATTTCTAACGTGTCATTTCCAAGTAGATCGATAGAACCGTATGCAGTATGGGATTTGGTAGTAACACTGTGTCTTTTATTATCCTTAGAAGTTTATCAATAATGCTATCTTTGTTTCACATGTATATTTACGTCGGTAACTATTTACACTGTTAACAGACCAGGGTCCCCCTCATGTTGTAGTTTCATTATATTTTCAGTTAAATTGTTTTATCAAATTGGCAAACCTGTTTTAATTTGTACTTCTTAATTGGAATGTATTTCTGTTGAGCAATAAGTTTTAATATTAACCAATGCCAGTTAAGAAAAAAAAAAGCAACCACATTAGAAGAAACAGAAAGTTTCGTTCCGTCAAGACAACTCTCATATTTCAATGGTTGCCATGACAAAATTCCACTAGTTGCGGTTCGAACTGATGATGTCCACTCTATTCATCAGATCTCGCCTGCCAGGCGACTTTTTCTGTCTTCTAGGCTTATGATTTCGCTCGGAGGACAGACATTTTCATCGAACGAGTAGATCATCAGATTCTTAAGATTGCATTGCTGGAGAAGGAGGACAAGGGGACTATGGTGAGAAATAAAATTGAACTTGACAAAGAGTGGTCTCTATGTTTCCGTGTTAAGCTGCAAACTTTTCAGATTACCCTCGTTGAAGAACCAATTCTTAAGAGCTTATGGTACTGTCACAATTGATCATTGAGAAAACTGCAGCAAACACATCTTAAATATTATTTTCATCCCCATTAACCTCCTGGCGTTTAAAATTTTAAAATTGAGTTCATATAAATTTTGTTTATCCTTTGATCCTATGAAATGTCTAAAACAATGCACCAAAAATCGAACTTCCATAAGATGTATACTGCACATACAAAGTTGAGACAATCTATAATAAGTCAGCTTCGGCTCCATTTTGAGAGTTGATTTCCAATCAACGCTAAATTAGATTTTGTTTATAAAAGACATACGCTGCAATCGTCTACGTGCATGTACGTATCTGTCATCCATGAAGTAATCTAATATCAAACCTTCATCGCGTGTATCATTATCCTTATGAGATCATGTCCGAACCATCTGTTTCTTTAGCGCCCTTTCTATCGCGCGAATATCTACGTCTTTATGCGCGAGTAATAACACGTAAATTGCTATTGGCATCTTAATGGATTAAAGTATATTTACAACAGCGGCTATTGTACCATAACAAAAATATCTTATACTCGCTTATAGCGTAACAATAATTATATACCTTCTATCGTCTGCAAGTACGCGCGCTATAGTGGTTCATTTAAATTATCTCAAGGCTAGCAGTCACCTTGCAGGTGATCCCTCTATCCGAGTAAAGCGTTACTACATCGGCGTGTATTATACGTAGAATAGACTGTGAGGACGGTGGAAACTTATCTGTTCCGGCGAGAATTTGTTGAATGTTGTGCGCTTTTTAGAAGCTTTCACGAACTCTTTATAGTGTGTTGTGTTATACCGAATTAGTCTTGACGATGGCAACAGATTCATTGTCTTGTAATATAAAAGCAAAAGCACGGTTTTTTGAAAGATTGACGAATTTAATATAGGAAGTAGGACTTTTTGAGCTTGAAGCAAAAGTATTTCAAGAAGTAGAATAGAAAATCGAAATTTTGCAAAATTTACCTTTAATTTAACATATAACCCATCACCGATGAATTATCGTCACTATTTTTCGATGATGTTTCCACTAATCTTTGCATTATAACTTGAATCGCTTCATTTAACATGTGATATTCATGTTTCTTTTAAAAACGATTTAATAAATCAAAAACTCAGAGCACAAAGAAAGGTTTTTCTTTTTGGTCGACTGCGATCTCAAGAAATTCATTTCCTGGTATCTTGACGTAGTAAAAGGAACTCATATCTACTCACAATACTTCACAACATGCAAAAAAGTAATTTTAAGTGCTTAAATTAAATACCGAGTTCTATGCCACATGAAACCCTTGCACTCAAGCTCAGTTGTAGAGCTTTCTCGCACATCTTGCGAATCATCCTGTATAAACGGCATTTGATATCCGGCATGCAAAATTATTCTCTCTTACACAACGATAATAATAACCATAGAATATAATTAACTCTTACTTAAGACCAACGAGTAAGTTATAGTGAGTCATTTTACAGCGGGACGAATATAGCTTACACGTTGGCTGCTACAATTTACGATCTAATTTTTTTTTTGCAAAAATTCGAATTCGTGACTTATTCGTTGATTTTCTGCTCCTTTAACGCAAGGCACTTGTGTCCGATCGTTACTTATTGCGATGAATTTAATACGAAAGTAGCGTTCATAACAAATTTTCAGTGTTTACAAGAAGTGCCTACGACACGTTTATAGACTCAAATACTTTCTTAAAATTACAATTTATAATCGTAGAATTAGGCTTGCTGGAAATGAACGGAATGTTTGGCTTTAAACAAGGAAGATGCGATGTAAACGGATTCGCAAATTCATAACGTAAATGTTTACAGAAGTTACTCATCCACATTTTTGGTAGGTAGCGTGCCTACTAACCTGCAGCACATTGATTTTACGGGGTGTCAAAGAGAACATGTTACAGACCTTAAGGGGGATAGTGTAGCTCAAAATATGCAAAAAAGTAATGAACATTGGTCCGCAGATGGTCAGTTTGGAGTTATGGAGGATTATTTCTCTATGTGACATCTGCGTATTTTTTCTTTTTCATTATTCGCAAAAACTTGCATTTTCTTAGCGTAGTTGACATAGATTCTGCCAAACATACAGTTGGTAGTTGATATTCAGTAATGCACAATGATACGAAGGTCGGTGTACACCCCTGAGACAGAAGAGGCAATTTTAGCACGGGTAGAGCGGAATCCGGAGACAAGTTTACGGAGAACTTCAGCAGAAATAGGAATTAGCGCTCTTCTCACCGTTTAACAACGAATGCGGGTCCTAAATTGATTTCATCATCGAGGATGCTTGTTCCTTTTTTTCCACTAGATTCTACGCAATGATGCTGACGACTCAAATTTTTCTGGCAATATCCTTTTTATTCTTTTTAAGCCCGGATTCGCACGAAATGAAGTTCTTAATTTCCGCACCACGTATGTTTCTCAGTGAATATTTGGTTGGGTATTTTGGGAATAGGAGAGGAGATGGACCAGTATTATGAGCCTGATCCCTGAATCGGTTCAACCGTGGAAGAGAACAATGCCAAAAACTTGCAGATAACATAACCAAACTTGGATAAAAAGGTACGTCAACTTTGAAGAAGATCAGTTAATTAACCTTCGATTGATGAAGTTACTTAACTTGGTATCAGTATTATATAGGATGGAATAATACAATGTGCATTTTCCATACCAAATGGTTTATTTTAAAGATGGCTATCGATTTTCAGAAGAAGTCAGTTAGGACATTGAAAAACAACACATTATCGTCAGTAATATAAAAAATTTAAAAAACAAAAATTGAAAATAAAATGTTTGAAATAAACGCAGCTAAATCTAAATTATTACGATCAATAAATTATTATCTCTTAGAAAGAGCTAGCAAGCATAGAGCCATAATTATGTAACATGTGAAATGTTAAAAAAATTTAAAAAAAATAATGGATTGATGGCCTTATGATAAAGGGTTCTGCTCCTGACTGTGGCAGAGCTACACGTTGAGATTTCGAGTCTACACTTCACCCTTTATGGCGAGGAAGTGGTAGTAACAAAATCATAAAACACTTTACAGATATCATTTACACACTAAAAGGCTGTTAAGAATTGATAAAAATTAACGTTTATACACCCCATAGGGCCGTTACCACACGTAAAAATAAGAATAAGAAGAGAGAATAAATTAATTCATTTGGGAAAGAATTCAAACGGTTACACATGTTCTGTTCGATTTCAAACTGGGCATTTAAGTAATTATTTGTAATAAATCTTATATCCGTACGTTGTACGTACAGAAGCTCATTAATGTCAAAATCAATTAGCTGGCAACCTCATCTGCGCCATAAATTCATTTCGTACTGATACACTAATAGCGAGTAGTAATTTGAGAACGGGTCACTTTATTGACAGTTTCCAAACCAATTAAGCTCCTATTACCAAATAGGGAATTTTCATTAGCGTAACTGGGCAAAGTAATCGAATTAATCTGAATTACAAATTCCGAATTCAAACTGGAATTCCCATTTACAACCCCAAAACAACCAATCACAAATCGTCTCTTGTAGACCACAATATACTGCTAAAACGTTCTTTGAAAGGAAAAAGGAAAATTATTTTCATTTTCTAGTTTCTATTAAAGTACTTGAAGTCCACGTTGACTTTCTGAATCGAACAAAATTTGAAATCAGTGCTAGAGTGTGTTAAAAAGTGTTATAGAAGATTAGAATAAGGTGAACTGTTCCATAGTGGTATTTTTATCTTATTTTCAGTGCTAAATCGAATCATTATATGACGACAACATTGTTTTTTTTACATTCACCATTGCCAAAACGTTTAAAGCTTTATTTGTTGTAACGTACAGCAGTGAAAAGGCGTTAGACATCATAATTTATTCTTTTTCTTTGCTTTTTCAAAAGTCTGAGAATAGGACAAAATTCCGTTATTGAGAACTAAGAATACATGTTTTCGATTTTTTTAACATAAACAGCTACAAATATAATTTGTAAGTATACAATGTGTTAATTTCCGTTGATATGCAACCAGGAACCTTACTGATCTTGAAAAGTAGCAAATTTGCAAAACATTTCTGCAAAAAAAAGAAACTTTCATGAACATAATTATCCTTAATTTTTTTTTTTTGCTTAATGTAAGATATAATGTTGAGATAACTAAAACAAGAAATATGTGCAACGTGCTTCAAAGTTTCTGCTAAAGCTTCTGTCAGAGATTTGTTCTTTTATATTTCCTGAAGAAAACAAAGTTCAAAAAGAAGTTTCAAAAGAATATCGTAAAGCAGTTCGTTAATCTTAATTACATTTTCATTTAAATTTAAATTGGCCCCAGTTCTCTAACTATGTAGCCTAGTGTTGCCAAGTCCATTTATTTTATTATCCACGGAGCATACTGCAGAAAATGTTCAAATAACATACTATTCTGGAAGGCATTGTATACAGGCCATAAAATGGTTCCTTTTCACCAAGAAGACAAAGACTAAGTGTTATTTATATGAACACAATAACATAGGATTTTAAATATTATTTTGATAATGTTTCGTTTTTTATAATTTAGCAACGACAAAATTGTTGCATGGAATTATTAGACAATGTGATATTCTTTACGGTATTGCCACATATAACAATGCTCGTGGATTTGTGGAAACTCACCAAAGTGAACCTAAAATTTATGTCTCAAAACTACCTTACGCAAAGTTTTAATACAAATTTTTATATCTAGAAAACAATCGTGGTCAAAAGTAAATCATAGCCTCTCTCATTTAGGATCAATCAATTTAACATTAAAACTGCATAAAACGTAATGATACCCAGTTCTGAAACGTAAAATTATCTCGCCAAAGCAATTGTTTCCACTGGTAATTAATCATGATCTATTTTTCCAATTCGCCGCTTCGCTGCAACCATATTTAACTCAGTTGATCCAGCAATTCACGATAGCTCTTTTTTTTTTCGAAATATGAAATTACCTTGAAACTATAAGCGCCTACATAAGTGATTAATCGCAATGGTTCGCAATAACCGTATTTCATGTCACGCCAAACGAACTTACTCACTCATTAAGGCGCAAATATAAACATTAACCGTCCGAAAAGTCGTAAGTTTTATTTATAAATCCGCAACTTTCCAAGCATGCTGCAGCAGCACCAGCTCCGCCGAAACCTTACGGCAAGCCGAGCATCGCGTTATGTTGGTCATCCGTTACGTAAAGAAGAGAATCCAGAGTCCGTTAAGGATTTTTCGAAATAAACCGAGACGGCCGACACGATAGACGGGTCTCTGGGCAGCCTTGATGCGAGGGGATTTCGTAAAACCCGCCAACAATTGCGAAAATAGTATTCTGGAGTTAGTAATTTTAGAAGCCCCCGACTAAGTGCACCAATAATACACATATTTTGTATTATCTACATTTTTGAATTCGCGCCAAGAACCTTTTACGCTTTTCCGAGACCATTGAGTAAACGTCTCTGGATTATATACAATCTATACCGTAATATCTAGACGTTATAATGCGGTTTTATAAACAATAATACGAGTGAGTGTAATATTTATATTTAACGAAACCTCAATTACAATGCGTATTAGTGAATTGTCAGATTTATAGTTTATGTTATTGTTGCAAATGACATAAAAATTACATTTTTTCTTCAAAATCAAAATTTAATCGTTTCCGCTGTACAAAAGTATTCTTTCGAATAATTATTTTAAACATTAGTATTTAAATCAAAATCCAACCAAAGATTGACTTACACCAATCCATGTTGATGCTAATATTCGATATGTCACAGACGTGCTGATGTCGGCCAATCGCTATTACTCATTTTCATTCAGTTGAGTAGGGAATTCTGCGCACTTCTAGGACTTTCCTTCGTCGACACGATCATTCACTTTTCCCTTCCGTCCGTCTACGAAACGCTAAGGCACGCGAAAAATTCCGCACACCCTCGAAATTCGCGACGCGTAGTGCATAATTTTATTATTAAACGGTCCGCTATTGTATCCGTATTTTTATTGTTAATAATCGTGTTGATATTATACGGTATGTATGGTGGTTAGAGTTTGTAGAGTTCGCGCTATAGTGCAGATGCCGTTCACTGATCTACGTTTTCCGTAATAGGCGTCGCGACGTCGGAAATAGCCGCCTTGGACGCCCTCTCCACTTACTACTTAGGTATATTCTGAATTTGGATGTGGTTGTAACTCGAGATTGAACCATATTTGGAACTACACGATCTTGCGGCGCGCTGGGTTATTATTAAACCGTCCGACAGACGATTTCTTCTGCTCTGCTGCTGCTGTTGGCTGATGCCGGCGCGCGAGCTTATTTCTCAACACGGAATTATATTTCATTTCCGCTCGTTCATCATTCAAGTGAAGATCTTCGGCACACGCCTTTCTGCCGTTGCTCGAATGCAAGATGTGTTTTTTTTAATATTAAAATGTACTAAATAAGGAAATTCTTAGCTTCCGCTATTTTTGGACGATGTAGAAAATTGATTGTAATTGTAATTCTTCCACTCCCGGAAAATTAATTATTATTTTAAAACATTTTCTTGCAATTTAACTTATAGATATGAAAAGAATTGCCATTTCCAATAAACTTTTCCAGAATTAAACAAGCAAATTTATATCGTTTAAATCGTTCAATTATTTGAAAATATTGCTCATACGTGACCTTGTATCAGTATAACTTTCACATTTTTATTCTATTTTTATCGTCAAAATGGGTTCCATAACAAGATTGTGCAGAAATGAACAGTACATTACTTACCAATTAATTTTCACAAATATAGTGCTTTTCTAGTTCATACCTCATTTGCATTAATTTGTCTAATTTTTTTAGATTTAAACGTAATAAATTGAATTTAATATGGAAAGTACAAGAAAACTTGGATGCCTAACTGTACATAATTAAATAATATTATCCAAATGATCACCGTACGTTTACTATAAAGTTAAATTTCAAATTTCTGTTCGTTGATCAGATCTGGAGTCAAAATATTATCCCCACCCCGTAAAAAAACCTCTACAAAAAGTATTTTTCTTGTCAAATTATTGACAAATACGAACAAAATTTACTGACGACAAAATACAAACTCAAAAAAAAATAAGAAGGAAAGGATTCGGTTAATTATCAAATAATGGTAATGAAGTAAATAATAAATGAAAGGAATTATTCAAAGGCAAAAGCAGCAAATTTTGGGCAACGCCTAATTTCTAATTGTTCTTTTAGCAAAGTGATAAACATGCAATTTGAATATAATATATAGAAAAAATCGAGATTTATTTAAATATTCTTTTTTTATTAAATTCGTGCGTTTCGCCCAATCGAAGCATTTCTGCGAAGGTTGTTCTATAAAAGCAGATCTATTTAAGCATGCTTAGTTAATACGACCAAAAAAACAAATATAAAGTATGTTGTAGATTTTGTACAAATTTAACTTTTTTTGCCAGAAGTAAGACGCAAAAAACTAGCATTTCTTGGTAGCAATCCAAAGATAAAAACTACATGAAAAATAGCATAAAATAATTTTCAAAACAAGAACGCATTAATATGTTGCCTTTCACATAAAAATAGTTTCTTTACGGTAGAAATAAAGGCACTGGGAAATTTATAGGCGCCCGCTCAGTCAGCTGAATATTTTTTAAAGCCTGTATGTGTAACATAATAGAAATACCTACAACCAATTATATAAAAATAACTATTATTATTTCGGTAACGTGGAATGGCAGCCAACTTTTTCGCTTGAAATCTCGACTTCCACATATACGCTAATTAATTGTGCCGTATAATAACCCAATAACAAGTTCTTATGACTAGTAAAAATATCGAAAAAGAAACGGGCGTTGAATATAAAACGCTTTTAAAGATATTTAAACGTTTTAAGTTACATAAATATAATGCACGCAAGATTGTTCGTGGCTGTACTTTTGAGTCCATTTCGCTTTGTCTCATTATTGCTTCTAAAACGAGATTAATTACATTTAGCGGGTCCCTTTGCTAAAGTTCTTTTTTAATTGCAAATTATTCTGAAAAACTTCTACCGAGACTTTGTCGTATGTCTGATGCAGTTTTGCCAGTCCGTTTGGCATTCCCAGTTTTCCAAAGGGTTTCCTCTAAATATTTTCTCGAGATAGAGTCGTAAGCTCTAAAGCTTAAAATCTATGAAGAGCAGTCCTAGGTTTTGTTCATAACTTTTGCGCTGTATCGTTTTCAAGGTAAATATTCTTCTCTAAAGCCTCCTGAATAATCTGCCACTACCTTGTCATCATGTTTCCCTAATCTCTTGTGTATAAGTTTTATTGGTGCCTTACATATTACATCCAGCAAAGACATCGCTCTGTAATTCTCACATTCCTTTCTTCGGAATAAGATATATCACCGCATTGTTCCATTATTCTGATATTTTCTCCTCCTTCCATACTCTTCAATTACTTGCTACTTTATACAAATCGAAAAACACTTTCTTATAGCAAGGAACGTAAACGTGAATAAAATACATTAGTTATAATTCCAAAAGCTTCATTACAATCCTATTCACGACGTTCTTTTAGGTATTCAATATATCGATAATAACGACTCGATACTCCAGTGGTAAAAAGGTCCGTTTTTCACTATAGCAGCGTTAGAAGTGATGACTTCATCACTTCAATTTCTCTAATAGTTACGGCAAGGAGTAAGTAGCTGTTATCCCTTGTAAGAAGGGAAAACAGCTACTACAGAAAGGAATTTTGCCTTCTGGAAATTACGAGAGGTGACCTAAAAGAACGAATAATTGCCTCTAAAATTATCACCGTCATGGTTCAAAAATACATTCGTATAAACTTCCCATGTATTTTAACTTTAGATACCATGAAACTGCGTATCAAATTTTAATTAAATTTGACAAAATTGTATGGTATAAGTACATGTGAAATATTATTGCCAACTCATAGCCATTTATTTTTGTAAGCAGTGGTGAATGTTCAAAAATACGCCACTTTCCAGGAAATATTTACGTACGCTTTAAATTAAGTGCAATATAGTAATAAATGTTTTAAACATAATTGTGCAATAACAATTCGAAAGCACGACTGCATGCGTTGAACGATATAACGTTGTCAACGTTTCGATGAATTCTCGCTGGTTGTTTGCCGTTATAGTTTATAATGTTATTATTTATAGTTTCAATGATTGAAACATATGTACTTATTTTCTAGTAATCACGTTGCAAAGGTTTCTGTCGAATTTTTCCTTTGTTAAACGCAACTTTCATGACAAAATTTTCCAGGTTCGCTTCGAGTTAAAATGGAAAAATGCAAGAATTTTGTTCGTCGAATCCTAACAGGGTAGATGTTGTTTATGCTCAAATTAGGCAATGGCAGAATTCTGAAAAATATAAAAATTGGTGTACATGAGTTCGTTGTTTTATTATTTATTTTTTGACAACAAACAATATTTTTTTGTTACAACGAAGAATCTCATGACGTATACATAAGTGAAAATTAAGCCTTTGAGTGACGCAAATATTAAAACTAATGGATTCTTAAATTTATTGTTACTTTTCAAATATTGGTATTAGTTTTTTATAAAGTTTATAATATTATGTTTATCAAAAGTAAATTCGTTAACAGCATTTTTGTTCTTTGTTGTTTTGTGCGTATTAGTTCCGGACACTTCCCAGCCTGTAATTCCCTTGAGCCGTTCGTGTATTTTTTAAGGAAATTATATTATGCGGATATTTTAACTTACTTGATAGATGTTGCATTGTCTGCCCCATAAGCCATTTAGTTACACCCTACTTGCAGTAATAACATCTTCAAATCATCTTTCGTAGGTTCGTTTAAATTAAAACGGTCTTAATAATTTAGCGTGTTGGCATTCGTTGTATACATCCATTTATTACATATCTACATGTATACATTCAAAGACCTACATCAACCGCGTTTGCATATAGCGGCATTAACTTCAATTATACATCGCGCATATACCTCCGCATGCGTCTTTAATACGCAACCATCAAGAGACGTTTCCAGGATTTGTTCCTCAATTAACGGCAACATTAAGGAAGGCATGCATTACACAATGTTGTTTAGTTTATCCACCGTGTGTTTGCACGGAAAACGTTAACGTCTTCCTTCTAGCTGGTGCGTATGCGCGTGGTGTGGCGTTTTGTAACTCTATATTTACGAAGCGTTCGCGCTGCTAGAGTACCTTACATACATGTATAACGACTGGCGACGGCCAGCGCTAGTTCAAATGCAAAACAAATTGGAGCGTCTATTTATACGTTGTACGAAATGAACTAATGCCTCTTTGATGGAATTGCTAAAACTATTTTTAACGCTTTTTTTTCACCGTTCCGCTACATGTGCGCGCGAACGCCATATGCTAGCATGGGCCTTCTCGTTCTTCTCCTTCGAAGTTATTATTCCCCGTTAGATTTATTTCGGGGAAGGCGTTACGTTGCCTACGAGGAATTCGTTTTCCACCTTCTGGTCTTCGTAAAAGCACGCATGCACATTTACACGTACGTGTAAGTGGTCAGGATAATTTAAAACATTTCCAGATGGTTGAGCTTAAGTGCCTATAAGTCACTTTCAAATTACTATTAGACATTAAAATTTACATTCCGCTTGCGAAGAATAAGGTATTCAAATATACCATTCGACAGCTTAAGCGTTTCCTCCTTCGTTGTATTACCAAATAAGTAAATAAATAAAATTTGTTCGGCAATTACTTCGGCTCTTGGCAATATATTAGACCATTAAATTTTAACATTTTTCTCCCATAAAACTTGTTTTCACCTTTCAGCCAATTTTTACTTCAACAAATTAACGCATTTCAGCTACTGGAAACTCATTTGCTCAAATTTACGCACTACTAATAAGATAATCCAGCATATTGCTTGCCAGTTTTTCTACTTTCCACTCTACACTCTATATTACGTAAACAACGATCGTTTTGCATAATTTCTTCCTTCAATGAACTGCTCAATATTTGACATTTACTTAAATGGTACATATTCAAATTTTCACCTCGTATACTAAGCATGTGTAAAAGAGTTCGAAAATCCGGTAACAATAGACCAACGAACAAAAAAAAAATCAGGCGACATATTTTTAATGGCGATTGCATTATAGAGAAAGCATAAAGATAATCTAAACAGATTGCGCCGACGAAAAAGTAAGAAAAAAGCGGAACACTAATACGTATAGTACTCCATCAAGTCTTCGCCCACGTCCCCTTCTGCATGTGGCCGGTCTCTGGAAGTGTTAAAAACTATTCGAAAGCTGCTATAACAGAGGTAGCCAGCGGTTCGAGAGACCGTAGCCAGTTCGAAGTATCGAAAGCAATAAAGGACGCCACAAACGCGCCAAGTGATGCTTCATATGGACATATCCTCTATTGTGGGCCGAAACGGTACAAGCGTTCGGCGTAGGCAATATCGCCATTGTGCCCAAAAGTGGTGCAAGCTATTTCAATTTGAAATTAATAATCTATGTACATGGGGACTGAACTGTTGGCTGCTGCGCGTCGCCAATGCGGACGCGATTGTGTTACGTTAAAGGGGGATGCATAAATCTCGTTTCTTTTTATGATTTGTCAGTAATGAATACATATACGTATATGTGTACGTCTTGCTTGAAAATTATAGCAAGTCGAGCGACTGAGCTGAACATTTCGCCATTGTCAATCGAATAAGATGATAAATTACCATAAAGGAAACGTAAATAAACTCATATCTTTTAGTGGTTTGAAGGAAATTTAAAATCCATGAAGGGTAAAGTATGATCAACATTCAGCATTGAACACCAAATTTTGCCCACGCAGAAAACACTATATTTTTTCTTAGCCACACTTTGAAAAATTTACCTTTACGAAGAAGAGGTGATACAAACGAAATATTAAAACGATCCTGAAATTATGAGCCAACATATTGGATACTCTCTTCCAATAAAAGCGTACACTCGAGAATTTCCATTTTCTTGCATATATGTGCGCTAATGCTTTGGCATTGAGCCATTCTCTGGCATACAATTTTTTTTTTTAAGATCATCACATAGCTCTCCTTGACTACTTCTTAAAACACCTTTTATAGACGATAAATATAAAACTTTTTATAATAAATTGTTTTTGCTTTCATGTTTTTTAAACGTAGCCTTCTTTTCTAAATATGCTTTAACAATAAAACTCTTAATGTGAATCACTTATACGCATTTACTTCAAAATCACGCTGCCCATTTTAACTAACAAACAAGATAGCCTTAAATACATTATTTGTATATTATTGCATCCGATATAAATTGTTGCATTTCAACTTATTCTCGGCTCAGTTCGGCCTAATGCCTGCCTCTTCATAGGAAAGGGTATTAAAGTTGTCGCGCGAACTAAGTATGGCTAATAATAAGGGCGATAAATCACGACGACGCTGGTTGGAAGATTTATGGATATGACAAACTCTGCATCGAACGTGGTGTGCGCATTTCATTTATTTCTCTTCCTAGTTTGTACACTGAACGCACATACATACCAGGTGTGTCGGTAATTCCTTTCCGGTTTTTCCGGC
>LR737381.1:33369728-33400572 GCA_902655005.2 Marronus borbonicus | reverse complement strand
TTAGCGAAAAAACCGGAAAAGAATTACCGACACACCTGGTACATCTAAATGAATATTACAGATTATGCGGTTATGTTAGAGGCATGTATATAGGTAATATTGTGATTTACATTGTAAGTTGGATGAAAGTTGTATGTAAAAATAAATTACAATAAATGCAAGAGCGGTACTCGAAGATTTTTGCTTATTCTGGCTTTTATATCCTAACTACTAATTAAATGCTTTAATGGATGATTACAATACTGAATATAAACTATCCAAAAACATATAGCAAGAGTGGCAAAGCCAAAATTTTTTGAGAAGTGAATACTTACTGAAGGAATATGTCAAATTTCTGCTAAATTTAAGATTTTAACATTAGGAAGTAAAGTATATAAGCATAAAGTAACATGGGAACACTGGCAACCCGACGGACATGGCAAGCTAGTAGGCTTCGCAGTACCAAACTTCGTTAATCCAACCCTGTAAGAAATACATGTTTCTCTCGCTTAATTGCTCGGTTAACCTCATTCCTAAGAGCTTTGTAATATGTAACGACTAAGAATCCAATGTGGCTGAAGTTTTCAAAAGTACATTTCAGTGCATACGCGCAGATTATTTTTAATGAGCACCACCATCTTCATGTTGAAACTTGAAACTTTTCAGATTACCCTCGCAGCATGCTGAATTGATAGACGAAATTTCATTTTCGTCATGTACCTGGCTGCTTTTTCAGTGAAATCCTTGTATTTCGTTACAATTACAAATTTATTGATGATACTGAGATGATTTCGTCCTTGTATTGAATTTCAATCAATAATTATTAAAAAAAAGACCAACCTAATTATATGTAGAGTTTTATGGCATAAAATCTAAATCTTTTAGTTCGCAAAACCTCGACAATCTAGTTCAATTTTACATCTTTCTTATCTTTATTACAAGTCAGAGTAGACAGATCTTCTAATCACATCGGATCTAACGAAAAAGTCTTTTTAACGACGGCTACATAATCTAACATCAATACATCAAGAAGCGTTAACCTACGAAACTGGAGACGTATGAATTCCACGAGACATACAGATATGTGATGAATGTAAAAACATCCAACACATACATACTTATTGTCAGACGTGGAGAAGGATAAATTACGCTTCGAAAATTGAAAGCATTTGTCGTGGTTAAATACATCAAGTCAAATTGAGCTCCTCCATCCAATCAATCAATCAGTCTCTGTTCGCCGTCAACCCTAAACGTTAATTTATAAATCACGTGTCATAATGTGCTTTCCATCTCATTTATAGCATGTTTATGTGCTTACCGTGGTCGAAATGAAGAAGCGTTTTCTTTCCCAACGCGTTTATACTTCTAGTCATCGTTACAAAATTACGTACAGGTACATTACGTCATGTCAATGTTCGTCTTTTGATAGATACAAGTCTATCTTACATGTAAGAGGATTATAAATAGGCAAGTACCTTTAGGTATTACTACGCAAAATATTCGAGAGATGTACTTGAACAGGGTTGGATGCAATGGGCATGTATGTATATACAGCTTAGTGCTAAACGAGAAAATGTTTGAGACCAATGAGAAAGCATTCGTTGAAAGGTATTGGTAGTATCTGAAAGTCCTGATAAAGCTGCTAATTGTCGCTTTTTTAATCTCACATCCTCCAGCACTAAACACTTCTGACAATTTATATATAGGCGACTTTGAAGGACCTGCTCAAATTTAGAAATTTGTGTATCTGATTGTACCTTTTTACGACCCCGAAGTAAAGGAAAATAGTTGAAATTGAAGAGTTATTTTTTTTTTGTTATTTTGATCATCGTTCCACACGTAAAACGACGTGACAGACGACAACATTTATATTTATTTTACTAAGACAATAAATCAAAATGCTATTAGCATATGCAGCATATACGTGACAGTAACTTACATAATTTTTTATAGACAAAAATATAATTTAAATTCGAAAATCTGCAATATGTTATTAACAAGGAAACAAGATTTCCTAGATATATAATTTTTATCATAACATTTACATTTATACAAAAAAAAATGATAGATGTTTCCGCAATTATTTCGCAGAAATAAAGCCATCGCACGGTCATTGTTGAGACTGGACGACCTTTGAAAGTTAAACTATATTAACATTTTTTTACGCTATATAATTTGTGTACATATGTATATTTTATTTAACTAGAAGAGATGCGTATGGAAGATGCCATTGCTAAAGTTATTTTTGACTAATGTACTTAATATACGTGCATTATTTATATAACTTGGAATAAGAAAAATGGTTAGCGACCGGAAAATCAAATTTTAAATTTTTTAAAGTAAAAAAATATTTATTGAAATAATTTCTTTATTTTATTTTATAATTTTTCAACTATACCAGTATCTATTTATTCAGTTATTTACCTCAATAATACTTAAAGAATAGAAAAAATACACAGTGAGGCCCTCAAGTCTACTAACGTACGAATGATAGAAGCTAACGCTTTTATTTTTCCTGAACTGGCTTCTGGTGCTGTCGATTGCTTAATGTCATTGTTATTTTTGTATCAGTGGAAGAGATGCCAAGTTCTTTGTTTTAAATAGAACGCTCTGTATATTTTACGTTGTTTACTTAGCCGAACATTTTTCTATCTTTCGTATCCCAACTAAAAAATGTTCAACCCTGCAAAGTAGGCGTTTGTTTCTGTTACGACTAGAGTGGCGATATTGCGTGCAATTTGTCATTGGCGTTACGTTCGGTGGCAGGCTAAGTCTCGCATGTGTGTAACCCGCCACGTAGGAGAGAGCGATTTACAACGAACAATTTAGAAAAATATATCATATTACAATCGTATCGAAAACGTACTTGGCGGTTAAGAAAATATAACTTTAAATTTATCTACGCCACTGCATATACCCGCTCGACGCTTGGATGACTAACACTCGCACCGAACGTCCTCACTCTAGTTATCACTTCATCGTTTTTCTGTATTCGGAAATAGGGGCTAAATCTGGTGAATATTGTGGGTGCGGAACTTAACTCGTAGAATTTTGCCATCGCGACAGCACCAAGCGTGCACGCGTGCATTGTAATAATAACAAAAATAAACTTAGATTGCTAACAAACTCCATCCGTGAACACGCTGTAAATTATAGTTGGAAATATTTAACCAAATCCTTCTTTACAACGGCCTTAGAAAGCTTTGAAATGGCAAGATATGAGGAGGTGGTAGAAAAATTTAACCCAAGCCAGTTAATCCTCGGTTAGCAACACTTTTTGACGATATATGCTATGAAGTTGAAAATCTTTGAAATACTGTTTCGGCTATAAAAAATTACTAAAAAAACGCGTTGTACTAATAGGTTATTAGATTCTGGATCATAGATCATAAGTCAAAGATTTAAGAAAATTTGCACAAAATTAACGGTAACACTAATTGCTTGTTGGGCAGAATGAAACTTGTTTGTGGAAGAAGAATTAACGAGGGTCCCTAAACCTCGAAAAATAGAAGAGAAGGTGTAATCTCTGATAGAAACAAACAATAAAAACACCATAATTAACCAATAGAAACCTACACGTCTACTGAAAGCAGAAAGCTTTCGAATTTTTTCAACAACAAGGTATTACGAAATCGTTCAAGTATCCTTGACAAATATAAAGCAATCAATAGACGACAATTATTACTTCATAACAAATAGGTAATAAATCCGTATTGAATTTTAACGGAATAAGTGACACAACGGCTAACATGTTAAAGTAGCCTAAGCACCATTTCACTAGATGATAAATCATCTAAAGCTGTCATAATCAGGTGATAATTTTAATAGATATATTCCTATAAATAAATCTACGCTATATACGCCATTAATCCCATAATAAATATATGTACGTATGTAACTTTTTGTGGTTTTAAACACAAAGCCCGTTTCCAAAGGCAGTTAATTTACGACTATAAATTCTTGTTTATATTATTACTGGTTAGACGGCGTTGGCTATGCACGCACCGACCGAAACACGTAGGTGTCGCGTTCGATTATTTTTTGAATTCCTGCTAGGGATAGAATTATTAACGGCAACATAGGCAATTGTTATTAACATATGGATGCCGTATTCACCTTATTGGTTTTTGTAATAATGTTGAAATTTATATAAAGTGCTATCGAATTTCCAAATTAGTTATTTGTCGTTTAAAAGGAAAATTGATACCCATATAAGTAGTTTTGTAGTAATTTCTATTCTGCGGCTCTAGTGATATTTCCGTAGATAAGTGGTAGTTATCGTTAAAATAAGAAAAAACCATCCAACTGTATAAAAAATATTTATTGTTGCTTACTATAGGGCTTTTTCTCTTTTTAACTTGAAAATAAATGAAAATCGAATAAGAACGTATGAGTTTTTTACATTATTTTCAGGTGTACAATACACTCTTGGCTCCGGCTCACGCTGTATTTTTCCAAAAAGTCTCGCTATTCCTTCACTATTTATTTCCGGTATCAATTATGCAAAATAATTGAATAATCTCCCCCACGGATCTCTCCGGTACTGATCTTAACTTATCCGAGAAGAAACAAAATTAGCTGAAAAAAATGGGAATATCCCTTAATGGGGTGGTAGACACAACTAGTTGCAACTAGTGAAAATCAAACAAGCTAAAATCTAAATTGCCCTTCCTCATTCTTCAACAATGCTTTTTTTATTTCAAAAACATTCGCTTAACAAAATTTCGAAATAATATTGAGTTACTGGCGTAAATGTGAGCAATATTTATGTTCTATCACTAACGCTTTGTCTAATATTCTTATTTATGATATTTCATGGATGTTTGCGCAAGAGCATAAATGACAATTTATACCATGCAGGCACACACCATGCGGTCCCACGCGGAAGAATGTACACCGAATGAGTTTCCTAACAGCTTTATTATTATATACATCAGAAGCGTACCATAAAATGGAATTAACTCAATATATTTTATTTCTGCACTTAACGCTTTAGTTGTTAGGAAAGGAGAAGTATTTTAAAAAGAAACTGCGTTAAGTAAGATCTAATTTAAGAAGGTCGCTTTAATATATTATTATCGATGTATCTTTTACTGGAGAAAAAATATTCTAAACATAAAAAATATGCAATTACCATCTTTTTGTTGTTAAAAAAAAAAAAATAAACGAAATTGATGAACTAAAGGTATTTGCTTATTTTTCGATTCAAGAGCCGACTTAATTCTAATAAATCATAAAGGTAAATCAAATATTCTCACAAGTCTATATGCCTTCCTTGCATTCGTTTAATTAATGGTTGATGTGGTAATAATTCAACCTAAGAGCTGCTAATTTACATAGCCGTGTTTACTTTAAGAAACTTCGTTAAAGTATTTTAATTCATACCGCATTCTAGATAATTTTAGTATGCTCCCATTTTCTTATTGTGCACTGATTACCGCAGCGCTTTATTCATATAACAACATATAAAACATATAATTACTATGATAACACGTTGAAAACGTGTAAAATTGTCAAGCAGATCGCATTGCTCCACATTGTGAAACGGTAACAGGAAGCGACTGCATCCAATATGCACAGACGCATTTCGCCGTCATCATTTACATAGAAGATAATGGTGCTTTATACATTAATGGGTACTCTCATCAACACATGTTACCATCCATTCCATTCGTAGCAGGTTATCCAGTTTGAACCTCGTTGTATGGGTAACTTGTGTGTTTCTTAAGATGCAAGGATGGTTAAATGGCTCTGTTTTAAGAGCTGATTGAATGTTTCAGCATATAAATTCTGTACACCTCTTATTAATATTTGTTACTAACAATAAATACCTCCTCCGTCATGCCACTAAAGTACAGTATTGTATTATCCAAGCATTAAACCAACCACATAGGTGTTTCTGTAACTGAAGTAACAAACAAAGCACATACATGCGTTGAACGGTCAAAAGACGCGTATAATACGATTTAAGCCAACGTTGCCTGCTTTATCTAGTTTGTATGTTCCCTTTAAAGGTAAATCCCTAATGGAATGCGCGTCTGTAAGTTTTTTGGGAATGACTGTGGATGCACGTCTTAAATGGGAAGAACACTGCGATGAGTTGGGGCGTAGATTGTCCACGGGATTATACGGCATACGACAATTGCAAAAAAGTGTTGATTTAGATTCTGTCAGAATGTTTTACTTCGCTTATATCGAATCAAGGATGCGATACGGCCTAATCTTCTGGGGTTCTTCAAAGAAGGCCAATGACTTATTTGTCCTTCAGAAGAGGGTGGGGGTCTCTCAAGTAACTTCATGCAGGCCTTGCTTTAGGCAATTAAATATATTCCCTCTACCCTCATTGTAGATTCTGGAGATCCTACTGTTCTACAAGAAAAACGAGCGAAAATTTATCCTTAACCGAGATGTGTATGATGCGATGGCCACTCGTGGCTCGCGTAATTTGAACGTGCCTCGACATAGGACAACTCTATTTGAGGGGAATCCTCACTATAGAGCCATTCAATATTATAACAGGCTTGCACTTGATCTCAAAGCCTGCGTAACACTTCGCCAGTTTAAAGGTAAACTCAGGGTATATCTGCGTGACAAATTGTTTTATAGTGTGGCCGAGTTTCTCAGTAGCTAACACTATTATTTCATGTTGTATTTTGTCCACATGCGGGTTTCCTTATTTTACTTATTTAAACTTTTTATTTATACAAATATTTTATTTACACTAAAGTTTTATTTATATCTTTATCTTTTATTACTTTATTATTTTGTGTATTATTATTCAACTTAGATTTTACCTTTTGTACTTGACGATGTCTCTGTTTTTTTTAAACTAACGACAAATAAACATTACATTGTTGCTATTTATCTGAGGTCTTCATTTCGTGAGCCAGGCCGATAGTTGTTCCATGGGGGCTTGCATTCGCCTTGTAAAAGAACTTAAAAATCATTTGGAAATAAAGAATAGGAAACATTCGTATAGCGAAGGAATAGAATCTTATCGAAGGTTTTAAGATTAGAGGAACTTCAACGTACATTGCTTAATAGAATCCCTACTTACAATGTAACATCGATCAACATGCTAACTAATGTAAAGATTATAATTTTCTTGTCTTTCTGCTCTTTGTATGTAGACGTATGTATAAAACATGTAACACATCATACATCATCCAGACCATTAAAATACATAGGTACCAAATAAACATACGAATATAGATAATTGCGAGGACGTATATTCCAATATCTCTAAGTATAATTAAAGATTTCCATAAATTGAGGTAAAACTCGGGGGAAAATAATATACATGAAATTTTCGCGTAGTCGGGCTTACAGACTATTATACATATACATATATACATATGTAAATAAGTGTAATTTCCTAACCTTGAATTATTACCTGCATTCTCTCCGTCATTAACGTGCCGGAAAATCATCGATAATTGCTTCGCTGCGTCTCCCTTAAGTCTCTATATACGTAGATTTAGATATGTAAACATAGTAATTACAACAACGGCGCTTTCCTTTAGCTGCATCCTCCATATCTCTCTAAATGTGCATCTACCATACGTATCTGCTACCAATCGGTGATCTAATTACAATCTCATTTTGGATTTTTCGTAGAATCGAAGATTTCCTTTTAATGTGGCTGTGACTATTATGTAATGACATCCTAGTTCCCACTCGATAGATGTTATAGTATGCATAAGGCGGGAGATCATTAAGAATTCAATGGCTATAAAAAAGCAAATAGCTCCTTTTTCGTATCGTATCTTATAGAATTGCTCTTATTACGGAACGATTCAAATACAAGCGAAATTACCTATGTTTCCTCTTATTACTTCTGGAACTCTTTTATTATTAAATTATTATAATTATTAGAACGCCGTAATTCTTTATTATTGTTATTTTCTCGTTACCCCCAACTCAAAATTTGAAACCATTAAATTCACAGTAGAAGAAGAAGTGAACAATCAACTTCCGTTCCTAGATTGTTTAGTGATTAAAAATAATAATAAACTGGAAATTTACATCTATAGAAAGGAAACCAATACTAATAGGTACGTTATGAGCGATTCTAACCACTGTGGACAACACAAAATGGCCGCGATTAGCTTCTTAATTAATAGACTAGTTAAATTCCCTCTAAGTAGAAGTAGATTTAACAGAGAACTTAAATTCATAAAAAACGTAGCTATTTATAACGGTTACTCTTCTATAGAAGTCGATCGCATGCTTAAGAAAGTCCAACATAGGCTTTACGTAAGAAATTCCACGACCTTAACCCCGGTAGAAACTAATAGTAAGAAATTCGTGAAACTCCCCTTTCACGGCATAGCGAGAGGCGTCGGCAAGGTTTTGAAAAGTCAAGATATGAACGTATGCTTTGGTTCGCGCAACACACTTAAAAATCTTCTCGGTAATCCTAAAGATAAACCGAAAATGGAAGAAAGGTCGCGAATTTGTAAAATTTCATGTAGTGACTGTCATACAGCCTATATTTGTCAAACAAAAAGAGCGAAAGGCACCAGATTTAAAGAACATATAAGGAATTATCGCTACGGCTGATTGGACGCGTCGAGTGTAGCACAACATATAAATGAAACCGGGCATAGTATTAAATTAGAAGACTTAAAATTGATTAAAAACGTAACGTCGCCGCGAGAATTAGACGCGTACGAGACAGTTTACATAAAAAGTAATAAAACTCTGATGAACAGAGAAAACGGACCGTTGTCGTACTCTGTCCTTTCTGACCTTTTGCAGTAGGCTGGCACTTGTTTATATTTTGGGTCAAAAAAGAAATCTTCCCGTCTATCTGGCCGTGTTTTTCGCATATTCGTAGTTTAAGACGCACAGAGGGTAGAATAGGCACTTGTAAAACAATATCTCTTCTCGGAAGAAGGATAGTTCACGCATGTTATTTTTCGCACGTCGTAGCTTCAAGGCGTGCAGGAGGTAGAAATAGGCACTTGTAAAGAATATCTGTTCTAAGAAGTAGGGACAGTACATGCATGTTTAGTTTTAGAAAAAGTTTCTTCTCACATCATTCGGTCACCGGTTGATGATGAGGACCATGTTTAATTTTGAGACGTACTAAGCAACTATTTTATAGATTCAAACAAAAGCAATTGGCCTTTCCTCTTCGCAAGAAAGATAAACCGAAGCAGACGACTAGCGGCTTTGTTCTTCAAACCAGGAGGACGCAACATCACTGCTCTTGCAATTTACTTAAACGTCAAACCACAAATGTGCTTCCAAAATTCAAGAACAAAAGGGCACCCTTGCTATAAACGTTAGCATTGTACGTACAACGAGCTTTCAATTATATCTACAGTAATCCACACGCAATTACTCCTAATCCACTTGCTCCGATATTCCTCGCTCGAACACGAACACGAATAACTATGAACAAAGCCCTCCCACGTATGACATTCAGCATTCTAACGTTTAACTTCTCTCGTAAAAGGCACGATATCAATTAATTCGTTGGCATTTTAAACAACAGCTTGCCGCTTTTTTCCCAAAAGCGTTGCGAGCGTGGTATGCCAACACAAACAAAACATATCTAATGCTTCAAGGAAGCCTTCTACGCGTAGCAATACGCAAACACATACACGATTATGTTTATGGTATAAGATCTGTCTTGGCACGTCCATATACCTACGTGAAACATCATTCTGTTTGTCAACAATAATTGTCATACGCGATTTTCCTTGAAAACGCCTTGTCGATACAGCTTTTATACGCTCGAATTGGAAATTTCGGTTGGCGAAATACTTTCGAGCCATTTTTCTTGTTGCAATTTAAAAATTGAGGTTATGTCGAATGTCTATGCAAATTAAAGCCCACATTCTTTGGTAATGTTTCAGAATATGTAGGTAATAGCACGATTAAAAATGGCAACTTCGAGATTTCGCAGGTTTTATATGCTGTTCAGATAAAAATCTACATTCTGGCATCGAGGTAAGGTTTTGCATAACGATACAGTAACCTAATTTAGAAGATTATTTTAATAGTGAAAGCATATATAACAAATCAATTTGTTTGCAAACCATTAGTTAAGCTAACTAACGTACACTGCCGTTCAGTGAAGTTCGGTCATACAATAAAAATCTATTATATCACACCGTATACAATTATTAATACATAAAATTAGAAAAATATTAAGCATACACTCTTTTCTAAGCGATTAAAGCCATAAATTATTATGTAAAGTAGAAATATTGCGACAACCGCAATAAAGTCCCTTTTTCCGAGGATTTCTCGGAAGTACCGATCTTTCGAAACGGGTCGTTTGGGGATTATTAACGAACAACACATTTAGGAAATATACCGCAGTATCACTCTTGTTTATTTATCACAGGCGTAAGAATATAAATTTGCTTCATTTTACTGCTAAACGTGTGTTGGTGTGCATCTGTCGTTTTTGCGCGAATGTTTTAAGAAAATTTACTTCAAAATAGCACGTGGCAAGCCTACCGGTGTAGAAAAACGTTCACGCATTATTACGCTGTTTGAAGAAGGATATTCGGGGCGACAAATTGCTGGAAAAATAAATAAGAAGTTCAACAGTAAATGACATCATGAAGCGATATCGGACAACTGGAACTATAGAAAATCGTGTTCGTCCTGGAGCATCTAGGAGAACAACAAAAGCTGAAGATTTGAGAATTGTATTATTAAGCAAACGCAATAGAAAATTAACAGCGTCACAAATAGCAGCCGAAGTCAATCGCGGCCGTGAAGAACAAGTTTCGGCGAGTACGGTAAAACGTCGACTTCAACAAGCGGACCTTCATGGACGCATTGCCATTCGAAAACCCTTATTATGTCGGGGCAACAGAGAAAAACGGCTACAGATTGGTCGTTAGATGATCGGAAACACGTGCTTCGGAGTGACGAGTCAAAGTTTGAGGTTTTTGGGCAAAATCGACGAGTTTATGTCCGAAGATCTAAAACCGAAACTGATACCGAACTGCACTGTGCCTACAGTGAAGCAAGGGCGTAGTTCTGTGTTGGTGTGGGGATGTTTCTCCTTTGCTGGGGCGGGAGATTTATGCAGAGTGCAGGGTGTAATGAGGAAGGAAAATTATTTTGCAATACTCCAGAATCCTGCAGTGCCATCAGGATTTTTTAAGAACATTTACGGAATATTCTGCAACATGAATGGATTAATATTCCACAATCCGTTTTAACAAAACTTATCGAAAGAATGCCTAGAATAGTTCGAACGGTGATTAACAGCAAAGGAGGTTTTTTCGATGAAAAAAAAAATAATGTTCAGTATGTTATATTAGGCCAGAAGAACTTTTTGTTTATTTATTTTTGTCTTTTTTACCTGTACATACAATAAAATTGCATTTTGTTTTTAGTTTCGTTTGTTTCTGTAACCTTTTCATGTTTTTTAATAACCGACCGAACTTCTCTGAACGGCAGTGTACGTAAGAAGACTAAATTAAATTTTTGTTCTAAAATTCATCTGTATTCTTAATCTTTTGCCCGTCTGATGCGCGTTTCCTAACGTTTTAACTTTATTGTAAAATTGATGTGAGATTCATTTTTCAATTGCATGTCTTCATACAGCTTTTTTTTAATATTCAAATATTCCCGCCCACAAATTACGATTACACAGCGGCCTCCCAAAGTACCCTCCCCCCTTCCCTTCCCTCTCATTCTAACTTTTGAACGACAAAAGCGATCGTTTTCAGAAGAGGGATCGATTTCTATTTTTTGCGCAAAGTTGGCTAGGAAAAAGCGCCAAAGGGTATTCGGTGACGTCAGATTGATTCATGAATATTTTTCAGGGTGGATTGGATGTAGGGGTACCATTATCTGGTCAGTACGTTAATGCGATCTTACTCCATGTGAATTTGCCGTTTGCGGTATTGTGAAGGATGAGGTGCATCAAAGTAGACCATCGGCTCTTGGCGACTTAAAGGAAGCCATCGAAGGGGGTCTAACGTGGTGAATGCTAACAAAGAATTCTGTGCTGCCATTGTAAACGACAACGCTGTCAATTATGTGTCGACATAAAAAAAGAACACTCACAAATATTTTGACAAATAATATATATTAGATTGTATGTCTCATAATCCGTTTTTCTTTTTTATAATCTTCATATCCAGGGAAGCATAACAGCCTGTATATTGCAACATAGCACGTTTATTTTAGGATACCAATGCGTCAAAAAAAAAAAAACAGCTACATGGGATAAGATCAACTTGTACGATGGTACACGCATAATGCCAAATTTTGACAAGATTCACGTTGTATACCGCAGATGGCAGATAACAAAATCTTACTAGCAAAGAATAAACACTTAATTTGTCACTTAAGTTCGGAGAAACCATTCTTCTCAATTCCATCTCGATTCAAATGGCTCGCTTCAAATTCAAATTTGAATGTCTTCAAATTACATAAATAACTATTAACCCAAATCATCGAATTGAGAAGGAGAAGCGTTAGATGCTTTATAAGAACATATTATGCAAAGAAAATATAAATTTTGTAATGTTTAAGGAGCACAAATGTGGCGTAGTGTTGGACGGGCATAGATACGCACACGTGTGAAGTTCCCGAAAGGTAATTAACACTTAGTTGCGTCCCACGTACGCAAAGTCTTTTAAAGACTTTATTACTATCGATAGCTAACATAAGCGAAAAGGAAGGTTTGCAACTGTGTATGTACGTACACATTGCGAAATTGCAAATGAAAAAATTACTGTCCATAAATTATTGTTTATGCATGTGTTACCCATGACTTTTGAATAAACTTTACAAGTTAATAAAATTAGATCCTAATGCGATAATGCTTGAAATCGAGACCAAGGTTTTAACTTTGTTTCTCGTACATTTCCTTTTACATGCACGAATCCAATCTATTAATTTCCCTTTTTTCTTTAAAAATAACATCGATCAGTTAAAACATCTAAAGAACTTAGCAGATCTATCGGCGAATTATTTCGTTTATTTATTATAAGTACCAACGTAGCAAAAGCACAAGAACATATAGATTAATCCCCGTATTATCTCCAAGGTGTAACGAATTCGAATTCAATTAGCAAAAGCCCGTGGTACCTGCTCAACTAGTGAGAATTGATCGCTCAATTTTAATGGATTGAGGGCAGGTGCAACGTCGTATCGCAGCTATGTTAATATTTAAAACCTGTTGTGGTATGTAAGATGGATAATGCTACTTATAGATGGCAAGTTTGTATATTAGTTATTAATTCTGTATCAGATATATAGATGACAAATGACGTCATAATCTGCGCAATCTCGATTTGAATAATCTAATTAAATATTTGATTTAGAAAAAACGCCTTAACGATTTTTTTTTGTATGCTCTGTGAATAATACGGTCACACCTTATTACCGAATTGAAATTTACTTTTCTAGTATAGTATACGGGGGCGGTTCGATAAATATCTGGATTTAGCATTTTTATGTTGATAGACTTAGTCCAACGGTCCGAAAGAGGCATTTGTTTCTGGAATCATTTCATCGTTTGAGCCAAATATTTTTCCTCCAAATTATTCGGAAATTGGCAAATAATCGCTGATGATAAACCTGCAGAATATGGTGGGTGCGGAGCAATTTCGTATTCTAACTTCTTTCGTTCTTTTCTTCGCGAAATGCGGACGTTTTTCTTTCGCAGCATTGTTGAAACGATCTAATAAGTTGGCATAATACTCGCTATCAATCGTTTTGCCCTCTTCAAGGTAATCAGCGTGAATTATGCCGCGTACACCCAAAACACTATGGCTACGATCCTGTTCGCCGATAAAATGGCTTTAGTCTTTCTGCAAGGGAACAATTAAAAATATCGCATTCGCAGCAAATGCTATTGCACGCAGAACACGTGTGAGCACAATAGCAGATTAGACTTGGCAGAATCTAAATAAAAAGTATTAGAACAGTAATAAGATTGACGTGACACATCAAAGTTGAATTTTACAATTATTTCACTGGCGTTTGTTTGATTATTTGATAATTTAAAAAGAAACGCTGGACCGATTTCCTTCCATCGTACTTCAAGTGATGTTACAGAAAACTCGACAAGTAGGGTCTCATATTCCCCTATGAGACCCTAGTTGTCTACACGGATAAGCGTTGTATTTTTTGTGGCGAAGATATTTTAAAAACATTGTATTAGCAGACGCGGTCATTAAAAGTTAAACCACAATAGAAGCACATATCGAAATGATTGTTGTGAAATTATTAGCTGTTCTTTTTCCTTGCGAACGATGCAACTCTGCATTTAGATATATTTCCTTGTGGTTTAATACAATCCTGAGAGAAACCACAGACCGATACAATTTAACATCGTCTGCAACCGTCAAAGCATTTCAATCAATATATTTCAACATTGTCATTAGCGAGTATTAGGAATAATAAAGGGCCGAAATTAGAGGCCCATGGAACATCAGAAGTAACATGGCATATCGGACGTAAAACAATTATAAGATACGAAAAATTGTCGCTGGTAAACGTAGAATTGAAACAGCCCAACAAAGCAGTTCCTAAAACTCAAAAGAATACCGTGATCGATGTGGTCAAAAGCTTTGGACATATCTGTATACCAGACGTCCACTTGACTGCGGCTACCGATTACATCGATTACTTCAGACGCGTACTGCAAGAAGGTGCACAAATTCCTATTAACAAAACCGTGCTGCAAAAGGAACTAATCTAAATATATATATATATTGACTTCCTACATAAGCTCTATAATATTCTATATAGAATATTGCGATAACCACAAATTCTTTACAAGGAATTTTAAGACAAATTATATGTTTTACATGTTGTTGTAGACTTCTGCGGCCATTGTTTTCTTTTAAAGAATTTGGGTTTCCGGGTTGAAACCGCGTCGTAATTGCATGAGAATGCCGAAGTTCCGCTCTCAATTGTATGAAGCTTCTTCTGGGCTGCTGCTGGGTTGTAGCAGCGACGCAACCCGCGGTTTCAACCCGAAAACCCAAATTCTTTATATGTTTTACAATTGCGATGATATATTTAATATTGCTTTATAAAAAGTTCCAAAAGCAAGTTCGAAACAATCCATGTTAGAAGTTGAAAAAGTATGATGAGAAGAAACCAGATAATGAATCTAAATAGTTTATAAACAGTAACTTGCCCCTAAAACGGAAGATAGAAATCCATTCATCGATGCGTCAATTTAATCAATTTAATGCGTATAAAAATAGTAAATAAAATGCACAACAAGCGATATTATAAGGATGAACCCGCAGGGGTCCAATGCAACCATAGTCAAAGATTCGTTTTCCAACTTACACTGTACCAATAACAATTTGGATCTCCAAAACCTTGCCGCAAAGAAAATAACATTCCATTCCGATTTAAAATTGCCAAAAGGCAAAATTTCTGACTTTAATGTTACTGTATCCAAAAAGTGTTTTGATGTTTTTTATCAGCCAAAATTGTATGCGTGGGTATGCCCATATTAGTAACTGTACTCAAAACTACGTATAAAGCCACAAAATTTTTTGAATTTGAAATAGTCTGTTGGCACCCATGTAATTGAAGATAAACGATCGCCTGATACAGGAAATGCCATATTAAATTAATAATTTCATTCAGTGGATGAGGCAAGTTCAAGACTAAATACTTTTTTTGGCTATTCCAAACATAGGCATGTGTAACTGTACATATTTGCTGTGGTAAAAGGAGTTTGGAATTGGAAAACTTAGTAAATTAGGAATTGTTAATGTGTTAACTTGGTACAAACTTAATAAAAAGTATATCTACAATCAATTTCGAGTTTATTCCAAAATTATTACCACTCACAACAGCTCTTTAAATTAAAATAATCGATAAATCGTAGGCAAAAGTCCTGCCCCGACGTATATTTCCAAATTAGTTTCGAGGTAATTGTTATTGTTTCTTTCAAATTAATATTCCAAATATTAATCTGCCTACTACGTAATTCCTTTTCTTTAGAGAAAAAGTTTTCAAATAAAAAATTTTTCAAATTTTCTGCACAACATAAAATTATATTCAAATATACAGGGTGTTCAGTTTCCGGTGGGTACAGTACAAGTTTCCCTATACGTATCCATCTTGGTTTTTGAGATATTTCGAGATTTTTGCAAAATCTCGCTGTTTCTTTAATAGCCGCCTTGCACGCTAGGGTGGTGATTCGAATTTCATTCCATTGAGTTTCGGGCAATACATTTGCTGGTGTCTGCAATATGGCCATCGAAACCGTTGCCATGTTTGATTCTGCTATTACTCTAGTACTCTAGATATTTATACTAAATTTCGCTTGGCCGTCATTTGGGTACACGGAGAAAAGTATTTGGTTAAAGTAACAATACAATATAGTAAAATCTGTTGCAATAACTCTCTATGCTTAATCCAACTATAATTTTTGTTAGAGCAACTACATATTTTATTGGATTAATTAAACGTAATGTAATGCTTGATATAAATTGTTATTTTAAAGATACAAGAGTTTGTCGTCTCAACTTTTATCTCCGTGTAAAATTAAGAAAATCAGAAATACTTTCGTATTTAGGATGGTTTTAAAGATTTCAATAGAAATGTTAATATATTGTTTACATAAAAAACAACCGCGAATCTTAGATACGAGTATAGTTTAAAAATCAATGCGCATTATCAAGACAATTTAAAAAAAAATCGTCTAATTAAATTATGGATTTCGAGAAGTTTGAAATTCACGCAGATTTAAATAAGCCGAAGAAACTTCCAGGATATGCACGCGAGGTACAGCGGTGGATTCATCTGAGCAAATTGAGGTAATTTACAGGGATTTAGATAAAGCTTTTAATAAAATTGATCAGATTCACGCTCATTTCTAAACCGAATTTCTTCGGTTTTCACGGCGACCTGCTCCGATGGATTCACTCTTATATTACAGAGAGAACACAAGCGGTTTTTATGAACGGTATAAAATCGAAATTCGTTGAAATCACAGGTATTTCCCAAAGTTTCCATTTAGGGCCAATTTTATTTAGCCTTTATATCAATAATGTAAGTAATATTTACAAAAATTCCAATTTTCTACTGTATGCCGATGATCTAAAGTTATTTTGCAAAATAGATAGATAGTCTTGAGGATTCCTTAACATTACAACGCGATTTTACCAATTACCATAAAAATAAATCTGCTTCATTTTGATTGCACTATTAATAATAAAGAGAATAAAACAACTTACACAAATTAAATATTTCGGTCTGATTCTCGATACCAAACTAACTTTTCAGTTTCACGTTGATAATGTAGTTTACAAATGGACTTAGAAATCTTAATTTCATCGTTCGAACATCAAAACCTTTCCAAGACAAGAATTATTATTAATCCTTATAATTCTCTTGGAATATGATTGTATAATCTGCACCCCTACGTGCAAATTTTATATTTACAGGATTGAGAAAAAATTTATAAAATATTTAAACTTTAAATTCTTTAATTCTGGATGCGATTAGACCATTAGTCATGAAAAAAGAGGTCATATTAACGAATTTACAAATTAGTGCACAAGTCCTGGTCTGCTCGCGACTTTAAATTTTACATCAGCTACATTTTATTTGTGAAATCCAAACAACTAGTATTGGGCTGAATTCTCCCCTTTACAGATCCACTCTTCTATATAACAATACTGTCAATGATTTTGATTTATTTTAAGCCTTCGCCTGAGGTATAGTGCCTGTACGTACGATACGATACATCTTGTGTTTGCTGCCCTAATATAAATAAAATAAAAATAATGCTTTTTACAGCAATCATTGTAAAAAGCATAAACATTTGTCTATATTTAAATAAGAAAATAAATTAAAATATTTCACATTTATAAAAAGAAAACAATGAATCTTAGATCTGAACTTTACAGGACTTTTTCCTTTAAAAAAATATCTAACAGTAAATAAAGTTGCGCATTTCGGGAAATTTGTTACGTTAGAATTAATGGGTAAACTGAATAAATATAGGGGATTCGGATGTTTATAATTTGCCAAGACAATCCTATTAATGAAAAGCTTTTTATGTTCTAAATAAATAAGATTTTAAATTCTATTTTTTTCCAAATAGCATATCTGTAAAGGAAGTATTTAGTTTAGAGGTATTAACCAAGAGATAACGGGAAAATGTTCAGGAACTTTACCCTACACATTAGCTATAACGCAAGTATCATTTATCCATTTATTTAATGTAAATAAATTGTTTGTTTAGAAACAATTCTAAGAATATTAAATCGCGCATAAAATAATGTTTATCGTAGACTTCAGCAATAGCAAAGATTACCTTAGAGAATCCGTAGGCATCCATCGTAAGCGTCCAGACGAAGATTCGAATTTAATTAAGTCATGATGTCATCCACGATAATTAGTCACTAAAACCAAGCGAGCACTTCTGTTAATTCAATTCACCACAATCATCATCACTTCGACGCCAGTCGCGGCAGGAAAAAACGACGTCCCAAACGGCGAATAGGCTGTCGACGACGTCTCCGTAATGACAACAAAACAAAACAAGAGCGCACGTCGCATCTTCTACCGGTTCATTTGTTTGCCGACGGTCGTCCGCCGTCCGCTAAACTTCCTTTTGTCCCTGACGATGACGATGAGATGATAGAGCACCGTATAGGTACGAAAAATCGAAGCCCCGAACAAGAAGTATCTGCGCTTAGCAGAAAACGTCTCCTTTCCATTGCAAGGCTCAATTTACTGCATTAATCACGTAAATACTTTGAGAATGTGTAGGTTTTCATTCAGGGCGGGCATAACGGGACGTAGTAATTCCACCACGGTTGTTGTTTTCTTCTTTGAGATGGAGATATATACGAGGACATGTAAGTGAAACTGTAAACGATAAACAATGATGCTCAGTTAAAGGTTCCTCTACTTTCTATTTTTTCATGCTTTATCTTTTAATTAATTTCTAGATAATGGATTATAGAGCCTAGAGAATTTTGTAACTAACTAAATTGCCAAGAATAACATTGAGTTACCAGTAAAATCTTTTACTTGTTTTAGCTAAAAATAACTCGGTTAACTTTTTCATTAATTTTTGTATAGAACCACAGGAGTTTTTTTGGTAACGCTGGTAGCATGCTTAGCGAAAGCATCAACGCAAACAACCAACTCTCATGCTTCTTTGGCAGCTTTCTATTAAATTAAAAACCAAATACTTCCATTTTTCCAAACTTCAAACAATAATTCAAAGCATCGCCCTAATCTTAACCACTGATCAGCATTAATTAATTAAATAAAAAAAATAGGTTTGGTAGCCAAAAGAATGTTGGTAGTTGACTAAGCTTTCACAATTGTTGTCCACTGCAGAAAAGCTCAATAAGCTCTTGCATATCAAATACAGAAAAATTTAAATATTTATCTGATCGCTTAATATTTCCAAGACTCGTACTATTAAATATGGAGTTCCGCCGGGTTCCTTCCTCGGACCTTTCCTCTTTAAATGATCTTTTTTAATATATTACAGCTGATGCATAAAACCATGTATTTGCTCGTTTATAATTTGCAGGACTTTCTCTTTGGAAAATTTTTACTTCCTTCTCGTTGTGTATGTTCTTGTCATTTATTATTATTATTTTGAAATAAATTCAATTAATGTTTATATAGGTGGTATTATCCTTATTACATTTGAATGTTGTTGTTAACACATACCAAGATACTATTGTGTCAACTGTGTCAATTGTTGTTGTAAGTCTAATTCAAATCACGAGTTATAAAAAGTCGAATAATTAATTAAAAATTGGAAATTATTTAATTCAGGATTAAGAAGTATTCTACAAATCGAGCCTAAGTCCTCTGATTGCGTAAATTAGTGGCTGTGAAAAACTATTTTCTATTTAAGCCAACAAAAGATAAAGAACGGGTCTGTTAATTGTCAACGTGATCCTTTGGCGAAATGTTTGTCGAAAAAAAAAATGTTAAAGCTCTTGTTTCTTTTTATCTCAGACAATATTTGTAATTTTTCCTTCCTACAGAGGGGAAGTTATTTGAACAAATGTAACTGATAACCATCGCTTACATCCAAAATAGTGAATTTTTTCACTTCATCTTAAATCAACAGGTAGCCCAGCTACCTTGGTGGAATAGCAAAGATTCAAGGTAAATGAGCGGAGTGGTGTTGCGGAACGACTTCGTGTAAATGGTGGTACGGATGTTGCGTGGACCTGTCAAGTGTCCACGTGGGTGGACCAGTGTTCTATCTGCGTTTTTATCCCCGGTACCGTCCCCGCCACTATCGCCGCGCAGCTTGTCTCGCTCCCACCCATTGCATCTTCACGCCTTTCTAAAGAATGCTAATAGATTGGCGAGATTTAATATATACATTCACTCTAGGGAAAAAATAAATTATCCGTACACAATATACAGGTAATATCGAAATAAATATACGACGGCCATTGTTTGGGAGTAGCATCGCTAAGACAAATGCAGGCGTGTTATAAAACGACAATGATGCAGCTACTCGCAGTTCTATCTGAAGCTATTTAAGACGAAGAAAATGAAAGTTAATTAGAATAGAAGAAGATAAAAGGCCTGCCTTTTGTTATGTTTCATTATTGCAGCAGTTTTCTTTTATTTGTTTTGGTTGTTTGGTTCTTTCTCACAAATTCTAGAAATTATAGCACATAGAAAACATTTATTTTCTTTTCTATATATATATGTGTGTATTTACATTGACCTTTTTCAATTTCAAAGCATTACTTTAATTCCTAAATAGCTCTACGGGTATCCCTTCCTACGTCTTAAACGAGTAAAATGTAAACACTGTAATCTGGAACTAAACTAGAAGTATGTGTGCAACTTGAGACCGAAGTGACTTAATATATAGTTATGTTGCTCAGAAAAATTGTAGATTGTATTTATATCAAAATTGAGTAAGTTTGATGCAAGCTGCCATTCATGAGGATGAAATGATTTGTACAATTTTCTGCACAATTTAATTTGATTTGGCAAATCGCTGATGTACACTGCCGTTCAGTGAAGTTCGGTCATACAATAAAAATCTATTATATCACACCGTATACAATTATTAATACATAAAATTAGAAAAATATTAAGCATACACTCTTTTCTAAGCGATTAAAGCCATAAATTATTATGTAAAGTAGAAATATTGCGACAACCGCAATAAAGTCCCTTTTTCCGAGGATTTCTCGGAAGTACCGATCTTTCGAAACGGGTCGTTTGGGGATTATTAACGAACAACACATTTAGGAAATATACCGCAGTATCATTCTTGTTTATTTATCACGGGCGTAAAGATATAAATTTGCTTCATTTTACTGTTGAACGGGTGTTGGTGTGCATCTGTCGTTTTTGCGCGAAAGTTTTAAGAAAATTTATTTCAAAATGGCAAGTGGCAAGCCTACCAGTGTAGAAAAACGGGGCGGCAAATTGCTGAAAAAATAAATATGAGAAGTTCAACAGTAAATGACATCGTAAAGCGATATCGGACAACTGGAACTATAGAAAATCGTGTTCGTCCTGGAGCATCTAGGAGAACAACAAAAGCTGAAGATTTGAGAATTGTATTATTAAGCAAACGCAATAGAAAATTAATAGCGCCACAAATAGCAGCCGAAGTCAATCGCGGCCGTGAAGAACAAGTTTCGGCGAGTACGGTAAAACGTCGACTTCAACAAGCGGACCTTCATGGGCGCATTGCCACTTGAAAACCCTTATTACGTCGGGGCAACAGAGCAAAACGGCTACAGTGAGCCCGTTCTCATCTAGATGGGTCGTTAGATGATTGGAAACACGTGCTTTGGAGTGACGAGTCAAAGTTTGAGGTTTTTGGGCAAAATCGACGAGTTTATGTCCGAAGATCTAAAACCGAAAAAATGATCCCGGACTGCACTGTGCCAACAGTGAAGCAAGGTCGTAGTTCTGTGTTAGTGTGGGGATGTTACTCCTTTGCTGGGACGGGAGATTTATGCAGAATGAAGGGTGTAATGAGGAAGGAAAATTATTCTACAATACTCCAGAATCATGCAGTGCCATCGGGATTGCGTATAATAGGCCGTAACTTTACATTCATGCGTGACAACGACCCAAAACACACTGCGTTCGTGTGTAAGAACTATCTAAAGGAGCAAGAAGAACAGCACACCCTGAAAGTAATGACATGGCCCCCACAAAGCCCAAATTTGAACCCTATAGAGTTGTTGTGGGATGAACTGGACAGGAGGATCGGAAAAATATGCCCAACTTCACAAGAACATTTACGGAATATTCTGCAACATGAATGGATTAATATTCCACAATCCGTTTTAACAAAACTTATCGAAAGAATGCGTAGAATAGTTCGAGCGGTGATTAACAGCAAAGGAGGTTTTTTCGATGAAAAAGAAATAATGTTCAGTATGTTATATTAGGCCAGAATAACTTTTTATTTATTTATTTTTGTCTTTTTTACCTGTACATACAATAAAATTGCATTTTGTTTTTAGTTTCGTTTGTTTCTGTAACCTTTTCATGTTTTTTACTAACCGACCGAACTTCTCTAAACGGCAGTGTATATAGAAAACAACAAGGACCTAAAAGTGGATCGCTGAGGAGCACCAAGGACTACAGAAAGCGGCGCAGACGTCACTCACACAACTGCCAACTAAGTCTATTGCTTCGAAAGACTGGATAGCATACTGTGATTGGCAGTATCAAAAGATTGATGTAGGATAACTTGACGTGGCTAGCTCGAAACAACCTGGCGCAGAGACAATTCGGCACAAGGAGATGCGAAATGCGAAACGATTTAATACAGACCGCCTTAAACACATTCGATAAGTAATTTAATTTAAAGCAATTTGAGAAAGATCCAGGCTAATCACGATCTTTACTATGAACAGTCGATTGCAGGATTGGTAAATCTTTTCGTGTATATAAGGAAATTTTCCAAAAGATCATTATTTACCTTTCCGTATTGCAAATTGAACACAATTAATATGCATACAAGTATGAGACATTATGTATACATAAGCAAGATGTAGTCTATTATGTACGTATAAATAATAAATAACAAATAAACGTATAAATTCTATATGGGAGATATCTACTTCTATCCCCATATGGTAAACGTGAATTACTTCGTCAATAAGAAATATGCATTACGTTCTGTGAGACAGTTTCGATATAACTTGTGTATGTGCAACAATGTATAAGGTACTAACATATTATACCTATTATAGAGAAAGTACACATGGTACCATTGAAGCACCTTTGTGTATTACGACCGTCTTCGTGGTTATTTATGTTTATTTCTTGTACCCTGTCTAGTTATGCTGTAATGGACAAATGCATGTAGGAATTTCTAAGACAAACTAAAGGTTATTACTGTTATTAGAAGTTGCATGCTGCTGCGCAATTAGAAATAGAGTGTGTTAGAATTACAGAAATCCTTATTACGGTAATAATATAGCTTAGGTAGGTAGCTGACACATATAAATGCTAGATAATTACATGCATACCTTGCTACTTATTATTGCTTGCTTGAAGCGTTGTAATATACTCATTTAGGGGAACTAGCTGCTTTCAATTTTTTTTTTCAATTTATAATTGTACAGTTGCTTTGCTCTAAACATTTCGTAACTTGGCACCTCTTCGTTCCAATGCCTTGAGTCGTGATATTTTGTTGAAATGATTTTTAATTTATCCCCACTAAGCACTTCACTTGTTTTGTTCGAGGCGAAGACTTGCGGTTTCACAAGAAGTCGTAAACTTAATTTTCTTAAACGGATTGCCCCAAATTTATAAAACAACTGAATTCAGACGTAAAATTGAACAATTTCGTTGGGTCTAATCATTACCGTTTTAAAGTTAACTTGATTTTTATGAGGATTTCAGCAAAAACACCGTAGTACTTTAGTTACTACCATCTAAGAAAATTAAGATTACGTTACTTCCGGTGAAAACGGTGAAACCGGGGTTGAGTAGGTAAGAAAATATCTTTGCAAAGTTATAAATTTCGAACCCGCTTAATTTCTCGTATACGGCTAATGTAAACTCACCCAGTAAGACCCTGCATTGGTGCTAGAGCTCTATGAACAAGGTTTTATTAAATAAGACAAAAGATAGCAACAACAATTTTATTATTCGCTAAGTGGTGATGCGTAGAGTAGGATGTACCAGCACCTTAATTGTTCAGGTTGCTATGAAGCGTTCCTAGCAGGTTTTCTGAGGAAGAATTCTGGAACGTTACCTCTGGATAATTTAGGATGTAAGGCTTCTAGGATAAATACTTAAACAGAATTTACTAGGTATGGTACTGATACAGCAACTTGTGAGAAAATACTTGACAAATTCTGGCGTCGTTTTATAGAGAAACGCAGCGCACCTCTGCCCCTGTTGAGAGTTCGGGGTCTACTAAAATTTAACGAATTATGGAGTGGCGTTCTTTTCCAAAACGACTCCTCATTGGGTTACAGTTTAGAATAAGCAAAATAAAGTAAAAGAAATTTTAATTCCTTTTTAACTTAGAAAACTTAACTTAACTAAGAAAATAATCAAGTCCATTGAATTCAGGTAAATTTGACACCTATGTCTATCAATTTTCTCATTTTAAATCTCTTTGTTAATAATTCTAGTGTGATACCGAATAATCTAGATGCATCTTCCTTGTGAAACAAATTTACTGACGATATGGTACAATTCTGTACCTGATGTTTGAACATAGGGCTTTCCCTTCCTTTTGTATAAGTTCTCTTTTACATTCAACTTATTTTTACTTCAAATTTGTGATATTTAGGTTTGACGGTTTTATCGGTGATGATCATGAATATTTAACTTCTAAATTCTTATATACTACTTACACTATTTATCAACGTCCACTATCATTGTCTTTGGCTGTTTTACATAATTTTTTACATATTTTATTATTATATATTTATCTATTTAATCTAAATGACATTATACTGGGTGTCAGGGTGTATAAGTTTACCTTTAAGAAATTGTGTTGGCTATCTTTTTAAATAGTTTCTTTTGGTTTTAATTTCTAGATCTCCACGGAATGGCATAGCGCGCCGCGCCCGGCGACCGGCCTAAAAATATTTCTTGCGGGCGACAATATATAGTATGTCATTTAAAAAAAGAACATTCTTCATGCTACCCTGCATTAATTGAACATCCTGTATATTTCGTACTATTTTAGAAATATGTACTAGTGCAAATACAGTCACTTTTATTTGAAATATATTTTTCTATCTTCTATGTAAACTAAGATATTGGACTTTCTCGCACTAATGGGCGACGACCCTGTATAAGCAAAATAAAAATAATTATCTTATCTTCCAGGAAACATATAATTCACAGCGTAGCCGCAGGCGACATTTACATGTCATTATTGCTATTGGTTATTGGCGATATAATATATTAAATTGCTCAATTATTAAAGTTCAAATTATTTAAATATTTTCAATAGAACTAGTCAAAACATTTAAAATTTATTATATGATGTGAAGCAAATTCTACAAAAATAAATACTAGCACTCTACGATCGGCAACCACAAATTTCAAGCTACATAACGGCTAATGTCTACAATGACCTTTTGTAATTCGTTACGAAACCTCCATAATAATACTAAATCATTACCTATTTATTAGGAGCTGGTTTGCCCGTTCAACGGAATCAGTATATATTTTAAATATTTTCGTCCGATTTCGAGTAGGCGTCGCGTATAATATGTAAAATATCTGCTTCGGAACGCTTGCTCGTATTTACGATTGTGTATGAGCAACACATGTCCAGATATCCGCAGCTTAGCGACTTTAAGCGGTATAGCGGGGCATAAAGTTTAACGGTGGAAAGACCAACCTGTCACTTCCACGTAGATAAATGGCGAAATAGATTTTCCACCTACTTAAAGAGACAGTTTGTCTAATATAGTTTTTGTAACCGCGTTTGTAGATTATGGACGAACAAGGTGTGGATAATGTAATAAATCGTAACCGTTACCGGCTTGTACTAAGGATATAAATTTCCGTTGCATGCTGCTACGTATATTTTGATCCACATACGCTAAGATATGGAAACCTGTGCTTCCATATTGTCTATAACTTCATACTATATGAATTCTACTTGAGTATCTGTTTTTCTATAAGCGCAAAATTGCATTTTTCACCGCCGAAAATGGTTGCCTGAACCATCCAAATGAGTCCGAATGGTAACTACTATTAACTCTTGCTTTTTTGAAACGCCAACCTTCTCCCAAACGTCTATACATGTCAATAAATGTTCTAACATCAGGAAAATATGTTAATGGATATCTTTCTCGATAGATACGCTGAACTTCAGAAGAATTTGATCGATTTTCAGCATAACGCATAATCATGCCTATGTACTCTTCAAAAGTATATATATTTACAAAGATTTTAAAATTTTCGGGGGGTCTGAACCTCGAAATCCCCCGAAAAAAAAAATCCAGCCGTTAAGAAAAATAAGCCGACATACTCTTTCAGTCTATAGCGTTTCATCGAAATCTAAAATTTCGAGTTGTCGCGAGGCAAGCAGTGCTGGTTCTCATATATCTAAGAGTAAATGGGACGCAGTCAGGTAATTTTCTTTTTTATAATAATTTGTAAAAATCAATATAAAACATTAAAAAAAATATATTAAAATTGTTGTCGACAAAACAAAGCGTTCCTATGATTTATTCTCTGCCATCTTCATATAAAATACCGTTTTTTTACACACTTACACTGTTCTTATATTTCACAACTCTATTCTTCAGAGCTTTGAATTGCTGTCTCTTACTAGATTGAAGAGTATGCAGCATTAGTATTTATCTCTCAAATCCTTAATGAGCTCTTTTTTGCTTCTTCTTTTTAAATTTGCTTTTAGCATAGAATTCTTTAGCCATTCTAGGCATTTAAGTCCTCATCAGTGCTGTTCGCCAGCTAGTTCTTTTCTGATGCTAATTAGCCAACTACTCATGTCTTCAAAGATATTGTCGAAATTATTTTTGGCAAATATCGAATGATTTTATATTTTGTGTTGTATGTCTCTGTCAATTTCTGATGATGTCAGCTTTCCTTTCGCAATAAATTGTTCGAGTAAAAAATTTCATTTGTTGCGAAAGCAAAATTGAATTAGAAGGCTCTTCATTTTTTTTCTGCTAAAATAGTGTGGTATTAACGAAAATGTATCAATATTCTTAAATAATCATACAGCTTCTGAAACAAGCAAAATTTTATGCAAAGCAGCAAAGTTACTGGACCAAGAATTGTTCCATATCAAGAATGTTTCTTTAGAATGCTGTATCCATAATTCGTACACGGGTTGTTCCAGAAATGTTCCCAAGATTTCGCATAATCATATTTGTTTTATTATTTCTGAACAAGAAAGGTAAACCAAAATTCTTAGAGCTAACTCGAAGGCATATTTTTTAAAGGGCTTGTACAGGAAAACTTAAGCTTTCTTAATATTAAACTATATCTTTCCGGTCACTAGGAGCTTCACTGGGAGATCTGGAAAATGCTATACACCATTATTAACTCAATATTCAGGCAGAGCGCCACGCTAATAAAAACAGTAATATCTTATGATATGCTTTAAATAACAAATGAGGTCCAAATTCTAAAAGATCTTAGATGACATTTAGCTTATATTTGGGTTGGTTTCGCTTGTTTTATTAACCCAGACTAAAAGGTAGATATTTATGTACATTTCTTCCACCGTTATTTCTCTAATGCGATATGTAGATCACCCGCTAGATTGTTCGCATATGGGTAAACGGGTCTCCGCGTGTTTTTTTTCGTTCCTCTTCGCATCGCGCATATGACAATATCGGCTCACGAAACCTACGAAACCGCGTCCCCGTGCACGAGAACGAACGCACACTTACATGCACATTGTGCTCTGTATATGGTCGGGTTGACAATTAGAATTTGTTAACTAAAGTCGTATATTTTCGATATAAATTGCGCCCGTGTGGAATATACTCTATATGGATTTTATTGACCATTGGATACGAACGTCAGGTATTTATTAGTTGAGTAAATATTTTCTTGGGTAGATGTTTTCGCTCGCGGCCGGTCGAGTTCTCTTTCCGAGGGCGGATTCACGGGGGCGGTGGTAGCTTCCATATATGGGCAAAGGCTTGCCACGCCAGAAGGTCGATACTGCGTATATTTGTATATACGAGCGCGCGCTATATACGATGCGACTCACAAATCTCGGAGAACGTTCTAATGTTAAAAAAAAAAGATCCTTCCTAATTTGGAATATCGCGTCTATCAGGCGAACAAGCATGAATTTTATGAACATTTTTAATAATATTAATAATACTTCATTTATTCCGTATTACATATAGTATAGAATACGTCAGAAATATGCACATAATTAGGTAGAAAAAAGGCGTTAATAAGATATAATATATCTACATCAAAAAATTCCTTTACATCATAAAATAAAGATGGCTTTTTGGCACTTAAGAGACTTTTTTGCAGCAAAAATAAGTGCCAGATTTTTATACTATTGCCCCAAAACACAACGAGAGAGGCAATATCCGCAAATAACGAAATGTCGTCCTGACTATGCAACAATATATTAAAAAGAAATTTTAAATGCCTTCGTGAAATGAATTCTAACCAAATTATTTACTTGATCAACCAGTACATCGTTCTCTATGCGAAACGACCAACGAAAACATTGGATATACCTTAGTAATTGCTGCTAAAGCAACGTACAAGCGTATCACTGTATACCAAATATACGCAAAATAAAACGGCCGTGCTCACTTGAAGAATAAGACGGCCGAACACTAATCACATGGTCTGCATCGCTGCTGTTCAAATTATTCAAGTTTTATTGCTTGGATGTGTCTCTGTATGGTAGTGGAAAAGGTGGAAGAGATTGAGAAGGAGGTTATATACTCCAGACTTACTCTCGGCATGTACGTACCATATTTATTGCTTAATCCACATTAACTCTTTTTCACATCGCGAAGCTCTTTATCCGTGTTAAATCAATACAATCGACGGGACGGTCTCTCTTTCCATCCTATTCAGCGAATTTACAATACCTTCGTCTACCTTATTTACTTATGGAAGTATTTATGTTACGGTACAATTTATTTAGACTATTCGTAATAGAAAGCCTGAATGCATAAATACAAATCGACCGCTAGAAAACCTGTCGATGAAGTTAGCAGCGAGAAAATAAGCTTGGAAAAGGAATGATTAAATTGCCTTTAAGATATGCAAATGTCTGTGGGAGATTGCAGCGGATAAACTAAATGAATAAGTTCATTAAGGTTAATTGATTTTATTAAAAGAGGAAAACAACGACTTACTGTTCATTAAGTATGTTTACACATTCCGCATATAAACTTTTAATAGCTCACAAACTAAAAAGATTAAAAATGATTCATTTCATCCACTTCCTTAAGGATTCAATTAATTCCAAACTATATGGTAAGAGGCACCTTTGTGCAGAATAGTCCAACAGCGCCCCTTAATACACTAAAGTGTCTGCAATAGCATTTTTTAATAGGTATTATTAATAAATCGACAAGGCGGCGTTCGTCAGACGTTGTAAGGTGCTTGCCTTTTTTTATCCAAAGTGTTCTACCAAACAAATATTAATTGTAAGTGGAATCCAGTGGAATTGTTTCCTATCGTACGAACGTGCAAAAGACAAAGAAACGAACAAGAAATAATAAGTAAATTAAGGGAAATTGAAGAAGTACTTTTGGCCAACCGTTAAGTCTCCCACTATCTATCTTCCAACGATTTCAGTGTCGGCAGTTGAATTTACTGCCGGACTTGACCACTTCTTGCCGAGTAATATTTAATTTGCAAAACTGTGATGAATACAAAAAAAACAATAATAATGTCGAAAAAACAATTGAGTTTGCAGACAAAATAACAATTTTTTTAATGGAACACCCTGTGTATTATATTGTTTATCTAAGTTATTGGAATTTAGAATAACATAAGTTATGATGAACTTGTCGCTGGGATAAAAAATAACGGGGTTACAAGGATCCCTAGTGCGATCTAGTCCCCTTATCCAATTTCCTCCTCCGTCTGCATATTTTTCCAAATTCCAAATTTAAACGACTTGTTATAATCAGTATGAAGATCACTATTTTATCTGGAAGTAAGATATTTTTAAGAAAATATCTTCGTTTCATTCCCGTGAGGCTTTTGTACGAACTCTGTGTATATTTTAGGAAAGTGTAATAATTTATTTATCTGAAAGTTATAAGTTGAATGTTATTGGTGGGCGTGCAAACCCAATCCTCATTCTCCAAGCCCGTCCAATCGAATGTTAAAGCATTGAATTGCAAAAAAAAAGTGGAAGAATTCGTATAAATTCCCGTTTAGAATGCAAATAATCTGAAACTGGGGATCCAACACTTTGTCTAAAAACAAATAAAGATTGTTTCATCATTTTATTTATGGTATTTTAGCGTAGGCGATTAAAACAGATACTCGAACAATGAATTGGTGACATCACTACACATATAATATTGATGATCGAAATTTTATTCGTAGCCAAGTAGATTTATATAAAAAAGGATCGAAATTACAATGTGTTAGCCGGATTTTTCGATTTATATCTCAACTTGCTACAGATTATTAATACCCGAGTATGTAATTGTCATAATTATAAAGATGAGCATATTTACGAAGCATTTTACTAGAGCACACCACGATGGCTCGCCGTGGCCGCATTAAGAAATATAATCGATACATCGTGTTGATTTATGCGACCGGTTAAAAGTATCTCTCGGTGTGTATGTGTGTCGAAATTTGAAAATTAAAGGTGCGCCCACCGAGTCCGGAGTTGTGGTTTTACCAACAAACTCGCCCGATCCAACTAGAACCATAAGTTTAGCCCACACCGGACTCGATATATGCA
>LR737381.1:33349604-33369328 GCA_902655005.2 Marronus borbonicus | reverse complement strand
GTATATGATGTATTGTAGATAAATGAATAAATTAGAAATGTTCGACAACCTTTTATTTTTTTTTATTTCTTTTATTACATGGGATCCAACCAAAGCCTATGAAACACCATTTAGTATCCAGACTCCTTGTTTTATTATCCTTAATTCTTTTCGTGCATTATACACATAATGCTTGGAATTCTCAACGACATTGTAGCAAAATATTGATATGATAAAGTCAGTCTCTATATCTTTCCTTTGATTTTCTTTTGGCCTTTGACTCAACTTATATCATTTGAGAGCGGTATTTTTCCTGATTTATTGTTTAGCCTATTCAATTATTTCAGGTTTTTAAACTGCTGTTTCAGCCAATTTATCAATTACCCCAACGTTCAATATTAGGCCAAATTTTTTTTTATTCTTCATCAACGATATTTTATAATTTTTATTTATTTTAAGTCTTATGTGTCAATTTAGCTATAATTTATACTTGTTTTAAATGCGCCTTATGCGTTAATTCACATGAATATAATCATGTGAATTTAATAAACACCACGTAGGCGTAGGTTACGCGCGTTTACTACTGGTGACTTCGCCCAAGTTTCGCTGTATCAAAATTTCTATTCGATATTCAGAAGTTTCACGTTTTTTAATATGATTTCATTGATTTTGTTAATTTTCGGTATAGAGGTCAAGTGCAAAGAAAAAAAAAACAATTCCCTCCTCTAATATTTCACTACAGCTACGTTTCTTTGTCTTTCTAACTTTTTCAGGCAATTTATACGGAAATAATAAAATTATATTATCACTATTGATGCGACGTATGTCTATTACTTACCTCCCAATTTTATAAATTCCCGACCTTAAAAGCCTATATTGGTCAACGAAAAGAGCGACAAACACCAAATTTAAAGAGCATATTAAATCTTATAGATATGGTAGAATAGAATCGTCAGGTGTAACATAAGACATAAGCGAAACCGGGCATAATAATAAATTAGAAAACCTGAAATTGAATAAGAACGTAACCACGCTGCGGGAATTAGACGCTTATGAAACTATTTACATAACAAGCAACGCTAATTTCGTTCGGTTTACGGTTGAAAATGAAGATCGACGTATCCTCGAAACAGCTGACCTAGATTTAATAATTAAACTTGTGGGGTACGTAGTGTGCCGATACTATTGTATTACTTGGTAAGAAAAACAATGGAAACATAAATGTATATAATAGAAAGTCTACAATAACAATAGTCAACGCACTTTCCTCTAATCCGAAGGAAATACCTGCTTATTTTCTAATATTATCTAAGTTGTAAGCACATGAACTCTCTCACATTTACCACCCGGTATACGTGATTCATGAAAATTTTATATTGAAACAAGAAAGCAGACCTATTACCAAAAATGTCGGCCGCACGACGTGTTTATGAATTAAATTACATACGCGCTTGATAATCTGATACTGGCACACTTCGTGAATGAAATGCCACTATCACGACATCACCAACGGGATCATGTATTCGACCTTGCCCCGTAACTGCACGCGTACGAAACGCAATTGTGTTCCGTATATGCATAAAACTCAATTAACTCCAATTTATATGAAATATGGATTTCGACCGGCGAGAGTCGATAAGCGTCTCGCCGAAACGAGAATGGTCGATAAGGATGGAAGGTAAAGAAGGAAAAAAAAGCAGGTGAAAAAGCGTAATTATGAACTTCGGTTGGCGAATTGTTTATCGAATTTAAATGCGTATTTTTGATCAATATTGATTGTAATTATAGGTTAAAAATTATAGGGTTGATGGGAAGGTTGATCACGATTAATCAATAACGCCATAATTTGTAATTGCTTAATCATGTGTGGCAAATTTTATATAAACGTCTTACATACTTACGTCTGAACTTTTCTGGCAGGGACTCTTCCAAAATTGCCTCATACGCAATATCGATAAATTATAGTTAATGGATTTACGCCTATCTAAATGTAGTATTTGGTCTTATAGTCCTTGAAAAAAATATTAATTGCGTATCAAGTAACTAATCTCCAAAATAAATATATTACTTGAGATAAGCATTTCCTTTCCTTAAACGTATCACGGTATCGCTTTCGCAACAAACCACATATTTTGAGCTGTACAATATATAAATTTATTCTGTGTGAATTTCCTTTGCTTTAACTTGATCGTAAAAGTTACATGTAAACCGCTGCCTATTTTGGGCATATTTAAAATTCTAAGCCTTGGAATCTCGTAAACTTTAAACACAGAATACAAGAAAATTTGTGTAAAGCGACCACGTATGTTTTTCAAAAACCATGACCATTGCTATTCGTTTATTAAAAATGAGCCTTGCTGCTGCAAAAAAATATTTCTATATTTAAAAATGGTTTACTTACATCGTTAATTTATAATATCCACTCAATGTGTTAGAAATTCCAATATCGTAGACGGTTCTATCAAGTAAAGCACAACAAGCAAAGTTGTACGTTCATAATTGAAGTAGGGACATGCAGAAATCAATTTAAAACGTAAACTACAGATATGTATAAAATAAAGCAATGATTAATAACATACAAAAAACAAATTAAGAATTAGGGAACTTGTATGAAGGGTGTAAAACTTGAACTTGTTGAATAATTTTACAGTAATTGGGAGAAAGGTAAACATATAAATAAGTGAAATGTCTGATGGATGGGATTACTAAACGTAGCTCCCATTCATATCTTCATCCTGTCAAATGCCCCATAAACCCTACATCGCTGGGACATTAATTTCATTCACCGCGTCCTGTGTTTGTGATTTCAATGTCTCACAGGTCATCTGCATAAGCCCCACAAGAAAAAGTTCATCGGTGTAAGATCAGGAGATCTAGCAGGAAGAGAAATTAGATCAAATCTTCCCTTCAATCATTCTCCAAAATGATTGGTCGACCACTACCGTACTAGAAGTGTGGAATGAGCAAGGCACCCGTCTTGCTGCCAAGAAGTTAAGCGTTTTCTCTAACATAATAAATAACAGCACTTTTTGTCTTGAGGCATATTTACGTTTTCTTAATTTTCCAACATCCTGTACATTTGATCTCGGTTTTTTCCGAAGTAAGCTAATTTTAAATGAATTAAAGATTTTTCCTCTTGTCAACTCCATCCGGGAACACACTGTATATCTAAGAGGGAACCGACCAGAGCATTAACACTATTATGGCTTCATAGTGCGCAATCCTCGAACGCTTTAGGTTAACCAAGACGGTCGTCGCAAGGAGCTTCACTGTAGTCCCCCGTTTCGGAGACAACCGTCTGATGATAAGCAATAAAACCGACATCCGAAAACGATCTTCCATATACGGTAATGGTGTTTATTTGTTTGGAGAAGCACAGAGGCAAACGGTGAGAGGACATAAATCAGATCAGGTGGAAATACGCACCTGGCCGTTTCGTTGACCTCGCGACGCCCACGCGCGCTTATGCATGAACATTTCAAATCATATAGGCGTGGATATCTTTCATGCAAATGCCCTACAGTATGACCGGTGGTATTAAAGAAAGACGAGTTTTTAGTAATTAAGCGAACGGCTGCGCTATAAGTATCTACCTACCTGGATTGAAAGGAAAAAAGGAAAAGCTTTTCGTAAAAGTATCACCAAACGACTCTCTAGCTAGAGAATTGCGGATATAACATGAATGCGTACTCAAGTAGATATGATCTAAGGCTTGCAACAGCTACTTTTCGCGATGTTGAAAAAGAATAAATGCATAAATATTATATTAGATGCAAATACATGATTTATTAGTTGTTAGTACGAAACGACATTCTTCGATAAATACATGCGTACCTAATGAGGCCAAACACCTTTTACAATCAAGCTGTGAATAGAATTTTCTGATCTACATGTGATACCAGAACCGTGAATGTTGTTTTCCAATTTCTAAATTAAATGATTTCGTCCCTTAACCCTATTTAGAGATAGCGCTAATGATACGAAATTGTTCCCAAAAATTCGCGAAATGTAGCGATAAATAAAATTAAAAAACATCGGAATTTCATTCACCTCTACCATCCTTAGGGTAAGGTGAGGACAAACAGCGATTCCAACGCCTCTTCCGCGAAGAAGGCATCTTGGAAGCCTGATTTTATTAATGTGTTTAGCACCGTCCGCAATCTCTTCCATCGACTCAAATGTTCACTCTTTTAACTTGATTTTTACTTTTGGTACAAAGTCACTTTTCTGGACGTTTGCCTCTTCTATCCTCCCTTAAAACAGATCAGTAAGGGCTCGACGTCAGCTCGAGGACTCGATGTTCAGCTATTTTTGAAACGTTTAAAGCTGTCGTATGTTTGTGTTTGTGATTCAAAAAATCCTGGAGTTCTGGTCTATGAAATCAAACCCCATTTCTTGAATTTTTGCCATGGCGATTGGAGCCCGTTGTCCTGGTGAACAAAATTTTCTTTTTCTCCAAATGCTGCCGCTTTTTTGCGATTTCTACCTTCAACTTGTCGAGTAATGATGCATAATATGCCCCTGCTATTGTTTTGTCTTTTTCATGAGTCAATACTACATAACTAACACGCTAAGAAAAACTTTTTTTAGAAAGAAAATAAAGTAAAATGCCGAAAACACCTTCAAACGTTTTATTAAATGTGCTTAATTAATTTTACTTTATTGAAATAAAATAACGTTATTTTTAATCAGAGATTTCTTTGATTTTCACTGCGTTACGTGCTTTCTATTCAAAACGTATTCGTTGTTTTCAGAACAAACCATTTAGAAAAAGTCCTAAATCCCACTTCGTCTGCAAGTCACACGCATGTACTTTAATCGATTTATTGGCATTCTACGAAAGTTTCTTCTCGTTATTGTGTCTCGTTAAATCTGTACCGATTGTGTAAATTGTACGCAGAAATGCATACAGGCATGGAAAAAATGCATCTAACATTTGCAGCATAAAAGAATAAAATGATGATAAAAAAAAATACAAACCAATGTTTTGAGAAAGTTCATATGAAGTGTGAAATTCTCATAATATGAGTTATTGGTCCTTTCTTCTCCGAAAATAATTTAAATTAGAACAGCTATTTAGATATGCTGCAAAATTTAGTTTCGTCGTCATTAAATGATATTAACGTGAAAAACATTTACTTTTAACCAAAGCTATTTCTGGAAACATTTTCCTAATAAGTGGATTGGACCCTTTGAACCATGGGCAAATGCATTTACTAACTCATTCACCAGGTTTGACATCCAAGGAAGGGTATCTGAAAATACCAAGCAGAAATATGGACTTGGCAATTAGATTAAAGGAATGTGTTGAGATCGATGAAAATTACGTTAAGTGAATGTATTATTCTGTAAATTTGAATTTATTATTATTTTTTCCCCATTAAATATTTTCTTTGGGCGAATAAATTATTATTATAAGTCAAATACGTAACATACGCTCTCTTCATACAACAACAACGTTTGCCCGAAGCTGTATATTTTCCAAACGCACGTTGCAACTGTACCATATGTACGACATGCCATGAATAAAATTCGAATTGACGCTGAATAGACTTATAAATTCTCGTTTACGTTTCAATTTATTTCAGCCTCGCGTTTAAGTTAATTACGATATTTAATGACATCGTATTTATACTAGCTAATAGCCCATGTTGTAGTTACTATATCCAGTAATAGAGCCGGGCTCAGCGCAGATAATTGCCAAAGATTTCGAAAAATGTACTGTACAGTGAGTATAAACTACATAAAACCGTGACTATGGGAAGTAAACCTGAAAAGCAACTGATTGCTAACCATTATTATTAACATTATATAGTAAATACGGAGATTACAGCATGGAATATCATTCTAAATACCAGTCATAGAATTAGATAACATTTATATACATGTAAATTCATTTATGTCTTTTAAATGAATATTATTACCAGTCGAAATATCATAATTTCAAGCATTCCTAACGTAAATATGAATGATCTTATATAAATGCATACGTTGAGTCGTAAAAACCCACATACGCGATGAAAAATTGTTAAATATATCCTTTAAAAAAGGACAAATCGAATTTTTTAAGTAAACAAGTTTATATAAATGCTGCAAATAGCGTCATTTCGTAAAATAAATTATATCGATATATATTTATTTATGTCCAAATTAACATAAATGTCTTGCTGAATTCTTTTGAATAGTGACGTCCGCATTTATTTTAAAGCTCGTATTATTGTGTTTTATCAACTTTTTTCCCTTGTCCCGATACAATCTCAATCCGGTTAAATATTATGTAATAAGGCGGCAAACGTACAATAAGTATGTCCAACTTTAATAGTTGTTTCATGGAATACATTTATTGTATTTATGTCTTTCAGTAGAAACGATGTTGAAAAAATCATGTCTTCCCCCTTTAAAAGCAATATTTATTCTCTTTACCAAAGGAATACGTAATTTTGGTAGCCGTGGTAAGAATCCGTTCTGATTGAGAAATCAATCCTTGTACTCTCCAGCACACACTGTAGTTGATAACTACAATAGGAAATATAATCCATACGAACGGCATTATTAAAATCGATAAGGAAACTCAAATGATAAGTGAACCAGGTGGCAGTTAGCCAATTGTTTAATTAAAATTTTACTGCTAAGATATGTTCGACGCAATGTGATACCAATAGGCGGCAAAAAACCACTGGTTCAGTAGATAATGCCGTTTTCTTGTAGCAAAAACCATAAAGATATAATCGAACTTCCTTTTCAACGCTGTCAGGTTATTCCATTTCAAACCTCCACAAACCGCAGGCGTAGTGGCATTGCCAATAGGGAAGTTGCATGAAATTTTACTTGTTTTGGAAAGTTCTATATAAGGGTGTTCATTCAAATTTCACTATTTACCACTACCTTGGCACTAAATAATAAGGATTGCAACATTAACAGCTTTTGAATCTATATGATGTTACTGATTGGGAAGTTTAATATCATTTAAATATTGTTACATTAAATATCATTACATTTTAACACCTACAATTAATAAACTACAATTTTCTACATTATTGAGGGCAATTACCGAACTAGGGAAAATGTTGGTTCGCCAATACGGGTAAATTTTGATTTTGCAATTTAGTTTTATTAAAAAAATCTGGTAATCACAGGCATACGATGTGCGTTCATACTAAGCCTTCATTAACGAGTTGCACCTCACGAAATTAGCATAGACTAGACAGACTCGTGTTTATTGGTCTCATGAGAATGGGTTCCCCGAGAGTCTGTCTAGTCTCTGCTAATTTCGTAATTTTGTACTCGTTTCTTCAGGTTTAGTTCATACACATAAGATGACTAACGAGCAAAATTTTTTGGCTGTTATAGTTTATTTTTTATTCATGTTTCTTTATAATTCCATTCAGGTATCTGATTGCTTAATAAAAAAAAACTGTACTAAAGTAGGCTAGTAGTAATTATTGGTACAAACTATAAAGCAACCTTACATTAAGTTCATACAATTCTCACCTTAAGTAACCTTACTTCACTTCCAATTACAAAAAATAAACTTGTTAAGGAAAATGAAAAAAAAATAATTATAAACTAAAGTTTTAACACTTTAGTTTAAATTTAGTTTTAGACGATTTGATAAAAAGAAAGAAGCCAACGTTCTCCTTTGACATTTTAGAATAATTTGAAAAATAAAGCCACATTTTTATTATTTTTTTAAGAAAATTCTGGAGGAGTCTTTGGGTCCATGTCCCTGTGCCTCACCCCATGGCTGTACCTCACCAAATGGACTCCCATTAACAGCACTGTATGATTTAAATTTGTTTAATTTTATTTAAGAATTTTGCTAGGTTCTGATTCGTTTCGTCAAAAATCCGAATATTCGCTTTCTTGTGAATAAAAATTATGCATGTTGTCCATTTTTGCTATCTCCTTTATACTTACCCATCTAACTTGTTTGTTTCGTTCCATCAATCTAGATTTTATTGCATATTACGATGATTACGATGAAATTTATGAGCGGTACTCTATCCACTCAATTACTTAATCTATAAGAATACCATCTCTGGCATTCAGGAAATGCTCTTTTGTTATATGAATATGCACATACAGATACATTACATCGTTTATATAAACACATACGACGCATATATGCTTACAATTTTTCGCGGAGTACATTGTCAGAAACAGAAATTAATTATCCGCATGATCTGCAAATTCCGTGGGTGGAAGCAGCAGAGAACCGGTCTCAAAATTGAAATACTCTTTTTAACTATTCGTGTGCATACGTTTAAGTACACAGTATAGGAATTACGTATGGATGGTAGTACATGTGCGAATGCGTCTATATTACTGCAGGTATTTTCCACATTTGCGTTCACCACCATTTACTTATTATTCTGCATTTTGTATGTTAGGTGCTTATGCATGTAAAACGTAGATCATATCGTTAGTTTTGGATAGGTGTGCAATTATTATATTTATATGCGTATATTTCTTCAATACAACGGCCTAAACAAATACATACTTTCTAAATGCATATACACTGCCGTTCAGAGAAGTTTCGGTCGGTTGGTAAAAAACATGAAAAGGTTACAGAAACAAACGAAACTAAAAACAAAATGCAATTTTATTGTATGTACAGGTAAAAAAGACAAAAATAAATGAATAAAAAGTTATTCTGGCCTAATATAACATACTGAACATTATTTTTTTTTTTTCATCGAAAAACCTCCTTTGCTGTTAATCACCGCTCGAACTATTCTAGGCATTCTTTCGATAAGTTTTGTTAAAATGGATTGTGGAATATTAATCCATTCATATTGCAGAATATTCTGTAAATGTTCTTGTGAAGTTGGGCATATTTTTCGGATCCTCCTGTCCAGTTCATCCCACAACAACTCTATAGGGTTCAATCTGGGCTTTGTGGGGGCTACGTCATTACTTTCAGGGTGTGCTGTTCTTCTTGCTCCTTTAGATAGTTCTTACACACTAACGCAATGTGTTTTGGGTCGTTGTCATGCATGAATGTAAAGTTACGGCCTATTATACGCAATCCTGACGGCACTACATGATTCTGGAGTATTGCAAAATAATTTTCCTTCCTCATTACACCCTGCACTCTGCATAAATCTCCCGGCCCAGCAAAGGAGAAACATCCCCACACTAATACAGAACTACGCCCTTGCTTCACTGTAGGCACAATGCAGTTCGGGATCACTTTTCGGTTTTAGATCTTCGGACATAAACTCGTCGATTTTGCCCAAAAACCTCAAACTTTGACTCGTCACTCCGAAACGCGTGTTTCCGATCATCTAACGACCAATCTAGATGAGAACGGGCCTACTGTAGCCGTTTTGCTCTGTTGCCCCGGCGTAATAAGGGTTTTCGAATGGCAATGCGTCCATGAAGGTCCGCTCGTTGAAGTTGACGTTTTACCGTACTCGCCGAAACTTGTTCTTCACGGCCGCGATTGATTTCGGCTGTTATTTGTGGCGCTGTTAATTTTCTATTGCGTTTGCTTCATAATACAATTCTCGAATCTTCAGCTTTTGTTGTTTTCCTAGATGCTCCGGGACGAACACGATTTTCTATAGTTCCAGTTGTCCGATATTGTTTTATGACGTCATTTACTGTTGAACTTTTATATATTTATTTTTTCAGCAATTTGTCGCCCCAAATATCCTTCTTCAAACAGCGTAATAATGCGTGAACGTTTTTCTACACTGGTAGGCTTGCCACGTGCCATTTTGAAGTAAATTTTCTTAAAACTTTTAACTTAAAACTAAAACTTAAAACAAACGACAGATGCACACCAACACACGTTCAACAGTAAACTGAAGCAAATTTATATCTTTACGCCCGTGATAAATAAACAAGAGTGATACTGCAGTATATTTCCTAAATGTATTGTTTGTTAATAATCCCCAAACGACCCGTTTCGAAAGATCGGTACTTCCGAGAAATTCTTGGAATGATAATAAAAGAGACTTTATCGTGGTTGTCGCAATATTTCTACTTTAAATAATAATTTATGGCTTTAATCCCTTAGAAAAGAGTGTACGCTTAATATTTTTCTAATTTTATGTATTAATAATTGTATACAGTGTGATATAATAGATTTTTATTGTATGACCGAACTTCACTGAACGGCAGTGTACATCCAAGGTTGTCGCCGCTTTTTAAGAAAAATAATTTTGTAGTGTTACTATTCGGTAATAGATAGTAAATTAAGTCGGTAATAAGAAATATATGTTTTAAATCTAAAAAAAGAAAAAAATGGGGAACGCTTAGGTTGTTGCAGGGAAGTCTAGTTAATATTATCAGTTTTTAAGGGTCAAGATATGAACGCAAGTTACAGTTCGCGAAATACACTTAAAAAAACCATCTGCACAATCCGAAAGAGAAACTGGACACGAAGGAAAGGTCGGAAATTTATAAAATTGCATGATAAGGCTTATACTGGTCAAACGAAAATAGCGATAACCACCAGATTCGATGAGCACGTTAGGTATTACAGTAACATATAAATGAAACCGGGCATACATAATTATTAATAATAAAAGCCAATTAAAGTTGACTTTTTGAAGACTTTTGTATGACAGAGGGTTGCAAGAATTGAAAAATTAAATTTCAGAGATTTGGGTGGCCGGGGGGTGGAGGGGTCACGACTCTCCCTGCCGCCCTCTGGCTGCGCCCATGGTCTATGAAGTTGATTGGTTATGCAGCAGAGTTTCTTAAAACCATGTATTGAATACTTGGCGGGAACCCCGTAATTTAATAGAAAAATTAGATTAAAAGAACGCCTTGTATGCAGACAACCAAACATACTTATGCACCATAAATTGTTTAAAATTGCATTATTTTTCTATAACTGTTACATTTAAAAGGTATTTACTTTATTCCGCATACATATATCATATTACTGAATAAACTAAGATCCAATATCAACAACGCCTTATATCACTACTTAATAATCTCCACATTCGATTTAAAATTTTTCCACAAAACCCAACAGGTGTTCAGCTATCACCTCATTGGCCACTTCTACTTATTGTATACAAACGTAGTAACCGTTAGTTCATTTAAATCGCGCCAAGCAGAAATACTGCATAGTTTTTTGTTCAATAAATATTTTATTTTTAGTTGATTAAATGTTATTGTAGTTAAGTGCTTTATTGTTGTTAATATATTTACCTGTTTTTATCAAAAATATGTCTTTTCCAAGAGCCAAAATACTACGTTTCAACGATATCCACAGTAAGTAAAAGAATTTTTTATTCACGCAAATAGGTGAATGTTTTTTGTCACATTTGCACCTTGAACTTCCCATTGAATATACCCAAAAGTAATTGTAATATTCGCATTGAAGATGGCACGCCTTCCCCAGCTGATTACAATCCCAAAATTAAGAGCCACGTTACTGGTGCAGCCCTTTCAACCACCGATAGATTTTCGGAATGCAAAAGTCCTGCTGTCTCAGATAATGTTTCAGTGCATTCGCTCAATCATACAGTATGTTTTCGAACAGTAAGTTTAGACATGTATAACTTATTTTCCCACTTAGTTAATGTAATTTCGAATTTTACAGCCCACTTTGCCTAAAAAGAAGAAACAAGCAACACCATCGATTGCTAAAGTAAAGTCTGCCGATATATTTAGTGAAACAAATTCGAATAACGAAGCTTTAAATGAGAAGATAGTTGAATGTAACAATAAGGATTTATATATCGTTGAATTAACGGAACAAATAGAAGATATGAAGATGCAACTTAACAAGTTGAAGTTACAAAAAGATGATTTAGAGGAAGAAAGAATTCGATTAAAAAAATTATTAGAAGAAATAAGAGATGAACAGAAAACCGAATTAGAGAATCTAAGTGCGAAGCATGTAAACGAATTCGAAATATTGCAAAAACAAATAGAAGACACGAGGATAAACCTAGAACTTGCAACAAAGGAATATGACGAATTAAAAGCTGAAAACCTAGAAACTAAATACGAGAAAATGCTTATGCAGATTAAAGAAGAGCATAGACTTGAATTGGAAAACCTACATCTTGAACACTGCGACGAACAAGCTACTTTGAAAGGAAATATTTCTAAAATAAGTAGCGAAATGGTGCTTGCTAGAAGTGAATGGGAAACGATGAGGACGGAGAATCGAAAGGGTATGGAAGAACTGCTAGATAACATCGGTAAGTTCCAAAACTTAAACAGCATATTGATTCAAACGTTTAGCGAAGAAATCAGAACAAAAGCAGAATTGATTTTAAAAGAGAAAGAAGCAAGCATGAAATTAGAAAATGAATTAATACAGCTAAAAGAAAGCCATACCATAGAAATAGAAAATTTAAAGATCAAACATAAAAATGAGATAGTAGACGTAGAATACGAGATGTTAAAAAGTATAACCGAACTACAAAATAATTTGGATCGAGAGAAAAAGGTCTTGGAGAGCACGTACAAATCCAAGATAGCAAATCTAGAAAATAATCACGCTGAAACCATAGTCAAAATCAGAAATCAATCGGATTTGCAGATCAGTCAAATTGAGGAAGATTGTCGAAGAGCAAATCAATTAACAGAAGTGCATTTCCAAGAGAAATACAAGGACATTGAAAATGAATGGAAAATAAAATTGGAGACACAAATCAAACACACAGAAAAGATTATAGTTGAATATAAAGAAATTAATGAATTTAATCTAACCCAGCATAAGGTAGAAAAGGAACATTTAACAAAAGAATTGGAGGAAAAACTAGAAGAAATCGAAAATAAATGGAAAATAAAATTAGAAGAACAAATCAAAGAATCAGATGAAATACTAAAAGAGTGCCAAGCGATTAGCGAATATAACATCATTCAATGCGAATTGGAGAAAAACGGCACCAAGCGTAAGCTATCAGAAGCAATAAATGATTTAGAAAACGAAAAGGAAATAAGCAATAAATATTTACATCAGAAAAACGACATAGACAATCTATACATGCAATTAAAACTAGATTACGACGACATAATAACGAAATTGGAAAATGTACAGGATGAATTAGCGAGAGAAAAAGAACTACGACAAAACGAACTTCAACAAACGGCCGTGGAAAAGCACACCTTCGAAGTAACGATTACTAAAACCCTTAACACTGTAGAAGCTCTTACAAAGCGGCTATTTGATTCTGATAGGGACGTCGAACAGTTAAAATCAGAGCTTGAATTCTGCGAAAAGGAAAAGTTAGAGAACGAAGATAAATGCAACAAACTTACTATAGAATTGGAAACATTGAAAAAGCTAAATGAAGACATGGAATTGCAAAGCGAATCTAATCTGAAATTAGCAGAAAATAAAATTGAAAAATTGGGTAGAGAGCTTATAGATAAAGTAAATCATTACAAGCTGAAAGCCGAAGAATCGATTGCGGCAAATGCCATAGAGTTACAAGAAAAAACTCGTGAAATGGCAGGAGTGAAAGAGCAACTGCACCAACAGCAGGCTTTAAATTCTGAGACTCAAAAGCTAATATCAAAGGCATCTGAGGAATTGAAACACTGTGAAGCATACAATAATAAATTAGAACAAAAGATATTAAGTCTAACAAGCGAACTGAAAGCAACTACAAAACACGCAGAAGGAATTGAAGAAACCAATAGGGAATTGAGAGAAGAGCTAAAAAGCCAAGAGGATTCTTACAGCAAATTTGAAGAAAGCTTCAGTCAAGACGTGGATTCGAAAAATCATGAAATTATATCTTTAAAGAAAGAGATGAGCCAATTGCAAGAAAAGGCGGATTCCTATTACCAATACTGTGAATACTACAAGTGCCAAACAAATAAATGCGAGAAAGAAATTGAAGAACTGAATGTAATACAAAAAAATTATATTGATCAGAGTGGAAAATATGATGAATTGCTTCAGAAATATGATGAACTGCTGATGAAAAACGCCGAATTAGAAAAAACGGTAATATTTTTGATATCATTTACTTTTTTCTTTTTTTTTTATCTATATTTAGTGAAATCTATTATTATTATCATTTCATTGACAGATTGTTCAACAAGAGTCTCTGATTGGACCATTTCGAGACCAACTAGAAGCCTATGAAGTTGAAAGAGCGGCGCTATTGGACCAGAAACACGACGCAGAAAATGAAGCTAAAATCATGGGCATGAAATACGCCCAAATTTTGGGACATCAGAATCAAAAGCAAAAAATAAAGCATCTAATGGACCTTAAGCGTAAAAATTACGATTTGATGGAAGTAAGTGAAAAATCATTAATTAGTTTCATAAGATCCGTAGTATAATTGTTTTTTCCTTAGAGCAAAGCGGAAATTGAACAAAAAGCGCGGTTTCAAGCAAAAACAATAGAAAAGTTGAAAAAGGAAATAGCATCATTGACAAAAACGCCTAGAAAACAAATCGGTGATAATAAAGAGAATGTAAACAGTCCAAACCGTTCGCTTAATGGTAGTAATATGTTCAGTCCTTTACGGGAAAGAAATTAAAATAATGGATCAAGTTCTTCATCTGCTATTTATTTGAATTTAATTTAAAAAATATATATATATACCATATCTTAGCCATTATTTATAAATTTATTTAAACTTATGTTGTTATAATCATTTTTAAAATGAAATTTTTATTTGTATTTAAAATACGATATAAGTTTGGATAAGTTTACTTTATGTTTAAGAATTTAGAATTTATCACGATCTGTCGGGTACTGATTTAATGTTAAATTTAATTTATATTTGTTATTATTTAAAAACCTCTTTTGTATCCTTTGTTAGTTATATTACGTACTGCTAATTATTTCATTGTGTCATAATAAATTGTTGGTATCTTGCCTTCTTGGTATTTAATTCGTACTTTTTTTCAAAATTGTCACTATTGTTAGTTATGTAAGCATGCAAAATTACAACTTATGGCAGTTTATAAAGTAGTCATTTTTAACAATAAGACTGAGTTAGTTTTCTTTAACAAAGTAAAGTATTTCTTTATACACTGAGACCAAATATTCGTTTTAAGATCTCTTATTATTTATGCATTATTTTTTATATTATATTTATATCACTTTGACATAATAAATGTGTGCACTCAAATGAAATGATTTCTTATTAATATATCCTTGACTAATCACTTCCCTTCTTCCTCCTTCCACCCTATCTTACAAATAATTGTAATTCTTAAATTTAGCGGAATGAAACAAGTTCTGTAGATAGCAATTTCTTTCATTTTATGAATTTTAGACCCTCCTATCATTTGGCGGTTTTAGCATACTATCGAAAAAAGTTTTTGAGTAGATGCAAATCTTTTTTCGAACAGTACTTGTATGTCCGACTAATCTGACACGTTTTTCGTCCTCGTCCTCCCTAGTTCTACTATTACATTTTATTGTTGCTACGGAAAAGTACCAAATCGCCCAAAATCTCGGATTGAAACTAGTTTTTTGAGTTGTTTTGCCCTATTTATACTTAGATTTCATAGATTTTAGACAAGATTGTATCCCTCTTCAAGTCTGAATTCATGTTTAAATAAAACTAAACACTTTAAGGTGTGTGTGTGTATATATATTTCAATAAAGCCACAAAAATTATGATACAAACGTCTTTCGTCCAATAATAAAACGATATAATTTCATAGTCGTGAATATCATCGGCTAAATATTATGTTATTCGAAAAACTAATCACTGGTTACAGGATAGACGATAATAAAAGATGATTTAACAAACCTCTTGAATGATTATACAGTAGTACATCTACATTAAACGAGTAATCTCTTTGGGTACGAGTATTTCTGTTTTATTTTATTCAGTATCGTTTTTTCTGTAATTTTTTAACATACAATGAGTGTCCTATCTTATCTTACTTCATACATATACAAAAGATTCAAACAACATAACCTAATACTTATTGTGATAAAGCCCTTAACGAATAAATTATTAAAAATATATCTTACATTTTTTTCGATTTACTTTTTTAGATACCATAAAAATTTTATATACATAAAATTGGAGATCAAAATTTACGTCAAGAATCGTCTATAAAAAATTTGGCAAGTATAAACGCAGTCTTCCAGGACTTAAACGTCGGTAAAACAGTCTAAAATAATACAGAAAAGTGCAGTCATTTAAAGGTAACTAAAGCTTAAATAAACCACAGTTAACTTATACTTAATACCTACAGCTATACAAATCATTGCAATATAAGATAAATTATTTAAAAGATAGGAAAAAAGCATATGAAAATAATACAATAGTGTTAATTTTTTTTTGATTTGGAAATTGTAGAATTGTATCAAGATATATACGTAGGATTCGCAATTATTATATAATTAAAATTAAATCTCGTCAACAATGATATGTCAATCCTACATAAAATACTCAAACATCTTAAATACATGTCAGTCAAATTATTTCAAAAATAAAATTAATTTGAAGGAAAAATAGTACTGTCTACCTTAAAAATTTGTTTCATCATCGGATTTTAAAACTGTTTCAAAATACTTGTAGATCGTTCCCAGTTTATTCTTTATTTATTATATAAAACTTTAACACACTCGTGCAGATTGGTATGGTGCTGATGAAATGAATTATAATACAGCCAACCATGTGCACTTTACAGGTACTACAAAACAAGGCTACTCTTCTACAAGCGATGACTTTTTATGTGAAAAGAGCGGATTTACTTCCACATGCATATACAGAATTTGTCCAACAGTCACCGAAAAATTTCAAAAATTCAAGTGTTAGTTTTTATTCAAACAACTTGAATAACTATTAAAGGTCCATATATTAACAAATTTCCTAATTCTTCCAAAAAGTTGGTGAATTTTGGACAGATCCTGTCTATGCAATGAACAAAATAAAGAATCATAACGTAAATTAGCTTAAAAGAACTCAGATCATATTTAGACAATGCAGTTTTTTTTTATCGCAACTGAGCTTTCCATATTTGAAAATATTAAGCAATTATTAATTATCTTATATAGTAGTTTGCTTATCATTAGAGATGACAAAGGCAGGTGTCTATTCGTTTCATAAGGAAGGGCCCTTTTTGCGTACTGGTTTCCCCGAGAGTCGACGAAACACGAGTCTGTCTAGTCGCTGCAAAAATCTAATAATTTCACCTGCCTTGGTCATCTCTACTTATCATTAGAGACGGTCATCTTATTGCTCATGCAGCTCCAAAAGATACAATCGGACTCGATACACACCACTGTGCGGATGTGTGTTTCATGGAGGTTGGGAATACCCAACGAACTGCGTGCAAAAAGGCGTTGTTAAAATAAACCAAAAAAAGAGGAGAATTTGCAGAATTAACATAAAATGGCGCCAAAATACTACGCGACAAAATGGGCGTCTCTATTCTTTCTGTTGGCGCCTTTGATCGCGCGCAATCGAATTTCGTGACTTTGTCCTTGCGTTGCCATTCTGTAAATGCGATTATCAAACTAATATTTACATCTCTGAATTGGCCTGTTTTATTTATTTTAATAAGTTACAAGTTTGTCTCAACTTAGATCTTTGGTAAATAAACATTATTTGAACCCCATTTGCAAAATGGCGATTTTATGCAGGCGTCCTGAAAATAATTTCGTATGTATATTGCCTAATCAGTGTCATTGCAGTAGACAGTACAGCATAATATTAATAAAAATATCCAGATCTGTATGAAGTGCATTAACCAACTAAAATTAAATCGAAATAAATATTACTCAAAAGAAAATGAAGACAACATGCGACAATTGCTAAGACATCTTATTATCGTTTTGGATTTCGCAATGAAATTGTGAGCAATACCAAATCACCGTTCTATTTTCTTTTATTTTTAGTTATTACAGCTGGCTGAATGTTTTGCAATACAATGTAGAAAATTCGCGTGGGTTAGTCTTTCGATTATTATCTTAAATTATATATGCAAATATCTTCACTTGTTTTGAGTAAAACTTGTCTATACATAAGTGAGAACTAAAAAAAAAACACCAACAACATAGTTAATAATAATTACATACGAGTGTAATAACATATATCAGAGATGTATATAATATATTATCGATGTTGTCATCACAATTAAGTACTAAAAACATTAAAGCGATTGCTCAGTCGATATCAGAAAAGAACGACTTTAGTTACTTTTAAATGTATAATCTTAATATATAAATACCTTAATTCGAATGATCACATAAAAAAAAATCTAGAAAAAAAATGAGTATCGGAAAAATATTACCAATTCTCAAAACGAGATGCATGACAAATGGGTGGTAGAAATTACATTATCTTGCGAAGATGAGAAAAATACAGAAGGCTCAAGAAAATAAATGCATATGAATTAATCAAGTTGCCCAAAAGATGTTAAATTTTTCTCTATCCAGAAATCACACTGCGAATATTTTGGTTCAGCTCTCACATCTTGCTCAACAATCAAGATATCTCTGTTATGAACCGCCTTCTCATCCATTTTACCATGCCAGACATAATGATAGAAGAGCTGTTGAATCGCTGTGAAATATCGCCTTTGTTCGGGAGTCTTCGGTTCATATCGTCCTAATATCGCATCAACGTCAGAATCGATGTCGGCAATATCTTGAGGGCCTCGCGTCTGCGTTACTACGTAAAAGAAGGAATTCTCAGCGCGAGTATAAAATTCATATAGGGGACACACGAGGCGTAAATCTGAAATCATAGCGCTTAAGCCTTTGTAAGTCTTAGGGTACATATCTAAAGCATCCTCTGCCAATTTCAAATCGGATAAGACTGAATTTTTCACATGCTCAACGACTAGATCTTCAGTCCAAGTCGTATACTTGTTCAGTAACTTTTCAGTAGCCGCAGCATGCGCAGTTACGCCCAAAACTAAAGGTACGGATGGGGTGTTATTTTCAGACTCGTTATGTAACGATTCATCTTGCAAGATTCTCCCGTCCAAAACCAACCACCCGTGACGTTTTTTCGGGTCTTCACCTTTTTCTGGTAGATCTGGATGTGGTTTTCGCCATATGTCCGGAATCGAAGACATTAATGTATAAGCATCGGCTTCTCTTAAGCATTTATAGTCGCTAATAGCACATTCTATCGCTGTCAAGAACATTTCGTTGTCTCTTTCGGATTCTCCCAAGGATTTCGTTGGAAGTATAGCACCTCCAGATGTAGCCCATGCTCTAGCAAAGTTCTTTTTACCAGGCATTGTAGCCAATGCAGTTACCAAAGTAGAACCTGAAAGAGAAGTTAAGTTATTTTTAATGTTAATTGATACAGTTTTCTTTTTCACGAAATTAGATAACATTTTGGAAAAAATGTTTACCCTACAAATTTACAACACCACCTGCAGCTACAGCTACAATTTTCCATAATTTAGTAGTTAAATTAAGTGTGCAGTAGGAACTACTTTTTTTTGTAATGCTTTAAAGCACTTTTGAAGTACTTCAATTAATTTTAAAGTAACGGATGTACTTTTAAAATAACGAATTACATGCAAAAAACACTAAAAGCTTAGTTATTTTTGTACCCACAAATAGTAAAAAAAAAAATACCTGCACGATGTCCAAACAACGTTACGGCCGACGAATTCCCTCCGAAATGTTCGATATTCAATCTTACCCATTCCAAAGCTTGCAATATATCGGAGAGCGCGTAGTTGCCCGAAATATGGGGATAACTGGAATCGCTCAGGGATTTGGTGGCCAAAAAACCTAAACTGCCAAGGCGAAAATTAGGCCTAACGAATACCACATCCTTAGATCGCGCGTATCTCGTAGATGGACGCATTTTTGCGGG
>LR737381.1:33300217-33344604 GCA_902655005.2 Marronus borbonicus | reverse complement strand
CACCCTCCCTTTTAGAAAAAACAACGAAACTTACATTTAAAGTAATAGTTTTCGCGTCCTCGTTCTTATCAGCGCCCTTATCGTTGTCATCCAGTGTCTCGACCGATGCTAAGCCGGCTGTTTGATTCTCCAAATTTTGCTCATCTTTTTTCTTTTTTGGGAAGACAGATACTAGTGGCAAACATATACTATCAACAAATTTCTTCTTTTCCTTAGGTTCAGATCCCTTTTCCACTAACGGGAGTAACAAGATTAATATTTGATCGCAACATAATAATAACTACATTGGCCTCATGGTACAAGACACAAAATGAAGAAAAAGGAACCAAACGATAGCCCAAAAGGACTAAATTGTTGCTGTATATACGTATTAGTGAAAATAATATTTACCATCATCATCCATAGCTCTAGATTTTCTAAATGGATTTGGCAACTTCACTCTTGGCTGGTTCATAAGAGAATCGTCAGGCTTCTCTTTATCTTTTTGATCTAGGAGTTCAGCTCCTTCAATATCTCCTTGATGATCAGAATCTCCATCCTGTAAAATTATGAAATTATCTTTTTTGGGACAAAACGTATTGGTTTGAGGGTACGAGGACGAAAAAATGTAGCGCGCTTTAATCTAAAATTGCTCGATCCGTGCAAAGGGATCTACCCTCTTGGAACATATGAAATTTAAATTTGATATGTATCCACAATACGATGCTGCGATACCAGCTGCCATTTAATCGCATGTTCGCCAAAGGTGCCGCGCGAAACCTTCCCCAAGCTCTTTTTATCGTTCGTGGTAAAGAAAAGTCTTAAATGGATTGAGAAGAGATTCCTAGGAAGGCATGCGCGTTGAAACGCAAGGTTATTCTATCTGAATGTTCGGAATCGTTATCGTGAATGAACTTAAAACGCGTGAAATTTAAAAGCGGGTGCGCCGCCTTAAAGCCGCCCAATTTGCAGGAAGAATTGTAGCTATTAAATCCCGCCCCCCTTTTAGAGAGGAAGAAAAATTATATAAAATAACGCAAGAACATTTGTAGATAGATAATTCTAAAATATATGCATGCTTCTTTTTAAAGCAATAGAGGGGCTTTTGTTTAAGAAAAAGAATATTTTTTGCCTGGAAGAGGGAGTTGGTTGGCTATACTGGTAGGAGTCCCAGATTGCAGGATTATCCAACTACGTACTATCCAATAACTGGTTTTTCTTTAGCTTGCCGATATCAAAAATATTAGGCTGGAATAATCCAATGGAAATAATTCCTATATACTGTATAAGTTAGCAACTACTTGCTTAATTTCTTACCTGGTACAATAACATGAGCTTCTAGGAAAAATACAGCCCATCACATAACAGTTACTTAAAAAATTTGTAACAAAAATAAGTGATTGAGTATTTGAAAAAAATTCTTAAATGTACCACAATTAAATTATAAGACTATAGTGTAGGACATATATAATGTAACACACATCTGATACATAGAAATATCCATGAGTAACTATTGTTCTTTTATATCTTTATTTCAAAGTTATTTATAGTTACAATAAATTTTTGGAGAATGACTATCGTCAAGTTTTACTACGTCAATATTTTTAATTGTGTCTAGAATACGTACACTACCTAGTAATTCTGTATATACATACAAGAGTATAATTTTAGGTTTTAACCACAGTTAAGAATAGTCTTCAATGTCAAATAAACCAATACGTATTATTTTACATCGTATATCTTTCACGTATCAAATTCAAGTCACTACACACATGTTAAACATATGGAAAGAGAATTTTTAGGCTTAAGTACTTACTTTACATTTTTCTTTAGAACGACTTCTAGTAAAAAATCCTGGCATTTGGATACCACCTATTGGTATCTTTTTTGGTTTTACTTCTCTACCCTCTTTAAAATCAGTCTTAATTTTGGACCCTTCATTTTCACTCTCTGAAGGCTGGACAGATTCGAATTCCGTAATTTTTTCTTGAGCTTTATTCTCTTCGTTCAGCATTTTTTCTCTCTCCTCCAATTCAATCACTTTTTTATCGTCCGTTTTCGTGTCTGTATCACCGTTGGGTGTACTCATCTGCGGGCAAAGTTAAACGTTAAAATAAATACTACCAGCAGCTGGGAGAAAGATAAATTTAAACACAAAAAGTAGGCAGTCCGGAAATATATTCATGCGGAACAAAAACAAAAAGAAAAAAGGAAGTAGTAAAAGTAACATTTAAATATTGATTGAAATCTTACGAGCATTAACGGCTGGCGTAAAAAATAAAACGAAATATTCAATCATAGAAGCGATGCTAATAAAGCGAACGCGTATTTACCTCTAACACTGTTTAATTAATAGAAGTTTTAAAGTATTTGCACTTTGTTTACAATTAAATTTCGTACAATCAATACACACAACATAACATATATATTTCACACAAAGCTTGTTTGACCCCACCACACAAAAGCGCTACCACACTTGAGTTGAACGTACTTGTATGTTGTACCAACGTTACTAAATTATGAATTTTTTTTTTCGGGACAATAACGATAAACAACAACTAACGGATTTAAATATCACTTATGACTAAGAAGACATTTACATTCGATATTACTCCAAATTGATCGACCCGGTCCGTGTCCCGACATATACACATAGTGTACACTAGTCTGTATGTACAGTCTGTTTATTTATGTTATGTCTATAACTAATATTTTAATATTCTTCTATAAGTTTGTTCACATAAGTAAATTTACATATACAAGGTAAATACGAGTATAAACAAATTATTGTGTTTTATTTAATGTATATGTTAAAATGATAATGTTGAATAATGATAGCAAAGACTGTGGCGTAGTGTGGTAAACAAGACATAAGTATCGGCACCCTCCGCATCACACAAGTTTAATTTATTATATAGTAATATAATAAATAGTCTGGGACGGCCGTTTCGAGGACACGAATGGTCCTCATCATCAACCGGTGACCGAATGTTGAGTTTATCAGCGTTCGATTGTTCGGTCAATAGAGAGATTTCAATTGAAACTGAATTGAATCGTTTTTAATTTAATTGTAATCTAGTACAGATTCCAATTTATATTATTCTCATCATTTATAGTATCTATTTACTACTAAGTACTGCACATGCAATAATGAATACATTTACTACCTATTTGAAGTAGATATATTTCACTATATATGACCATATATAGTATTATTACAACTATATATGTATCTTCTTTCATCTCTATATGTTAAGAAAGGATCATTCTGCCCTAGAATAGGGTGTTAGTTACTAGCAATAAAATAAAAACAATTCTATAAATCAGGTGTATCTCTTATTATTCATCTAATATACCAATATAGCTATCTCTATTACTACCTGCTGTGTAGCCAGATGTTTACATCAAGGGTTTTATACTGCCGGTCCATTTATGCTTAAATCTTTACTTAAATCATTAGAATTATCATATTAGCCAATATAATCGATCTTTTCAGAGCAACTACTGGCTTCTGAGTTCCTAAACAAAAAATCTTTCAAAAGTTACATTGCTGGGCAAGGATAGCGTGTTACCCATGCTCGCAGCTCTTTATATTTATGCTGCTGGTAAACTTATATACATATCCAAGAAAGTATTTTATGGAAATGTTTTAAACTTACGTGCAATAAGAAAACCAATGTTTAGTAATGTACAAACACGCCTGAATAAAGCTGCTAATAAAGATTTGGCAACTCTGTACGCTACTCCCATAAGAGCTGTATAATGGGGTTGGGACAGACTATAGAGCCAATATATTTTTTTTAATAAATCACTTATTTCGTTTAGCTTTCTTATATTAATATAAATCAAAATACTCCTCAACAAAAATAGTAATAGAATCGCAGCATATAAAACAGAATTTTATTATAATATTAGCTCTCCCGTTTTGAGTATTGTATCCTTAAATACTATTAAAAGGTTTATATATTTCATGGTTTTAATGTGGATTTCGACTTCAAATTAAAAACGCCATGGAGGTAGTTATTTTTAAAAATTACCGTCTTATCCTTAAATTTAGACGTACTGTATATGACTTCTTACGCAGTTATTTTGCTTTTTTTGTTGATATGTTGGTAGAAGGTGTGATGGTGATGTGCGTTTAGATTTAAAAAGGTAATTTAAGGAAAATCTTTTATGAAATTAAATATTTTAGCCATCGCAGTATGTATCTTATCCAAAAACGTATATTTTTAACAATTTTACGTATGTTAACTTGCGTTATACATAATTCCACTGTACTAATCCTTATTTCTTGAAACTTTTGTTCTGTAATGTTTATGAAATACCTCGTACTTTGACAGTTTACATAAGTTGTAAAAACAAATATTTAAAATTGTATATTCCAACTAAAATGAGCACAAAAAATTCTCTGTGTAGTTTACAAACTGATATAAATTTGGTAGAACAAATATTGGAGCAAGGGCAACGATTAAGAGCAGCGATGGTACAAACGATATTAAATAACGACCCCTTTAATATAGATATTCTGAAAACGCCAAACTTTAAGAGTTACAGCGAACCGAACACTTTAAAACCGATCCCTGCCGTAAACGGAGATAATGAATACGAAACGAAGTCGTTAACCTTAGAGGATAAACACAAATTCTTAGCTTACTTAAGGGGAGAGAAAATGACCCGAAACGATGAACGAAAAGTGTTAGATACATTCCGAGCTATGTCGAATGCAGACATCTGTGATGCTACCGAACGATCTTACAAGTCGGATTATAGTTGTTGCTGTGATACGTGTAAAGCATATTATAAACATAATCTAAGCTGTGATTTTAACCATTCCTCCACTATTTTATGTAAAGATAGGCATAATGTGCCACCGTTAAAATTAAATAAGAACATAAAGATTGCGGCAAAGCCAATCGATTTACAAAATCAAACGAACATTCCTTATGTATACCCAAGTCACATAGCCGAATGTTTGAAATACGTGGATTCCTTGAAAATATCTGTACATAGCTTAGTGTTAAATCAAGATGGAAATAAGAAAGTATACGAAAATTCTCTAGATAAAAAATTGAAGTTACCAACTAGTATTAGTCATACGTATTTTATAGAGTATCAAATACCAGAAAGTATTTCTAAGCTTCTCGTGCAGAGTAAATCCAAAGTAAATTCTGGTTTAGATTCGCATAATCTAGTAAGAATGTGCTCTAAGAAGTTGCATAATGAAGGTTCGTATATATATATATTTATTTTGAATAACAAATTGCGATATTAACTTAAGATATTGTTAATTAATAATAGATGGGAAATATTCTAGAAGCTCTTACCTGCCAACATGTACACAACATCAATCAATTCTCCTAGTAACTAATTTAACGACGGCTAAAGATTACAGAATGAATAATGGATTTTAACAGTAAAGCTATTGTTTATTACGCTCATTGTAATGCATGTAATGATATTGTTGAATCATAATTAGAGCTTCAATCTCTTCCTTTATATGGCTTAGTCATGTTTTTTAATTGTTATAATCAGGTGTTTTTTTTTTATTAAATTTAGTTTTATTTCCCAACATAATCTTATAAGTTTATACATTTCTCTCAGCAATGCTCCCATCTGTTCTAATAGACGCTTAGGAATATGATGGTCCCCTTATTCGAAGAAAATCTCCCTATTCTGAGCGCAACTTTGAACCTAAGAAAAAGAAGTCGCCTATGGTCAGATCTGATGAGTAGGACGAGTGATCTATCAATTCGAACCCTGATTCATGAATTTTTCCTTTGGCGACTATTGAAATGTGAAACGACGCGTTGCCTTGTTGGAACAAATCTTCCTTTTTCTTCATAAGCGGCTGGTTTTTTTAAACTTATGCCTTCAGCTTGTCCAGTAACGATGAGTTTTTCATTTCTTAAGAAATTCGATTAAGGCAACTCCATGACTATGCCAAAAAACAGTCGCCATCACTTGTGCGGTCGATGAAACGGGCCGATTCACCCTTGGCATTTTACTGTTTCGACTGTACCTTGACTTCAGGAATATATTGTGACCAAACATGGTACCTAACTCGGGGTTAGTTTTTTCAAGCCCCAATCCGCTTTGTTGGTCAGCACTTTTACTATAAAAATGTTTACTACATTATTTCAGAATTTTATTTAGTTTAGTAATATTTTTCTTGTAATTCCAGCAATATATTTCAAACAAATTTCATTACATGACATAGCTAATTTAAGCGAAATTGAATTAGCTACAACTAACATAAAATTTCAAGTCAGTTGTCGAACCTTGAAACAAAAGAATAGCAACATACTAGGATATGCAATGTTCAATTTAGCTTCATTCTTGAACTCAAGACATCTTTCGATCAACCAGAATTTACTTGTAATGCTCAACGGCGATGCCCCAATCGTAATTGGCACGTTAAAGGTGTCGCTTCAACTTGGCTGTGGACAATTATATTTTGGGAAAGAATTTATTGGTAAAAAAAGTTTAAGGAAGCATATTTATAAATAATTTTGCGAATAATTTTAGATGCGATTTATTCTAATAAAGAGAACATTAAAAACACTTCAGAGACCGAAAATAGCGATGCTAATCGTGAAACCAAGCATCAGAATACGGAGACTTCTCTTGTACATACTAAAGATTCAGAATTCTCCGATAAAAACTACGAGGTTGTGAATAGAAGAAATTTAGGTTCTAATAGAAGCGTTTCTAGAGATGCTGCAGACAAATCACCTACGTTAGATACGTCTCCTGTTAAAGAGGCAAAAGAAGAAAAAATTAATGAATCTTCAAAACAAATTACAAATAAAGGGAAAATGTTTACACCTAAAAAAGATACAATGCCAGATATGAAACGAACGCTTGATACAGATGTATTTATAATAGTAACACAAGTTTTAGTTTATATCCAATAATTTCTTTTGTTTCAGAAACAAGTTTTATTTGGATTCATATGCGTTGGAGAAGCGCAGTTCACGAGTGTAAGAGATAATACATTCGTAACTTGTCAACCGTTTACTCAAGATGACGTCCTTTATAGCAGATTAGTTCATTCTAGTGCTAATCCCTATTACAATTTTACCCAGGTGAGAAATCTAGATTTTTAATTAGGAAATGATTTTTTTTGTTAAAAGATCCCACCCCGTCCCTCAAAGAATCTTCCAAATTTGTTGCCACAGTATTAAATGCATATGCATTGAAAACTACTTTGATTGGGTATCGGATTCGAATCCCGGGACTCGTTACCCCAGAGTAAGGTTTTCCGTAGTTTTCCCTACTACAAATTGAACTGGCGATGCTCTACGAGCGCAGCCGTAATAATAATCCATGACTGGCCGAAGTTTCTTGTAATTGGTGAAAGCTGTGGGGCGATGCGAAAGGCATGGATTGTTATTATTATTATTAAACACCCCCAGAATGTCATGAGCCCTATCAAGTTTCAATGTTATTTAGGTACTCCCGTTTGTTTACGACGACACATTTTTAAACAAATTGCGAGACAATTACATGATTTTCGAATTTTGGGAGAAAATTGAGGACCAGGACACTTTGATTGGTATTAGCAAAGTATCCCTACATCAGTTTTACGTAGCTTTCCGTAATCCAGTGATTACTAAATATCTTAGCAGGAATAAGGTAAACACATAATTTTAAATTCTAATCATCGCGGCTATTTTGATAATAATAATATGTTTAGTTACCAGTGATAGGCTGTGACAGAGTAGAACCAATATGTAATCCTTTGAATGGAGAAATATACGGACAAGTGGAAATTTTAGTTGCCTTAGGAACAGACGTTCAAATACACAGTTTGAAACACGAACGGGGATTTGAAAGTGAATTGGTAACAGCAAAACCAACACAGTTACAGGTCAATAAGCAACGATCAACAAATGATCTTGCTGTTTTAAAATCTAATATACGTCATAAAAATCTTAAAATATTTAAGAAAACAATAGACAGTAATAAGAAAAAAGAAAAGAATATCACAGAGGAACCTCAGTCTAAAAAGAAAACGTCTACTAAAAATAAATTTACAAATACAAATAAAGAACCTGCTCCTGAACAATTAAAATCGAAACGAAATTTAGTAGATGTTGCGATACAATCTGACGTAAATATGGCTGATTCACAAGATAAGAGAAACGACGTAAATGTACCTCCGACTTCAGATGTTCTCGGAGCATTTCTAGCTCAACTTTTACAGCAGAAGCAGAAAAACTACGTAGAGAATTCTACGAACACCGGGGATAAGCAAAACATTACCATGGAAGAACAAAATTCAAACACGGACAGCGTTAGAATTAGAAGAACTTCAGATTTGCTCGATTCGCTTCAACAAGCATTGTCCATAAACAACCTTCCTGACGCGCATAGGCAAAGGCAATCCCAAAGGGTGGATACGTTTAAAGCTCACGTGATAATTGAAAACGCCTTGCATTTGCCCAGCAGGAAGAAATGTATAGTGAGGACCGTTCAAGGAAAGCCTCATCGTGAAGAACTGTTGCCTAGTCCTTTTGTGACATTTGAAACTAGTTCGCAGTTGAAGGTCACTCCCGTGGTGCAAGAGAATAAGAATCCGGAATGGGATTATGGTTGTGATGTTGAGCTACCTGCTGATCTTTTAACTAATGTAAGTATATAGTTAAGTAATTCGTTGTAGATCGAGGGCCAAATTTAGTCACTCCGCAAAGCTACGTTAACTGTATTTTTAAATACTAGCATAAGATTGATTTTGATCTTCAATCCTTTAAAATCAAATTTCAGAATCAAAAACGACTTATTTTCAAAGTATGGAAAAAGCTGGTGAACGCACCGCCCTTTGAGCCAAATTTCGACTCGGATACGATACTTGGTTTCGCAGCTTTAGATCTTACCGTTTTGCTCGCTGGCATGCCGACAGTTTCCGGTTGGTTTAACATTGTGGATTTTTCAAATAAATGCAACGGGCAGATTAAGGTAGCGGAATTACTTTAATTGTTTCAAATAGCAATAGTTTATTCCAATTATATTATGGTTTCAGATAAGCGTTACCCCATTAGAAAATTTAAATCGATTTATTCGTTGCAAAACTGCATTTTCTACGTCATTGCAACAACATCCTGTCGTATCTACGGGCATTAATAAAGTATCCCACGAAGTACCTGTTGAAAATATCGAAGAACCTGGGGAATTACTAAGTAGGGCTTTAAAACGAAAATTTACAGAATTAGATGAAATTACGCAACGTTTAAAATTAAGATTATCTCATGTAACTAACGATGAATCCGATACATCTAATGATACCGATGAATTTGAACGGGATATAAACACGTTATGTGTCGAAGAAGATTATGATATGATTAATTTCGAAGAAGAGACGCCTAGTGCGGAAACGCAACAAGCATCCAACGCGCTATTACAAATTCAAAACAGCAATTTTATATACACCGATGCTGATCAGGCACCCTTGTTATCGTTTGCGAAACAATTTAACAGCAATCACTATTCGATAAGTGATAAAGTCAGCACTAAAACTGTGGAACATAGCGATCGTTCAACAGAAGCTTCGAGTTTAAATATCGAATCTACCGACCGAGATTTATTAAATATAGGTTATGCTGGTCATTTGGATAAGCAATTAATCGAGGGTAGGCAAAAGATAGATAGTTTATTAGAAAAATTGAGCTTGTTAAATTCGAACGAAGCCGAAGTGTTTGATAACCGTTACGTATCCGGATGCTCCACGAAACAAGATTGCTCAAGACAACCTGCATCTGATGATATCTTGAAGGATATTAGAAAAGATTTAGATCCCATATCAACCGATGTATCGTCAGAGGATAATTCCACCTCAAATTTACACACTGCCCACATAAATAAAACCCCCTTCAACATGAGCAGCTCAACTAGCAGCAATAATAGCGGACTGTTGACTCAATATTCCGGATTTCGCTTGGCACCAGATGGCGCCGGCAATACTCCGGAAGATACGACCAAACCTGCAAATACTGCAGTTAGCTCCAGTGGCACATAGCCCTAGGGAAACTTGTTTTTGTCGTTGTACGCAATAATAGCCGTTTGAAGTATTAATTTGGCACAAACGATTTATTTCTTACAACCAGACACAAGTTCGAACCCCAACGTTTATTTTGTATCCCATTTTTGGGTCTGGAATATTGGTATATTATTCGATATGTTTTTAAACATTTTTGAAAAGAAACCAGCGTAGATTAAGTGGCACTGTATAGTAAAATAGTCTCTAGGTAATAATATTGGTTTTTAATTATTTAGATTCTTAAGTATTACAAATGAAAGCTAATCAATTAATCAATAGAAAGCAGTTATATCATTATAAGTTTCTAAATAGTTGATGTTGACCAGTGTTGATTTTTTTAAATATTTTATTTATTTTTACATCGTGTCTTATATTTTATGGTACTTAATTATTGTAGTATGCATTTAATAAATCAATGTGACTTTATCGCTTAGTCTTTTTAATATTCATTCGCATCAACATGGACGAAATTATTCTTAACCTCTATAACACCAATCGTTTGCTCCCGCCAACGACCACCGCTATTGTTAAAACATTATGCCGTGTTTTATCTCATGGAAGGATCGAAGCATTATCTGCAAACAAACATAGTTTATTACAATTCACACTTTCTGGGGTACAGGAGGAAGAGAAAAGGTCCCAAGACTGAACCTTGTGGCACGCTTTTACCTGATTTTGTAGGCTCTTACTGACTAGTCTGATATATTCTTATCTTCTCTCATATATTGTTATCTGTTAAATATGACTCCTATTTGGTGACCAACGCAACCAAAAGCCTTTGTCAGATCGCCGCGCGGTAAAATAAGGTTTTCATGGTCATCAAATGCCTGAGTGAAAATATATTCTAATTGATTCTAATTGCAATGTACAATTAACATACACCCATATCAGTGCCAATTATTATGGTAAATAGCAAATATGCAGTTAATAAAATATCCATTAATTTGTTTTATTTCTAAATAACACGTTAGCACTTAACATACAAATCAAGATAATTCTCAAGCCGTTTCTTTTTTCTTATCGTTTTGCTCGGTAACAATCGAATGGCTGCTGTAGTGCCTTCATGTCGATGTCTATATCCGCAATTCCTCATTTTCTGAAAACGAAAAACGAATAAAAGTATAATAAAACAATCGATACTGGAAGGTGATGATGAGTAAGTAAAATTACCTTAAATACTTTCAACTGTTCAACAGTATACATTTCGTGTAGAGCTTTTTCTTCTATCATACACAACTGGCAAAGGAATTCTGAATAGCTTATATGCCAATAGTCACCTTGGCAAAGTTCCGTACATTTCGCGCAAGTATCCGTCGGCTTTGGTATGCAAAATTCCTCGACGCAGTTTAGCATCTTTGGTCGGCCGAAGTTAAACTCGGCTCTGGATCTCCTGCATTGTTTTTTACGCACATCGTATGTATCTGGACTAGAGGGAGTAACTTGTAAGGAACTCAATGTTTTTTTATTTAAAATAAAATTACCTTGGTGTGTCTGATTCTGAGAGCGGTTTCCTTTTCGTTTTGATCCCAAAAGGTGCGGCACCCTCTTCTTTGGTGGGCCACTTAAGGAATGTGTTGTATCTCGTCGGGGACGGTGCGTGATCGCGTATCTTCACATCGAATCGTGTAGCACCGTTTGCTAAGGAACCGCATCCTTTTCTACTTCGTACCTTTTGTTTTAGAATAATTTATTGATAATACTAGGATGCAAAAAAGCTACCACGAAAGGATAATGCAAAACGGTGAATATTGTTGTTCCAAACAAATTTATTTATCTATACAGGGTGTTTCACCTAACTGGTTCATTATTCATCATTCAAGTTCTACTATTTGTTCAATCGAATCTATACAAGGGTTTAATGACTGCTTGATGTTTACCAATTTTTATAGAAATATGTTAAACAACCGAATGTCCAACTGAAATTTTCATTTTCAGCGCATATCCAGAATATTTTTGACGTGTGACGTCATCTTCATGCTGAGCCTTGAAATTTTTCAGACTATCTTCGTAATTGATAAATAGAATTGGAATTGGCCAAGGTATTCCGAAAGATTAAACCATAGCACTTTTGCATAAAAAAAGGATCCGATGTAAACGGAGGGCAAATGTTTACAAAACGTGAATATAAACAAAAAAAATTTTGTTATTAAGACAAGGATCATCATGCAATTTTTCGTACAAGGCAATCAAGAAGAAAATAAAATAAATTCATTTCTTTAATGTTTGCATTACTTTTAAGTTTTCGTTTAATTTAATCTTAATTAGAATTATGTAACGCATAATGTCGCTGTATATGCATAAGTAAAGATATTTTAAAATTACTCTAAAACCTGAGTATACAGACCTTATTAAGAAATTCGAACAATCCAGACCTAATATCGTACGAACAAGGACTGGTTTTAGTAATTCGAAGGACATCGCCCGTTTTCCTTGGAAGCGTCGTGCCAAAGCATATATTTGCTTGTTCTTTTTTTGTAACAACGTACTCGAAATCTGAAATAAGGATACAAAGAAAGTTATTATAGACAGTTTAAAATTTCCATTCCAATTCTACTTAATTTAAAAAATACCCACCGTCGTAATTAATATTTTGACTCAACATCGTATGTATATTACAAAAGAATACGGATTTAATATCAGAAGCGCATTCAGCGATTGACGCTGATGGTCTGCTTCGGAAATCGTTCGCGTGCCACAAAACGAAATGAAAAAAATCGTGGCGTATCGTGACCGTTAGAGAAGGCGAACATTTCGAACATAACCGATTTTATTGACATATCAGAATTGTGTGTTTTCGTGTTGCTTCTAATATGCCCCAATAACCAGTTTCGATTTCGTGCAATTTTCTCCCGATTGCGATCGGTATCGATGTGGTCGCAATATGCTAGGTCGCTCAAAACACAAATTTTGTGGATACCTACCTTGCATTTTTAACGAAAAAAATTTTATCCTTCAAAATCATGAATGGTGCGCGATAATTTTGATTAACAAAATTGACAAAATAAATCAGGGATAATTCAATTAGGAAATCGTTGCCTCAGAAACGACTTCATTAATTTCTCATTAATTTGCGTGAGGGTGGTGATTGTTGGATGTTATTCGTGTCATTTTCGTCGCAAAATGCTTTTAGCTTTATTGAAATTCTTACGCTATAATCCTTCCTTTTTGTATTGAAACTATGTCCCTTAAAGTATTTATAAAATTACAATTTCAGGAATATATTAGATAATGCTAAGTTAATCGATGAACGTGTTTTTGTCGGTTTATTTTGTTGTTAGGAGAAACACTGCGTTGCAGGATATTTCATTGTTACGATTATGAAGTAATTTAAAGTATCTAGAGGTGCTTCAACTTCCGGTAAGATTTTTTTCATCCTATTGCCGCTTGCTCGAGGCTTTTACTTCCTTTCCCAGAAAATGGAGTAATTTGATTTGATTGAAGCCGCATTATTGAGACCAGAGCGGGATTACGCTAGTCGTTGACCATTCAGCCAGTTTGATAGTTATTCTTGCTTGATGTTTAAAAATATGTGACGAATTGGTATCCATAGGTCATCAATTGAGGGGTAATCAAAAGAGTAGATAATAAAAACATAGGCTTCCACGGCCAGAGTCAATTAAAACTAAACGTGTTCCGAAAACTCGACGTTTCGCCCACAATCATGGGGATTCTTCGAGAGAGGGAAAGGTGATAATCAACAGTTAGCTCAACGTGTAAACCACGCAAGAGGGGAAAATCAACTGCTTAGTTTTAAAATTAAAATCAGGCATAAAAATCGAGCATTAGAGTTCCATATCAATCGTTAGTATCTTTGGTCAATACCTGCTAGCAAACAGGTGGGTTGTCAATAAATAAAATACACGAAATAAATAAAATCGTTTATTTCCAAGTATTCAAAAATTAAGTACATAATACAACAGATTCACTAACTTATGAGTTTGCCTTTTTTTTACAGATTGCGTTATAAAATTTTCGCTAAAAAAGAGAAAAATACGGTATTATATAAATACAACATACAACCAATCTATGATTATCACAGAAAGTGCTAATTTGAACATTTATAAAAATGTACAAACTATACAATACGACACTAGTAACATAAAATATAATACAACGTGTAAGCCTATAAGTATATAATATTGGAATACAACCATGTTTGCAAATACAACTCGAGATTCTTAGTGTAAGTTTAACTTATCGAAAGTGTACACTCTACAGAATATTCCTGCAACTTTATGGCTTTATTAATAATTTAAGTAATTAGGCTATTTTTTAAAATTGTATTTGCAAATTTTTCTTTACGCAATACGTTTTTATGTTTATTTTTTAATTACTGTACAACAAATAAAAGCTTTATTTAAGATACTAATAAGTTTTGTAAAAATCGTATCAAATACATAATAAAATATATGTAATATAAACTGTATAAAATAATATCGACTATACTCATTTATACCAAGTATCATGATCGGCGTCATTGTCAGGTATAAAAAAATAACAACTAATTTAGTTATCTGTGTTACGTATAAACTAAAAATTCCAAGCTATCATAGTACCTAGTTTTTCTTTCTATTAATCGATGATTATAATTTACATCCCAGATTCTGCGATGCCTTCATCATCTGAAATTATTACGGAAATTTATTACTAAACTATGCACAAAAACATTAAAGTTGCTATTTATATCTCAAACATATACGAGGAAAACATTATATTTGTTTAAAATCGTGCTAAAGAAGAAACTTACGCATACATAGATGTGTGTGGTATGCACAAGAGAGATGTTGAAATAAACACACAGATATTTGATCAATAGTAACAAGGAAGCTTGAAACATGCAAACGAATATAATAGATTTGCTGGTACCATTCAATAACTTTAATTGTTAATTATTATAATTAGTAATGTCAAATAAATAACATATAATTAATTAAAACGAAAATAATAGACCAATTTACGCAAGCGCTAATGTGAACTTCTTGTTCGGGCATGATTAGGACGGCTCTCACAATCAGTAAACCAAAGAATTATATTTGTCGCAGGTGTGGCATCCAAGTTTTTTTTTTTTTTTTTTTTTTTCTCCCGGGAATATCAGTGCGTGGCTTTATCGATGAAATCAATATTGGCTACGAAGATAGTCTGAAAAGTTTGCAGCTTAACACAGTAATTTTGTCCTGTAAAATAGGCGATTTCCAATCTGATGGCCTCCTTATTCGACGAAAAATCTCCGTCCCACAAGGAAAGCTTGGAGCTTTGGAAATTGAAAATCTGGTGAATAGGGTGGATGGTCCACGATTTATTAATTTTTATTGATCGGCGATCATTAGAGTGTAAGAGGGCACGACGTCTTTGTGGAACAAAATCAATGCTCAGTTAGCTTTTTCATGTCCACAGCCTCTACTATTTCTTTAACCTTAATTCGACGGTTGTCTAGTACCATTTGGTGAATTTTTCCGTTAGTGGTTGCAGTTTTTAGTCGATCCGAACGTTCATCGTCAATCAAGCGGGTTCGATCACGTTTAAATTCAGCTGACGCTAATTTCACCATGAAAAATGATGCATCAGGAATATCCAAAAACAGAGTCCATCTCAGCTTCAATTTACGTAGACGTATTGCCTCTCAAATGCAAGAATTTAATGATGGCTCGATATTCGTTTCTCGACATCCACTGACAACTGCTAAACAACAACTGAGCGTCCAACATGGGCGGCGCAAGCGATCGCGTTACGTTATATACATCCTTTTTCTATACATGAGTCGCGCGGAAATTCCACGGAATCCCTATAATAGCTATGGGAAGCGCTTCAAGACAAACATGCATGTATTAACAATCAAGAGCTATACATTGTACATGTAGGTTCTAATATCTAAATTTGCCTAAACCTGTTAATCTGCCAGCATTAGAGACATTCACTATTGTTACAGTGCATTTCTATAATCACTCCATCATGCGTAAAGAATTTGAAGCAGTTACCAAAATAAATAACAGTTGTATGCTATTGGTGTTATGTTCCAGTTTGACTACCTTTCCTTTTCACCAGGCTCTAATGAAGGTTCTACTGTACCCTTTCCAACACCCTTACCTGAACCATAGAATCAAACTTACAAAATTAAGAAAAACATGTCAATTTGTACATACATATCAAAAAAAAAAAAGGAAAATAAACAAAGAGAAATATGCAAACCACTACAAGAAAACTATTTACGCAAATAAAAATGTTAAAATAAGTCATAAAAAATTACTATTAATCTCTTTCAGAAGCTCCTTTTTGGAGAAAATACTCAATCTCAACTATTACGAACATTTTTACGTGGATAATATTAAATAATTCAGTTATACCAATTTACTCGCAGTTAATCACAAAATCGTTCCGTTATAGAACTTTGAAGTAAGGTTCCGCATGCGCAGCAGTTTTATTTGATTCAGTACTTAATACTAATATTGAGGGCTAAAAGCGTGTAGTACGTGCTTTTTGAGCATGAGCAAGAAGATTTAGTGCAATTATCATTTTTAAACGGTTAGGATGTGATGATGAATATGAATATTATTTCAAATTGTTACTTTGATCGTTAATATTCAGCTTCCATTTGTAGCCGTAACTATTTTTAATCAAAAGCTTTTAGTTACTAAACTTATTAAAGGATTTTTATTGCCAATTTTGCGAGTAACTGCATTTGTGCATCATACACCGCTTTTTGGTCAAAATACAAATGAAGGTAATAGTAAATAAGTTTAAAAAAATCACACAAAAAACGAAATCATACATTAGTGTGTATGCTAAACATAAACAGTTCTCACCTTCAAATCCTTGATTCTCATGAATTTCCCTAGGCGACCCCGTAAGTTCTTTGCCTTCTAATACTGTCAACAGGCACTGGTGTATGCAAATATATTGCTGTTCAGTTTGTACCATCCACACTCTCTCCTTCCTCATCGCATACACTATTCCAAATATATCTACATAGTCCGAGACTGATATCTGTTGAATTATTCTATCTAAGCAAATAAACGTGCCTGATCTTCCAACACCAGCACTAAAATCAAAAGGTTTCGAAGAAGTTCACGAAAAAATATTTTTCAATATTCCTACCTGCAATGTACAACTATCGGTCGTTGATCAGGCGCTACTTTCTCACGGAAAGCTCTCACGAATCTGACTAACGTATGCGGAGGATTTGGAACACCGAAGTCAGGCCATGTTGTGAAGTGGAAGTGTCTAATGACCCTTTGGGTGTCACCCTAAACAAGGATAGATAGTTTGTACGTATCTTAAAGATTAGACATTGAACGTAGCTATACTTACCCTACAAACCATGAATTCCGAGATATTCCAATCAGGATACCTAGTTTCATTCAATATTTGCACAGATATGTCCCCATAATACACGGGCATCGTATCGTACGGCCAATAATGATCACATTTCTCTCTGCCTTTCTCTACGCACCTCGTCAACATGATAATAGCTCTCGAATTGGACTCCCAGCACATCCTCCAGAAGTCGTCTCTAGTGGAATGCAAGGGTCCTTGAGTTACGATGAATTCACGCGGAGAATTGTGGCCCTGAAACAATCATTTAACGAAATACGTAGCAACATTTAAATAGTGCTTACAGGAACATAATTCGCATTGATGTAATCCGATCCTTCCTCGTCATCAACTGGTTGGAGTTTAAATCTTGAATGGTCGTATGGTAGAATATTGGTGAACCTATTTTTAGGTCGGTTGCATGGAAGATCTGCTGCTGTGCTTGGCTGCTCGCGACCAACATGTTTAAGTTCTTCAAATTCTTCGCTAAACCTACATAATGAAACCGATGTAGATGCAATTTTGAGGATATATTCAGAAGGCCAAAAGTTTGGGATTACCTAAAGTCAGAATCGGCAGACATCACTCTATAATGATTTGAGAAATTTTCTATCCTTATGGGTCTATTCGTCCCGATAACTGAATCAGGCAAAGACATGCTATCATTTGGTCTAATATCCGTTGTCTTCCTATTATCGGACCTCCTTCTTCTAATGATTATGATGGTTATAAATAGTAGGATAATCAGTACAATTGGTATAACTATTCCTAAGATTATTGGGGTATTATCTTGATCTGAAAAAGGAAATAGAATTTTAAATAATGTCTTTATTCTTCGATTAAGTTTGTTAAAACATTACCGACTCTTAATAATCCTTGTGATAGTTAGAAAATTACAGAAACATTGAGGTCAATACAATAAATTTTTTTTAATGTATGTATATTTACCAGTGGTTATAGGAAAACTATAGCTGGTATCTGTAAACTTATCCGGTGCTGTAAACGCTCGTATTTTGACCCGGTAGGTTGAGCCAGACTTCAAAGGACCATTGCAGTAACCAGACTGTCGAATATCACATGAATCCGATCCAATTGTGAAATCTTCAACGGAATTATTTTGGAACGGGTAATAAGGTTCCATAACTTGGTACGGTGGCCATATTGAATAAGCTTGAACATCTCGCCAAGACGGCATTTCTAGCCCAGAAGCATTTTTGGAGTCGTCTTCGGCAACAACGACTGTATACGATATCACCTGAAGAAGTACGAAGGGAAAGATGCCATCGAAGAAGCGGCAATTTTAATACTTACAGGACCGTTCTGTTCACTAAAATAATTCTTTCTAAATCTAATTTGGATCGTAGTTGAACTTTTGCACACTTCAGTTGGTACCACTTGCATACTCGGTTTCGGCGGAGCTAGAATGGGCATTTTCAGGATATACGTGGAATTTTCACCATATCCAATTCTAGTCTCCGCTTGTATTATAAAAACATACGTTCGACCTGGTATCAGTTGTTTTATTTGGCCAGTGAACTCTAATGGTGAGAAATCTTTTTGTTGGGTGTGAGGAGATCCCTAAAAAAGAAAATATGTTCTAGATAGTAAAGATGAATTATGCCAATTTAATAGAGATTAATACCTCCAAACCATAGGTGATTGTGAATTTACGGATAATTCCATTTTGTTCGCTTGTGGGAAGCGACCATTTGAAGGTAACTTCACTGGGTTGCACATCCACTGGTGTAAACGTTTCTACCTTCCCAGGAGCGGCTTCTTCAGTAGTGAAAGTATCGGAAACCGGTGTTGATCGCCTAAGTATACTTGATTCGGTACCGCTTCTCACTGTTACAGTAAAGGTGTAGTTTCTATGCGGCTTCAAGCGAGTTAATCTGATAGATGGCACTAGCGTGATGGTGTGGTTCAGCATATCTCGTCCTGTCAAGTATTCGATTTCGAAATCGGTGTAATCACCGTGAGGCGGGGACCAATTTAACTTAACTTCATTTCCACTGATATAGGTGGCGTTCATGCCACTAATTGGTTCTGGGACTAGAAGAAGGTACGGAGTTTAGCAATTCCTTAAGGTATGTCCGCTATATATTTGCCGAAGTACTTACATAATCTATCTTGCCTTTGAACAGGTTGGCTGGTAACGTTTTGTGAGACCGTCCACATTGTAATGTTGTACAATCTACCAGGTACTAGACTCGTGAATGTGACCAAGCGATCTGTATCGTTTACTGCTTTTTCTTGGTCGGAAATGTTAGGTTCCGATAGCGAAAATCTATAATGGTCGAATTTGCAGAGGGTTTGCGGTGTTGGCGTATATTTGAGACTGATAGAGTCTGTCGATTTGTTATTCACCATTATGATTTCGGATTGTATTAACGGCACTAGAATTAAGCACAATTTTGGTAATACATATTCCTCTGTTAAAGTCAAGATAATTTGAAAAAATATTGATAGTAAAGAGGGGATCATTGGGAATACATACATAGTTCAATTTGGATTGTTCTGTTATGAAATAGAATATAGAAAAGTCTATAAAAAGTCAAGCGGATAAGTGGAAAAAGTACAAATTAAAACAAGTGCACCACAACCATTACACGTGAAGAAAGGACATGGTAGAGGAAGTTAAATTAAAACACAAGCCTGTGCGAATGCAAACCGACACTATTTTATTTACTACACCCAGATATAAGTATGTTATTTACAGTACATAAGAAAGTCTACTTCAACTTACTGGTTCTCGTTGTAAACGTTGTATCGTCACTCTCCAAATCGTAGGAGATGGCTCGTATATTGAAGGTGTACTCAACGCCTGGCATCAAATTTCCTACCAGCGTTCGTACAGGACCGATATCGTTTTGATTTTGCGTTACGTTCCTGATGTTCGGCGCATCGCCCCAATCCTCCGAGGATTCTTTCCATGACACGACGTACCTTTCGACGCGTCCCTCCGGTCGAGGCCATTCCAAGGTTACGTTATTGGAGTCGACCAACGGTGCAATGTTAGATACGGGATTAGGACCTGCAAAGAAAGGCGAATTGAATTTATTCAGAGAATGCACCATTGAAGTGTTACTTACGAACTGTATGGTTCAACTGTTGAGGCTCGCTACTTTCCAAACCGTAGCTTACTGTATTGACTTGTATTGTGTAGAGTTCACCCGGTGTCATATCAGAAATTTCAGCTTCATTGTAAGTAATTGATGGTAGTTTGTCCCAAGTTCGAACAGAATCTGTTCGATACCTTACGGTATATTCAGATACCACGGAGTCGGTGGGCGGTTGCCATTGGAGTATGATTGAATTTGTGGTTGATTTCTCGATAGTCAAATTGGTCGGTGGTTTAGGAACTACGAAAATATGAAGCATTGCATTAGCTAAATATTAAAAAAAAAATCGTATAAATTGGCTTTTGGGATATTTACATTAGTACCAACTTTTAATTGTCATTCGATACTATGTGGAAGAAGATTGAATGGTGTTATTCTCAACGGATGTAAATATTACAGGATATTCAGGAGCAGGTTTTATCAAATCGAATGGAGGCACTAAAGCCTGGTGATCCTAGAAGACATTTTGAAGATAAACTATCTGATGCATAAAGGACACGATTCCTGCGCAATACGTTCGATTAGCCTCACAAGGGAGCCTCACCGAGTGGGCCCCAATGTAAAGAGGCACCCTAGCATGGTATTCGTATTAATGCAACTTCCTTATTCATAGTTTTGGAGGAGCAATTTCTTAGAAAGTAATGTTTTTACATTTCTCGTTAATGTTTGGAAGGAGCCTGTGCAATATCAAGTAAAGGATTGTTTTCTTAATAAAGCCGTCTATTATATTGGTAAGAGTGTTTCTAATTTCGATGGCAAGATAAGACAAATAAATATTGAAAGTTCATTTAATAGAATATTTAATTAACTGTCTACATAAATACAAGTATCTATTATTTTTATACCTGTTATAGCCTGTTAACGTTTACAGTTTTCTTGAAAATAACACCATTAAACTAACGATTTAACAAGAAAAACTACAAAGGCAACTAATACAAATCTTCATAATTTTTAACACGTTCCAAGAATTTATTACACAGAACGTGAATCATTTTTAGTAGGTTTTATATTATCAAGCACCATTTACTTTCGCTTCTTATTACAATGAGAAATTATAATATGTACTTACAAACAGGTTGAAAGTGTTCATGCGGCTCACTAGGTAGATTATGCGAAATAGCGAATACTTTCACAATATACCCGGCTCCTGGATAAAGGTTATGCAGCACAATATGCGAGTCGTGAGTTGTTTTCTCGTTTTTCTCTTTGGTATCGTTACGTATCCATTGAACTTCGTACTTATCTTGTCGCGAATTTACGTCCGATTTCCAACTGATATTCAAGCCGTCCGTAAGAGGTCTCAGATCTTCGATTATGGGAGCGCTAGGCCTCGTTAGGACGTAGATGTGGCTTCCGTTGGATTCGGCCTTTTTCGAAACCGCTTGTACTGATACCGAATAATTCCTTCCGGGAAGCAATAGACCGTCTAAGAGCAGCGTGGTCGTATTGGATCTTACGGTATTACTATCTGCTGTTGAGCTTTCGACTTCGTGATATGAGATTATGTAATCCTCTTGGTAACTGTCTGGATTTGCATCCCAATCGATGTAAAGGTTGCCCGTTTTATCATTGCGTGCTCGTAAGTTTATAACGGGTAAAGGTGCTGGAAAGTTTGTTAGAATTAATAAAATTGGTTTAAAATAACTTTACATGCCGTTTCGCTATTGCTATACAAGATTGGGCAGAAAATGCATATGATAGCGAGTACATGGCGCGATCTTATGCTGCTTTAATAAGAGGTTTATTCAGTTTCAGATTGGCTGCTGTTTAATTAAGAGCATATTACAATTTCTGACAAAATGGATGGTTATTCAGTCTGCATTAAGCATATCTTAAAAGTATGAGTAATCGACAATCATAATCAGATGAAGGATGGAGGAAGGAAGTCAAATTTCCTTGGGCGAAACATAAGCGATAAGATTCAATTTGCCTTGAATGGCCGCCATTTGCTTCACTATGTTGAAAGACGACCATTTGAAGACATCTGAACTAGATTTGATTACGAAGGAAGCTGTCTAGAAGGTGGAAGCCGGGGCTGTGTAGTGTTGCTCCCAAATTGGTGTAAATGTAAATTTTACGCGAGTGTTTGGGGTGCTGCCAATTCATCATCGCTGACGAAACTTGGATCCATCATTATTGTAGAAAGAGTTATGGCCAACATACCAATCTACTGTAGACGAATGCTACGCCAGCAGATTAAAGCAAACGGTTCATGAAAATGTCTAGACTTATTATTTATTTTCACCAAGACAATATTTGGCCCTATACAAGAGTAAATTGGATTGTTTAATTGTTCTGGAAGACATTATCAGGTGTTAGGATGACGATGCACAATTGCATTGTAATTGTTATCTATGGAATATTGGAAGCTGGCACATGAGGTTTTTTTGCAAATATAGAGCTCCAAATTTGAAAAAGCTTCCGATAGTCCGCTACGCCAGCAGATTTTCTGCTTCCCACGAACTTTTCAACCCATTCTCGTAAATACGATACTATAACTAAACCTATATGACTTACTTAATGTTACTTCGGCGGTCATCGGCCATGACGTTACTTTCCCTGAAACCGATTTGACCAACAACGTATACGTCCTGCCAGGTTCTAGAAAATCTTTGAACTCCCAAACTAGCGGGCCTGTTTTCGGACGTGTAATCGGCGGAAATTTCTTAGTGGTATTGTTTAAGGTTAATTGGTACTTGTCAAATTCGCTGAGAAGAACGAAAACGCATCAAAATTAGATCTTGAACGCGACCACCGTGAAATATAACTTACCATTCTCCGTTAGGACCTTGCCATCTTACGGTAAACGAATGCGATGTTATGGAATCCTTATCGATGCTTACGTTCGATACCCTCAGGGGAACGGTCCTGTATTGGGCGGTTGTAGGTGCTGATACTTCATCTTCGGACATGGTCTGGACGGAAATATTATAAGCGCGACCGGGAACCAAACTTTTGAAAGCGGCTTGAGCGGGTCCCGGTGGCTCTCCTTCTTTCTCCACGAACAATTCGCTTTCTAAAGCGTCTGGGGGATGGATCGACGCTTTGTAATGAGTATATATGGCAGGAGGATATGGCGGTTGCCATAGGACGAGTAACGTTGTCTCATTTCTGAACCATACAATAAACTTGCCTGGGGTATTCGGTTCTATAAAGTAAAATTATAATTAATCTCCGTGCGCATCTTGCTCGCCGAATTAACTTACTAGTGGTGAAGTTTCTAGTTGTATAAGCGACGCTTTCTTTGTTTTCGAATATAGTTGAGGCATATATCTGATAAGTGGCACCTGGCGTAAGGTTATCAATCGTATATGGCGAGGAAACATCTTTGAATATCTTAGGCGAACTATTTAAGGTTTTCGAGAGTTCCGTTAATCTCAGTTTAAAGCTAGAATAACTCCCGTGTGTGGGGGGACTCCACGAAATCGTCGCAACCTTACCGCTTCTTACAACGACGGATAAGTTGGAGGGAGGATCAGGTACTGCAAAAAGTAAAAGTATCCTAATTTATAAAAGCGTTCCTTTCTAATTGTTTATGAAAGATATACATATAAAACGTGTCGATAGACATGTAAAAACATCTTCGACATGGTTACGCATACAATTCTGATTAGACTGGACGTCAGTCGATCATTTTACGGTTTATTATTTTTTTTCTCGGGCGAAAAATTTTACACGTTTATTTATAGAGCAAACATCTGCCGAAAATATGAGATTAAGCAGAAACTACCGCTGTTCGCTGGTTAAAACGTGTTAAATGGAAATTTGCAAATGCTAATTGGATTGAAATTAGGTGCTTAACATGAGGAATTTTGCATTAATTTTGAAAACGTTTCAGTGCAATTAGTGTGTTCGATTTATAACCCGGTGACAATGTTGAAATAGGCTTGATCACTGGCAAATAGTCGAATTTGAAGGACAATTATTCCTGTCCATACAGCCAACATTTCTTCAGGAATAATTTTTGGGGATTTTCCTCGTTTTGTTAAATTAATTTGTTGAAATAGCAATAAGTAATTTTTTCAGTACTGCGTCTTCTGGAAAAATAAGACGATAGTCTATTTTTTTTTAATTTAGAATAACTTCTACATATACAAGTTTAATGAACATTGTTTGGCTTCATTAAAACTAATTTTAGACAAATAGTAATGCCACCATGAGTGTACAGCCAGAGCATAACGCAGCAGTGTTTATTTTTATCTAAATGTATTAAGAAAAACCGCAATCCAAGCCGTCACTATGGATCCATAACAACACCAGGAGGTAGTAGGTGATACGTAGTCTCTGCTTCAGGGATATTGGTGTCGTTACCGATTGCATCTTTGTTTATATAAACCGCGCTAGCAAAATAAACGATTACGCCCTGGAGGCCACCAATACAAGGTTGATTTATTAAACAAATTCGCTTCCGTTGGCCTGACATTTAGGCATTAAATATGAACGAGGAGGCTCTGAATTAAATCCTAATCGTCGCAAATTAGCCAGATAAAATGAGTTCTCAGTTATTAGCAGTTTAGTGAAAGTTTGAGTTTTTTTTTTTTTATCCAATATGCATTCGTGTTATTTTTTGTATATTATGTAAGTATCCCATAGGCAACTTTCGCAATTTAATATATACGAAAAATTATGACGTCAAAGATAAAGTTGTGCAATCGTTAAGAACTGTAAGCATTTTCTTCAGAAGTTCTTGCAAAAGTTACAGTCAACTTCTACAATTTTTAAGAGATGCGTTTGGTTAGACTAAAGGGAATAAAAATTTAGGGAATCTTTGCAAAGAGGTAAATATTCAATATTATTATTTAACAATTGGATAATAATAAAAATCTTCATCATAATCATAATTATTAACTCCGAATATGTCGACTTTACAATACGAGATAGACCCAATCAAATTACTTCCTTTTCCTACACGATACAATATATATGCAGTATTATATAATCGTATTATATACAGACAACGGCGTGCACGTAACATACTAATCGTACGTTTTAAAAATAAATATTTTACTGTTTAGACGTTCCAATGTCGATTGGATGTCATCGCTTATCCTTACGCAGCTGCACAAAAATAACAAACACACTTTGTATGTGAATATCCTGGTTTAGCGTTGCATTGACGTGAGATACATCTGAAAAAGGAAAATACAAAGAACTGACGTCTGCTCTTAAGAGCGAAAAGGTTCTTTCGTTGCGTCACAAAGGCAAATGCGTATAACGCAAGATGTGTGTAGATACGGTCCTTGATGAAGTGTAACGTAATACTCTGTAATAACGTTGAATGTAAATGAATTTCCACGGATTGAAAAAGCGCATCCGTATTGTGGAGCAAACCACATTCTAGTAGGGAATTTCAAAAATAATGTCAAATGGCAAGCAGTGGTTTTTTTTTTGTTGGAATTTTATTGAATTAATATAAATATATTCATTACAAGAAGGTTGAGTTCGGGATGTCGTTACTAATATTTATTTTGGATCTGTTTCGAGCCGTTTTCCCGCTAGTCTTGTATATGTGGACGGCAATGTCTTCTTCTGGTTTTAGCAGAACCTGCATGTTCTTTCTTCTATCAGCCCTAAGTTGCTCAAATATTTTTTGAGGATACAATAGCCATTTCGCAAACTTGCTAACTGTGCGCCTACCGCTAACTTGGAACATTTTTGACATTTTAACTAACCGTGCTTGCCGTACCTACACAGGGCCTCTAGTTGTTATTAGCAACTAATAAGGCTACACTCTGCGTTGGACTTTCCTCGGTGCTCTTTGCCTGCAGGGTCAATTCAACCTGGTATACTCAGTGCAGTCCCACCACCAGAGTTCAGTGCCATTAGCACTATTTGACAAGACAGCAACGAATCGATAATTCATCTCTTGCTTGTCTACTTCTTCAATATACGCTAGTATTGGCGCTATTTCTGGAATACTGTGTAGGGTTTTGAGATTGGGCCTAGCAACTTTTCCATTCTCCTCCAACCTCTACGGACCAGATAGTTTCACCTTTATTCGGGAGAACTTTTCTCCGTTCGTCTCCGCTCGCTATTACCGCTTTGTTGTATTTATCAAACTTGTATTTGGGGCCGATGGCGGCACTGAATCTGGTTCTGATTGGCCGCACCTTGAGTTCCATGAACAGCTCCTGGTAATCTGCGCCATGCCATCTGATTATGATATAACATTTAACCAAAAACCTTTCTGTTGCTCTCATCACTTTGTTTATATCCAATTTATGTAAGGTGTGCGATATTAACAATTTGTTGTAAGCAGTAACGTTTGGTAATTCATGGCAAGTGTTGTAATTCTCCATCCTGTCCGAATTGAAGCGTTCTTCTCAGCTTTCCCATTAAATACCTATTTATATTATTTTTCTAGCAGTGTCTATACTTTTTATATTTAACGTAGCTCCAGTGCTTATATAATACATTTACATAAGAACATTTAAAGTCAATAATAAAAAGTGAAACCACAAAATGCAGCCCGGTGATAAATTAAACCCGGTGTGTTATCAGTTATCACTTAGTTTAGTCGAGAGCACCAGTTATCGGAAGTCGCACATATCTATCATTAGCGACAATAACCTTTACGAACTTCCGCATTAAAATAAGTATGGTTTTTAATGATATCAAAGATTCCACATGTAGGTTTGTCGAAGTTTAATGAAGAAACCCGAACCGATTTTAATTTATGTTAAAACTGACCAAAATAATACCTGTAGTGAAATTTGCGGTCCACGTCAATGTATTATGTGTAGAATTGGAATAGTATAGCCAAAAATAGTAATTGGTCCCTGGTAACGCCTGAGAGAATTTAATGACTTCCTTAATGTCCTTCGAGGCTATCGTCGTATTTGGCGCTGGATGTCCGTGCGGCGGCGTATAGTCGAGCCTATAGAGGACTCCGTCGTGGCCCAAATTTCCTGGAATGTGTATCACAAGATCGGCGCATTCGTATATCTGAAACAACGAGGAATCGTATTAAACGTTTCCGTAGTAAGACCAGGAACAAATTCATTAAATTACAAAGCAATAAAAGTTAAAGCCGGAAGCTACACTATTTGTTTTTTTTTTTTTCGGAAGTGATTAAATGTCGTAATCTCCCGCCTTTGTTTTTCTCTTCTTTATCCAGTTAAAAAAATGCAAAATTTAGTTTACATTTTCCTGTAATAAAATCCCGGAACAACAGCTACGAATTTCCTATTGGTGTTAATTATGGTTGGATCTCCTATTTTATCAAGTTGAAAGCAGTTGAATATAGCACATACGTGGTTTGAGTCTTTAGCAAATTTTGTGCCGTCGTTGCTTTCTTTTAAAGAATTTAGGCGTTCGGGTTGAAACCGCATGAGTCCGCCGATGTTTCGCTCGTAGTTATATGGAGCTTCTTCTGGGTTACTCATTTCTTCGTCGTTGCTCGTTACTAAAAGCCACGTCGGCGTACAAAATAATTGTACTTTCTTTAATGTAGTCCGATAAATCATTTAGGTAAATGATGAACATAACTAGACCAACAATCGAGCCTTGTGATAAGCCTCAGGACATATGCCACACAGAAAAGCAATTATTGTTCCACGTCACTATCTCTTTCCTTTCCTGCATTCAGGTACAGTGAAAGAATTTTTTTAATAGTGGTGTTTGCTAGTAAAGAAAGAGATACGTAAATCTAGTGACGTGTATCTCATATTTGTTGGGATATATTGTAAATATGTAGATATTGTAAGCATGAAGTTAAACGGTTGGACAAATGTCCATCAGGGATAGCGATCCTAATAAAATTTAAATGAAGATATCCTGTTTGATCTATATTTTTTTTATTGTAATGCACATAGTGGAGCTAATGATATTACATAAACAGTAGGAAGTGAATGAATAGAAATGAAAATAATTTGGAAATTGTTTTTTTTTTAATTAATAAGGATGCATTAGACGAGCCATATTTTATTATGCGTAAATTGATAAGAAGAGGGATAAATCTTAGCTTAATTCGTCATCCTAATTTGATTTCTAACAAATGAGAACTGCCTACGTTAAATCCTCCGTAAGGGATATGGCCATTCTCTACGGTTCAGTTAATTTAATAAATTATGCACAACGACCGCATTTGTAACTTATCTCGGTAATTAAAAAAGGCGAATTTTTAATTAATAAGGAGGTTAAATAATTAACCTCTGGCACGATTCAAGGCAAATCTCAGGTCTATTTTTAGTACTGCATAATATTTCAGTTAACGAAGTTGTTGTATATTGCATAATGCAATTATATTATCTATACATATGTATACTATGTATGCAATATATCTCGTTTATTTATAGTAGTTGATCATGGGTTATCGATGGTTATTAAATTACAGCGCACCTAACATTCATGTTCGTATCAGAGCTGATAATTAAAGAGTCCAGCCGGTTAAGCAAATCCACGTATTGTAACTCTTAGGTATTTAGTAGATGATCGAAAGCAAATGCTACTATTTGAAAGATTTGTCTTTCAAATAACAATTTGGCAGTTTATAGCTCAGTTAAGTGAGACAAACAGAATTTGAACCATCGTGAAGGCGCCGTCCGAAAGAAAAGAGCGAATGAACACGGTTTATAAAGGCTCTACTCCATCTCATGCCACAGTCAGAAATTGGTCCAAATTATTTCGTTGGGTTGGAGAATCTCTCGCGAAGGAGGGCCCGTTACTTTTGTAATGTTTACAATTTACAAACGACTTAATAGTTAAGTGTAGGCTTTCACGACCGTAATCCATAGTAGAAATGTCTTTCGGGTGATGTCGCGTAGTTAATATTTTACTCGACGTTTCGCTGACCATGCTGTCAGCTTCTTCAGGAGATTTCTAAAGACTAGGAAGTGACTTTCCTGAAATTTCCTGAAGAAGCTGACAGCATGGTTAGCGAAACGTCGAGTAAAATATTAACTACGCGACATCACCCGAAAGACATTTCTATTACAAACGACTTTAATTATTACAAGCCATGACACGACAATGCTCCTGTCCACGCAGCTGCGATTTCGAAGACTTGTGTGCATCAGTGCGGATTCAAAGAACTGGATTACCCACCGTATAACCTCTGTGTATGATTTTTCTTCTATGCACCCTCCTTTTGCGCTAGGTTTAGAATACGCGGACCACAACTCGTACCAACTGTTAGTTTCTATGTATTGGTCCTTATTCAGAATATCTACATATTAGTACAAAACAACAAAATTGGCGTTGGTAAATGAGGGTGGTAACACTGGAACTGTGGGAGATATTGGTACAAAAAGAAACTAAATTTTTCCTCAATTATTGGGGGCACACGAACAATTAGTTAGTATTTAGCTATTATGTACAGAAACTTCACTATTTGGTGGAAAATGGATATAATTTTTACTGAATTTCAAGATCATTACCTTTTCTAACATTTATTCGTACAAAATGAATCAGTTTAGTCGTATTTATGATAGTGATCAATTTGATCACAAGATAGTGATCAAGATCACTTGATCTTGACATACACTATTGATTAAGAATATTAGATTATTCTACAATTTGCGTACATCTAACGTACTTGCTCTAAAATTATCGAAAGGACCAAAACTTGGAATATTCCGAAAGCAAGGGCTTATCCAACGCTTGTTAATCTACCAGCATTTTCATGTAAGCAACGTATCTATTCAAATACATAACGAACATACTAAACTAATGCTGATTTGCATTCTTAGATAAAACAGTAGGCTATTCGGTTGTGAAATAGACCATATTTGTGATAACAACGTGTCTATTTTAATTGATCGATGGATTAGAGATATACATGTATCAATCGCTAATTGTCAAAATGGTTCTTGAAAGTAAGCAACTGTTTGATGGGACAGGGTTTATTTACGTAAACATCTTCTGAAATAACATTTTTCGATATCTTCATCATCAATATTATGGTTAGATATGTCACTTGGTAGAAATTATAAACATGGCCTTGCTTTAAATCTATTTGTTAAACAATGTTACAAATATGTTTGTTCGTTTTAAATGACATTGTTTTCAACTTCCTTCATAACGCAACGTTATTTTCCACCTATGATAGCGAACGAAATACTTTTTTTTTTAGGCATTTCATGCCACTTTCACTGTAGTTTTTTATATTCTAAAAGTCAGCTGCCTTTTGGAAATATGTGCGTTACCTAAGTAAATACTTTCCCACAGCTTTCACAAACATCTACATCAAACCAAAATTCATGTCTAGTGGAGGAAGATAAGGAAGAAGTATTTGTTATTTTGCTAGTTTAATTGCGATTACGTCGTAACTAACAAATTTTGTTTAGAAAGCAAAAAATCACGATAGTTTATTCAAGTAATGATTAAAAATTTACAGCAATTTAACATCAAGATGTACATATGTAAACATGTGGTTAAAGTAATTCTCTTTTTGAATTAAAATCGGGAAGTAATTTTTCAAATTAATTGCAGTAGCAAATTTATACCCCGCATTTAATTACATTATGCTAAGTTACTAACGAAAAGTTAAAATTTCGCCGATAATTAAAAGATTATGTAATGCTACATCAAATAATTACTGCCAGTGCTTAAAGCTGTTGCTATAACTACACGAAAATTACTTAAGTGAAGAGACTCTATTTACACTTCGTTGAAAGAGTTGGAATTTTATGAAGTAATAAGATGTAGTTGGTAGGTGTAGGTTTGGAGTAATAAGGAGATTGCAGATTGCATTCCCTTGCATTAGCAGAAATTGCGCAAAACTTTTTGAAAACAAAAGATCATTTTAAGCTACTTATAAAAATAAAATCACCTTATACGTTCAGGTCAAGTTGTAATATTTTGTACATGCTGTATATATGAAATGGAATGTTATTTAGAATTTATTCTGTAACAAAAGAATTATATTACAATATACAGGGAAAAGCTTTTTAAATACTCCAATGTTTAAAAGTGGAATTTCATCATAAATTATTGTAAAAAAAAAACAAAAAACGATTATACTTCGACAGGAAATTCTTGGCAAAATATTCATGAAACACCTCTATGATTGATAGCGTGATTATGAAAGAATTTTTTCAAATACGTGAAACAAATTCATGATTAACGATCATTGTGAAAGTATATTAAAGTTCTTAGAATTGCTATTTTAAGCTAAAACTATGCTGGAAGCGACTTTCTTATCACTATGGCTGAGAAACGGAGGTATTTATTAATACGTAATAATATTTCAATTCCTAATCTTCTTTAATTTTATAGCAAGCTTAACTAAACGAAATAGTTTCAAAACGCGTATGTCGCTGCTTTGTGGATTTAAGATTTATTTTGATAGAAAAAAATAATAGAAAGCTGCCGCGATATAAAATTACAGGGCGCAAATTGAAGGATTGTCTCTACATATCGTACAATAATTTTCAAATATCATCCACAAACTATCAATATTATTGCGCAATACGAACTATTGTACTATGATAGGGGCCGCTTATTAACTTGGCGGTACATTCCGTTTTAATGGTGAGCCGTTAAATTCTAACAATTCCACTTCTTTCTGCCAATAAAAACTACATTACACAATATGAATCATACGTTAACTCCAAGTTATTTTTGAATAGCGTAACGTCCTTAAAAATCCCTGAAAGCTGTAACTTTTTATTTATCTGTATTTTATTGTTAGAATGTCGGCTACCAAACGTATAGAAATAAATATTTAGTTATAAATAATTATCTATTCTTGACAAGAAAAGGCATTCTAGAAATTTTACTTACGTCAAAGAATTTCTATTTTATTTTTCGCTGTTGTTACAATAATTACTGGAAACTATTTAAACTAAAGCAAGCGTGTCGCCCACAATTTGTAGATTATTATAAATTTTCCGCATATTCAATCTTCAATTTAGTGAAACTCAATAAGTTCTATAGGTTGTGTCCATAATGAGGTAATTCAAATTAAAAATAAAAATCTTGATATGTACGTCCTAATTAATTTTAATTTTACTAAATTTCTTCTTTGTGCGACCTGTTTTAGCCAAAGCCTTTCCTCAGGTATAAAAAAAAATTAATAACCTGGGATATGAAGAATTAATGTAACACTTTTAAAGTAATTTTGTAAAATCTTGAAGATTATTGTTCAGACAATTTTTAAATTTCAATTAGTTCCATTGGTCATACTTCTTTCTTCCTCTTAAACCCTGTTAATCATACGTGGAAAAGTGGTGTTGAATGTTCCCATCTAAAGCAATATTGCTTGTGCTGAGCCTCAAATAAGAACGTTACTACGTGACGAACAATTTGAAGATGTAATGAATCAAGTTAATTTCCTGTTCCTTTCAATTTTGAATTTCTGGACTTTCATTTGGATTTTTTTTTCTGCCTCGTCTGAGACTAACCACAAACCCGAAAATTCAAAAAATTATGAAACCTCGGCATCATGTACAATACATACAGATATGTATTACGTAATTTTATTTTTCTGCTAATATTCACTCTGAGTGGGTGAAATAAATTTTTCAAAATAGGAGACTTTTCCACTCCAGCCAATTCGCTAATGGTAAGAAATAAAACAGAAGTCTTGAGACAAAAATTGTTTGTTGTAATGAGTTTTACGAACTATCTCATCACATTACATCACTCTACACGAGCACAGTAGATTTTAATTATCATCATATCTCCTTATCAAAATGTGGGCGACCGCATCGTTTACGCGGTACGCGTTACGTTTCTTCGAAATGAAAAGCTACTGCACCTTTCCATATACCAGGAACGGAAAGCATATTACTTAATTATACAAACTAGCGTAAGCCGGGCGGGCGGGGTGGTTAGATCGTGAATAATGCGGTTATAAATATTAATTCGGGCAGAGAAAATGTGGACAAAGGATTCGCTTTAATTAAGAGGAATGAAGCTTACTATGGAAATGGGACTAATTAATCTTGATGGTTTTTCTGCTTATTCATCTAGAAAGCGACGCTGGTTTTTTCTCTTTCTTTTTTAGTGAAGAGAAGCAGCGTTCGTGTAAGTATTACTTTCAGTCGATTTCGCAAGTATTTGAGGTAAAGAGATTTCTTTCTTAATATCGTCTATATATTTCTTGAACATTTGGGTTATAACATCCAGCAAGTAAGGAATAAGTTGTTCTTCGATTTGTTGAAAAGTAAAGGCATTGTATTTTTTTTAATGTATTTATTACACATGTAATTGTTTCGAAATCATGTTTTTTTCTCGGCAATTGGTATTTTCTAATGTAATAAAAGTACTTTGCAAAATAATGTAATTTTCACAAATTTACTAATAACAAGCAACCCCAAATCCTCAACCGACAGTTTTGATTGAACTACAACGAATACACATCTTCCTTTCTCTTGAAACTGAAACCCGATTTTCATCAATCATAACAGAGAGCGTTCCGAAATTCGCCAGTCATCTGCTTGATACTGTCGGTTACGATTCGTTAGTTTCAGCTTTGGCAAATGAATTATTCCGCTCTCTCATATCCTTCCAAAGGGATCATTTATAAAATAAGCGGAATATCCAATAGATATGGTAAATTTCTTATTTTTAGAATTTGTAATAATTGCACCAATTCGAAAGAAATTCGACATTGATTTTCCAATTCCAACTTTGCCTATAAAAGCAACTCAATAAATTCTCTTCTACTGTATCAGTAACTTCCTTTTTCAAAATCGAAAATGCAAAAATATATAAAACCCTTCAAGCTATTGTTTGAATCCCGGGATAGCCGCAATATGTAAATATCCCCCACAAATCTCATCAATCGTTTATTCAAGATTTTCCATTCAAACAATCACCATAATACTTCCCCGATTCGGAGCATAGCTTATAAATATTCATTAGTGGATCTAAATATAAATTATTGTGATTCTGTCACGTCTAAATATACCATCCCGCTTTATTACAATCGCTACTATGCCACTACTACCATACCACCAGCGGGGCAATAAAAATAATTTAATCTTAAACTCCGTTTCCTAGAAGCGATACGTTTGGCCGGTTGCCAGTCCTGGAAACCCTAGCATCTTTTTTTTTTCCTTTTCTTTGATGTTAAAATATCTGTCACATTGGTGTCGATGTAAATATTTATTTGCTCGCTTCAGATTGCTTCAGCGTAATTTGTAATAATAAAGATAACGTTTATTATCTTTTTGTTTGTTGGAAGGGAAACGTTTACATTGTTTTCCTCGTTTTCTATAATGTTTTTGTAAATAACAAATCGGCAGTATTGGAACTAAGAACGTCACTAACGATATTTTTAGAATTTCAGTGACGTAGAAATTGTGCCGTGTTGATTTGTGAGTAGACCGAGGTACAGTAAAAATTGTCTTAAACACGTTTGTAAAGAATAACGCAAATTGCGTTATTTAATATCAAAAAAGGGCATTACACTACAGGAAAAAGACAAGAGAAACGTTAAGGACAAAGATATTCTTGCAACGTCTAGAGAGTTCTCTCGAACAAGAATCTTTTTGGCTGTAGTTTGTAAATTAACGTATCAGTGCAGAATTTTTGAAGAAAATTTGGAAGAAAATTCGGAAGAAAATTATAACATACAAGGGCGGTCTGAAAAGTTTCAACCTGAACATAAAGATGGCGTTAGTCATCAGCAATACTCTGGTAATATAATTCCGCATGCGTAAAAATGCGTAAATGTTGGAAGCTTAGTTGTTGTTTATATTTTTTCATCGTGGCGTCATTAAAGTCTTTTATTTGAAAGGCAATACGCCTACGCAAGTAAAACCTGAGATGGATGCTATTTACGGGAACTGCACCATCATTGAAATTCTGAGCAGCTGAGTTGTACCCTTGGTCGACGATGAACGCTCTGAACGGCCAAAAAATGCAACCCCTACCGATAATATCTGAAAAACCTAACCAAATGATACAAGACGACCGTCGAATTAAGGTTAGAGAGATAGCAAGGGTGTGTTTGTTATGTGTTGTCTGAAGATTTGGGTGCGAAAAAACCAACCGAACTACGACTTACTTGGACGAAATAAAAAGATCTTAATGAATGCCATACGCCACATTTATTCAAAAGATTCGCTACGAACAACGACGATCTACAGTTTGCTGTCCCAGCGCAGATTATGATTTTCAGTTAGTCCCACATTGCGTTTCAGGAACCGATCTACTTCCTGACTATAATGGACTAATATCGATGCACGTACCGGGTCGGTACGTTTGTTATAAATAGGGATTGTTAGAAAATCATTTTAAATACACGAAGTGGTCATATTTATCGCGATATTGTCGCATAAAGCGGAAACATCACCAACTCCAGCAGCCAATATTCCACAGCTCGTGTTGTCCGCATACTATGAAGTAATACAACCGTTTCACAATTTAATCAGTATCACTGTAGGAAATAGGATAAAGACAACATTTTCGCAATTGTTTGTAAAAAAATTGATTCTTACAGTTAGCAAACCCAACAAAAATTTTTCCAGATATATCTCCTCAGAGCAACCTGCTGTTATGCGTGTGTAGATAGGAATAATCAATACCAATAAACACAATCGAGTCTGTGGCCTCTTCAACGCATTGTTTTGCAATATGAATTATTGGCAATACAATTTGTATAGCATTCGTAAATGCTATTTATAGGTGAGTCATTTTGATGTGATCTCATTTGGGCTGCGCGTATTGAAAGTCAATCATACGTGGTCTTTACACATGTAGGTTATGTCTATTTTCATTCGCATGGAATTACGGTATAGAAAGTATTTAAATGAAAAGCTGTAAAACGGTCCGCACTGCTTCTACAGAAATGTACACAAATACAATACATACTCTTATTGTAATAACGGGGCATTGTTTTCGTAAGCTTCTTACGAAGAGTATTAAATAACAGTAATTTTATATCTTGCTGTGCAATATACAAAATCGCTTGCTACAATAGACCACTGAGGAAAATTACTTCGCGTTAATTATGATTTACTTCTGCGCGAACGCATCGCATTTCGCAAGTGATTGTACCTCCGTTGTAGAGTGTACTTCTTAAATATTTAAATTTTTTATTATTACCCCAATACCTTGCTAACGCAGCCATAAAAATAATGTTCCCCAAGGGCAAAGGGGAGCAAACTGTACAGGCAAAGCAGTGTAATAAAACGGGGAAGAAACTCAGTTATTCTTGCAGCGAACAGACTATTGCTGTTGAATTATACGAGCAAATTAGCCAATGATCATAAATCGAGCTTATGACAAGGAAATACCTATTACATAGGTTTAAAAAAATCTGGCTAATCATTTCTTTTGATTTGTAACAATTAGGATGTTACTCAAATTAATCCTTGGGCAATAATCAATCCGGAAAATCGAAGTGATTTGTACAAAGTGGTTCCTTTCTGGTATGACAAAACTTAATTTTCTTGTCCGTTACAAACTTTCAACAACTATAATTCGCTACGACTAGTTTAAGATTGCCTAAGTGGAAAATTCGACCGAAAAAATAATTGAATAATTCGCTAAAATTATACAAAAACCGACTACCGCCGGTTATATAACGTAGAAATGAATTCCTGCAAATCACAAACCGGGAAATTAGCGGTACGCATCACGTTCTCTTTCGCGAAAAATTACCTTCTAATTTAACACCGCGCATCCTACATTTCATCCACTTAACCATATTAAACACATTAGCGAATGGGCACAAAATTAATCAGCTAATTACAAAGGAAGGGATTGCCGGAGGACGTGCGCGCTTTAATTACATATATTCGTATGCATTACGATATTAGGCGAACGCTGCAGGTGCGCATTTACAAGGTTCCTTGCAGCGAAACATGTGTTGGAGTTAAGCCGGATTCGTACAGAATGTGTTGGAGGAATCGAGTCGTTGAACCACCCCGTTTTACACGCTCGTTAATTAATAGAGTTGTCTGAATATGAAATCGATATGTAGACGCACGCATGCAGTTGGCAACATGTGGAAGCTATCTCGTCACTTTCCAGACGAATTATTTTCGAAGATTATACACAGACACTGACGCTATATTTCGTTATTTATGTTACGAAGTTTCTTGCCACTTCGAACTTCCCCTAAAAATAGAAATCAAAGAAAGGACCCGTCGGAAACAAGCGTGGAAATGTAATAATATTGTGATATGATGATGTACTGCAATCTTCCTGGTTTCGGACGTGATTCGTTTGTTGATTTGGCGGGTCGCTGACACAGACGACTCGGTTTGTTCCAGCCAGATCAGTCATGTTCCGGAACATTACGCTTCTAAAAGTTGAAGATTTATTGTTATACATGGCGAAGTTTTTAAACAATGTCAGATTCCGAAGAAGGAAACAATCCATACTTTTGGTAACTTTAAGATAAAGTAAATCACATGAATCGCACAAAAGTGGCCGAATATCTTTTTCTTAGTTCTGCTATTTTTATTTGTTTCAACAGGAAATTTCTTCATAATCAAAAGAAGTTCGTGCTTGACACAATACAACTTTCGTTGCGAAGTTGAGATAACACGCAGGTTTTAAAATAGAGGTTCTCAAAATCTCCACTTACAAAAGCACAACATATAAATATGAACTTAAAGATAAATTTTAGGATAGAAAACTAAACAAATAAACTTATCAGAAACGTGCGAATAACAAAATGTCTAACAACGTGGGTTATAAATATGAGCAACAATAAAGGAAACAACAAAGTGAAAACAAAATTATGGCTAAAACTGTTAAAAGAATACCTATAAAAAGAACCCGCTAAATCTACATATATGGTCATAAAATCCGTACGAAGATTGGCGTTTGGCGCACAGATATAATATAAGACTTTAAGGTTCATCGAAGTTTTAGATACTTTGGGGGGAGGCATTGTAAATTTTAATATTCGTGTGGATGCGGGATGTAAAAAATTTATTGGCTGTACTACGAGATGTAAAGTTGTTTTTCTTGGAAAGAACTTGAGAATAGGTATATGCTGAAATCTTCAAGCTCGTTAAGAAAGATACTTTGTTAAATATTTATTATGTTATGTTTGTATTACGTAAAGAAGATATTATTTAACAGTCGAGAAACACCGCCACACAATATTTTCATCATATATATTTTGCCCCAGACACAGCTTCCAATTCAGCGGAAAGTACATTGCTGTAGGATGCACTTGCGAATAGCAGCAGAGAAAACAATCGATAATACACTGCTGCGGCGACATAGCGATTCCTACACCAGTAGCAGCGGCAGCAAGAGGAGGAATGCACAATTGCTGGCGGAGACAGGTGCTTTATGCGTCTAGAATCTTATGCAAGTATTCGTTTATATGGCAGATATGTATTATTCATATGAAGATTACAGCTATTGGAGTGAACGTACTTTTTACCAGAATTTATTTCATCGTACTCACAGAAATAATCAATACGTGCGATATTTTTGGGAAATTTGATAATTAAATTGAATTAATCCTGCGCTTATTGAGATTAAACAATACGCTTGCTAATTAATTTGTATTTTTACACCTATTCGTTAGCATACGTAATTGTACAAGGTAGTACCGGCTCCGTGAAACTGTGTATATAAAAATATTGCACAATATAGAGAGTTACGGCGAATAAGATAATAAATGTAGAAATATGGCCTAAGTTGCTAGTATTTATTCATTCTTTTTTTAATATAAATAAAGGAATAGTTTAGTTGGTAGCAATTATTTCATTTTATTGGAAGACCAAATACAGTCATCACCTGTGAATTAAATCGTACTTACGAAGATCGAAATAGAAAACTTCCCGAGCTCCGAGATCAATCGGCAAATTACAATAGAAAGCCAGTTCCAGGACGTGCAAGGTGCATCACCATCTGCAAATGATCGTTACATCGTTATTGCTCCACTGTTAACAAGGAAACATCGCGTGTTTGAGATTCGCAGGGCTTCGCAATGACAGGGCTAATATTTTTTCTACAGATGAATCCAGATTTCCAATCTCTCACAGTACCGAGCAGTATATAAGGGAGATTTCTGAAGAAAACGTAATGTTATTTGTCCTAATTATTGGAGAAAATGTTATTATGCACAATAAGGCTCGCCAGCATTTCGGCTGAACTTGGATCAAACATGTTTGGGACTACCGAGAAAGGTGCACAAGACCTCGTAATATGGCTCCAAGCAACAGTGACGAGTTGGAAAATGCTTTAAGAGAAGAACGGGAAAATTTATATTTGGAGGAATCTGATAAGGAACCGTCCACAGAGAATGAGACGCTATCTGCGTTCTTTGAAATATTTTATGAGCTGTGACATTGCCTTGTTGAAAGTATCCACTCCTTTAGTTCGTCATCATGCAAATGGTTCCGAAAGGGTTGAACGTTTCATCAAAAACATGAACAGCATGCCGAGGAGAATTATTTCCTAATCAAGAATATTCAATTCAAGTTACTGAGAGATGAGGCCAAATGGATGCATTTTATAAATTTTACTTAGGCCAATAAGAAAATACAAACAACTCTGAATATAATCTACAGTAAAATATTTACAGTAACGTCGGATATAATTATGAGTATTATGACATGACGTATGCACGAGAATAACGTTGGAATTTATATTAACAATACACATTCTATGTTTATTGCGTAGAATGTTTATAAAAAGACCCTGAATGAACGAGTGAATGAATCAACTTCGTGAATAGTAAGTGGAAGAATTAGACTTTAACGAGTTCAGTTCTTTGCGTCAAATTATCTTAGTTACGATGGGAAACAAAAGCGCCAGAATCCATTAAAAAACTTAGAAATCAAACGCAGGCTTTGAACTTAACTTATAAAGCACACGTGAAACTGTGCAAATATTTATGATCAAATGTGCGTATATCTATAGTTTGCGTAATTTCTATTGGGTACACACGTATAAATCAATTAGAATACAATAAAAGCAAATAAATAAAGCAAACATGTGTTTTAATGTTCCTCACGCATATGCAAGTAGTGGCCGTATATAAAATCCAGCAACTCCTTCGCACTCTTTACAAATAATGACCGATCAAGTTTTGGACGACCTTCAGCCAAGGATATCCATCTCGTGTTGTATATATGATTCTCATGTGGGCAACCTTGCTATTTTGGTAATGTAAAAATTACCAGTAGTGATCGATTAGTATCGCACCAAAATCGAATTTGGCACGATTTACCCAATATGCTCGACAATTAATTTGAATAGATGATGATAATGGGATAGAATATCTGTCAAGGTATAATAAAGTTTGTTTTTATAAATAGTTTTTTTGGGGTTTACGTCTTTTCTTTATGGGTTTTTTTCAAGATCTTGAAAATGCCCAGAGTGTAGTAATTATGTGATGTTCTTTTGGATCTCATCCATGAAAAGTGCTACACGTAGGATGAGGATGGCAAGTATGTGAAATTAATCTTTCCAAAAGTTAGAGATCCCACTGTCCAAAGAATATCTCTTTTACGCAGAGAATTTTGGAACAGTGATTAATTCCTTCTCGCACATTTTGCGCGCACTTTATACCACCTTATTAAAAATAAAAATAAAAATAAAATAATAATAATTCAAGCAAAATTATATTTTTAAAACAGTTACAAAAGATTTGAATGGATCTAAATAAGCGGTGCACTGGATATAGATAAATATCGTGACGTCATAATGGCAACCGTGTATATTTGGATATATGCGAATATGGTCTCTTTTTGTAAGATAAGTTTTGATTTTTAATATTTTTTTTTCTTTTCATACATTTAATTTAATCGTCATTTATAAATCTTCGTACGCCTGTAACCTATTGAGAATTGAAAGAATAATTGGAAGTTCCCTCTTTTTGAAGAAGTAACAAGGAACTTATTTATGTATGCAAACATCGATTTGAACATCTCTCTTTGTAATTGTTGGATATTAGAAAAAAGTAAGGATTTTATAGTAATTTACCTCCTTTAAACTTACGTTTAAACGCAATTAGAAAACCAGCCAATTTTAAATCAATCTATTTCCAAAAGTAAATGACAACATTTAAATTAACTCCGAGGGAGGAGCTCGTTCTGCTGGCAATATGTCTCTATACAATAGCCTCGACAGATTTTATTACCAAGAAAATTAGATCCGAACTGGTCTAATTTCAATTAAATCTTCTCGTAATTTATTGCCAAACTAAATGCCTACGAAGTGTCATCGGTAAAAGCATTCAACAGTGTATTAAAAGGGGCAATTTACAGCTAAGATACGCCGTTTTGTTATTTATTGGCCGACTTGCCCGCATCGAGGATATTAAAGTTGGCCGTATGCCCAAAACAGAAGTTCATTACGACGATATATTCACATTCAATGTGGTGCATAGGGTGTGAGTAAGTATTCAAGGAATTAAAATGCAGTGCGATTGGAAAATTTAGACATCGCGTGTGGAGAAAGCTATCTCAGAGTTAATTGTTGAGAAAATCGGTTATATTCTTGTAGACTACTTGAAGCAAATGTTGCAAAGAGGGTTAAAATTTGAAAATCAGCGGTTCTTGGTACATAGATTTATTTTTATTTACATCCTAAGAAATATAGGCTTATCTAAGAAAAGTTAAACATATAACTCAGATACCAGAGAATTCTTTTTTCGGTCTGCGGGGCCTTTTTCTCTTTAATTCAACGTCGAATCGATCCAATAAATCGGCTCCAAATAATCAATTAAGACCATGTCTTGCGAATCGGAAAAAATCGTTGCCATAACATGGGACTGTTTTCACCATTCTTGGTGCACGTTCATCAGAAAAAAAAAACATTTTGCCGACTGACTAGGTTTTTGTGGTGTAATGATGTATTCTTTGTTTCACCCACAGACACATAACGCCCCAGAAATTTATTTATATTGCGCCTAAACAATTCTAAATATTGCTTTGCGACTCCGTTTCTGGCCAATCGTCAGCAAACGCGGCACCCATCTGGTAGCTTCCATTTTGCAAAGGATGTTTTACACACGTTCAATTGAGATGTTTGCTATACCAGCAAGATCTCTAATCTTCACCCAGAGGTCTCATAACATGATATCATGAACTTGATTGATCATATTGTCCATAATCACCTCAATGGTACTCCTTATCAAACATGGATGTTCGGCCACGTTTAAATTAATCAAACCAATATTTAATGGTAATCATCAAGGAGCATGGTTGTCATAAACAGCACCCAGCTTCTCATTGATTTCGCACATGTTTTCCCACCCAAGAAAGGAAATTGGATCAGTGGCCGGTATTGTTCTTTTTTCATGGTTCCACAAGTACATAAACTTCCTCATTTTCAACGGCTCTCAAAACAAGACTACCAAATTTTTAAAGATGTCGACTAAAGAATTGTACTCACGGTCGGTAATGCAGATTTTAACATAAAGCGCCATCTGTCTCCAAACACGGGTTCTTCTCATACCATCCTCGTATACAGGCCACATATCAAATTTAGCAACTCCTTCGCACTCTTTACAAATAAAGATCTGTCAAGTTATGGACCTTCAGTCAAGGACATTTATCTCGTGTTAAAAGTGTTGCACAGTTGCTAGTAATTATCGACAGGTACCAAAATAGAATTTTGTCCAATTTACACAACATACGCGATAATTATTTACAATAGATAATGAAATATCTGTCCATATATAACGCAGTATTAATAAAAAAAATGTTCTTGCAGGTAGTTCTTTGGGAAGTTTTTGTTTTATATGCTTTCAAGATCTCGAAAATAACACGAGTGTAATTATGTGCACGTTGGAGTATTTTTAGCTTTGTAAATTTGAGATTCTTCATCCGTGAAAGGTGTCTAAATATTTACTGACCACATGGAAAAACCATTGCTGTAGGTAAGATACAGGGTGCTTGTCAAGAGTTGGAAGTACTATAGTCCAAAGAGTATTTGTGCTGAAGAGAGAGATTCAAGGTAATCTAGATGTAGTATAGAGGTTATTTATAAACCTACTTGGTTCTTGTATGAGACGATAAACGATTTTTTACATTTTGAGTTCGTCACTTCAACGGACTAGTTCTATGGTTTGGCAAACCACGAATTGTCCTGGTTTTCGCAGACAAGAGTTAAAATAGGTTTTCTTTTGATATACAGACAAAAGAATTCGGGAAACCTAGTAAAACAATCGAACTAGAAGCTATTTCATAGCAAACTTATATGATTGGATGAATAATTAAATAATACTATGCGCCTATATTAATACACGTAAACAACAATAACATGTAGACATGTTATAACGCCAATAAAAAACATGGCATTTTAAGTCTACTTCTAAAGTGAATGAAATCATTTGGGAACCTCGACAACAAGAACACAAAAGTTTTGATGAAGATGTAAGTTCGATCTACTTTGTCGAACTCTTTTAAAATGAAACTACTCTTGGAGGTTGGTAAATGGATTTGGCCTATAAACTGTGGGTATAATTTAAAATATTACTTTATGACTACCATCTGTGTGGTGTTGGGTTATTTCATTATCGAAACTAGAAATTTCCCAACAAGTATATTCTAAATAACATTTCTCGAAAACACCTTAATTGATTTGTCCTACAACCATACAAACAAGTTTGTAGAACCAAGTTAATTATTTTTTCATTACGATTTGGTATATGGAAGAAACACAAAGGTAACGTTTGCTATTACAGAAATATTCGTATAAACGTATGCAAATAGGTTATGAAACGGACTTCTTACGTATATACTAAACTTCTCTAATTCAATTACATATTTACATAAGTGTATATAAATTTGCATTTTGAGTAGGTATCAATTCGGTAGCGGGTATTTTTTCTGTATTTTCGTCCAAAAAATGTTCTCAGAAACGTAGAAGGTTATTGTTAACGTAGATGAGGATAAATATTAATTTTTGCGTTTGCGGTTTTTAAACTTGTCTTCGCGCTAACGGCTAATGTCCGTTTCAAATTCAAGGTTAATGAATATTAATCGTCATCCGTCTTGCTTATTATTTTCTCACTTGGCGCATTTGCTTATCGCGTTTAACGCTTCTTGATTTTTAAATTCTCGTTTGAA
>LR737381.1:33286196-33300207 GCA_902655005.2 Marronus borbonicus | reverse complement strand
AAAAGAGTGTATGCTTAATATTTTTCTTATTTTATGTATTAATAATTGTATACAGTGTGATATAATAGATTTTTATTGTATGACCGAATTTCACTGAACGGCAGTGTACACATTCCTTAGCTACTCTAACTGATGGTGTTGTGTTCTATTAGAATTAGAAAGATGGTATCACAACAATATTACTGGCGCTTCATATTGTATCACTACCACAACTACATAACATATTTATTAATATATAAAGGAGGTAATAAAATATACCATTAATACAGACATAAGTATAGTTGATCCTCCATCAACTATAATTTGTCTATTGTTCAACGAATATGCATTATGGCGCAGTACTTGGCCGTAGATGATCTCATATTTTAAAAATAATAGCAGATTACGTCAGGTCTTTGTCAAAACAATTATGTAAAACAGGTATAAACGAATAGTTTATATTTGTAATTGTAGCACCTCACTTTACATTGACGTCATGCACGATTTTTCAGTTTTAAGAACGTTGGTTTTTCCAGGATGGAATTGTTCTTTATTTACATCTCATTATATTATAATGATTAACGCGACTCGCTCTAGTCAAAACATCTATTGGAGTTGACTATGTCAATTTGTTCAGTGTAAAGAGACGAGCAGACGTTTCAACTGAACGCGTTGTTGTTCAAGTATCAAATTTTACACCTAAAAGAACCGTCTACTTTAATAATTAAATTATAAATAACTGACGACTGGAACAATAACAGAATTCCATGCCCATATCTCTTAAATCATATTACTGTATCGCTATTTTTATAGAGCTTGTAGACGCAGATGGCAGTTGAGAAATAAAGGTGTCCTTATCAATTACGGGAGTACGCGATAGTTTACCAATGGGAAAACTACTACAATTATTGGTTTTATGCTCGAGAAGCATCTATGAAAACGATACGATAAGAACTTCCTTCTTTCGAATGCAAACGATAATGGAATTCAATTTTGCAATAACTTTGCATAATTTTATGATTTCCCTAAAGATCTTTCTTACTGTAGAAGTAAGTATCTACACTTCCCGACAAAAACTTAGATGCGGTAAGATGTTTTAAGGGTTTTAAGGGTTACAACATTTCTTTGCGAAACTAGCAAGATATCTGATTAAGTTTTTATTCGTAAAAGTAAAATAAACTTAAAAATATCTCCTCCAGTAATATATGAACTAAATAATAAATTATTACTCCAATGTTTAAACAATTTCTGCGACAAAAATTTTGACGCTCTGTTGCAAATGTAAAACAAAAATCAACAAATGATCAAATGCGTAGATCCTCCATTGTTCTTAATCACTTTCAATAGTCTGTTATTAATAGATTTATATAAATTTAACACATAATTTTGAGGAATATTCTGCCATTCAGTCACTATTGAAGTTTTCAGTTCCTGTACCGTGAAATATTGACGGGACGTGCCAATTCACCCCACATGTTTTCAATAATGTTTAAGTCTGGTGACCGTGCCGGCCACTGTAAAGTTTTAATCTTTTTCCCTTTAAACCATTCAGTAATGGTTTTTGCTTTATGAATTGGCGCGTTATCTTGCTGAAAAACAAAATTGCGCCCGGCCCATTGGTTTCCAAAACGTAGAAGATTGTCACGCAATAAGTCTTTATACGTCACAGATGTCATTTTGTTTGTGCAAAACACTATCTCACTTTTATCGCGAAATCCAGTCGCTGCCCATATCATCACAGATCCACCCCCTAATTGTCTGGTCATTTTCACTTTTGGTTCCTTTCTCAGATCTTGATAATAATGCGGGTACCCATCCGGTCCGTCCAAATTAAAACGTTTCTCATCGGAAAATATAACTTTTTCCCATTGTTTCTTTCAGGATATGCGCTCTTCAGCAAATCTCACCCTCCCTTCTTTGTGTTTCGCCGAAAGTGGCGGTTTTCTCAACATTTTCTTCCGTGATATTACCGGTGACGCCTATAAAATCTTTTGAACATTACGCACGTGCGTTTGTACCCCCGCCTGTTCTGCAATAACTCTCGCAGACGCAGAAGAATTGGATGCACACCGCAATATCATGCGTTTATCCCGCTAGCTTACAGCTTTCGGTCGCCCTTGGCCTTTTGGTTTGCCGTAATTTTCCGGATCTGTTAGGAAATTTCTAACGCAATGATCGCTTCTTCGTAACCGACGAGCAATTTCCTTCTTACCAACACCATCCTGGTGCCAGGCTAGAACTTTACCCCTTTCTATCAAGGATAATTGCTTTTGTCTACCCATATTGTGAACACTTTATAAAATATAATTTCTCGTGGTGAAATGTGTACACTTTACCAGCACAACTATTGCATATAAAGAGAAATATCAAATTAAAACATTTTTGCTTATATTAATGTAATAAATGCACAGGCTCTAAATTTTTGTCGCATTTAAAATTCCTATTTTGATCTGGGAAAATCTCAATTACCCCTCATAAAGCAATAAATACCCAGAAATATCTATAAATGGACTATTTACATAACAAGTATTAATAACCCCCATTTACATTTTATATAATGTCTATAAACTTTGTTTCGTAAATAGAAACGATACCGCGTCTATGTTTTTGTCGGGTAGTGTAAGTATCGGCACCCTCCGCACCACACAAGTTTAATTTATTATATAGTAATATAATAATTAGTCCGGGACGGCCGTTTCGAGGACACGAATGGTCCTCATCATCAACCGGTGACCGAGATGAGGATCATTCGTGTCCTCGAAACGGCCGCTTTGCTATTTTGCTATTATATTACTGTATAATAAATTAAACTTGTGTGGTGCGGAGGGTGCCGATACTTATGTGTTGTTTACCATGATTAAACAATAAATAAAATAACAATATTCTTATTATTTTATCCCGTTTTATACGACAACGAAGACATCCAAATACTTAACACAGACGAGTGGTATCAAAAGTGCTGTAAATCGCATCAAATACCCAAAGATTAATGGGATAAACTTCGATACTTTTCACGAACAAAACTCGTAAACGGTGACACTCGCTATGGCAGATCTAACTTAAATAATTTTGTTCATATATCTTCTCAAGAGGATGTCACACATTTGTTCTTCTGGGCGCCTTCTTATCGTGACAGCACAGTACAATCAATCACAATAATAGATCAATAAATTCAATAGTGATGTATAAGATGTGTTCTTGAGAATATTGAGAATTTGTTAACGGAATTTGGGAGTAATCGATGCTTGGCTCCGGTAGAATCAATAGCTAGCTCCCAAATAAGCGAGCTCGTTTAAGATATAGATGTAGTCAATTTAATATTAGACGTTACGAATAAAGCTCGTAACGAATAAGATTCCACTAAGTTTGTTAGTGCATCGCTAAACCAACTTCCGCTTCTCCTTATGTAATATAATTCATAGAACGCACCCGAATTTGACCACTCTATCTATAAGCAGCATCTTCTTGCGAAATCACCTTATGTGAAATTAAATAAAACGTACACGTTCTCCACAGGGTGTGTTTATAAGAAATCTAACTCGATCCCCCTTTCCTATACGGTTAATTAAAGCTATCTTCTGGTATGAAATTTCGCATCGCATACTCTGCTCACGTACGACTATAACTTTCGCATCTACTTGCAAAACTGGTTTGCTTCTTATGCGGATGCTGAGGTGGAAGTTTTCGTGAAACCAGACGACCGGCTGGATGTAGTTTCCAAGCGAAATCGCTTCTTTACGCTTGGCTGCGCAAAACACATACGTAAATATTACCTTATCAGCGTATCTATGTACTATACGAAATAATTGAAATGTCCAACCATATTTAGTGTAATCTAGTGTTTTATATGTAATTATATAGTGGCATCTCGGAATTAATTGGTTCCAAAGAGCATTTCGTAACCTCTTCTACGTAGCATAAAATATATTAAAAAAAGAGGCGAAATATGAATAGCCGAATGCCAGCCTCGGGCATTTTGATTGTCTCCCATAGTACATGTACTATTCAAACTGCAGAGATGTAACCAAGAAGATTCTACCTTAGTATTAGTAGTATCTTGCAGTTGTGAATGTGGCTCATAAATTCGATCAATTACGTGTCTAACGATCTTCTTAACTGGGAAAATTACTGGATACACACGCGTACTCTATCGAATGGCTTATGTGACTGTCTGTATCGTTAATGTTAAGCTTTCCAAAACAATTCCATAAACCGTGTGGAGTCGTTCACTCCCGATAATGCAACTCATGTCATTATTGTCTTCTTATGGCTATCGGTCTGAAGATACCGTTATCTTGAAGAAATAGAAGAATAATGTTCAAAATGCATTTCCTACGAAATATACCAAGTTTAAAAGGAATTTCTTTCGACACGTAAAGAATGGGAAGTTAATTGATAAAGTATTTATTATTTTCTGGTAATTTCAATTTGAAGTTTCTGCCAAGTACTGAGTTAGTATTGAAGTATTGAAAGTGAAATAAAAATAACTGCATGAATAATTTAACTTTATTATTTTGTACGGTTTTGGAAATTAGATTAAACTATTCTACTTGGAAGAATATAAGTGGTAACATGATAAGGTTCGTTAGTCATCAACCGTCACATCTTATTAAACTTCATAGAAAACAATTCATTCATAAACCACATTAATCATATTCATTGAATGACGAGGCGCCAATTAATATCAAGATGCTCTTCTTATTATCTCGAATCAAGCTTTAGGCGCCAGTGGGTACGAGTAAGAAGCCTTAACGCATCAAATAGTTGGCAGCCATTCAACAATTTCGGAACAAAGTAGTTGTACGTGTAATTGTAGTTATCCAAAATACATATGCCATACGACAATGGGACATTTACGACGGTAAAGACGATTTTACACCCAGTGTCCTCATTCTATGTAGTTTTCCTTACTGCTTATGCTTTCATCACAATGAAAAGGACAACAAAAATCCGCATATGTGTTGTTTATTTTTTATTTCCTAACACCGAAAGTGTTTGAATGAATTTATAATAAATAAAACCAATAGAAAAAGTACTAGAAATTATTAAATAATAAGAAACGTTGTCAACATAGGAATGCTAGATTCTTGTATTTTATCAATTTGCCGATATTGGTGGTTTTAGGCAATTCGTGTACTTCTTGGACACCTAAAGCATCATCTACTTCTGTGATCTCTTGCATTCGAGGAAATTTTCGAAATAGAAAAAATAATAGAAAATGACGAAATAGAAAACCGCTGCTTCTAGCCACGTTCTCAGCGAGTTAGTTAGAAAATGAAAATTCGACCGTATTCTTCCCTTGGGCGATTAAAAAAAAATGAAATAAAAAATTTTCCCGCCAAACCTGTTCAAAATATGCAATTTGCAATATCATAGTACCCAGGAAATATGGTTCGGATGAAAAGTTAGTTTTCCAGAACGTACATGTTAAGATAATAGAATAAAGTAATTGAAAATCCCTAAAAGTCCGGGATTTTATATCTTGTCTGGAGAATCTAAAACGTAAAGTAGTAACCATTAAGACAAAGTATCTATGAGCAATAAAGAGTGTAACGACAAAAGATTGGATAACGGTGGAAATTATCGGAAAATACTGAAAGGCTTTTTGCAAATTTCATTGATTTAAAAGGATTCAATACAACAATAATCGGTCTCCATCAGCTTCATGCAGCTCGGTGCATACACCTTGTTTTATTTACACAATGTGGTCATCAAATTTACACCAACCCGAGTCAATACCCCCCGACAATCCGCACCCTTTTATGTCCGGATAACGGGAAAGAGGAAGCCAACTTAATGCACTTCAAACATTACGTACTAAAATAGCCGACAAACGAGAACAATATGTACAAATTTAGTTAGCGATCCCGCTTTTGTTCGGGGTTTACTATCTACAAAAGGGGAATTTTCTAACAGGAAGAGTGTTGGCCGACCTGTCAACTCGGTGAGATATGGCTTAATGCCACGCGGGAATACGACATGGGGTGTTGCGCTAAAAAGCTTTTATTAGTTGTGAATTTTGAAATCAAATAGCAGGAAGTCGGCAGGTAAATATAATAGGAAATTAGCTGTCAAAATTTACTTACATTTGTATTAATATGAGAATTCTAGAAAAATTTAGCTGGAGACTAGTCTGACGCTAATACAATCAAATTATCGCGTAGTTTTAAATGAATTAAATATTCTGCCGTTATTATTGCGATGTCTTCTGCAGAAGGTGTACAACTGGCAATTATTTGACTCCATATGCAAAAATCTCGATATGCGAAAAAAAAACGGTTAAAATATATCAGAAGCAATGTTGAAATAAGACTTTATCTTCGTTTAAAACGAATCAAATCTTGTCAAACCATAAACATGCGATACTATTAAAAATAGTTTGCTTTCAAAGCAAATTCGTAAAGATGAAAGCTATTAAAACTGGTATGCATCGTAAAAAGAATTTTGCAAATTTACACGGGAGACCGCAGGCAACTTTGAAACCACGATCCCTGACGTAATCCTATTTTTATGTGTAATATTTCCTTGTGTGCGCAGGGAAGACAGCATATGTAACATATTACACAAGAGAATGAGAATAAGAAGGAGTAACGTTACATTTTTGATTTGCATGTTTAACACCGAATATGGCTAGGCAGTAAATGAAAAATATTGCAGCATAATTACTTTATCGCGGGATTGATAGCCCAGCGCCCTTGGCTATCAGGTTTGGGGTGTCTGGTTTCAAGCTTGAGCTTGCAACTCTCGAAATAAAGCTTTTGTGATTTTCTTTACTCCAAAATTTAGTAAATGCTGGGACCGAACATCTTATCTATGCTTATCTAATAATTTTCTAAGGCGTTTATAGACTATTACTATTGCAATTTGCAATATGTTCTTGTGTAAGCTACATTTCAACAGCGATTCCGAAATAAAGCAATAAATCCTTAACGAAGACACTTCACGAATTAAGCATCGAAAAGAGACCATAAAATAATTTTAATTATTTCCCTTTTCGCGATTATTTCGTTATTATTTCGAACGACCGGGCAATATGTACAATGGAATGCTCGTGAAAACGACGATTTCGAATTATTTTCCAAGGACTCGCCGCCCGTTTCCGGTCTAGTGCTTTACCAATCCGACCCGTTGGGCATAGTTACGTAACCGCAACTCATGTAAAATAATGCAGATGCGGTGTACCTTCGTTTTTAACGGGAAACGACCACCCAAGCGAACGCGGTTTCCCTAAAACGTTTAAACGAGGTTAGGTATCGGGAGGTTTGCATTAGCTGCTCTTCCTTCTATCTAACGACACTTGCAATTGAAGACTTTGATGGATTTCTTGAATGTCAGAATAGAGTAGATTGCTAATATAATTATCCATGCCATCTTGAATTTTTGTTTTTTGATGTCCATTGCGTTGTACGTCCACTCCGAGCCATTCATAGGTTGTTACTTGTTCCATCTTTTCGTTTGCTAATGCAATTTCAGCTTTGTGTTGTTCATCCCATGCCCTAAGCTGTTTTTCAAATTCCTTTCACTTTTATTATTTAGAGTACAATCGATCACTCTTTAATATAGCTATAAATATTTTTAGTAGATTCAATACATTGGCAAAACTCCTGTAACGGCTTTCGCGATTGATTTTCTACCACACGAAATTAATTAGATAGATTATTTTGTTGTGCATAATGAAATATATGAAAATTAGGATTTTTTTTTGCCACAAGCGGGAAAAATGAGATGCTTCAGAAGAGTTAAAGGTGTGAACAAATAAGGGAGAGAACTATCAATTGAACCAACACTAGAATTCACTAAAAAAAAGACAACTTGGTTGGTGGGGATAGTTATAACAGATGAACAACGAAAAAATAGTGAAACAATTATGGGAAGCTAATGCATAAAGGCATAAGAAAATAGGGAGGCCTGGCACCACATGGGACTAAGACATAGGAAAGATATTAAAAGCAAGAGATATTCACTTAGGAAGAAGCAAAAAGAACCGCATAGAACAAAAAAGAATGGGCAAACTTTGTATACAACAAAAGGAACACATAACAGGGTTTTTTTATAAAAGTTACACAGCTCAAATGCACATTATTCCTAAGTAAATTCAATCTAATCCACAACCAATTCTCTAGATATTGTATGTAAGCTTAACGAAATCTAAGTGTCAATAATTACCTGTATTTTCCTTTTATTTCTAGATTGTATATAATTATACTGTCTAAATTACAGCACTAAACTTAGTTTATCTTTATCGAATAAACAAACATACACTAGCAGCCGAAAAAGTAATCATCGTCAGGAAGATCAGTTCAATCCAAAATGCTTCCTAAACGTATTCCCAGTAGCAAAAGTTCAATGAATCGATGTACGTTAAAAGAGGATTATTTGTGTACGGTTGCTTTCAGTTTTATCTTGAGCATTAATAAGCATGGGATTAACCAATCTGTACTTATATGAGCGTTTATAAATATACAAAAGGCGGGTTATTTGTATAAGGCTGGCGAGAAGGATTTATATATATATATATATATATATGCGTTTAGACATGGAGCATCCTGTGTAATTATTCCGGTGTTTGTTGATATTTATCCGAGTACCTAATCGGATATAATAGGAGTTCACGTTGCTGGTGGCACATGTTTGATTTATGTCCTTATTATTACTTTTTAGGAGGTTAGCATCAAATATCAAATAATTCAGTAATTTATTGCTTTTTGTCAGAATTGCATACCACGTTCGGCCTCTCATTGTAACGCATTCTTAATCTAATTAACAGATGTAAACAGGCACCAGTTGTTTCTTGGCGCCAGACAAAGCGCCAGCGAAACAACAGCGACCATATATTTACTCATACCGTCATACCAATGTTCTTATTTTCTAAACCATTTCAATGCATTAGCATTCAATAGACGGGGAGCGTACAATAGAAACAAACCCAGTTTCGCGACTCCTCGAGGGCTGTTTATTTATATTTTGAATTTTGTTATGCAATATATATTAATTGGTGAATTGTACCATAGCTTGTTTCATATATACCGGGTGACGTTGAAAGAACTGTAATGCATAGTACCATGCGATAGAGGATCATAAAATAGTAAACAAAAAAATTGTACACACTAAGTTTTGCCGTTTGTTTGCAAGATACAGGATCTTAAAGATTTTTAAGAAAATATTTTTTTTTAATTTATTCCGATTGTGGAGACATAATTGAATCAAAATTAGTGTATTTTAGTTTGGAGTTAACGCGTTGAAGAACGCTTACATGTAATTGGTCACCAAAGGTACATGAGAAATTAAGAATTTGTTCAAGTTTGTCGTGTTACTGATTACGTTTTTGTTGGACTCCGTTGTTTGTCGTTTTTTAAAATTACTTTTAAAAAATGTCCTATTCAATAGTTGAGTGTAGGCTTTCACGACCGTAATCCATAGTAGAAATGTCTTTCGGGTGATGTCGCGTAGTTAATCCTCCTGTGTCCTATTCAACATTATGCAAAGAATATGCTATATGCAAGACAGCTCACCAGCTTACTTTTTTCAAAGAGCCAGGGAACTTTAATTTAATGTTGTTATTTCTAAAGCTCGTGTCGACCAAGTAGAGATTTTTTTTTTGTTATGAGATATTGAAGAGAAATCTTGAAAGCAAGAGGCTTACGAGTATTAATGTATAAGATCTCATTTTATTATTTTATCTATCGCGTGGTACTATGCACTGCATTTTTCTCAATGTCATCCTGTAAATGTGTAAGAAACATTTTATTTTAATTAGTTTTATAAAAAGACATATATTTGGAGTACTTTTGTGACGTGGAATGTAATAAATGCTGACAAGATAGATAAATTTATCCATACCGGTCGCGTTGAATGTACTAAATAATGCCAATAACATGTGAACATATCAAAATAACAATAAACATTATCAGCTATAGTAAATAGTGATCTTAAATAATGTACCCCAGTATGCTCGGACAACCATAAATATTAAAACATATGTTCCCCACGTTGGGTGCCAATGATTATGCGTAACGTTTGGAGCCAACAATGTAAAAATGTTTGGAAAGATATTGAAAGTAAATATGAAAAACCGCTTTTGAAAGTTCAAAATAGAAAAAGATTGCAGTGGGCACAAGAACACAGACACTGGACATTCGAACAGTGGTGCAACGTGCTGTGGACAGATGAGTCCAAATTTGAAACATTTGGTTCCAAACGGAGGACGTTTGTTAGGCGATAGGTTGGTGAAAGAGTTAGTGAACAGTGTATTTTACCTACAGTGAAGCACGGTGGAGGTAACGTAATGGTTTGGGGCTGTTTTGCGGGAACAGCTGTAGGTGATTTAGTAAGAATACAGGGAATACTTCGCAAAGAAGGCTATCTCAAAATATTACGAGAGAATGCTGGACCAAGTGGGGAACGATTACAAGGTCGAAACTTTACGTTTCAAGAGGATAACGACCCTAAGTATTCTTCTCGTATATGCAGAAACTATCTAGCATCTCTGGAAGAAAAAGATCGTTTAAAAAGAATGATTTGGCCACCTCAGTCTCCTGACCTGTCGCCTATCGAATTAATATGGGATGAACTGGACAGAAGGATTCGCCAAAAAGGAGTGACTAGTTCACAAGATTTATGGAGAAAGCTCCAGCAAGCATGGACCGAGATCCCAGCAACATTTTTGAAATCTTTAATTCTAAGAATGCAATAATTGAGTCAAAGGGTGGACATATAGACGAAAAATCCGTATAGACCTAATTATAATTAGTACAACATTTCTTTTTGGAATATTTTTAGTTTTGTATAGTATACTCAATGTACAGAAGTAAATTAAATTAGAAATGACTTTTTGTTTTTATCCGAATTAAAAAACAACTGTATTTTTTAATCGTCCCCAAATATATGAACGGTAGTGTATGTCGTTTCTTTCCTTTGTAACAGGTAACAACCTTGTGCTGGAACTGTGTTTAGCGTTGAGCCCACTGCCTTCCAACGAAAATCTAAAACATCCTAAATCTCCAAATATTAAATATGTATGTCGTACTGTAAGCCTTGAATTCCGTTTGGTCCGTTTGGGCAAACGAATTAAGCGCGATATTTTTGCATTATCGAAGATTGTTGATATTTATGAAAAGAAAATAGATAACGTCTTACTCAAGAATTTGGAATAGAAGACAATCGGTGACTCTCGCTAAAGTAATTGTTCTTCGACAGAACAATTCAAGTGTTTTTTACTTTACAAATTAAATAGGAAATCTATTAAAAGTACAATGAAACTACTTCATAGACATTAAGTAAGAGATTAAAAGACCAAATTACCATTCAACGCTGATTTCAATATCCTGGTTACGCTTTTCTCCTATTACCTAGACACATATGCGACTAAACAACGTAAAATGTGCATTTGCGGATGTTATTGAAACTATCCGATATGTAAATATGACTTCAAGAGTCGATATTACCAATTTCTAATCCCTTCCAAATCCACGATAAGGTCGCACATGCAGAGTCGCTGTGAAAAGCATGCAAAATCGATGATTACCGTTGTTGTACTAACAACGCGACGTCGCTTTTAAAGCGTATTTAACCGGTTAACAACTTTCTAAATTTGTACATTTGCCTATAGTAGGTAACGCAATTATCCGTCAGAATTTAATTGAAAATAAATCTATGCGTTTACGCTGCTCCGTTCGGGGATTAATCGTTGAAAAATCAGTCGATTATTAGGTTTATTTTGGTTCTTTGTCACAATTGCATTTGTTACTATACAAAAGACGTATTTCAGTAGTGAGACATTCGAAACATTTAGAAAGTGGAACGCAATTAATAAGCAAACCTGTTCTTTAAAGTAGGCATATTTTTAAGAATAAATGTGTTTCTTAACAGATAAGGAGTAAAAGGAAATTATCTACTAACCGTGGAAATTTTTTGTGTGCACGTTGTTGTGTTGTGTAAAATTCGTTGGGAACAATTTATTCTTGGACTATAACGTGAACAAAGCTTCGGGCTCACAATAGATTTAAGACAAACCAAACAGTTTTTCATTGCCATTTAATAATTATATTTTTTCTTTCAAATGTTGAATTTCTACAAATTCCTAACTTAAAACCTAACCGACAGCTGAATTTAAATTATTTATTTAAATCTTTCTTAAAATTCTCTCAAAATATTATATAAATGAATTAATTAAAAACAAATATATATAATTTTCAGTACTTAATTCCCTCTATCTAATGATTTATTCGTCTTTATACACAAATTAACATTTTTACATTACCATTGACAAATTGACGATTACGTTATTGAGATAATGAGATAGTACGCTTCACGAAATTAGCATAGACAAGACAGACTCGTGTTTTGTCGACTCTCGGGGAAACCAGTAGGCAACACGGAACCCATTCTCATCAAACGAATAAACGCGAGTCTGTCGAGTCTCTGCTGATTTTGCAGGCTAAGTCAGAAATTAATTTTTTTGAGATTTAAAATGTAGTTTCTCGCCATTAATTCTTGGCAAACTAGAGTATTCTGGAACAAGAAGTAACAAAACATTCTCTGAATCATCATTTTCCATGAGCACTCTTTGACTTCCTTCCATTTTCCACTCAATATTGGCCAAAATTCAGACACATCCCATGTTAATTGTTGCCTCTACAAGTAAAACCAAATATATTTTTAAGATGATTTGCATACAATACAATTCAATCAAAAGTTCCAATGATTGTGCCTTGCATACTAAAAGATGTTTTTGTTTTTGTATTTTTGCGAATAATTCAACAATTTATTTTATCAAAACCGCAAAGGTAGGTTTTTCGACTAAAAACTTCGTTTATTTTGACTATAGAAACAATAAATCACATTGTTTTATGCCAAATGCATTTTCTCAAAAAAATCAAACACCGCCCATGCCCCTTGATTTCAGAAAATTCAATTCTTTGGACATGTCTGCCTTTGAAAAGTTTACTTCAAAGGTACTTTCAAAATAAAATATGTATTTTGTACTTTAGTGTAGAATCGTTTGGTTCCAGATACACATTTCTGCCATTACGTCTATTATTTGCAATCGTGCAACACAAGATGAGTCCCTTTGTTGCTCACAACATATTTCGAGGCATATTACTGGAAATTATCTTAGGCAAAACGAAATTGTTTAAAATATCAACTTATGCCAAAATACTGCTTGGTTAGAGTCACGGGACCAACGCAGAAACCCATTTTTACTAGACAAGAGGCACATCAGCACGATCGGTTAGGATTAGGATTAGGAACAGAGATAACAAACGAATTACCTCATTCATTCCGGGCAGCTTAGTCACATGAGTTTTTGCACGGACTCTATCTCAAGATTTCGATTCTTAATAACGTAGGCTTGTACGGCCAGAGTCAGTTGAATGCTAACTAAATGCGTTCCGGGTTGGGACCGTGTCATGGTTAAACGTTTCACCGACAATCATATGGGGCTTCTTCAGTAAAGGGAAAGGTGGTAGGGAACAGTTAGCATGGTAACTCAATGTGTAAGCCATGCCCAGAGATGGATCTTGGTTCGTAATTATTCTGAGACGATGATGATTTTTGTCAGCGGCTTGTTGTTAGATACGAAAGCAAACATTATAAATAATATGGAAGTTAAATAGTAAGATATTTTTTACGATTGCCACTAGATATCCATAGTGCGGTACCTAAATTACATAAAAGACCTTGGTAAGGAAACGAAACTGGTACATACTTTTCGGGGGATTGTACTTATGTGTATTTACGTTGTATATAAGTAAATTTAAAATCCAAACACTTACTCAACTTACATATTTATTCAAAAGATATTTAACATTATTCAAGGATAAATACTGGCATATTACAAGCCCCTCTAGTAAGGCTGATGTAAATAATGGCAATGTAATTTTGTAACGATTTAGATCATTTTCTTTCTAGAATTTGTCAAGTATATCTTATTAATTATATTTTTTTAAATTTCGCGGATTATTTAAGTTGGTAGTTCCGGTAATAAAGGGCATATTTGTAATTTTTTTTTACCATAACTTATGCGAATATG
>LR737381.1:33187215-33277292 GCA_902655005.2 Marronus borbonicus | reverse complement strand
CAGGCATTGTTTATATCGTTTCGATTGCTAGAGCTTCTACAAAGTAAAGGTTACAGTCCTCCGTTTGCGTTGATCTCGCTGATCTTTAGCCGCCACCCATCGGTTCGCTGAACAGATCGTCCACTGGCCACTGGAGCTCTTTGATCACCTTATTTTCATTGCGGGCTCTGGAGTAGACCGTGGCGTTGCCGTGTTCCTAGGGACTTCGCTCGCGTAGAGAAGGAACAGATATGGTCCCAAAAGGAATTTTTTGGGGACATGCTTATTGAATTTAGGAGAACTACAAACAAATCTTTAAAAAGAGGAACATTCGAATCGTTCATTAAAATCTGTTTGAAAATTATAAAAGAAATCTTCTTGAAAGCTAGAAATCAACAATGTTTATTTTCTTTGTCGTTATTCACTCAAAAATCACATACTAAATAGAGGTATGGCTTCCTGTCATCAATTTATAATTACGCCGTAATGTAATTATATTTGCATCAATGGGTTGAGTATCGGAAGTCTTATTTCTCGATTACCATTCGTATAACGGCTATGCTATGGTCTACCCAGGGCTAGACTTTAACGCCAGCTACGTGTGCGTAATATTCATGACTCACCTCGCGGTCTAAACCAAGGTAAATCAAACACTAACGGTAACGTAGGTAATATTTTCCTTTTTCTTGTCTATAAATGAACTCCATTAATCGACAGCGTCAATTTACTTCCTGCCAAGCGCAATCAAAGAACAAGCGATTCCTTCCTTTTCGCCAGTCTGTCGCTATATGGAATAAGCTTGTGTATGTACGATTGTACGTATGTAGTTATGTACACAGGAAGGATATGTTGTCCCAATTTCTGAGCTAATTTTAACGCCGTAACGGGACATCTAGCTCGGCACGTTGAGAATGCACAGCGTGCAAGTTTATGTTTAGCATTTAAATCGCACGAAGAAGTTCAAACTAAACACAAAGAACTGGAGAAAGAGAGATGACGAAGCTAGCGAGACGAAGATGGATATCGCGGAATACTGTCGTCGTTTCTCAGCGCAATATTACAGCATAGGTAAGTACTGTTGCGTAATGAAGGATTGCATCGGCCATCGAGGAACTGTGGAAAAGAAAATCTAGTGGAAGACATTATTCGTGTTCGATGTATTTTTACATGATCCGGATCAAGAAAAATAGTCGCTCGAGGTTACTGTATCTTAAAACATTTTCTGAATAAATTGCTTGAAACATATTAACTGGAACCAGTTTTGAGACAAATTAATTCCAACCAAAAATCACGAAATGTGTTATCTCCGCTTAATTATTATAATTCGGTGGTGACGGCCCAACGGAGTGTAATTAGCTTATTTAATTTATATAAATTGTACAACGCATATACCAAAAACAACTAGAATTTTGTTACTTTTAATTAGAATAAAACGATAAACGGTACTTCTAAACAATAATACAATCAGAACGAAATTAAATTAAATGTATTTTCGGCTAACTTAAGATATGTAATTCGAGGCAATAATATTAAAAATTGTATTCATAAATAAAATAACTTGATCAATTGTTTGATTTAGAGTTGGGGCGAGCATTTACGGAATTAAATGATTAAAACCGTCCTTAGTTACGAGCTATTCGATTCGAATTTTACTCTCAGGATAGTACACGTACAGTCTATGATGGAGTTCGGTTGAGTTCCCATAGCTCGTTGTCGTAGTCTCATAGTGGACGTACTACATGTCATTATCCATTAATAATAATAGTATTATTCGCTCTACTTCGTTCCTGGTTCTAATAATCACAGTCGGCGGTTTTCGAGAAGTACAAGTTCGCGGACGCGGTAAAGCTCCGTAACCCGGGCACTTCGAATTATGAATGCTGTTCCAGAACAGTTAAGATGAAATGCGGCGTGCACGAATTGCATTTAAATCGATAATTCGAGAAAAATTCACCCGGTGACTATTATTATTTTAAGATAATAAAGCGTGACCTTTCGGCTGCACAAGATATCTTCCCGTTGATTATCGATATCGGATTTAAATTCTAGCCATTCCTTCACCTTATTTTGTATTTTATCGGACTGCCATCAGTCCTGAGATTATTTGTTGGTTGAGTTGAGATTGCTCAAATTAGTGACCGAAATGGATGGTTAATAACGTTGATTCGATACCAAAGAGAGAATTCATCTTGGAAATTTAAGTCTTGTTAAAGTTGCACCAGCTTGATGAAAAGGATTGTACTTCATAAAAAAATCCAAATCTATGCAGGGGCCGATTTTACTGTATCCGGCTGTACCTTTTTAGCTAGTCAGATCAGAGTTAAATAAAGGAAAAATTGTCACAGGTTTAAAATTATTCAAAATTTGCAGCCGAATATTCTAATAAAATGGAATTAAAAGAGGCCTGGCTCCGGCTGGTTCGCCACCCCAACAACAGCCACAGCAATAGGTCAGACTAAAAGACATCCAGCCTGCGCACGCAGAAACAATTGCTACTGCGCACCTACTTCTGTGCAGCTTAGTGGTCAAACGCGAGTGATAGTGTGAGATATATATACTTGCGAAACTATGAGTTTGGAATCTAATGTCATTTGTCAAAGGTGTTTTTTGGTTTTTTGTGTTTGCTTGAAAACTAAGAGTTTGGCAAGAAACCCCCTTTATCAAGACTACCCTGAAGACGACAGAAGATTGTCTGCAGAAATCCAACCACATATTTTGCTAGTGAGAACTTTAACAATTACTAGAACAAGGTTGGAAATGAAAAAGTAGGTCCTTCCCTCATAATTTCTTTAATTCAAATAAATATTGGGGCCGGTCTCGCGCTCAAAAGTACATCATCAGGCCAGTATGTTGATGATGTGCCTTCAATACTAGTGAAGTGTTGTGGTATATCTGAACGTTGGGGAATGTGTAGTTTTATTATTTGTAAAACTAACAAAGTAAGCATGAAGATTTTTTTTAAATAAAACAAAATTTTGTCGTTTGACCCAAATCTGTACACACACTGTATATTAACATGCACATATATCGATTATGTAAAATATGTGGATGCTCTTTCTGCAAATCATCGCCAAAGATCGTTTCCGTACCAGCGCCTTCTTGTTACGGTTCCTACGTTGTCCTCGTTTTTTTTTCTATTCTTACCCACATTGTCCAGTCAACAATAAACACCTACACGCTGTACAACTCGATTTAAAGCAAGAGAGGATATCTTAGGTCATTGTCTTCATTCCTTACGGAACAATTTTTGTTTATTTATGCGTTAAACAAAGCAAAGACGATCATTTTTTTTATTCAAAATTATTATTGGATTTATTCGGTCTAAAGGTGTGGTACAGGGTAAAAATTGACTATTTATAAGTTTGAAGATCAAAATAATTTTCGTCATATATTAATGGACTAAATTGGTGAAAATCTAAAAGTAATCTAAGCTTGAATCGTTGGTTTTATTTTCCAGAAAGACAAGATTCAAAATTGATTGCTATTCTAACATACATTGGACGGCAATGAAGTAAGCACTGTAGGAATTTTTTAAAAACATCAGCAATCTTCGTATTGGGGCTGGGCTGGTACTAAATTTATATTTATTTTTAAACGCAATGGATATATCTTTCACGTACATATCTTTCGTCTTTATTCTTCAGGAATTTTTATGTTTTTATTTCACACGCCCACATTACATCGTGGCACATATTAATTCCTGAATTTTCTTGGCATTACGAAATCACCATTCAATTCTCGCACGAAACCGTCGCCCGCCGATGAATACCAAAAAGGCGAATAATAAAGCGAAAAAAATGTTCCTTGGCGAAAAACAATTCCGTTGAAAGCGCGTCCATATTACCTAATCGCCGTCGTTGTCAGTTGTCACCTCTGTGTGTCCTATAGGCATTGTTCTTGCAACGCGAACGCCGTCAAGCGCAAGACATGATGTTGCCAACGTGTAGATGTTTAATATTTAAATAAACAACGAGCTGGAATGAGCTTGACCGATGATGTCTTCGGGTTATTGGCCTTTTCGAGTGTACTTCCCGGTTTTGCTCGGGTCTCTTTTAGTCATTTGCTACGGCTTGCCCACTTCGCCAACCGTGTAGAGGAACAGAAAGGAAAGGAAGAGAGACAGAAGGAAAGACGAAAGATGTAAGAGAAGGAACGCAAAATACGCTTCGCTATTGCAACAACAAGAATAATTCTAGCAACAGACGCGATCCTTCTATTATTTCATCATAGTTCCCGCTTAAAATTGTTATCACGTATTTGGCTATTCGATACCTTCTTTTTCTCCATCTTGCCTCTTTTTAAACCTGGTCGCTTTTTTTCGTTTAAATTTCGGTCACCAAAGCGTTTAAAGCAAAATTGTTCTCCGACAGAAAAGAAGAGAGGACAATTTGAAAGCATGGGAATTCGACTGTTGTGAAACGACGATGCCTCTTTTTTTTTTTAAATAAGAAAGACGAAGAAAACATTATTAAGAAAATAAAAGAAGCGAGAACGGCGAATGTGGTTAATTGTAACGGATGATGGCTTGGGAAACGGTTTGGAACAGATTGGTGATGTATTTTACTGTGAAATAAAATTCAGCAGTAAAATAAATTTCAACTTAACTGGCGCTAAGGAGATGTTTTTAACGATACCTGTTTGCGAATTGATCACAGATGTTGCAAAGATATAAAATGATATTATTATTTGTTTGATGCTTCTGATGATTTACAATTTCAATAATTGGTAGTCTTAAGGAAGAGGAAAAGGAACGTCAACTTATTTAGCATTTGTCGCCATATTTTTTTCTAATTTAATCTGCTATAGTTACGATTTTAAATTTCTGCTTACTTTTCGTGTAGATTTGGGTACGTTGTTATTTTGGTAGAATTTCTTGTTGTCTGCTACATACACTTTAATAAGTAAAGTATCGAATTGTGTTATTGGCTTTTATATTTATTTATCAGACATACGATAAATATTGGGAGCATTATTCCAAATTCATTTTGATGTGACATTTTATGAGTGGTCTTTTGGCTCTGTTAAAAAGAAAGTGGCATTGGTTATGCAACTATATTTGTTTTCTTTGCTTGATGTTTTTAATAAATGATCTAAAATGTTTGCCACGAATATTTTTTTACTTTAAACTTATGCGCGAGAAAGAACCTTGAGAAAGGAATACGAAGCGTAATTCACAGATAGTCAGATAGCAAAGGCTCTCAAGTCTAAGCCAATTAGGACACTAAAACCACAAAGGGACTGAGGAAGATGAAAATGACGATAAGTGGGCCAAAGACAGCGCGTATGCCTCTCATTTGCCCAAATACCTACTATGGCCTATAGAGGCACCCAAAATAAGAAATGAGGGGAAGAAAATCAAAAGGCTTCATATTGGCCAAACTGATCTGAATACGACAGAGAGGGTCTTAACACCTACTGAATTGAAAGAAAACGATATTAAGGCTTATCAAAAGCTTCCACTTATGGGCAGGAAGACCAGAGGGCAGACCAAAGTCATAAAGAATTGCAATTGACAATCTAACGAATCGCTGTTGGAAGGATAATTGTGCCCACAAGAGAAACTTAAATTATTGGATTTTGGCTTTTGCACTCAAAACCTGATGATACTCTTGAAAATAGGCAGAATGGAGCAAGATCCTTTGGTAACGGTCATCAGCACTGTACTACGTAAAACGAACTTTGTTTAGTTCCACAATTTATTCTAAAAATATGCAATATTATGTATATCAAGATGATCAACATATATTTAAATTTTTATTGCAAAGTAAACGTGGTCACTTTGTGGATAATTAGATAAATGTGGGTACGTACAATTAGCTCCAGCTAACAATAAGTGTAATTATTCAAAAAATTAATACTTACGCAAAAAAATGCTTGTGATGTTCTGCCAATGCGATTTATCATAGTTTACGTTACAGCATGCGTCATTTTTCAGGCTGCGCTTGGGATTTCATTGTTTGAGTAATAATTTCGCATTTATAAATTTAAATTTAATAATTTTTTTGTTTTTCGCAATTTTTGAGCTAATAATTGCTACAGTTTATGAATCATTGTGTTAACCTCGGTTTTAACTGAGAGGAAGCTTAATGTTTTGATTTTGTAAGATCCTTGTAGTCTTAGTGCTTGCTTAAAACTGTATATTGTGGCGTCGAATGGGCTTAGTTATACTTACGAACCTTTTATTTTTCATTGTTACAAAAAAGATTTTATCCCTTATCCGAACTTGGTTTATTTTGAAAAGTTCTTTTTTATGATAATCAAGGTGATCAATTAAAAATTAAGCCTCTTTACTTTCAAATAACTGGTTCTCTCACCCTGAGACAAATTCCTGTTTTTTTAATTTTTAATCACTCTTTAGATTTAATCAATGTTCCGATTGTTGTAAAGTACTTTTCAGAATAAGCCAAATTTTCTACAAAGAAAAGGTTTTTCTCAAAAACTGAAAAATACATAGTGAATATCGAACATACTATACACCTATAAAAACTCACGCTATAACCTATTACTTATCAAGAATCTAAAGATTTTTCATTCGTTGAACACTATAAATCAAATCATAGCAGTATTTTTCCCATGTTATATAAAGAATCGAGGAAGGAGGGAACGTAACCCGTATCAGCGGATAATTATACTTTAAATCAATTCGCTATGTTGGGATGCTTTTTTTTTTAGTTAGCTTTAGAATTCTTCTTCTTAAAGCTCTTGCTGTCGGTATGTACTTTTTTAATTACCCATACAAATGTTAGGAGACACTTCGCACCTGTTACGTACAACGTATTTCAATAATTCAACGGAGACACTGTATCAAATCGTAGAAGAAAAAAGCGTCAAACAAAAACGCGTCAACAAACCCATAATGAGAACCGTTACGTAATCTTTTTTCGATTTGCAATTACATTATTAATGCGCACACATCTGTTTGATTTCATGTCACTGCAAGCTGTTATTCACCTTCTAATGGAAAGAACATTCTTTAGGCATACATATGATCGTTTCTTTTTCTTCTTCTTCATCATCGTTTTACCATATCGACAGTAACAGTAAATACGCATTATGTGCGTTTAGTTTTAACCGTTTATTAGCGTTTATACTTTATTACTTTCTTTTTTAGCTCCATATGTTATTACGTTTACACTTCGATTACTACGTCGCATTAGCCGGTAATTTATGTTACGTACACGCTCGCATATCGGTGGCGATTCTTATCTTCAAAGTTATAAAGTATACACGACATTATTCCGTAATTGATAAACCACTTTCAATTTGCCGATACTTAACGATAAAAAGTGTAATGGACAATTTGATGGGACGCCATTATATAGGTATGAGATAATAAAGTAAACTAACGATACTTTGTAGATCTTGTTCTGTTTTTCTTTACGGTTAGGATGGTATGTAATGAAGGGTAATGGCCTATTGCTATATTCAATATTATTACTTATTAGATTGCGTGTAAGAATCAATTTTGTGTAATATGCAAGCGCGTTGTGTGGCACTTCGCCGGTCATTTCTTAAATAGGTTTCATAGTTTATCCTTATCGATCAAATAATCTTTTGATTACATTCTTAATTTTCAACTTCCTCGACATTCTTTAACATTTCTTAAATTAAAATAGAAGCGGCACAAAGTAAAATAGAGAAAATCGAACTTCATGCTGTTATTTTAAAATATCTGCAGAAGAAAGATTTAACGCCATGAAGATATGGTTAATATGCGTGAGGAGAATTCCCCTTTATTACAGGATTGGTTTCGGTATAGCAGATCGAATTGCGAATATGCAAAACGTGTTGGACGACCGTAAACTAGGTTCACTCAAGAAAATATTTATCGCTTCTGTGACTTGATTAAACAAGGTCGTCGGTTAACTACTGGACGTTTAGCAGAGATAACTAACATTTCACACGGTACAATTGGAACAATAATTAACGATTATTATATTTGAGATTTCATAAGTACCCCTAATGCTGACGCCCGGCTAAAGGCGAACAAAAGTCACCACCGTAGAAGCGAGTTTCACAGTGCTCCAAAAAATGTTCTGGTCTCTAACATGAAACAACTTTGAGAAATGAATATTCTTCTGAAAATTTTGGCAGGCGCAAACTTCAATTTAGGCATGAACTCCTGCGCTTTGGCGTTAGCTGCGTAATCAGTATTGAGGTTCTTCCAACTGGATTTTTGAAACACTCCTTATAACACTTCTTGTATTCATTGAACCATAAATAGTGTAATGTTTGATGGTGGCGTGGGAGCTTTCTGATAACTTTTTAAAAATACCTTTATCTAATATCGTCCAACGAAATTTCAAAACGTCCTGAATAAGCCTGTTTATACAAAGCAGTTCTTTTGAAATTCGTAAATTTCAGTCTTAAATCCAAATCTACTTTAAGCAACTTAATCATTAGTTTTTTTACCGTAGAAAGGAAACAGAAAAAATACGCATTAAATCAAGTAATACAAGAAGTCCGTTCACGAATCTGAGAAAGTAAAAAATTACTTTTTATGGTGTAGCTGGGAATGTCGTTAGTTCAGGTTGTTTTAGATAAATTATTTCTAAATTCTAGACGCTTTAAGGTAATAACCGAGCTCCAACTAAATAAAGCAAATAGAGCAATAAACTATATACAACAGCAATAAATTCGATAGCGCAAAACCAGAACACTCAACAACCAATAGTAATAGCTCTGCTCTTCCGGCTAAATAAATTGCGAGTTCGAGTTTTATTAACGAAACAAGCGTGCAGAAGAAGTCTCATTCCCAGAGTTTATTGTATTCCGAATCATGGACGATACGGCCAAAGATTTTATGGTTGCCATTTTCGCTTTCTTCTTTTTTCCCATTTATTTACGACGGGGCAATAACTTTTGGTTTCGGTTTAAAAATTTGAAACGTCATCGTGTGAATATCGTTTTTGTTATTCGTCGCTGTTACGCCATATTTCGCCCGTAAATTGAAATGGTGTTGGGCAAACACGGCTAACGTTCAATGGGCTTTCGGAGAAGTACGGTGCAATTCCGTGTTCCCTTCCGAGAACGAAGCGATCGCTTTCTTTAAATTGTTATATTACGGCAATACGGGGCAACTACGGGTACTACGGTTTCTTTTTTACAGATATTAAAAATTCCTAGCATTTTGCACATGGTAGAGAGTTGAATGCTTTAAAAAACGTAGACTTCTTTGTGAAAAACAACTTCTTTTGTAGGATGATGTGCTCCATTTACTATGTAAACCAATCGTTTTAAATTAATCTTGCACTGCCATAATCTACTACCTCTTCTTTTTACTGCAGAATCCAATTAATGATTTCACCTTTACTTTATTGAAGCTACGTAATGTAAATGTTACTTCTAAATGCTGTAATCTCCGTCTATCCTAGATTTACGTATGAAACTGAACGATTTAGACCTACATATCTATAACAGTGCATCACGAAGACCTACGCTTAATTATCAAATTCTTGTTTCACCTTCCGCCGGCTAATTGGGCACGGTCAAAGGTGAATTAAGAGCGGTCACGGCTGATGTGATCTGCATCGATCAGAACGCCATAACCATAGACAACAATGGCCGCCCAAGGGCGAATTGCCGTAATACATACGCACGGATTTCGGTTTCACTAGCACGTCAACGCCGTAAACGAAGAAATGGAGTCGAGTAGGTACAGCTACGTGGTCTCGATCTTTCTAGCGGTCCGCCGAAACACTTTCGGTCCCAAAGCGAGTCGCCCGGTCAAATGCCACTAGTTCAGTTTCAATTAGATATACAATATCAGAGGCAGACATAGAGAAAGAGAGAAGCTCCCTTTCGTTACACGTACAAGTGAAAAGGACGGCTGGTTTCGATTGTTTGTGTGCGCACAATAGTTTTGGAATTATATAACTGCAGATTATGGGGAATAATAAATTTTAATGTCCCTTTCATTTGTTGTTCAACTGTTGAACAACTATTTATTGAGAGAGTGATCTTTTCAAATTAAGCCTAAAAGAGCAATTTGCCTCGTTGGATATTGAAAAATACAATAAAAGATTTGTAATCCTCCAAAATTACGTCGGCAACATGAAAGGGTTATAAAACGACCACGATCCGGGAATATTACGCACCAAATCACGCCCGAAAAAAAAAGGTAATTTAATTTACAACCCACATTTATAACCGCCTCCTCAAACAGGGGACGTCTGGAGCAGGAGGCTGGCGCGGCGATCTCATACCCAGAATACGTGGCATCTGTCGTTGTTTTACCTGCACCTTGGCGCTTTCTCCTCGTGTTGTTGTCGGGGGATAAACCGAAAGAAATTGAAAGTAATTTGAAACCGAAAGGAAACAGTTGGTGGTTTCTACCTGCCCTTGATAACTATTTCCATTTATTACTGCATAACATCTACTACGCTATAACGTGTATACGTCGACGTGTAGGTTGAGTAATCTTTCGATGAGGATATCACAGGTAAACTGATTTTTTTCACAACTGATATCGACAGATTCCTTTCCATTGATGCGTGTATAGAGGGTGTGTTGTTCAAAAAAATATTGTATGAATGGATTTGGGAATTTTGCACGTATCTGGTGAATATTGGTTAGACTTCCGGTTCCTTTTGTGATTTTTTTTCGTTTAAAAGTTGATAACATAGGCCTGCTTCTTTAGAAAATTTACTGAACACAATAGTGAAGATGTGATTTATAACATATGTTATATTGTCTCTACTACAGTCATTGTTTCATTAGAATTCGTATAAAATTTGGCATGCACCATTAGGTAGACTTCTTATTATTTCATTTATTATCTCTATAATTTTTGCAGTTGAGTATACTTCCATTAATCTTCACTTCGAAGTAACGCTAAATTTATCTCGTATTGGAAATTCCAGTTCTACTATTTCATTATCTCAATTTTCTGGAAGACCAGTTTTATCATTTCGTCCACGTTACCGTACCATAGATGCGGTATCTACCGTTCTACATATTCATTGCGTTAAATTAAACTCATAAATGGCACATGTCTCGTACGAAAGTCTTGCGCGAAATGGTATCCAGCATATTAAGTAATTGACAACAACCCGCGGTAGCGATTCCCTGAAAAGCACAGCAAACAAAGTGCGAACATGTATGGTATATGGATTGTATGTAAGTGGTCTGCGTAATATACCCGGCCTTACGGTAAAGTGGTTATTCGAGTTGAGCGCGAAGGAAACCAGTAGAAGAATAACAAGCGGAGGCCCGTCTAGGAACACGATATTGTTAATTGTAAGTTACATAAACCTTACTAATTGCCGTTTAAGGCACTAAGGCGTAATGTAATTATCGGCATAAATGGAGCATATAGAATAATTTGAACAGATCACGAATACATAAGCAAACAAGAAATTAACTGTTGTTTTTGTAACTTATATGTTGGTAAACGTATTTCTTGCTAACATCTTCTTTCCATTCCAAAAGCGATTATACAGGTTATACGAGATGTTCTTGATTCTACGCGAATGGAACAATGAAGAAGAGAGCTTTATAAGTTGAAAATATTAAATTTCCACGAAATTCTTTTGAAAATAATATAGATAATTGAGAAAGAAAAGGACTATAGACTATATTTATTATCTATAGAATAATATAAATAAATAAATACAAAAACCGACAAAATATTTGTAAATGAACAAACTTCTTATAAAATGTTTTATTCTTTGATACCCCCTCCCACCCCCCTCACCATATAAATTACTTGATTAATTCGGAACAATCGTTTTGAGAATTCGTGGATTTGCATTGTCAACCGTACAGTCGAACTTACGAGCTTCCATTCTTCGTAGTCTGCAACGATATCGTAATGCCGGTGTACTTGCTGATAAGTCTTTCTTGCATATTTGCAATATGGGATTCTAATTTTCTAACAATGTGATCTATGGCTGCTTTTGTCGATGCATTGGAGTTATTGCGAAATGAAGTAGGTATACTAGTCGAAAACATCAGCTCGTTTTGTTTTTATAATACCTACTGTAATTATTCTGTGCAACTTCAGTAGGTTGTGTACAACAGTAGAGAATTATTATTTTTTATATAAATGGAGTTGCGGTCGAAGCATAGCTGATTAGCATCAAGTTACAACCACATGAACAGAAATAATTACATTGTTGCTGCTTCGACCTAATTCCAACTGCCTCATTCCGAACACATAGATTAAGGATTGCATTTATCTATACGCAGATTGCATGCATTCAAAAGGAATTGTCAATCATATGTAACTGAAATAAATTAACTAATGAATATTAATGTAAGATTCAATATAGTGACTCATGGCTATTATAATTGCAGAGCAAAGGTATTTTTTGCAGTATAGTTTGAACAATATATGAATTTAGTGAAGATGATGTTTGTGGTTGGTACTCCAAAATATGTTCATATTGTGGACTTTTCAGTTTAAAAGAAAACCCTTATTCTTTAGAAAAAAGTACAAAGTTATAGTCGCAACACAGCGGTGTCTTCTTCATTAGGTCAATTACTCAATGATCTCCCAAATATGTTCCCTCTATGTATCCCTAAACAACTGACAAAATATGCACGTAAGTATTGAAAAAGGAGGATCGACCCATTCTCGAAGCAGCTGTCCCGGATTAATCAATTAAACTTGTGTGGTGCAGAGTGTGCCGAGACTTTTCTGTTGTTTGCCATACTATACTGTAGTCCTTGCTATCATTATTTATGTACTGATGTGTACGCTAGATCCCGTTATCTTAAATGGAACTGAAGATTTTCCGAATTTCCACGATTACAAACAACGAGTGTAGAAAATTTTTACTGGGTTATCAATGTGTTAAACGTTTTTTTTTTTTTTAGTTTGAATTATAAGTAGGTACTTAATTAATTTTTATTTTGACGCTGGTGGAGGAGATTAAAGAACCAAGATGTGCTTATAGAACTCTTCTTAATTCGCAATTAAGTTTATCTTTAATTGGAATTAAATTCGTGATTAAAAGTTACTGTTTAGACCCAGTCGAAATGGAATGTCTTCGTTGCTTTGTTGTATTAATTTCCAATTTAATTTTTTTTTCCTATTAATCTCTAGAACTGGGCGTAGTTAATCTTACTTCGCGTTTTCCTGATCTAATTTAATATCTCCGATCTAGTTACGGGTGTAGATGATTTTCCCAGTTTGATTTATGGTCTGCTAACGATCAGATTTGTCGCGCTCTATATGTTCGCCAGCTTGCTATTATTTAAATTATTTAATCACAGGTTTGAGATAAAATCAATGTCTCAGCCTTACTTAGCATCTTTCGTAACTCGTTAATTCTTAAGTTTGCTAATTGAACCTAATGTAGGGATCAGCTTTTAAATTAAATGATATAGGAGCGGAAACTTTAATTACATAATTAAGAATACACTAATTTTTAATTATCGATATGTGAAAACAAGTTAAGAACATGTTACGAGGTTTATATCGGGTGAACAGAAAAAAGGAAAAAATGATACATTTCAATATATTTAGTAACAGTGCTGTTCTGCATAGAGCTTTTGTTTTGTGTTCAAATTTAACGATCGATTTATTTAACGTTAATTATGTACAGAAATGCGAACATTTAATTACGTACGGGAGTGGCTTCTTGTTTGATGATTAGAATGGGTAAATTCTAACTAGATACTGACTAGTGTTTCGCATGCGAGAATCCATTCGTTAGCTGCGCCGATGGTGCGCACCGGAATTTGCCTACTCTATTGGTGATATTATCGTAAATCATAAAAGGAGAACCACAACATTTGTAGGTAATTTATTTTTGTTATTTATAAGCAGGAGACATGGAAGGACGTCGACGTTCGAAAAGTGCCCTTCATAAAAAAAAATTACTTAAAAACTTGATGTTTAACAAGAGATTCAACACGTACTTGTTTAATCGAGTTTCATTCAAAATCATAGCAAAAAAATAAACTTCTTTTTGAGGGAGCAGGAAATCATATAAAATTAAATTACATGTTAAATCCCTATGTTCGCGCCTGATCGTCAACATCTGGTAGTATAGAAGAGTTCAACCAACAATAATCGCTGTGAAATGGCATATTGTTTTCTTTTCGGAGTATGGTGCGTAACTTAATATTGTCTACTGTATTTCTGGAAAACTTCGCTTGAAGCAAATGGTTTCCATTGTGCACATTGTTCAAATTCAAGACAATGCGCTGTAATTCCACAGAACTGTAATACCACCGAAACAGTTATGCAAATTATTTGCTTTCGTACACGTATGACTACTGCGTCTTCTATTTACACGAACGCATACTATTTTTATTCTCAGTGGAAACATAAGAAACGATTCGTGCGGTGTACATAGAGGAATATTAAATAATAACAAAGGATTTAATCTTATGCGAGCTTAAGGCTAGGTAGAAAGAATCGACTCGTGTCGGTATTGTGTTCTATTCAAGCCGTTGTTTTCAAAAATTAAATTTGCTGCGCTTTAGGCTTGTGGTAACATGGGCGTACTGGTACCTCTGATAAGTAAACACGGGTAAGTGGAAGCCGAGAGTTCAGAACTTGTTATCGCGCTTACGAACTAGCAAGTTCGTTGCGCAATTGTTTCGGTTCTTAGTTTAATTAACTAATTAGCCGCTACTCTCACGTTTTTCCTCACTTCCACGGATGCCAACTTGCCGTGCGGAAGTCAACGTCCTCGATAATTGCCTCACGCAACAATTAAAAAGGCTAATTTGGCTCTATTGAAAATTCTTAGCACGACCGCGCGCGAACTCACAGACGAAAATAATTGGAATTAATTTCCTATGAAATGCGTTTGGAAAATTGATGCAGGAGTATACAAAATGCGACGCAATGTATATGTGTGGTAGTAGCTAGAAAAACGTACAGTTTTATACGTTTTTATATTAATTGCTAGTTCCAAAAATAAGAATCAAGAATTATTTACAAAAGAACATTTTATATTTTTAGTATATCTGGTAACATTGAAAAAGCTACAATACATAGTACCACGCGGCAAAGGACCATAAAATGATAAAACGATAAACCAAATGACTTTATAAGCTGCAAATAATATAGAAAGGAACATGGATAAATGAAGGATTATGCAGTAACTAACGTTGCAGCCGTATTTTTTTGATTCCATTCAAAATTATTCTTATCAAGAGCCTATTAGCATCAACTCATCATGTTTCTCAGCGCAGAGCCGATCTACTTAGAAAAGCTCGGAACACACGCTGCGAAAAATATTAAGATGATTGATAGTACCTTCCTCCGCCGATGAAAAATGAATTTTTCGTTAGGTGCAAAAAACGCAAACAGCTGCCGTTTGCTTCCGAATCGCTCGATTTGGCTCCGGTCTAGGATCTCCGTAGCTTCATTCTAGTGGTACTCGAACTCGATCTTGGGTAGGGTGCGCAAAGTGCTACGATGCACAAAAGTAAATCGAGGGCGACGTGGGATACATGCTCCATTAGAATTACAAGTGACACTACTTTACCTGTGCATACACCCTCGCCAATACAACACGGATTCGTTATTTGTCTACCGTGGGAACGGGGAAAATGCACACGTACAAATATGTTTGCCTCGCTTGTGTGATGGGTATGTGCAGAGTTGAGAGTGAGGGAACCGAATGGTTCTGTTACTATATTTCTATATCTTTATCCTTACCGTTTAGATTTTAGCAAAGGAAATGGCAGATATGGTTATTGGGCGAATATTTGCCGTAATCTGAACAGGATGTAAAATGTTGTCTTGTTTTAAAGATATTCTTTAAGATATCTTTCTAAGTAAAATTCTTACCGTTCACCACTTCTGTAACTTGAAATAAGAACATGTAGTTTATTTTATACTTTGCGAATGTTTACACAGAGGATTTAATTTGATAGTCTCTGCATTCCCATCGATACACCGCTTCTTAAAGCGGAAGCTGCTTAAATTTAAAAAAAATTAAAGAAAATTAAAAAAAATTACCCTCAATTATTAATGAGATCCTTGAGGTTGATGCTGCGAAAGTCAAGCATTTGATATCTGGTTCGATATTAATTTCTCTATTTGGTGATAACATGATTAGTGCCACCAAAGCCTATATATTCAAGATATTTATCCTTGTATTTTGTTATACATAAGTTAAATAAATAATAGATCAATTGTGTGAATGGAGCCGATGTGAAATACTTCATCAGCAACTGATTTTTTGATACTAAGTAATCATGAGGAAAGCAACAATTTTTGAGTTGATCTAAGCTCCAGTCCCTCAAACGAAATAAAGCCTTGTAAACTAGCGTTTTTTTAGAGTATACCTCAAAAAAATTCAATTTAATATTCTTTCTAAGAAATTCTGAAATTACGTAACGAAAACATAGCATAGATACACATATGGATTTCATAAAAAAGAAATTATATCATAGCATTTGAACTTCGTGGAAATAACTGATTACACCCATTGTTCGCGTGCGCATGCTTTACCTACAAGAATGATTTGCAGATTTCCAGTCAAATCATATTAACTCATGCTCGGTCGTGTTAATCGCCTGTCACACGAGATTAGCGCTAGTTGAACGAGTTAGAAAAAATTTAATTATGTCCACGTCCCGTGGGTGTAGGAACTATTTACTCACGATTTTGGTAATTATTAAGAGACAATAGATAATTTTTTTTCATACGTTATTGCTAATTTCGCGACATGTCTCGCAACGTTGATATTGGTTTAATAACTAATAGATTATCTCTGTTTGATCTCACTTATCCGTATTAGACGTTTTTATGTACCTATGCGGTAATTGAACTTTTATCAGTTTAAATTAGAGTTGTCAAATTTCGCATATTAATTGCCAAATTTCGTTTGTATTATATGTGGTTATAAAAAAAAACTGTGAAATATGAAAAAAATATCTCTGTTATCTCAAAGTTAATAGATTTTTTACACCCTGAATTTGAGCATGCTGTTGGTTTTAGATTTTGCGGCACGGAGTTCTACAAAAGTCTTGGACGATGAAAAATTTTCCAGAAGGACAAAGCGTTGCACAATCTACCATTAAAATCTTACAATTTTATACAACATTCCCTTGAAAAGCTACAATTACTTTTTTAAAAGAATCACTGCTGATCGTGAACGAAATTTGGAAGTTGTAAATTTTACATGAGACTACGGCTACTATTGGCTTCTCGACGATCACGTCGGCATAATTAATATTGCACTTACGCAACATATTCAATCCGAATCTTAACTGGGCCCGCGAGCATAAGCAAGTAAGAGTGACCCGTTAATCTTTATTGCTCGGCATAAATCAAAAGTATTTATTGGAGCCATCATTTTTGCATAGCCGAATTCGCGTATGGCGCACTAACGACCCGCATATACACATGCATGTTACGTAGGTAGAGTGCAGTCGACAAAAGAAACGTAACGTCTTATTTAAATACAAACAAAACAGATGACGACATATGTTTTGTGTATATACCACAACGGAGAAGACTGTTATTTGCACATGTCACATAAACATGTTTGCAGTATTTTTATTTCACTTTTTAACCGTTATTTATTATGAGTATTCGTTCTTCTGGTGCGTTTATGTGGCGTATAGGATATACGGGTATACGCGTTGTTCTCCGTGCTTTAAATATTCCACGCTGCGTTAAACGGATAGCAATAGCGTCGATTTTATGATCCAATCATGATTGTAATTCTAGTCAGTGAGCTAAGTACGGTTCCTGCTAGCCGAGCCTTTGACTTTAAATAATTTTCTTTAGGCAAACTAAATTCCACAATGTATGGGATAGATTCGGTCTGTTATTAAATAGAAACCTGTCTACATATTAAACTCCATTCTATAGGAGTGCCCGGTATTAATTTCAACTAGAGGATCTTTGGTAAATTTAAAGAATTGTTTATTTAAGGTATCTCTCAAAGAGAGTCAGAAGAAATGAAAGTGAAGGAGTTACTTAAATTGGTACCAATGGTAGGATGGAATAATATAAAATGTATTTATCAATAGTTTATTTGGAAGATGGCTATCGGCTTAGGCAAAAAAAACTGTTATCCTCACGCCAAAAGTCATTGAAGTCGTTGGAAAACTGTGATCACGTTATCGTCAGTAATATAAGTAATTTAAAAGCTGATAGAGAGATGGAGGAGCGCAGTTGGTTGGCTGGGGGGTTGGTTTTTTGTTGGTGCAACGTCGTACGGTCGACGCAATATCCGTGACGGTTTATACAAAACCAATGGCACTTTTCTAACGTTGGGTAACTATTGGCTCTAAGTTAGAAAAACCTGTAAAGCGTTGGTCGAGAATCGGGAAATGACGCTTGGTAGTAAACACTTGAGTGTTGCGCTAATTCAGTTGATGCAGCGTCTATTGAAGATCAGTTACCAAGAGTTATAAACATATGATTTCACGGTCGGCAGACAATAGTCAGCCAATTAAAAGGGTTCGTTAAAAGTCGATGCACAACAACAAAAAATTAGGTAAGTATTTAGTTGATATATTTTTACAGCTTATAGAGAGGAGCTACGAGCTATATAAGCCACTGCGAAATTGTTGCTCGTGGCTTCCTCTTTGTTACCGTTCTTTTCTAATCTGTGATCTTAACTTTCTTAGTCTTCACGAACCTCATCTTCCAGTCTTGTTCTAGGGAGTCCTCTACGTTTCCTTGACACGGGTTTACACCCGCATATTTTCTTAATTACAGCTTCAAGTGCTCAGTTTTGAATAGAACCATATCGACGAAATTTTTGGGCTTTAATAAGTTTAAGGACATCTCCGTCCACAATATTTCTCATTCCATAGTTCATTAGCGGTTTGTATTTTCCTTCTTCGATTTTCTTTGGTCCTTCCTTCTGCTGGTATTTTACTATCAGACATATCGTTTCAGAATTCACCAGACTCTTCTTATAAATCAGTAAGAAACTGATTTATATAACTTCAGATTTGTTTCCTTTTAAATTCATCGGAATACTTATGCAAAAGTTAATATTCTTTCGCTTATATATTCTTGAATATTGTGTTTATTAATTATAAGCTAACAACATTGTATCAGAGACTAAAATAATAGATTGTTTGATACAATATTACTTCATTACTTAAAATAAAACTTGAGCATAATATTACGTATGTAGTTCTTTGTTAAAGAGTCATTTTCAATTTAGGTATGAGTGAAATTTATTTATATTCAATTGTATAATGCATTTTTAAAATATTTTTAGTCTTAGAGATCTATCCGGAGATATGTTTTTTCTTTTGTTTAGAATTTTTTATAGTTATCTCATTTCCACGACCTTGATACTAACAAATTCTGTAGCTAATGGTCGTAAAATAGGTGTCATGTGTGACGGTTACCATCAATCAATCAAAGATCGTAGCATAATAGTGTAATTTGTTACACCATACCAATAGGTCAATAATAAAACCCACGCGGTCGACGTAATCTGAAAAGAATATTACAATATCACCCGGCAACACGCCGATATTAGATAATTCCTCTTCTATTATTCGCGCATACATACACATGACGTAAGCGTTTTCTATTTTTTCAACCACGCCGCGTTTCTTTCTCGAAGGTGCCCCACTTCTTCGTTCAATGACTTTCCTCTTACCCCGTCCGCTAACCGTCACGGTCAAGGCCTACGTGATGTCGCAACGCCAAAAACGCGGAAGTACATTTCAAGCAGCACCACACACACTTCAGTTTCCACTACTTTGTTTAGATAATTGTAGGAATATTATTTATTGCTTTGCGCTAGCTACACTACGTGATGGTGGTAATGACGGGATAGGAGATTGCTCGTTCTATCGTCGTTTTGCGTTTGCCGGTGTCTCTTTTTTTCGCCCGTAAATCGCTGTAATTGTGACCAAAAGGGAAGGGACGAAAAGGAATAAGTAATTACTGCAACAATGTTTTACGAGGGGAAAATTTTTTTCGGGAATTATAGTCGTGTTTTGGCTATTTTAAGGAAGCTTTATGTCGTTAATTATTAGTATCAGCCCTGTTGAAAACCCTCTTTTTCGGGAATCGGGTACCCGTTTATTATGCTACGCGGTTTCGGGTTATCACCAAAACACCAAAACTTTCTTGAACCGCGTAAATATTGAGTAACCAATACAACAATATTGTAACCATTGTTCCATAGCAAACTCAATAACTTTTAAACACACCTATTTAATTTACAAAGGAATCTGGGAATAGATTAAGAGGTGATCAGAATGAGGGGGCTTGACGTACATAAACCAAAGGGATGTTGCATTTGCCATTCGTGAATGTACCTCAATGCATGTGATTGAGCAGCTGGACCTATTTTACTCATCGCAATCGCAATAATGTACCAGACTCAATGCTTTAGATTTACTTCAGAAAACATGTTCCATCCAAATACGCAAAAATGCCCAGAATGTACAAAATAATCGTAAAACTCCTTCGTATCCATTAGTGATTAATCAAGACGCGATTATAGCCTAGATATTCGGTAAAGACGTTTTAAGTATGTTGCGATACAAACCAGATTATAATTTTATTCGTGCAGCTTCGGCAAAAGAACGACTTGGGGGAACAAAACAATACATGGGAATGCTTGTCATGTGTTCCGTAGCGGCCATAAGCTAGAATATAATCGTAATATTCATTACCATACAAGTCCCTTTGTCCTATAGGAGTTGTGCGCGATAGGTTAATATGTGTACAATGCAGTCCGCCACGAGGAATATATGGCATAACGTCCTGATAGAAATCAATAATTATTTTCGAACAAGATTTCAAGTTCTCATGTCCATATTGCCACGACAATAGAAGAACGAGAAAATCCACACGCAGCTGTTGTTCTACCTAATGGATCTAGATATTATTTATATTGAATTAATAATATCCAATTAAGAGGGTATTATCGCTCACTCTGCGATGGATAGCGAGCGCAGACCCTGATTTGGAAGGATGTATGCGTTAAGAGGAGCGAGATTCGTTTTTTTTTCCCCCGCCGCGTATAGCTCGTTCCTCGGATTAGAATCTGATTTCCAATTAAGTCCGTCGTGGCGGACAAAAAGTGCCGTGAACTTACAAGAAGTCGATTATTCCTGAAATCGATCTATTGTCATGCGATATTGGTAGTGGTAATAATGCGTTATGCATCTTTCTTTGTGTTCACCAAATCGGAATTCTGCTACCTTATTTGGTCTCGTTTATTCGCTAGATAGACTTGCGTGTAGCTGCTCTTTTTGTATTTAGAGTTGAGTATAGTGCTTTGTTCGCCGGCAACTATGCTAAATTTAGAGTTTTGATGAAGATTTCTTCATCAACACAGGAGGTAGATTATGTAATTTGGAGTAAAATGAATTGGGGCGTATAGTAGTAACGCGATAGTGCTGTGAAACTATTGCGAGTATTATTGGATACGTTAACATTAATCAAAAATTTCAATGATGATAAATTTCGATGAACGGGATCTTGGAGTTAGAATCAAAGTTGAAGAAATATGTTATTTATTCCTGTGTACAATTCAAGTTGTTAGAAAATGCAAAAAGTAGAAAATAGGATACATTGTAAGTAAGGGGTAAAGAATACGAAGAAGAAGAAGAGGAAAAGGACAAAAACGAGGAGTAGAAGAAGATGAAAGGGAATAAAAAGAACAGGAAGGACAAGAATACAAAAATGGCGAAGACGATAGAGAAAAGGAAAAAAAGAAAGAGAACTATGTGAATTAGGAAGAGAAGACTAAGAAACAGAAGATGGTAAGAAGAACAAAGAAAAACGCAAAGAGGAATGGAAAAAGGAAAACAATTCCTTCCACTAGTGGTGGCCACAAATCCAACTTTTCTACATTTCAGGCCAACATTTCATTATATTTTAATAGTTTCGTCAGGAGAAACATATGTCTCTTAGTGAGGCACATCTTACTATAATATGTCGTCTCACTCATTTATGAAAACCTTATTAGTTGCTAGTAAAGCGAAATATTGGTTTTAACTAAAGAAGTGGGGAGAGTCTATACCACTGGTCGAATTCCTTCGAAGTTATTATAAATCCCAACTTATATTTTTATATAATAAATTCTAAAAGGATATCTCTAAACCTTCCGCAGATAAAATAGCGAATTGATTCAATCTCCGATTATAAGTACCTGCGACAGCTTAAATAACGATAAGTGTCGGCATAAAGTATCGAATTCAAGGAGGAATCCGTTGTTTCCGTTCCTAACCTACGCCAAACTATAACAGATTAAATCTCGCAGGTTAAACGTGGCCATAAATTTTCAAAGGAAAACACCTTTCGTATACCATATGTAAGCTTTTTGTACTTTTAACGTTGATGTAAATATATTCCTGGCCCTACTGGCATACTTGTGTCCGGACCTCTGTAAGTACCCATAAATATTTTGTGTTTAACCAGTTGACACGGCCAATTAAACCTAGCACAGTCAATTTCGTAAATTAATAGTTTGTTAGCTTCGAGATTGTTTAACACTCTCACTTTAATGATTGCAATCTATGTGAGATTATCACGATAAATTGATGGAAATTAATTTCGACGTTCACTAAGCATAAATATTTGCTTTTAGCGCTTTTTTATGAAACAATGTTTTAATACCAGTTACCTACTGCAAGGTTAAATTGGTTAGTTTCTGTGATAGGCTAAGAGAGAAGAAATGCTATAAAACTTCTGATATTAATAAATTTGTTCCTGTTTAGTTTTTGATTGGTTATAAAAATATTCTGTAGAGGGTTGCAGCACTGCAGCATTGAGATGTACGTTACAAAGATGACGCAAGTAATAAATATAAATCTCTTTCCTTTTTTATTACCATACTCATAGTCTCGAAAATGAAAATGAATGCCAGGTCAAATCTAAGATAGATCCGTAGACAAATATATAGCGGGCGGAAGGGTTGTGTCAGCTGCTCATCAGGGTGTGGGAACCTATCACAGGTGGCTAGATGATGCTGAGAACATCGAAGCGACTTGAATGCTAGGTTTGCACACACAAAAGCCCCATCTCCTTGATTCATAAATGCAATGGTTCGTCCGGCCGTGCACATGTTATACGTACGAATGTGTTGCCTCTTAGAGAGCATACGTTCGACAAAATAAAACGCCCGGAGAAAAGAAGATAAACACGTCAATTTAGAGGCGAAATTGTATGCAATTATTAGGTGGGTAGCATATGGTTTCTGCGAAAGTCTAATTTTTTTTTCTTGGGAGATCAATAAGTGGTTTGTTGGATGGTTTGTCTTGTTATCTGTTATCGTGGAATGATTATTTCTTTCGATCGATTACGAAATTTGCTCCAGACGATTGTGAACATAATTTATTGTGATTTATCGGAGAGATATTCGAAAAATTTAAAGGAAGGCTGCGATTAAAGAAATATTTGGGATGAATTATCGGAATAATGGGTTGTGTAAGGCTTGTTGGGTTCGCCTTCGTTCACACTGTCTTCATTTTCTACTTAAAGCCATAACTTTGGAGCAGAGCTGGAATGTGGAATAGGTTGAATAATAGATGGAAGGTTCGGATATTGGACTGTTCGTCTTTTCTTCATTGGCAATCCTGCCTTTATGGATGTAGTCAAGCAGAAATAGCAGACATCTGTATGGTTTCCTATTTTTCAATTATTCTCGCAGTAAAACTGAACAGGTGTTGCAACAAATATGTGGAGCCCATGGCTAGTAGTTCAAGAATTTCAACAGAAACAATAAAAAAGTTATAGTGATTATGTCTATAACCGACCAATAGCTGGCAAACATTGCATTTTCTCAGTTGATAAGTGTGACAATTTCCTAACATAACATTTTCTCCTTCTTTGTGTTTAATTTGAAAAAAATGTGACAATAATGTGCAAAAAGATGTAGTTGTAAAAGCTATATACAACAGAGAAAATAATAATAATAATATTATGCATGCTTTAACAGAAACTAAAAGGTAATTATTGATGTTTGTCTAAAATATAGTGAGGCTCTTATGAAATAAAACAGTAAATTAGCAAGGAAACCGACATTACATCACTTGCTTAATACAGCTTGATTTGTGCAAGTAGTACATTTGAAAGTCGTCTTTAAATAGAGATTATGTTACATCGTAGTTGAGATTCCGTAAAGTAAAAACGTTCAGCAACAGGTATTCCCTACACTACATCGTCGTTAATTACCATCTTCTTGCCGTAACAACGAAGGAAAAACATCGAAAATCTCCATTCGAAAGCCATAAAAATTTAGTTTTCTTCCCGAAAACGCGTCAACGCCAATAGTAATTATTAAATGAGTTTGCGTGACTACTGCCGCGGGAAAGCTATAAAAAAAATCGTGGTCATCGTGCTGCGACATAAAAGTAAACACGACGATATAAAAATAGCGTTCCGATACATGCTGTACTGTATAGTTATGTAAATGGAGGATCGTAGATTTGGCAATTAGCGCTCCGTGATGTTTGCTAGTCAAAAATTCCTTCGCCATCACAGATTTACAGCGTGAAAGGATCTGGATTCCAAGTTCGTTGACCAGAAGTCAGGGACGTATTCAGTTTCGTGAGCTTTAAGAATGTTGCTGTATGTAACTTTATTTGGATTTAAATATTCTCACAGTTATTTTTTGTAATTTTTTATTACAATAAATAATTGTAATTCATTCTTCTTTGGTCTTCGCCATTGTTAAGTATGTTTTAACATCTTTGCTCTGTCCCCTTTTACTAATTTTTAATTTATTTAAACAAATAAATTAAAAATAAAAAAATCAGTGCTTAAGCACTGATTTTTTTACGGTTCTGACAATGTTGCTGCTGGCTGAACCTCTTGAATTTACATCTGCGTATTGATGATGTAACTTGCAGTTTTATTTTTATCTAAATAAGTAATTAAAATTAAAAAAAATCATTTTAATTACTTAATTAATTTGTTTTCTGCAATGTTTCTTCCAGTTCTAAGAGGTGATGTAGACGTATAATTACAAAATAAGAGATATTTGTGAGAAACAGTCCCTTTTTTTTAATTTCGTTAAATATAATTTAATTAATTTGAAAGCAGAAGAAAGCATTACATCTTCGGAATAACATACTCCATATTATTTTAATTTACCTTAAATACCAAAATAAAAAATATAAATTCTACACCATGTAGCATTCAACTGTACAAACGACAAAATAATACGGACCTGATATCGGTCCTGTCGATAAATCGCTCCAAAGAATTGAAACGAACCCTTTAGAATTTTAAAGAGAAGTGCCCACCCGAATCGGAATATATTTTTACTACAACTGTTGTCCATTTATGGATATCTCGGAATGCGATTTTTATACTTATATAAGCATTCTCAGCCACGTTTGAGTTTTATTGACGACAATGTCGTCGACAAGAAGATTGGTTACGAAAGGGAAGGGAATCTCGTTTTTTCCTTGTCGAATATATACAGATTTACTATTTACGATTCTGCAGAAGGCAGATGTTGTATGTAACCCTTTTTTTCACTTTCATTAGATTTACAATTCTTGTGAACATGGCCCAAGGATTCATTTTAACGTAAACGCTTCACAATTACAGGGAAATTAGAACTCTAGAACAAATAAGCATCTTCTCATGAAGAAGAATGATGTGGTTTTTACTCAAAATTTTAGTTAATTTTTTATGGCCTTTTTACCTGCTGGATTATACCCTTTCAGTTTTCTTTCTTTTTAGGAAACGGGTTTGTAAGATAAGTGAAAGTCATAAAATGAAAGGGTAAGTTTACAACACAAATTACATTCTATAGCCAGCAAGGAGCTGATCCAGTTTTCAGGTAAAATTTTTACCTGCTGTTAACGCTCTTCGATACATCGTTTCGGAGTGAATGGAGGTAAAAAAATTATTATGTTGAATTTTCTTTGCAAGGAGTAATTTAATAATTTTATATTACATACAAATGCAACAATAATTTAAACTTCGCAGTAGAGTGTTTAAAAGGGTCAACATCAGATTGGTCATGAGATGTGACCATCTGGTCCACATAATTATATAACGGGCAAAATGAATATACGAATATCAATATCACTTTCTGTATAGTGTACTTCGGGTATTCTGAGCGCGTGGAAATATATCTCTGCATGTAGTATGAGGCCAATAAAGTAGAGCCTTATGGTTCCTTGCTTATCACTAGAGATGACAAAGGCAGGTGAAATTATTACTTTTTTGCAGCGACTAGACAGACTCGTGTTATGTCGACTCTCAGGGAAACCAGTAGGCAACACGAAGCCTATCTCATGACACGAATAGACGCGTCTTGTCGCTGCAAAAAAGTAATAATTTCACCTGCCTTTGTCATCTCTACTTATCACAGTTATCCATTTCAGGTCAATTGCGTTCACTTGCGTTTATCTAGTAATAAGCTCGTTAATTTTTTTGAGGTGTCTATAAGACATATGATGACATTTTACAAGCCTCACCAGTAAACTTAAAATAGATTTTAGAAGTAATAATGATAACAAATCCTGTAGGGCAATATGGCAAACATTAAAGGTGTATTAGTGTTTGATTGTTAAAAAATTACTAAGATTGCTAAATGAAAATTTCGTTTTCTTTTTACAATTTCTACAGTCCCATCTACGCGAAAACCTAGTTTCTACCGTATAAATCGAGGTATCGCCGTTTCTGGGAAACGATACATCATCGAAAGTAACATTTTTCTTCATACAGACGAAGCGGTACAATGTCATTGAAACGACGCGATGGTCGGTTAGCAAAAGCTTTTAATTTCATCTCAGAAATTCAATTCAACCATATACCTACATATAGATGATCCAAAGTATCCGCTACGACTTATAACCGTGAACAGTTAAGCCTATTCGAAAACGTCTGCATATCTGGCACACAGAAGCAAGGGCAGAGCGTATGAGAGAGGCGCAGCAAAACGACGACGACGTAAAACAAGAGAATCGACGAGGAAAAGAAGAAATGTATATATGGAGCCGTGTGGGCGTGTCGAAGCGATAGAGAAAGAAAATAGGAGACCGCGACGGCTCGAGATGAGAGGTTATATCATTGTTGATAATATGCCCAAACGGTAAATTTCCATCTTGTTTGCGGTTTGGTCGGCTAACATACATACCCGGCTAACACAAACTCGTACTAACGGGGTTCAGAAAGTAACCGTTACAGTTAGAACAGAGTTACTTTTGTTGGAATTTTGATTTCGTTTTATGTAAGATCTTAGAGAGGAGGCCTCATCGACCTCTGACGTCACAAGGTTGCTCTTCTTCTCTTTCGAATGTTTTTTTTTTTGTGAATGTTTTTGTCAATACATCTATGTATTTCCTTTTGTTTACTTACTTAGGTTTAGTATTAGTATAAAATCTTGAGCAAAATATTCCGTTATTCTTTCTTACAGTAAAGAATAGTTAATAACATCTCATCACCGCAGCACTCAACCAACTTTACAACATTCACCGCAAAATACAATATTCATCGAGAACTAACCAAATTGAAAAAATTAAAGGAATGGATCAGGGGGTGAACGTTCTCTATTGTCCTTCCATATTCTTCGCAACCTTTGATACGAAGGCATATTTGCACACTTGGATACGTAGATGTATTTGAATTATACATACGTGGCTCGTATGTACGCATTAATGGTACTCACCTTAAATATTTTTTGTTCGATGATCCTTGACAGGTCTTGCTCGGGGCTTAGTACGAAGACGAAGCATCCACATTTATAAAACACGTAGTTTTTACAGCAACGCTTGGCTACCAACCTCAAAAAGTTGGTAAAACTTCTTAGCCATACTTAACTAATTTCTCTAAAAGTTCCCTAAAATAATACAGGCAATATATTTTTATAAAAATTAGATTATTTAGATTTGCAAAACTAAAAAGTAGCTTGCAGTCTATCGAGCTGATTATCGAGTTGTATTTGACCAAGTTATATTGATTATTCTCTCAAATGTGTAAAATCAACTCTTTACAGTAAAATTAGCTTTATATTTGTAGAAATATCCCTTTACCGTAAAATTCGGTTAACGATGCTCCTCCTAGAAAACTCCGACCTAAATGGATGCAACAACCTTAAGTTATTGTAAGCTAATCCCATAACCATTTATAAAAAAATAAATAAATAATAAGATACAAGACCGTTATTTCTAGGACTTATTATTCGATAAAATGTTAAAATATCTTTATTTTTAGTGGTAATTGAAAATATAATTAGCTGTACAAAGAAATCTATGATATACAAGAGTAAGTGTGGTTGGTTTCACGAGTTTGTTATAAACAATAAATATTTTAGAATTCATTTACAGTGAATTTTTTTTTTTAGAAAAAGAAAAAAATTCTTTTAGATGAAACAGAGTAAACGAAAATAAACATAAACACTCTTTTTAGTGCCAGCGAAAACCGTTAAGCTCAAGTTGGGAAAGGTGCTGATTACCGAATGACGTGCCGTTTCCTCGTTTCTTCGTACATTTTGGGACCCGTTTTATTGACTGCTGCGCATATCCGCGGTTGCATTAACGATTCAAGGACTCAGCTTGTTTTTTCATCCATCGGCCACCGCGTTACGGAGAGGAAAAGGATAGAATTCGGTGTGAATAAACCGGTGTCATTGGCACTATTCTTCGATCATCATCATCATCATCATCGTTGCGTCTATATAAATATTTAAATTGAGCGATCGTGTTTTGGCCAATCCGGTGACATAATTCGAATGTGAACGCTTACGGACATACCGTCGGATCGTGTGACGCATACGAAACGGTTACTTGGAAAATTTCAGTCTACTCGAATTGGATATTTTCTCGTAATTTAACGAAATGTAGTTTTAATTTCAAACTTAATGATAAATATTTATGTAATTAATTCGTTTACTGGGAAATATCATTGATACACACATCAAGATAGAATTACCGGCTTTTTAACATTTTCAACATATAGTTGTAAGATATGATGCAAAGAATTTACTGCCGTCCATGCAATTCTCTTTCTCTTAGACAGAAGGTTTTAAAATTAAAAGAATCAGTCGCTACTACTGATGTTTAGCGCAACTGTAAACGAAATATTGAGAAGAAATTCCCGCAGGGCATGGCTCAGTAGCCCGGAAGAATCTTCGTCACATGGCACCGCTTGTGAAAGCCACGTTCGTTGATTAAAAGAAAATTGTACTTGGACCAATTACAATTAGTTAAGAAGAGTTAAGATATTTATTGTTTTTATGCCTTTTTGTAATTTTGGCCTTGTATTTTCATTGTTTCCTTCGTTTTTAATAATACTTTAATAACACATAGACATTGTCACTAAAGTTAAAATGTGAGAGGACCAAGGAGTCAAATAGCAACTTTCCAGTTCTGAGTGTCTAACAATCCTAAGGCTGGAATAAGCTTTTGTACAACAGCAGGATATGCCCTCTTTCAAGATCAGTATCGAGAATCTGATCTAAGTTCCGTATACAGTTCACAAGCTCCGAAACCATGTTGCTAATCTCAACGCGCAAGCGATCCAACCACGGAAATATATATTTTTCTTCCAAACAACATGAACTGGATCGGATTGTTTAAATACTCGTTTAAAAGGTCATTAACTAATGCGAGGTTATCATGGTTAAACTAATTATAAATCCGAGCATATAATATAATAGAAGTTTGGCGCATTGTGAACAAAAATGAAATTGACGAATAATGGATTTTATCAAACGGGGTTACTTGGACATCTCGAAGTAACTTAAATATTGCGTATGTTTCTTCTATTTAGCTTCCGTCCGTTTTTTTTTTCTTCCTTTTCAAGTTATTTGAATAAAGATGGTTCGCAAGTACGAAAGAACCTCTGCTTCCAAACCGTTTTTAACATCTTCTCACTCACATTGTTATTATATTTTTTGTTCCGAGCCTTCGGTTGTTGGTTAAAAGGTCCAAGAAAATTCAGAATAACGAAGGTGATAATAATTTTTTTATAAAAACTAAGCGAAAACTAATTTCCGTATTTTACGTTTTTCTTTACCTGTGTATTGAAGGGTGTATTCAAGTTAAATAAACCCTCTTAATTAATATAATTTATTTGTATCTTTATTTTACTTATAATATTTAAATCGGAATAGATTGCTTGTAAATGTATGCTAATTTGAACAGATGTTATCACGAGTGTCCACTTCATTTTACTTGTTTTATTTGTTGTATTTACAAATCTTGTTTTTTGAACACCTTTGCAGATTAAAGCCTGATCTATCTGAAGAATTTCTTAAGTCCTCAATCAATTAATTGTAATAAGAGGTAGCCTTTCCCATTATTCTATTTTTTATAGCGATTAAACGCATATCTGTGTATAGATAAGTGCTATTTAAAAGCGAATAATAACATTTGCAAAAAGCCATACCCAGTCAGGTTCCCATTTTGCGCCCCGGCATGGGATAAGATTAAGTCCCATGAAATTTGTAATTCAAATACCGACTTGTAATTAAAGCTATATCGACATGAATGTAAGAGAAAAAAACGAATCCGTACGATTAATGCTGCAAACCAGAAATACGGGCATCGTTAGCGTTAGTGTTATATAAAGAAGCTGATATATGACAGCAGAATAGGTTAATGCAAATTATGATTTAGATAGGTACGACAATCGTAATGTAATTTCAAGTGCAAGTTGTGGCAATATATGTCGTAATATTCATATTGTTAGTGTTTTTTTAAATTTATTTGAAATTTAATTAAATTTATTGTAATTTATTCTATTTAGGTATATCAGTTTAAATATTCATGATCAACACACCTGCAAAAATTATGTTGCTTTAATTGCAGAAATTTTAACCCTTGCATTTAGTAATTGACTACGTAAATTATTAAATTTTGGTTAATAAGCTCAGACATTAGGATTTTTCTGAGAACAGTACAATCCTTCTTATGTAAAAAGGCTACAATAATATCTCGTCGGAAATTAAAGGCGTCCATCTTAGCGTAGCACAAGAATCTGTCCTGGGTTATCCCGGTTATCTTGAACATTGCTACTCCGACACTAACTTCATTCTATTTGCTGATGATACAACTGCAGTTAACTTTGATTTCTGCTTAAATCATCTTATAACCGATACTTCGTTGCAATTGAAAATTGGTTTACAGCAAACAAATTTATTGTTAGTTTGTAAGAACTTTGGTTAAAATCTTGTTTCCCTTGTTCGTTTCTGGCAAAAATACATTAGACCTATTATCTACCTCCTTCTTACTTAGGTTCAACATTTTGAAGCAACAACCAACAGTCCAAGATCCTCAATGTCAGTATATTTTGTCTACTGTTGTCATGATAACCAAACTAGATTAACACAACACAGCATTTGGGTGTTATTTCCAAAGGAAAGACTCGCCTTTGCTTGCAGGTAATTAGTTGGGCTTAGAATTTTGAATCAGTTGGGCTCAAAATTTGAAAATGCCCACATTGGTCGCATCTTTCATTTACAGTTGTTATGTTAACCATACAATACTAACATCAAAAACCATTTGGATGCAATATTCAAATACAAAGCTTGCGCTTATCCGTAAAAGTCTTTTCTACTTTCGATATTACTCATATGCATTATTATACAAGAAAGTTAGATATAAAAAGAATTTTACACATCGCCACAATTATATTGCGAAATCTTCTCTCTTCAGGATTTGTTATTGTTCAATAATTATGGAGCAAGTTGGAATACGCTGGCGTGGCTTGATTACATGGCATTGATTGAAAAAATTTCGGAGCATTTTTCTCAGATGTATTCAGTGCGTGATTTTAATCACAGTGTTCTCCTGCACTAATTTGGCACAGAATCAACGGATTTAAGTTCTTCTACAACCTTTTGGATTGCACTTACTTGCTATCCGAGCTAAATATACCTCGGGTTTCCGCTGATCAAATCGCAACTTTTTACATACCTACCCACGGTTACAAGTAATTCAGTTCTCGATCTTCCTAACGTGGATCTTTGATAACATCTCCCAATATTGTGGTGTAACCAGATCACGCTTGTAGCTGAAGAACTTTTTTTTACTGCCATATATACAATTGTAGCTTATTATACAGTTAATGCTTTGTCTGCTACGCAAGTTTTATTCTGCGTAATCGGTTGGATAACATACTTTATTATTGTTATTATTAAATTCAAAAATTGACATCTTTTGGACACGCTGACAAGTCGTATAATCAAGAAACTGGCTCTCAATTTCGTGAGTATTACGTCATTTACTGTAATAAAGCTGCTAGCGTCTTTCTATATTTCGAAAACATTCCATTTTAAGTGGAATTTTATCTAAATCGTGACTTCGACCCTTAAAAACAATAAGCCGTAAAAAAAGCCAGGACGTTCACACTCCGAATCTTTTCAGATAATGTTCTGGTAATGGATATGCGTGACTTCTCGGTTTGAAAATCGCTTTTGTTCCGTGTTACACGATTTGAAAGCGCCTGTTTTTTTGTTTCGATAACCAGTTGTTACCATCATCTTGGTACTAGTGAAGAACAAATTCTTTGCAGATATGATGGACAAAGTTTAAGAACATCTGTATGTACAAACACATGAGTCATTAAAGTATTTGTCTGTCCTAAAAAGCGAGTGCGTTTACAGTTAATCATGTGGTGACTAATGTATTCTTCGATGATCTGCTGAAATAATGTTAATTAATGTGCTTTTTGGAGTTGTTTAAGTGATGTTTATCAATTTTATTTAATACTTATTCAAAAACATCTTTTATAGAAATAAATATAGCAATTAAGGAGATTTTTGTTTAAATTAAGATGGCAACATAGAAAAAATAATTGATCTATAGTTACTGTGAACCATAGCGGTGAAGTTTCAGTTAAATAATAGATTTACGACTTAGACCCTCCGGTCTGCACTTTGTGAAGGGATTAAAACTATTCCCCAGGAAAATTCCTTAAAGAGATGGGATGAAAGCAAACAAGCGAACAACATGAAGGTCCCTAAAACTGTCTGGGAAAGACTTTCTCATGGCTGGAAGGATTCTAAGTGAGCATTTTCGACTGAAGATGGGATTGACCGCAGACTTGTAGGAGTTGTCAAGATGAAATCAAGACAGCAGAACACTTTCTCTGCAAGCAACTTGGTGAAGACTGGCTTCATCTAATCGCAGTTAAGGTGATTCCTAGTCCACGTTCTGACTTATGCCAAGGCAATAGTGAATTGGTTGACGCAATTTAGGGTTCCTTCGTACAGCGGGCATATTTTGGTGTAATTGTTGTGAGATTTCTACGTAACCTACGTATCTAAGGGAATAGATAGAAAATCGCATTGAAGTAAATAATTACGTGCTATTATGCCCACATTTATTCCTAGCTTACTATTGGTGGATATCTCAATTTGAAATGAAATGAAATATTCTCAGTTCATTTCCATTTACCGTATTAACAATAAAATAACCCGGTTTTATTAAACGATTAAAACGAAAAATCGCGAATTTTAATTTCTTGCAAAACTGTTTATCTTGATCGCTACAAAACTGGACTGTTACGAAGGAAATATGATTTTATTGCTTCACCTCTTTTTTTTTCACAATTTTATTCGCATTTTCGGTTAACTGTACGCAATTGAAATGTCACGTAAGCAATATTTTAACTAAATTATAACAAGTTCCAATTAATTTCGCGTAACATTATATTTGCGCCAATAAATAACCATACATGACACAATATCGTGAAAGAATAATTATTAATCTATTAATAAATTCGCGTATTACAAGCGTACACTTTGATATGTCAAATAATCAATAATTTATGTACTTTAAATTATATGTTGTAAGTAGTTCTTTTCGGCTTCAGTTGAAAGTGTAAGGTAATAAATTTCATAAATTGTTTCGTGTCCTGGTGCCAACTTCGCACTTTTTTCTTGTAGTAACGTGGTATTAACTTATAGCCTCACGCTGACGTGTGATTACGAATTTAAATTAAACTAAACGGTGAATTCCAATATGATAAGCTAATTTCAATGTAAATACTTCAAGTTTCCATGCTCCAATTCCATTTTTTAAAAGGGAAACATATGCCACCCATTGACCGAAGGATATAATTCAATGCACGATTGGAAAAGCGAAGAATAGAGTGGAAGATAGAACTAACTAGGTACTGGGGTTATTGTCTATTCTACCAACTAAAAAACTTGAACGAATTAGATCCAATAAGGAATTAAGAATGAACAAGTTTCCTAAAGGACGTTTCACATACTGCCTGAGTCTATCAGTGTGATTTTCCTAAATATCGGCCATCGAAATAAAGCGACCCTCAGAAGCGAATAGAGAAATGGAAGGAAGAAGTGGGAAACGTTGAGTAACAGCGAGTAGGTTGGCAGTACCTAAAGCAACTGCTGTACTTGTGACGTAAGCTCAATTTGAGTTTCATCGCTACAACAAGAGATAATCAGAGTATAATGGAACTAGAATATTTAATTATCAATATCCATGACGGAAATTGCCCGTCCTCTTTAGCAAATTCGACAATTGAACATCCAATAAGGGCAATACGATGGATAACCTTTACGCTGGTGGAATTATATGCTGTACGTTGTGATGTATTATCAACGGCTCGAAGTTGTAGAATCGCAATCAAATTAATGGTAGGAAATATATGCTTACGCGATGTGGATGCTGTAGTTTTGCACTTTTGAACGTCGAGGTAGTTTTTCGATCTACGTTTCCTGTTTTTGAGATTACGCTTACGTTCAGTTTCGCTGAAACGTACAATGAAGATAATGTGTAATAAAAGGTAATCTTTGGAACTATCGAGCGTGTACATTATCGGAAAGAAAAATTTAAAGCTGGGGTACAGTTAAATTTTACATTTTTTTCAGTTTTAAAAGTTACATTTTCAAAGCCTAAAGCGTTCAAAATGTCGAAAAATAAAGAATAAAAAAATGCAAGTAATCAACACAATACATGAAAAAGATTTGTTGACATTAACATCCTCTTCAGAATTTTTTGAAGTCTTGGGAAGTACAACACAAAACGGAATTCATGCACCTTAGAATGACACTATTATTATTAATAATTATTTATATTTATTTTGTCGCAAGGGGTGCACCCAATTCAAGTTTAAATCGGTACTTTACGGAATAATTTAGTGACTAAATTTACCAACTGCCTAAAATGTCAAAGATCTCTGTTTCTGTCTACCGCCGAAAACTAAGAGAACTTATGGGAAAAGGCATGCAAGCTAGAATCGAACGAAAAAAAATCGATCGTTATGAAATGCAGGTAAAATTGCGATCACTTTTTTGCGTTATTGTATTGAGTAATAGTGCGGTGAAAAGGGATCGCGTTAAATAGAAACCACATCGGAGCGAAAAGGAGAGAACAAAAACGGTCCGACGCAGAAGAAGAAGTAAGTCATGGTTATTTCGCGGTTCGGCAATGGAGGGGCGTATCAACCTATCTATAGCTATACCATAGCGGGCATAGCAATCGCCGGGCGACCAAGAGAGACTGGTAAAGCGGGTTGAACGCGGAACGAAGGAACGGGTTTGGTTCACTAGGCAATCGGAGGTCGTTGAATCCGTGGCCGTGGCCACGGAACGTGTGCGATCTTCGCCATTGCACTCGCACTCACTCTTTACGTTGCGCAACTCTTGCCTTCTTTTCGCCGATACGAGCCTCCGGCGGTTTACTTTTAGAGAGACCGCGACCGTCCAGTCGGTTCTTGTCGTTGCTTGGCGCAATGTCGCGCATCGTCCCAACGCAACGTTAGGTTAATGACGGTGACGGCGATGTTGAAGACCAAGGTTACAATAGGAACGGGAACAATAATGTCTTATTATACTTTAAATAGGTGTTTCTATTGGGATTCCGTACAGCGTGTCCACCTAGTGCGTGGGCGGAGGATAATCTTTCTCTGTGCAATATACAGGAAGAGTTTTCAAATAAAATATATTTAGAACCCAGCACGGCACAAAATAAAATTACATTTAATCATACAAGACGTTTTCTGCATGAATTTCTACTGCCCAAGATAGTTCGATTTTGCCATGATGAAACAGAATTCGTTTCTTTTCCAAATGCGGACATTTTTCTTTCACAGCATTGTTGAAACGATCCAATAAGTTGGAGTAGTAATCAGCGTGGAAACACTGCGGCCCTGATCTTGTTGGGCGATAAAGTGGCTTTGGCCTTCTTTGACGCCGGATGGCCTCAAAAAATCGACTGTTTGGACCGTTCTTTGATCTGTAATGTACTGTAATGCAACCATACCTTGCCCTATTCTAGCCTATGCAGATGATTTAAAGAAATTTTTGCCCATTAAGAACTGGAATGACGCTATCTTCCACAAATATGCACTGTTGAGCTATTATACAGCGAAACGAGCGCCTGTGAATAGTGGTTGGGTGGTAGCCGAACTTCATTATTATTATTAACCTAAACTCAAATACATTCGATATCCTGCCTATTCTGACCACTATCGGTTTATTGTGATATTGATGCCGGGCATAATTTAAGATAGAGATAGAGAATCGAACCACAGCATAATAACGATAACTGCATAAAATAGCTACACATTTAACTTTCGTGTAACCACTTGCCAATCTACAGAATTTCATACCCTTTGTAAGCTCCAATTAAGCTTAAATTATGGTTATTATTATTGCATTCGGTATCGTTTGCGGTTTTCTATAGACGTGTACGTTATAAATCAAACGCACAGCAGTCAACTCGATGAAATAATAATTCGTTCACCGCGAAAATATTAATTGTGCGCCGTATTGTCGTGTATCACGTTCAAGGTTGAATGACTTTCGCACGAAACTATTGATATACAACAATAAAGGTGATATTACATCGCTCTAGAATAATGTTTACGAACAATATAAGATAATAGGGAAAAATTGAGAATTCGTCTTGAATATGTCGATGGGAATCCTCCATTATTCGCTCTCAACGATGTAATCGAGTCTCATTACACGACTTGCTCGTTCTGGCTTCGATTCGACGGAAAATTCGGTAACTACCGTCCCTCCGGCTTCGGTCAAGGTTGTTACTTTTCAGTTTTAACTTATTTTCGCGTAAAGAATAAGGAGGAGCTTCTATATCTGAAAATAGACTTTTATATAATATTATTTTTGGTGATAGATTAGTAAAACAATTCTTTTTTTTAAGAACTATTGTTTTGATAACGTAGGCTTCCGCGGCCAGAGTCAGTTTAAACTAAGTAAAATAACTCTGCACATTTACAAATTTAGAACCTGCTCAGTTTCTGATACACGGCTAACGTAAGCACACCTTGTGACACTCTGTGTATTTCTAACGTAAAATAGCTGGAATCATTATTATCACACACCCGGTCTTCTGTCTAAGGACAGTCTCTAGAAATCTTCTGAAGAAGCTGACAGCATGGTCAGTGAAACTTCAAGTAAAACATTAACTACACGACATCACCCGAAAGACATTTCTACTATGGATTACGGTCGTGAAAGCCTACACTCAACTTTATTTTAGTAATAAGAATAGTCAACAGATGCGTTACCTAACAATAAAATCTTGCGTGATTTTTCCAACTATTAAAATGAATGGACTCTTCCCAAGGATCTAACGAAATCAATTAATTTTTTTTTCAATCACGGTTTCAATCTAAGGACGTCAATCACTTCCCGTCCACTTTGATATTTAAGTAAAAATTATTCCAAGAAATTAGAAGATTGCTCGAATATGTGAATTGGTGTGATTTTTTATTCCTTTCCTGGATACTCCGCAATTAAATTTGATATTTTGCGAATCGTACCACGTTTAAATCGATGATTTCGTCAGCATCGGTAGTTATAAATAAATATAACAATGCGAAAATATGTGTTCCGACAGATGGGAAGCATAATTTGTGTTATTCATACCGCAGGTGATGTAATCTCTAGATTGTAATGAACGTGTTTTGACTAGAATGGTCGGCGGTATTAAATATGTTACAGTTGGTAACTGTAATTATTGTACGTGGTATGTTCGGTACCTTATTTGTTGCGTTGAATAGTTTCGAAGTGTTGATATTTAACATTTTATTGTTATTTTGTAAATTCAACATTTTGTTTGTGTCTATTTTCTTAGAAATTAAATATTTTGTTTGTTTTGTTTTGAATAAATTGAATACATTTTATATTTACATTCATTGAAATAATGCATATATTGCGAACGAGCGCTAGATAAAAAGTGCCGAGGATCATCCGTCGCCCCTTACTCCTAACAGTGTTTATTTTTCGCACAATTTCTGGTTTCTATCTTCCTCATTTCAGTAGGGGACAGCAGCAGGGATCGTTTGTATAAATCTCCTACATTTTATATTTATGTTCATTGAAATTTTAACGAATTTCGTGTAAAAATATATTTACTTTCTTATAATATACGCAAAATCGCCTAAATTAAGAAACCTGATTAATAGTGATTTAAATATCTGTAGGATGTGAGCTGCCACTAGCACATATGTTGGAAATCTGTCCTTCCTCTCACAAGGAAGATACGCCGAAGTAGACGATTATCCCCATCATTCTTTAAATGAGGAGAATGTAACAAAAGGTGATCCGTGAAATGAACATTTTAAGTTAAACTGCAAGACATTATCTATATGTGAATAATAATAAAAAAAAAAACATTAATTAATTGGGATTTTTATTAGCTTACCCACAGTATCTCTATTTGGCTTAGTACTAAGCTCCTTAACGACTTACATTAAAAAGGACAGAATTCGTTGGAGAAACCTCAAACCAGTTACTCTTTATTATCAAAGATATATTATACGCATTTTTTGACTGTTGCTTGTGGTGTAATTTACAGTAGCTTTACTATATACCTCTAGCGGCAATGACACGATAAGATAGGTATACTTATAGAAAAGCTAATTAAACAAAATCATCTTGTATTCAGCACTAAAATAACATCACGATTTGTTCAGCGGAGTCCACACAAGTTGCGTTAGAAAATGCTTGCACTATTTCAGCAAGTTAACATGTTCATAATGATAAAACTTGAATACAGCATTTAACAAAAAAGCAAAGGAAAGCCTAAGTTTAACCTCTTTATATTTTACAATGCACCCAAACTGCAAAATCAATTATCTACTCTACTTGCCAGATTGTAAATAAAGGAACAACTGTTGTTAAGGACTTAACATTTTATTTTTTGTTTTATTTTATTTTATAAATGTAACCATTTTTTATTTATTTGAAAGTAATATTGTGTTTGTGTCTACTTTATGATAAATTGAATGTTTCTTTTGTTTTGCCTTGTATAAATTTATATATTTCATATTTAGCATCATTTAAACTTTAACGTGTGCGCGTTCAATGTAAAAATATGTATAATCTCTTATAAAGTTCGCAAATATTTAAAATTCGTCAATGTTCTAATTAAAAATATCGTTAATAGTCATTTATTATAGCTGTTTGATGAAGCCCCTGCTAATGCATGTATCAGATCGAGCGCCAGGTGAGGAATATCCGCCAGTTACCGCCGGTAACGTACACAAGTTATCGAAACTTCGTCGGAAGTCGAACGTACGAATTACCATGACTGCCTGCCTTCTCTCTTTCGCTTGTGAGTCACGCAGCGCTCAGAGCCGCACTATCGTTGGTTTCTGATTTTTCCGCTTATACATGTGGACAGCAGCTCGGAGCAAGATGCTAGAGGTAGTGTATCAAATAAGTACACGAAATAACGCGAGCGGCTGGGTACCCGTGAGTTGTACAGCATCTTTTTGCGGTAGTGATCGGCTATTTGCTGCTGTCGCCCAACCAGACGCTCGTGCTCCGGTAGAGTTTCGTGGTGGCCCTAGCGTTAGACACTGAATGTCCCGATACATTTGAATGCGTACACAAAGAAGGAACCGAATTACGAAATCCATATAGTATGGCTATTTATGTATTTGAATTTATATGTATAGATATATAAGGGAATTATTTAATAAATATATTTTGTATATCTACGTACTGTGTTTAATTTGAGATCAACTGATCCAGCGAGTAAACACATAAGAATTGCATATAAGCAATTGGTCCTTTCGCCTCACAAGAAAGATACACCGAAGCAGACGACTAGCGGCATTGTTCTTCAAACTAGGAGAACGTAACAACTGTTGAACAACATCAAGTTCATTCTTATAACAACTTAAAACGCTTGCTCACTACAACTACACAATATAGAACACACGCGTCCATTCCTGTTCTTAGGTCGGACGACACATGCCTAAAGACTAACCGATAATCTTTATAATGTTTGCAGATTCGTAAAAATATAAAAATAAGTAAATTATCTTGAATTTAATGAGAAGTACAACACCTCAAATTAAAACGGTAACAAACCTAATGTATGCTCTACGCTAAATATAGCAAAAGCATCTAGTGTGTCGCTTCGACTGTATTTAATACTATCAAGTGCATAAAATATTTTGCACTATTCTGTACTAAATATCTTACCCGTACGCTATATGAAAGTTACGCGAGATTTATACTGCGTATCATTTTTAATATGAATACAATGTCTAAATCTGAGTCTGATTAACTTTACTTTACTTTTTAGTAACATTGCTAAAAAAAAAGTTTCCAGTATTAATACTGTAGCATTCAAATATGAAGTTTTGATTTCGCTCTGTGCACTGTTTTCAATTCAATATTTAGGGTTTGCTGTCTGTGTTATCATTGATGTCTCCGAGGTTTTAATTCGAAATTATTAGGAGCAACCTATATATTACAAATGTATGCATTTTACATTTGATCTTAATAACTTTTTCTTTGTCTGAGAGAGCCTTTTGTTTAATATACATGCACTACCCGACACAAACATAGACACAGTATCGTTTTTATTTACGAAACAAAAAGTTTATAGACATTATATAAAATGTAAATGAGGGTTATTAATACTTGTTATGTAAATAGTCCATTTATAGATATTTCTGCGTATTTATTGCTTTATGAGGGGTAATTGAGATTTTCCCAGATCGAAATAGGAATTTTAAATGCGACAAAAATTTAGACCCTGTGCATTTATTACGTTAATATAAGCAAAAATGTTTTAATTTGATACTTCTCTTTATATGCAGCGGTTGTGCTGGTAAAGTGTACACATTTCACCACGAGAAATTATATTTTATAAAGTGTTTGCAATATGGGTAGAAAAAAGCAATTATCCTTGATAGAAAGGGGTAAAGTTCTAGCCTGGCACCAGGATGGTGTGAGTAAGAAGGAAATTGCTCGTCGGTTACGAAGAAGCGATCATTCCGTTAGAAATTTCCTAAAAGATTCCCGGAAAATTACGGCAAACCAAAAGGCCAGGGGCGACCGAAAGCTGTAAGTGAGCGGGATAAACGCATGATATTGCGGTGTGCATCCAATTCTTCTGCGTCGGCGAGAGTTATTGCAGAACAGGCGGGGGCACAAACGCACGTGCGTAATGTTCAAAGGATTTTAAAGGCGTCACCGGTAATATCACGGAAGAAAATGTTGAGAAAACCGCCACTTTCGGCGAAACACAAAGAAGCGAGGTTGAGATTTGCTGAATAACACGTATCCTGGAAGAAACAGTGGGAAAAAGTTATATTTTCCGATGAGAAACGTTTTAATTTGGATGGACCGGATGGGTACTCGCATTATTATCATGATCTGAGAAAGGAACCAAAAGTGAAAATGACCAGACAATTAGGGGGTGGATCTGTGATGATATGGGCAGCGATTGGATTTCGCGATAAGAGTGAGATGGTGTTTTGCACAAACAAAATGCCATCTGTGACGTATAAAGACTTATTGCGTGACAATCTTCTACGTTTTGGAAACCAATGGGCCGGGCGCAATTTTGTTTTTCAGCAAGATAATGCGCCAATTCATAAAGCATAAAACTGAATGGTTTAAAGAGAAAAAGATGAAAACTTTACAGTGGCCGGCACGGTCACCAGACTTAAACATTATTGAAAACATGTGGGGTGAATGTATATACTTACATACATACATATATCTTAATATGTAAATATTGCTTTTCTGTTATATTTATTTCAATATTTATAGAGCCACGATGTAAAGTACATAAATGTGCACATACATACATATTGTTGTTCGCAAATAGTAATAAATACTTGTAACAGCTTGTAATACACATATAATTGCTACTGGTGCTATTATTACTTTCTTATATAATACCTGACCTATAATTGAAAGTAGATCGAACAGTGGTTTGTATTTTGCATATCACACTACACAATGGACATTTACATGCATAAAATGCAATTTGGGTAAGGTTAGTCCATTTACCATTAGTTATGCAAAATATTGCGTAACCAACTGGTGTTCCGCATAGTCATTTTTTTTTTCAAATTCCTCTACGTAAGCATGTAAATGTTCGCAAATGCATTTCTTGCACGGGTTACGTAATATTTTCTTCAATCTTAGATTGTAAGTGACATAAACGAAGCTGAGGCTAGGTAGCAATTGCGATTTTCCTACATCGCTTGGGCTCGATTTTTGTCGCAACCTATGCGTATTCCTACCTACTAGAATATTATACTACAAATCGATTGTTTATGCAAATGGTTACAAAATAATTATGCATGAATTTATACCGTTAGTCCAGTGTTTTATGACGATGTGCTTTCGATTCGAAAATTTTTTTACTCATGTACTAATTATGCGCGTATCGTTCGCTGTTAGAATTTACCAATTAATAATGGTCTGGTATCGCGTAGATATACATATACTACACGTCTCTTTGATCTCTATTTTTGATCGGATATACTCCTCGCCCTAGTGAAATTCCTTCACCCTATTAACATCGATTAAAATTAATATTATTGATACAAGTGCGCTGTTTATGTAAAAATGCCGTAATTATGTAGTTGTCGATGCAGGTTAAGCGAATTACGATGAAGTTTTTCTATTAATCTATTCATCGAGTACTCTACAGGAATAAATTAATTACATAAAAGTGCGTGTATACTTGCGGAGCTGCCTGCAAAAATACGGAGCAACAAATACGAGGCATACCTTTTATCGTTACATGTTTACAAAAACAATGATAAAAGAAATGGAATCTCCAAAATATAGTTTTTGAAGGCTTCAGTAGCTTCTTGAAGTGAGAAAAATCGCTGTCCACGCATTATTTGTTTGTCGTTCGCGAATAAAAAGAAGTGGTTAGGCGATAAATCAGGGGAATACGGGCAACGAAACAATTATACGGGATTTGTCTCCTTCAAATAATCCTTTGTTTGATGTGCTGTGTGAGAGCTGGCATTGTCATGATGAAGGACGATGCGACGTTGTCGATTATTTTTCAATTCCATCGATGACTTCTGGCAAACAAATTGTTGTATGCCATTCAACATTAAATGTTTTTCGATCGTCCAAAGAAATGCTTGCAATAGATCCAATACAACGAAAGAACGAATGACTTCGTTCTTGTTTGATTCGGTTCATCTTGTAATAGTCAAACAGAGTTACTTACAGCCTAGTTTCTGGCTCCTACAAATATACATAAAGTTTCGCCATCTGTTACGATGTTGTAACGAGTAAGAAATCTCATCAAACTAAATTACAAGTTGAATCTTTGTATTCATAACACCCGGTATAACTCTTTTATCTGGAAAAATTAATTTAGAGGACGAACAGCTTCCAATCATTGCAGATAAATTATCTACATACATACAGTATTTGTCTTTACTTTAAATCAGCAGAGAGAGAGATAATGTAAAAAGGCATTGCAGCTTGCCTCAAACTTTTTCAACCGTTTCCCTGTTGTATGTAAGAACACATGACCTAATGTAATAACTCGCACACCTTCATTACATACGCATTGTAGCTATTAAACTGGACGTAATAAACACTTGAATATTCAAAAAAGAAGAAAAATATACGAATGCATAGATCATTGTGATTTTCTTAATAGACTATCTCGTGCTATATCTGTTAAACCTTGTAAATATTTTATATGTGTCAACTTATTAAAAATTGTCACGTATATTAGATATGTGTACATAACTATTAAGCGTACGGTACTTTATTTTCTTCGATTTCCGCATTCACGTTTCATATATATGATATAATTGCTATATGATTCTTTTCTTTCGCGATATTTTACATTGACATTTCATAACTGATTACGTACATACACCCGTATGTAATTACCAGTGGCATATTTTATGTTAAATTAATGATTTTTAAAGTGTTAGAATTAACGATAAACTACTTCGATTCGTTGAGGAGGAAAAGGAAATTCAATCAATAAGCGACCTGAATGATATAACAAACAAGAAAACAAGACGATTGCTTGTATGGTACGGCTAACACATAGAATAACCATATAATATTCGATTTGAAAGCTGGTGTATAGTGAAAATATTCTTGAAGAGAACCTGAAGGAAATTAAGACTTCCAAAGGTTTAGTAGAAAGTGTGACAAAGATCTCTTTAAGTACGGACTATTATTATTATTGTATATAGGCGGTCGCTAGCGGTTTCCTGTACTATAGTCGAGTGAGCTATTCTGTCCTCTGGTTCCTGAGCCATTGTGTCTTAGCTGTTGTATGCTTCGCAATGCCTTATCAGATGCCGGAGAGTATATTTTTTTTCACCGCATATCTTCTACGTACTGATTCAGGTACGAGTCCCATTTTGTGTAGATGGTTGCTTAGTGGACGGCGACCAGCTCTATCTAGTTCATGGCCGCCAATTCCTCCGAATTTTCCGTTGAGGGTCCTACAAGAAAAGCTTTGGAATGCGCGTTTTCTGGTTCTTCCCTCTAATGTTTTTTTATCCCACTGACGTAGTTGTTTTTTAATTTCCGCTTTAGCCATCTTTAAAGGGCTTAGGGACATTCCGTAATTGTACCATTCCTTTAAGCCGCACGGCTGTCAATTACTAAAAAATCGCGAAATATGAAATATCAAGGCTGACAGAAATACCACTTTTCAATCTGCTCGCTCCGCATATTCCCACCCTACTTCCGACTTGGGTTTTTACATCCGTCCGTTAAGAAGAATTTTCTCTTGTTTTCGCCGTTCTCTAGTTGGCGCGACTCCCTCGTAGGTTTCCACAATGGTGGGAATTTCGTCTGATACCATACTTAATATGGAGATTTCATCTATTATGTTGAAAATTTCAACTTTTTTTCATACTCGCGCATACTACCATTCAAATGATATGCGCCTGCTGGAGCTCTTGCCCTTTTCAGCAAATGTAGAGGAGGAAGGCTAAGCAGGGTTTTCAGTGCACCGTATTGACCATATTCTTCTTGGCATTGCGCCAAAATATGAACGGATTGAGTTTTGAGAGGTTGCAGACGATCGACCTCCATAATTCCTTTAAATTAGTTGGAGCTGTGACTACCGTTGTACCATTCGTTAAATAAAATCCATATAATCCATACATTTGCGATGGATGACAGTGATGTGGAAGTTTTGGCTCAAGGCACATGTGGTTGAACGTTTTCTGAGTCACCAATCGGAGTTGGAGACTAATTAACCACTTTAGCCTTTACCAAGTGGTAATAGTACAAATCCATAGCGCATTTTACAAACACAATTTATAAAGAAGGCTTTCTAAGGTTTTGACAAGCTTTAAATAGCTCCTCATTGGACTGTCCCCATATTAAAAAAAAACATAGGTTCGCTCCCGCAGAGACTATGTGGTGCAGTTGGTACCGCACCCGTTTACCAAACGGGAGTTGTACGTGTGAATATCCACCGCTTGATTTGGGAGAATTTTATCCTATTAGTGGAAAAAAAAATCTTTTCTTTGTGTGTACAACCGTTGATATTTTTTAGCTGACCATTACAAATAGTTAATATTTTCTTATATTACTGACAAAAATTGTTAATAATTACTAGTGAGTGACACATCCGAATAAATGTTGCAGTAAAAGAAATTGCTGCAAAAGGAATAGCAATAATTTTTTTTGTGTCGTTAGCAGCTTGATGTGTTAAGCTCTTGAATATGTTGTAAAATGCATTGCTCTTTCTGTAGGCGCTACGTAATTGTTAGATATGAAAAGTGGTATGCACCTTAAGTTTATATTGCATCTTCATTCGAAAGGGCATATGTTAAACGTCATTAAAGTTCGAATTAAAAAAATGTTAACAAGGAGGATTAACACTTCGAAAAAATGCATTTTACGTATTCCATCCGTCATTATTCTTTATCCTTTTACTTATCCTTTACTAACGCACACTTGATTTATTATAATTAACACGTACGCAAATGTCCTTCCATTACTTAACCATGATAATTCACCTTTTATATTCACGATTTATGAAAACTACACACTGGATTGCGCCTTCCTTCTAACCTATCTGTACGAGAGTTGCGCATTCACGTTATGAATATTAACCGCTTATGCAATTCTAATTAGCGGCATACCATACCGATATAGAAACCTTGGCTTATCCAATACACCTTCCGCGCAGGCACCTGTTATTGACACAGAGTGCAACCAGGAAGTACGTTGGACGTCAAAAAGTCAAAACCTTCACGCAACAATAAACCCGCTGTACTGTTACTTGAGGAGCTGCAATTAATACGATTTTTAAACGGACGACAATAATACAATCGGGAACCGTGAACTTTGTCCGTTTTCTTCGATCGGATCGATGAAATTAAAACAATACGCTACACTTAACAATAGATGATTCGGGCATTGATGTTGCTCACTTAGCAGATGTTGTTCTATTGATCTTGAAAACCTATTGTTATGCAAATATGGCGCATCGACTTAGGCATATACGCTTGTAAATGCAGACGTACGTTGAATCTTAATTAGAAATAGGGTAGATGTAAATAGGAAGTATGATAATAGTTTATGCATTCCTTAGTTTAACAAAAAAAGAAAAAAAATAATGCATGGAGATATTTAACCATAGTTATGTAAGCGGAATATCAATTATGCGGCAGGCCAAGTATATGCAATTTAGAATTCATTATAGGTATGACGCAAGAGTCTGTGATGCAACTATTTTTAATTATGAATATATTATATTATTATGCATTTGTAACGATTCTATTTATCCTGTGTTGCTTTTGCGTTACGTCCTGTTAATTTGCAATACAAAATATAAGCGTTAACGAGTGAAAATTACATCTCAAAACAAAAAGTTGGTACAATAACACGGAATACACAGTAAAAGTCATCCCTTTTACAGTTAACTTAGCGCTAAACGATGATATGGACACTTGTATCTATGTACACTGCCGTTCAGAGAAGTTCGGTCTGTTGGTAAAAAAGATGAAAAGGCTACAGAAACAAACGAAACTAAAAACAAAATGCAATTTTATTGTATGTACAGGTAAAAAAGACAAAAATAAATAAATAAAAAGTTATTCCGGCCTAATATAACATACTGAACATTATTTTTTTTTTCATCGAAAAAACCTCCTTTGCTGTTAATCACCGCTCGAACTATTCTAGGCATTCTTTCGATAAGTTTTGTTAAAACGGATCGTGGAATATTAATCCATTCATGTTGCGGAATATTCCGTAAATGTTCTTGTGAAGTTGGGCATATTTTTCGGATCCAGTTCATCCCACGACAACTCTATAGGGTTCAAATCTGGGCTTTGTGGGGGCCATGTCATTACTTTCAGGGTGTGCTGTTCTCCTTGCTCCTTTAGATAGTTCTTACATACTAGCGCAGTGTGTTTTGGGTCGTTGTCATGCATGAATGTAAAGTTACGGCCTATTATACGCAATCCTGATGGCGCTGCATGATTCTGGAGTATTGCAAAATAATTTTTCTTCCTCATTACACCCTGCACTCTGCATAAATCTCCCGTCCCAGCAAAGGAGAAACATCCCCACACTAACACAGAACTACGCCCTTGCTTCACTGTAGGCACAATGCAGCTGGGGATCACTTTTCAGTTTTAGATCTTCGGACATAAACTCGTCGATTTTGCCCAAAAACCTCAAACTTTGACTCGTCACTCCAAAGCACGTGTTTCCAATCATCTAACGACCAATCTGTAGCCGTTTTTCTCTGTTGCCCCGACGTAATAAGGGTTTTCGAATGGCAATGCGTCCATGAAGGTCCGCTGGTCGAAGTCGACGTTTTACCGTACTCGCCGAAACTTGTTCTTCACGGCCGCGATTGACTTCGGCTGCTATTTGTGGCGCTGTTAATTTTCTATTGCGTTTGCTTAATAATACAATTCTCAAATCTTCAGCTTTTGTTGTTTTCCTAGATGCTCAAGAACGAACACGATTTTCTGTAGTTCCAGTTGTCCGATATCGCTCTATGATGTCATTTACTGTTGAACTTCTCATATTTATTTTTTCAGCAATTTGTCGCCCCGAATATCCTTCTTCAAACAGCGTAATAATGCGTGAACGTTTTTCTACACTGGTAGGCTTGCCACGTGCCATTTTGAAGGAAATTTTCTTAAAACTTTCGCGCAAAAACGACAGATGCACACCAACACACGTTTAACAGTGAAATGAAGCAAATTTATATCTTTACGCCTGCGATAAATAAACAAGAATGATACTGCGGTATATTTCCTAAATGTATCGTTCGTTAATAATCCCCAAACGACCCGTTTCAAAAGATCGGTACTTCCGAGAAATTCTTGGAATGATAATAAAAGGGACTTTATTGTGGTTGTCGCAATATTTCTACTTTACATAATAATTTATGGCTTTAATCCCTTAGAAAAGAGTGTATGCTTAATATTTTTCTAATTTTATGTGTTAATAATTGTATACAGTATGATATAATAGATTTTTATTGTATGACCGAACTTCACTGAACGGCAGTGTAAATGATGATGCTGGTGTAAAGAAATTATAACACTTTAGCGGCATGTCGCTATGATTTTCTATTGACGAAGAGTTTCGCATTTGAACCTCAAATAAATGTGCGCCTTAAAAAAGTTTAAAATTGAAGCCTAAATGCTTTTGAAGCATGTTTAAACAAACACTCTACGCTTTCGGAATACGTGCATCACATCACACTGTGTTACCCGTCGATAAATCTTTAATTTCGAATAATGACCTTTATTATTTGTTCTGGTATTTTCACAGCGCAAGGTGCTATCATGAAAAACAAACTAATTTCGAACAGTTATGTCAATCGTAGCTACGAATAGCGAACGACTATTGTTGGCAGTACAAAATACCTTCGAAAATTGATTAGACACACAATCGATTCTACTGCGTCATACGATCATTAGAACAAAACAACTAATGGAGATAACCAAAGCGTTTGCTTAGACATTTATTGCTTACCTTACAGGCAGTGTCAGGTGCAAAAGTAATCAAGGTTTTATTACTTATTCTCGCATTAACATTAAATACTTCTAATACCGCCTTGGAAACCAAAACTGTTCAAGTAACTTATGCAATGAATGAAAATTGCAATTTATTAGCTTCTAATAAGCAAGTATGGGGAAAGAAAAATATTTAAAATGAAAATAGACGTCTATAATTAAAGAGTTAATGCGTGACTTCAAAAAAGAAAGATCAAATAGATTTTTTAACTGAGTTAGTCATATAATTGTATGTTGGATCAATGTATTGGTGTGTTTTATATGGCTTTTCGGCCATTATCGATTTTTATATTTCTCATCCGCGCCATGTTGGGTGTGAACACCCTCAGACAGCCTCTTTTTCTGATTTCAACCATATGTAACATGTCAATAGAAGGTTTTGATGTTATTAACTTAATTCTAAATTAAAAATTAATTCCTATCCATGCAACTCATCATAAAGTACGCATTGAAGTAGATGCTAAGGTTACGCGGTTATTTTATTGGTTCATTTTCAAATTGTAGGAGTTCAGAAACTCCGTTCCCATTTCCTAATAAAAATGGAGATTTCTTATGTTAGTAACAAAACGTACTCTTTTTTTACACCAAAATGTATTTTAAAATATAAACGTGCATGACCACAAAAAGAGGGGCGTAAGTAAAAAAAACTTTTTAAAAATCTTACGATTGGTGGATATTTAATATCTTTTTATGATTTTGTAGTGGAAACCTTAGGATTGTCTTCACTGGGTAATATTTAAAAAGAAGGCGTGTTATAAATGTATATTTGGGATCCGTCGGTCTGTGATGGTTTCCTTGTTCTTGTAAGTGGGCGTGTTATAAGTATATGCGGAACCAAAACAGCATTCGACTTATAGATGGCGCATCAAGTCGGATAGGAACTGAGATTTTCGAATCCCATAAAACGGAGCTCGTTCGGTCTCTCTTGAATTTGTGTATTGGTAACATCGATCGGGTTTAACATAACAATTCCTGAAAGATGACTATCGCGAATCATATGTGCGTTTATGTAAATTGCTTTAAAAATAACAAAAAAGATAAGAATATAAGTTTTTTTAAATTTCCTGTGAATGATGGTAATAGAGCGAAAGAGTGGATGCGAAATTGCGGCATTATTATTGTTGTAATGATGGACACCGATAAGATAAAACACAAATTAATCTGCGAGAAACATGTTAAGCCGACAGGCATTCTAATAAATAACAAACGTAAATTATTAAGTAAATCCGCAGTTCCTGTGAAATACAGCGAAGCAAGTAAGTACAATGAGAAAATGTTATATGTCCGAACGGATATTGTTTTATCCTGAGTAACTAAAATATTCTTTTTCGAAATTAGACGGACAACCCCTTAATGTCTCTCAGTTTCCTTCATTAAACATGCACAAAATCGAATTCGTAGGCGAGCGACAAATCGCTAAACATATCCTCGACGAAACAAAAATTTCTATAAATGGACTATTTACATAACAAGTATTAATAACCCTCATTTACATTTTATATAATGTCTATAAACTTTGATTGGTAAATAGAAACGATACCGCGTCTACGTTTTTGTCGGGTAGTGTATATATCATTGTTAACCACCCCAAATGCTATGCAGAAGAAGATAGACAATTAGTGAAACGACATAGGAAATAAGGGTGTCGCAAAATTTGCAATTAGCGCTTTGACTTGATGTGAAAGACTCACCTAATATTTGAAATTCACGTTAAATATTGCATTACGATCAGATTAAAATAAGGAGTAATAGAGGTGTTAGATGTGCAAGACAGCGGGTCTTTTAGAATTGCGTGTTTTCCTAGTAATCCATTCATTCTATCTAAATTCTGGTAACTATCTTTTCCCCTGATTAAACCAGGATACATTTTTGTTAACCAACAGATATGCATCACGTTACCACACACCGCAGAATTCCCAGAATCGACATCAATCTTTGAAATTCAGAATGCTTCTCGTTCGGTAAACAGACTGTTTACCATACTACGATCCGCAAGTAGGTCAAGCCGGTCTAATCTGTACGTACCCATGAAGTCATAACTAAAAAGAGAATTTATATGATTCGCCGGTACCCGGCTGTAACGGTACACCGTCATCAGGGAAATATGTACAAGCATGCCGTATGAGTGTGCGTGTGTGTTTTGCTGGTGCGCCATTCGAAGAGCCTTCTTCGGCGGTTCTTCCACGGCGCGACGGCATCAGCATTACGCTTCAACGTCGGTCTGACCTATATAGACGCTAGCCGATGTTGCCGTTCGTCTTTATCGGATATTCCGAAAATTCTCGTTGAGTCAATAAAACTCGTTTCTTTCGATGGCCCGTCATCGAGATCGTATATCGTGAACGTGCTTTTTTTCTCGAAGCTTGTTGGCTTCACATAACCGCAGTTGTGTGTACTGGCGTCGAAGTTATTTAAATGATACTTGATTTTATTTCGAATGCAAATATACAATATTTGGACTTCTTTCCATGGAAAATTTTTTTCTTTTTGATTGTTTACACGTATCTCAAATTATTTCATGCAAGGCTGGCAATTGCACTAGATTGAGATAGAGATTGCTAGAAATACCATAAAGATTCGAAAATGTTTAATAATTGAAAGAAGATTTGTATTTTGTTTTTGCATAGTGGTGTTTTGGCCTAGTACCATTGATGTGTATTTGGATGTATGTGAAACTTCGTCTGTTTCTTAGAGATAAAAGATATTGAATGATTACCAGAACATAATAGTTCATGCTGTAGAAGCTAAATGAGATAAAGACGTCTTATAATGAATTTTTACTAAGGTTGTTTCAAAGTATAATATATTGACTTTCCGATTAATCCACAATCGTGAGAAGTAGACGTCAGAAGTGGACGGTATTCAATACGAACGACATCTTCTTCTAGATTTACCAGTAAGTCTTCCGATGGTATTTTCCGTTACGCAAAACCTATTGCATAAAGGAAAACAAGCGCATTCATTGCATCGCTCTCTCTTCGCCCAAGCTGCGCGCCATTGTTTCACGTTCAAGTGCACGGCGTTCGTAAAACCATAATGCATATTAAACCGAACGGAATAGCATCGAGCTTAATCCACGGATGGATGCGTACCAAACGCATATTTATCGCGAAAGGTACGCCGTGGTAATGCACACGCGGTCATATCTAAGCAAAGGCGTAATTTAATGTATACTGAAGCGCCTGCGCCAGATGAGGAATAGGATAGCTAGATGGCCTATGTCAGCGGCACAGCCAACAGCAGCAGCAATAGCAACGCCGAGTCCCGATGATGTTAGCGGAACCCATTAGCACACTGTAACGGTAACGTCGACACGTCACTGCCCGTGCGCTCGCCATTCCGTCAGGTGCAATGAACCTGTTGCTGTGTGCCTGGCTGTTGTTAGTACAGCTCTCGCCCAATACCCCTCTCTTTCGGCCATATACATATATCGCTATTCTTTCCCAACGCGCTGTTGCGAGCCTTACGTTCGATTCGCTTGCACGCACAGGACCATCGAGATGACGCGTACACGGCCAAGGTCCCACTGGTGACTTTTGCCACAAATATGTGCATCACAAATTGGTCACTGTCACACTCTTGAATATTGCATGCTATGTATTTACATGGAGCCATGCTAGCGTTCGTAAGTTTCATACCAATACAGCATTACCAACCCCAGCTTACACAAGCCTATAAACGGTTAGAAACACAAATTTGATTAAATTCCAGTTCATTACATCCACACCAGATATAATTCTCTCCTTAGACCTCATAGTAGGCTAAATTACCTTCGTTACCTATGCAGTGCCTCATAGTAAAGAGCATGATCTCGTGTTAATAGTAGAATCCCCAATCTTTTAGGTAAAAATAACAATAATATAATGTTGGTTAAATTTTGTTTTTTTTTAATTAGTAGACTTTGCCAATGGGCACTATTAAATTAAAATGAATTGTGCTACTTTTGCTGCATCATTATAACAGTAGAATAAAAATTACCAATCTCAAAAATGCAAGAAAATTTGCTAATTTCATTTCTTGCGCCATGAATACAATAAGCTATATTAGTTATTTCCCTTATTTTAATCTAGCACGTTCCTTTGCCGTACGCGAAGGAGATTACAGATCTACCAACCTCGTGAGTGATTAGACCTCTCATCTATTGATCAGTATAGTTTGTAATTATATTCTTGGACCTGGCGCATTGTTGTGATTTACACACGGATTGCCCAAGTTTGCTTAAGGAATCGAATATGGGATTTTCCGCTTGAGGTGAGAATTAGTAACACTCGCGTATTAACACGTTCTGTACTCAAACAGTCTATTATATTGTTGCTACCTTACGTTAATACGTTTGCGTTGTAAACTTAATAATTCTCCCCTTTGTTGAAAGCAAATCACCTGCTTGATTTGCCAACAATTTCGCTGAACTTATTCAGAAGCAACGGCTTGAATAGTAGCTTGCGCTATCTATATGAAAATATTCGCATTTGAATTCTACCAATTCTATTCGACCAATAGGTGCAGAAATACATTCGTCATTGCGATAAGTTAAAGAGAATCGCTGTTGTAAATACGTTCTTTGATCTTACGTTTACATATTGCCAAATTAACGTAATCCATTCTGGCTTAATAATTTTATAAGTACGACTGTTGTCTCTTTTTGTTTGCGAAATTGCAACGATAATTAAATTAGTTTTAAATTCAACATCTTCCATGGACACTGCCACGTCGATATGCACCGTCGACATACCCATTGTTAATTTATAAACTTCATGCGTGAAACATTTCTCGAATTCGCAGCCATAAACTGGCTATTCTACGCAAATAATTATTCTACGTGTGATATTGCCAAGATGCGGAGGTGGGCCTTCTTTTACGTTCGTATTTACTGTCGAGTGGGGCCTACACGCTTGCGTCATCGTGTCATCCTTGTTTTCGTTCGACGCGCAGGGACGATTTTCGGAGAAGCTATCCCACCCACCATTTCCATAAACAAACATCTATATAGGTCAGACCGACGCCCCTGACATGTTCACGCCTTACCGTTCGAAACGATGGCCTCTACAGCGAGCGAAATTCACCGTTCTTTTTGGGATGTGTACTTACTTATGTAGGTGCATAATTCTCCGATGTAGTGAAAGCTTTCGATGTTTGTTCAAATCGTTGGTATGAATGCATCTGAATGCTGTGTTGTGTTAGGAATGCGTAATGAATAAATAATTGTGGTGGAAGTAAAAGGGAAGATAAAATTGACGGCTCACACTTATTTATTTACCCGTACACTGTCGCACCTTATCTGAATGGATGGTTGCGAAAATGAACGACCTTTCACAAATTGAAAATGAAATATCTTCCTAAAGCTTCTAGTTACTTCTGCGGCTTTAACGTTCAGAAAACGCTTAAAAATTGAGCTATTAGAAACAATTCTAATCGCAATAAAGGGCGCTGTTCTACGACCGCGCAGTGTTCCACCACTGCTGTGCTAAAAATGTTATCGGTGTTGCACAACCAAGCGCTTCAAAAGAAAATCTTTTCGTAGGGTGATCTTTCTGTGTGCGCCTGAACCTTCTCTACATGCTCTGCCTTGATTTGCAATCCACAGGTTCCAATGTCGTAATACAGTCGAATGGTTACGATTAGCTCTACGCGCAATTTCCTAAAGACTAACAACGCCTTCATCATTCTCGATTGGGTCTCCCCTCTCGAAAATTATTTTCTTCTTTTCCGCTTCATATTTTCTTCTAGTGCTTCTTTTTTCTGATTTGGAGTTGCTGAGGGGCGTATAACAGTTTTGCATACTTAAATCTTCGTGCTTTGGGATATGTCCTTGGATTGAAGTACTTTTTGTAATGCTCTGACACATTTGAAACCTCTGGCCGTTGTGGAATAGTCCGGTTTATTCTTGGTCTTTTTTAAGATGATTTTCAAGTTAAGCAATCCTATATCTCTATAATTGTCACAGATTTGTGTTTCTTTTTTATTTATCGAGAGTTGTATAGCTTCAATCCATCGGTACAGCATTTTTCCTGTTTTCCATATTTATATAGAGGAAGAAGATGAATTTCTTGATGAGGACAGTGTTAAACACAAAATCAAGAGCAAATGTTTTGATGAGGAAATTTTTACAGCACCATTGGCGTGGCAGTTGATTTGTTATAGCAATTACCAATTTCTTAGAGCGGTAAAAAATGTTCACATGGCAAAATCAGAATCCAATCCGAGAATATCCGAGAGAATTGAATCGCGTATGTAAGTAGATACGCGTCTAATGGTTTGATGGCTCTTTTCTTTCCATACGCTACAGTATTAAAATGGTTGCGTATACGATTTATAATTTCATAATGGTCGTGCAATTGAACATCGAACAATAGAATCGCAAAAAAAACGCTGCTCCATTGTGAGGCGACAACATTACGATGCGGCAACAAATTCCTCGCTCCATTGTATTTTATGCAATATTAAGTATCAATAGGATTATGCTGTCGGAATTGTTACCTTTTATTGTTACGTGTACGCAGATGGTGATGAAGAGATGTCTGCTATAATAGATGTAGTGTGTTATATGGATATATGTATTTTGAAGTATGAGTTGGGTGTTTTTTCGCAGAGGATCGTGCGATGCGTTTGCTTTTCGAAATTTTGATCTTCAGACGGTAAAGTAAAGTTTACTACTTTACCAGAAATGTTTTTCCAAGTAATCGTATGATTTATTATCTCATTAGACCCAATGGACGTAAGACATGTCACAAAGAAAAGATTACGAAATAAATGAAAAGAGCGGTAACAAAACAAAAGAAAAAAAGAAAATATTCGGCTAGAAATAAAGTACTGTTTTCAAGCTTCCTTCAGTGTGTACTTGTGAGAAATATCTCTAATATATTGAGATAATGCATTGAATAATTTGATTCCGGTGTATTATGACGACCTTTCATGTGTACTTAGTCCACATAATGAGATAGAAAACAAAATGGCCACGCCTAGTTTCATAATCATGAAACGAGCTATTAGTTCTAAATCTATGCTCGTTATTACTTCCATGATTTATAACTAGAGATCACCAAGAAAGGTGAAATGATTACTTTTTTGCAGCGACTAGACAGACTCGTATCTATTCGTCTCATAAGAAAGGATTCGTGTTGCCTACCGGTGAGAGTCGACAAAACACGAGTCTGTCTAGTCGCTGCAAAAAAGTAATAATTTCACCTGCCTTTGTCATCTCTATAATCATCACATAGCGAAGATTATACCATTTGCAAGTTTTTAACTGGACACATTCAAGCTCCAATACTATACTAGAAACGAAATAAAAATGAATATTTGTTGATTTTAATAGAAAAACAATTTCTTACTGTTGTTTACGTCTCTTCTTTTATTTCATTTGTGTATATCGTAAAATGGACCATTTTGGAGAGGGATGGCGCATATTATATCAAATTATCTTAGCGTCTTCGGGTGACTTCATTTTACGATCCTCCAAACCACAACCTTATGCCTTGGGGAAATCATAAATCAATTAAATAAATGATATGAATATATAAAAGTTTGCAGTTCATATGAAAAATATTAATGAATTTCAAAGAACTAATCAATGAACTATTTTAAATAGTAATTAACAAAAACAATCGGTTATATAACATACGATCCAGCTAAAAGTGACGAAATGCATAACAATATCTTATAATTTGCATTACAAAGCCGGCGCGAATATTTTACTCCGCAATTAACTTTTCAATAACTCAATTAAAAGCCAGCTCCAGCTCCTGTCGTCCACAGCAACAAAACGGATGCGGATTCCGCGAATTAATATACATGGAATGGAATATAGTAACCGCATTTTTGTTAGAGGAATAAATGTTATTTGCATTGTGGTTTAATTGAAAACACCGCGTGGTAATTGAAGAAGGCTTTAGTGAAACGAATACAGACGAATAATGCAATGGGTATTTGGAGTTCATTCCTTTTTGCAGACTTAGTGGCTTTGCGGAAGTGTCTAGTGCTAGAGGCTGGCATAATGATAGGCATCGCTAGAACATAAGTATACTTGGCTTATAATTATTGTGGCGACAAAGCAGGATGCAAAAAAATCAGTCACGCATACTGTAGTAGGATGTAAGTACGTAGATAGATACATACATGACAGTAGGTAAACTAGTAAGTACATTAATCATTTTTCTCAACGTACAGTTGGCAAGAAAGAGCATGTGGCCAATTGTCGGAAAAACAAGTTTCGAATTATATACCTACTTGATACGCTATTTGAAAATAATTTGATTTACAAAGACAGTTGTATTCATTTTATATTTCATCGTCATTATCACTGATTATAATTAAATAATTCCACCAATTTTTGCAATATTTTCTTTAATTCGATGATTCTGTTTCATCAATTTTGTTTTGTTTGATGGCCCGTTTCTGTAAATTTTTGTCTTAAAATATTTTCATCGCCCTGGAAATCAAACACATAAACTTTTTCCTTAAAATATCGCCGACGGAGTAATGCCTGGAAAGCAAGGAGGGACCGAACTGTCCAATCCATTTATTAGGAAAACGTCTATTTAACCACTACCTAACTCGAATTGCTTTAGAAAAATGAAGGACCTGTCTCTTCTGAAAGTTTACCTCATGCAGAGCAAGAAGGAAATTTTTCGACATTTCCAAGTATGTGTTTTGATTTACAACTCCGTCAAAAAATAAGGACCAATTTTATGGTACATTAGCGCATAAAAAGCAATAACTTTTTGTATCGCCGGTTAGAATTCGAAAAGTTGGATCTTCTTCTGCCCAATCTCAACAATTTTGGCTGCCAGAGACAGAAAACATTATTTCTGCAAAAATATCTGTACATCGTAATCCGTTCCCCCGATCAACAAATAAAATTCTAAACGCAGTTCATCAATTGTATTCTCTGATAATGGCTCCGTGGATGGTTTTAATAATACAACATTTTCTGCGAATTACCTCTTAGTAACCAAATAAAATCGAGACACACCCAATTCGAAGAATCAAAATTGAATACACAAGCGTATTGCTTCAATGTTTAATATTACTCGCGTTTCAGTTGCGTACGGGTTGTTAAATCAGACATTAGCAAGTGCTTTTCCATGAATAATGCACATATTGAGTTTTACAAGACACCCGCAAACTAAACAAGCTCAAAAGTTAATGTGTTCATGTCGTGCTGTTCAATTAGGCGTAGATGGATATAAGGGTGTTGAGTCATGTAAAAATAGGCTAGGAAGCACATTAATTATCAAAATAACAACAGCCATAGAGCGCTGTCTATCAAAGAGGCTTTTTCTTCGGGATAGAAGGAAAACTTCTTCACAACTGTCTGCAGAAATCAGTGCAGAAGATGGTGGGCCAAAATATCGGCTAGAACGCTTAAATAGTTCGGGATTCAGAGACAGGAGGACAAGAAAGAAGCTGTTACTATCAGAGATCAACAGAAAGAAACCATATCAAATGTGCAAAAGGACTGCGACATTGGAAAGTTGTATCAAGTGCAAAATGAACATTAAGTGTTGTTGATTATTAAAATCACTGAATTATTATAGCGGATAATAAATTACACAACATTGAGACACGTAACATTTCCGTGGCGCGCCAATGTGTGTCTCTCTGATTAGAACAACAGCTCAATAGCTTCTATAATTGCAGAAACACGAAATCCTTCTCTATATATGTACATAAGCAGATAACCTTGAACTCGCCAAGAATCAAGCTTTGAGTTTATCCAAAGCACAAATAACGCGAGGAAAGAAATCGTTTAAGCGATGTTAAAAAGTCGATTATAAACATCCGTAGTGTAAATCATTAACATTGCGTTAATGATCGACAAATCGAAACAAAGATATATGAGTGTATTTATCTATTAGAAACTAGTTTTGAAGGATGTACTGCCATTTTTTTAGAGGATGGTGCATCAATTTAAAAAGAATATTATTTGAAAAATGCCGTTTTTAGTGTCAGGATAATCTTTAATTTATTTATTAAAGGATGCACATAGTTTTTAAGAAACAGGATGTGAAACTTACTTGTTCATTTCAAGTTTAAAGTAATTTTATAATTACCTTTGTAGCATGCAACTAGTGTGGTTTTACGACGAGTCAAAAGACTGTGGTAAATATCATGAATTTGGTATTATTGCAAAATGCAAACCGTTGATCGTTTGCTAGTAAATTTAGCCGTGCATGAGAGGCGAGATCATCGGTTCTGTGAACTTTTCCCCAACTTTAACGTTCGAGTTAAAATTTCACAAGGGACATTTATCCCATCAGCAAGCTGACGACTGGCGTCCGCGGTTGGTTACTACTATCGTTCCTGTCACTGCCCACAATTACTACGACGCGACGATTCGCAATTGTCAACAATGCGTTGTCGTTTACTCCAATCAAGCGAATGACTATTGGACGCCATGCTACACAATCGCGACGTTATTAGCTTTAGATTTTACGTTAAGTCTTTTTTTGTTTGTTATGCGTTAGTAAAGAGGCGTAAGCGGTGGATTGAAGAAAACGCAATCTCTTCGTGTAAATATAGACATCATTTCGTGTGACGGCGATCAGATAATCTTGGTTCTATGAAATATCGACTTTGATTGGTAGGAAGGCACAAAAAACCTTTCAGCGTTAATGGAGGTGTAATTTATCGCTACATTGTTGATATAATGAACTTTTCAAAACAATTTTATCGCGGTTATTGAGATAGACGTCGAGAAATACATGGTGAGGCTGTAAGCTGATATGTAAATGGAAAATGTTAATATAGTACTCAAGTTTTCAACAAACATGTATGTAGGTACAAAAAATTATTAGAATTGCAAATGGCACTAATACAGGTACTGCTTCTACTACTAGGAATAAGGCGATAGCGTGTCTCAGGACTCTTCAGTTGAACTTCTTTAAAAGTTTTCTTATTGGTTTTTATACCTTTAGTGAAGCATGCTTGCAGCCAACATTGTAATCTTGAATATTCGTCAGAATTTGTGAAATTTGTTTTTCATTGTTAGTTACTGCCATTTTATAGCCAAGACAGCTTATACAAACGATGTAATCAAGGCAAGAATTGTTACAAAAATTGGAAAATGGCTAGAGTTTTGGAACTGTAGAGAATTGCTTGCTCGTAGCGTAGTTGGAAAAAAATGGAGGATCCACCTGTTCAGAATCTGGTTAAAAATCAGTTTGCCACTTGCGTCAAAGAAGTAAGAGGATTCAATTTTCCGACTAATGTTAGAACTGCGACGCCTAAAACATTATGGACTTGGAAATTACACCGCAGCACAGCGGATGGTATTAATAAAGGAACATAAGAGAGAGAAAATTGAATTTGCAAATCATTTTATTGCGCACAGTCAAGCATCCCGCATTAGAGTAGATTCTGATGACCTTCAAGGCGTGCCCGAGAATATTTTTTTCTATGACTTATGAAAACACTTAAAAGTGCAGAATCGAAGGAAGCTTCTGGGAGCTTGGATTCGGTAGAGCTAAGAGAAATAGGAAAAATAACGATCATCATCATCATCAATCAATACATGCCAAAGAAGCAGGGTTGAGATGCTTACGTGGTATTTGTGACAAATATGGAATTCCACATTTACGTGTTTTTAAGAGGAAAGAAAATTTTAATAGAAAAGTTTAATTGCACGTCTACGAAGAAATGCGCGATAAATAAAAGCGATGTCAGCGTCTGTCTTTTTAATATAAATGAACTACTTCTGTAGAAGTCTAATATTTTCGGATGAGAAAATATTCCAGTCCTCTAATGGCAAAATGAGAGCATATAGACACCGTAACAGTAGATATGACGAATGATATATAATTAGAGTGAACGTTTTTCAAGTAATATTTAGTGCTGGATTGGTTGGCATGAACGTGGTTTTCCCACGTAGTACAAGGAACATTAAATGGAGACAACTATGCGAATATAGCACAAAATGTTATGTTTCCCGTTGTATCCACCTTTCTGGGACACTGTGGAAGGGACAGATAGTATGGAAGTTAGCGCTCCCGTTCCACGAAGGTCCTGCAGGTGATCAAGCGGATACTATGAATAAAATTAATTACACCATATTAAAATTCAACTTATTTTGATGAATCTAATAAAACGTCGAATGCAAAACAATTCTTAGATGTAGACTATTTTTAGCTAAAGTTACTCCTTGAATAGATACGGATTTCCCTAGAACGAAAATAATAAACCAACATGTTTATTAAATCAATCGTCATTTCCTTTGAAATTGGAATTAAAATTAAAATCTGCATTCGAATAATCTCCTTAGGCTAATAGATCGTACCTAGATGGCTTAATAGGCGATATTTCCTGTGTTTACGTAAGTAGCAACTGGCTTTAACTCTTAATTAATTAGCAACTCATACAATTAAATTCTCTTACGTGGTGCGTTTTTTTTTCTTTTCGTATTTACCGTTCGCGTTAATCCATACGATTGCTCTTGTCTCCTTTTCGAACAGATTTCGTTTGAATTTCAATGAGTCATGATATAAAAGCTATTCAATAAGTGTCTGGCTAGTACAATGGATAATACACTTGTTATTCTTAAATATTCTACTTTATCGAGAGTATTAGAGTATTTCATTAACGATTGTGAACTGCTCGACGATTCCTGGAAGTTTGCTCTTTCTATGATTGCCTATACGCGAATAATGTGTATCTTACTTTGTGTAGGTGCAACGGCAACGTCTATTTTGTTTATTAAACGGGAATAAATCGGATATTGTAAAATCATTGCTGCTTACGTCAGTCACCGATATACCTGTTTCCTTTGAAACAGTATTCCTGGAATGTTTTGATTTGGACACATGTGTACAATGTACACTCCCCGACAAAAACTTAGACACGGTAAGATGTTTTACGGGTTTTAAGGGTTACAACATTTCTTCGCGAAACTAGCAAGATATCTAATTAAGTTTTTATTCATAAAAGTAAAATAAACTTAAAAATATCTCCTCCAGTAATATATGAACTGAATAATAAATTATTACTCCAATGTTTAAACAATTTCTGCGACAAAAATTTAGACGCTCTGTTGCAAATGTAAAACAAAAATCAACAAATGAGTGATCAGTAATGCGTAGATCCTCCATTGTTCTTAATCACTTCCAATAGTCTGTTATTAATAGATTTATATAAATTTAACACATAATTTTGAGGGATATTCTGCCATTCGGTCACTATTGAAGTTTTCAGTTCCTGTACCGTGAAATATTGACGGCCTCCGCCATACACGCGACGTGCCAATTCACCCCGCAGGTTTTCAATAATGTTTAAGTCTGGTGACCGTGCCGGCCACTGTAAAGTTTTAATCTTTTTCTCTTTAAACCATTCAGTAATGGTTTTTTGCTTTGTGAGTTGGCGCGTTATCTTGCTGAAAAACAAAATTGCGTCCGGCCCATTGGTTTCCAAAACGTAGAAGATTGTCACGCAATAAGTCTTTATACGTCGCAGATGTCATTTTGTTTGTGCAAAACATTATCCCATTTTAATCGCGAAATCCAATCGCTGCCCATAATATCACGGATTCACCCCCTAATTGTCTGGTCATTTTCACTTTTGGTTCCTTTCTCAGATCATGCTTGCTATGATCATCGCATAATAATGCGAGTACCCATCCGGTCCGTCCGAATTAAACCGTTTTTCATCGGAAAATATAACTTTTTCCGATTGTTTCTTCCAGGATACGTGTTCTTCGGCAAATCTCAACCTCGCTTGTTTGTGTTTCGCCGAAAGTGGCGGTTTTCTCAACATTTTCTTCCGTGACATTACCGGTGACGCCTATAAAATCGTTTGAACATTACGCACGTGCGTTTGTACCCCCGCCTGTTCTGCAATAACTCTCGCCGACGCAGAAGAATTGGATGCACACCGCAATATCATGCGTTTATCCCGCTCGTTATAGCTTTCGGTCGCCCCTGGCCTTTTGATTTGCCGTAATTTTCCGTAAATACCCAGAAATATCTATAAACGGACTATTTACATAACAAGTATTTAATATATAATGTCTGTGAACTGTTTCGTAAATAAAAACGATACCGCGTCTAGGTTGTTGTCGGATAGTGTAGCTAGAGCTTTGGAATTAAGCTTGGATAATTATATAAATTCCGCGTTGCAAATTTAAAGGAATATAAATTATAAATATAATAATAAGTTCATTATATGGACTTTAATTACGATTGAATATGTGTATGCGCATAGTTATTATGGAAATACTTTAATGTTACAATGATAATTAATGTTAAATACATTGAATTTAATATACACACGTATAACATAGATAATATGTATAGATAGTAGGGCACAATATTGTTAATTAAAGGAATTGTGAATAATGTTTATTGTGGTATTATATTCTCATGAATAGAATTGATTTCATGTTCCCATTGCTTCATACTTATTTTAGTTTTTTTTTCAATTCCTTTTCATTATTTCTCTTTGATTATTACCATTTGTAAAACAGGATTCTTATAAAGGTTGATTATCATTTATCTTGTTATTACAACGACGTAATTAATTTCTCTTTTACTCGTAGTTGTTGCTGTCAAATAAATTCCAACCTTCTATATCCAACAAGTATGGCGTAACTTATTTTTTTGCAAAATAGCATTGAAATTTCAAATTATGTGAAAAACGAGTCAAACTGTGAAAGCAATGGTATTATATTAGTTCAAAGGGTCGATCAAGGAAACATCACGTTATGCCCCATGTTTTATGTACGAGATCTAGGTGCAGATGTTCAGTAGGTTATTCAAAATGAATTGATGGATTGAAACTTCCAATAGGTACATTAAATTATTCAGAAAATAAATCTATCTAAAAAGACGAAGGAAATAAACAGGGTTATCTCGGGGGAAACGAGAAATTAACGGGACTTATTGCAATTTTACTGCGTTTAAAGCAAGTAGAAGGAATATCGCGAAAATTTGCGTTTTCATTTATAATTCATCAAATTCTAGCAACTATTCAAGAAAACAATGTCACGAATTCATTTTCTTTACTTCTTCTAACCTAATGATTGATCTCTTATAGAAGGGGAAAATGATGGGCAAATCATTTTAATTGCATCCAATTTTTAATCTTTTTTTTGTTGAAACTTTCTCGAATCTATTCGATTATCGGTTTTTAATCACCAAATCTCTCAGATTTGACCAAATAACTGAAGACATGTTACAAATTTCGAGAAGAAGCACCAGCATAGCTTCAGCTCGCAAGGAAGGTGAAAAGAGGTACAAAATGAATATTCAAACTACAATAATTTTCACCATGCCCTACTTAAAAGGTTCTTAGAAAATACTGGCAACGAAACTTAAAGGATGAATCATTTGGAGAAATCTTTAAATCAGCTTCAATGATTGCTCTGATTGCTATAGCGGTCAAACGTCACAAAAGTTTCTTTCAAATTGCGATCAGGCTTCTTTAGAAACCTTTCTCAACATGTAAAACGGACCGGCCTGAACTTCAAACTCTAGAAAGAAGTTTTTTACGAGGAATCGACCTCTTGTATAATAGCAATAAGACGTCAACCAATACAAGACTTTAGTAAAAGATCTTAAATCAGACTTACTGACTTTAAAAAAATCGAGAATGCTACAGAAATCTTGAGCATTATTTATTCTCCGCAGCCTAATGATGAATGAGGCAGTGGCGCTACAAATATTTTCGGAAATAGTAATGCTGCTTTACAGCTGGAAATGATCGATTTTGATGATCGAAAATCGGGGTTCCATACCAAAAATTCTGCATAACATGCGTCTCTTATGATAAATGCCCAGAACCCAGGAATTTAGCTTTAAAACTATACAATGTTCGGCTCAATATACGTGTGTGATGCAGCTCATCATTAAAAATAAATTTCGATCTCTGCTCACCAGTGACCATCTTCCATTAAGTTTCAAACAATGTTTGTCGATTATTGAATAAAATCTGTTTGTTCGCAAAACTTACAAGATTGAATGTTTCAAGTAATGTTAAAGTACCCTAGTTTGTTCTTCAGATCTTTATTATTTTACATGGTTTTATCTATTTTGTTGTTGTTGTTACCCTAAATAAGTATAGCTGGACCATCCAATAGAAAAAAAATATTTATTGATGTTATTTTACAGAAACTGTGATAATAAAATATTCGAAACGGAGAACCAGCTGTTTTATGATACGTAAACCTCAGCATTCCTTCTCTTCTTGCTAGCGATAATTTCTCTCCTCTACATCATCTAAATCCAGCCTACGTTCTTTATGTTTTTGTGAGAAGTCTGTATAATAGTAAAAATAATCCAGACTTAAAAACTAACGTATGTACAGTGGCCGGTTTATGTTTTGTCTCCCCTTTGTGACGACTAAATATCGATACTATCTTCCGCGCGGCAAGGCCAAGTACTTAGGCTTAGCAAATAAAAGCACAGAACCGGGTTTATTGGGAATACCCATCACAAACTAAAATAATAATCCAAGCATACGCCTACGAGTGGTAGAAAGTATAGATACATCGTCTCAGGGGGAGACAATGCACAAAAATGTCACTGTACACACCAACAAAAGATTAAGAAGTGTAATCTCTATGTACGTTTGAAGTTGTCCTTGTGTTTCAGGTTTGAACGTCTGAAGATGTTTCGTTTTATTCGCAAAAAGAAAAATCGACAGCAGTAAATAAAGTATAATATACGATATTGCTAATATGATTGTGTATTAGCTTTCGCATTTAATTTTATTGTAGTCTCGCCGAGGCACAAGTTTGTAGTCGCGCCATTTACATTCAGTCCATATAATATGACAATAATGGGTTCGCTTTAATGTCTGTAATTTATTTCGTTAGTGAATAATAATTCCTTGACAAGTGGATGGAATTAAGTGCCATAAATTATTTCCTGCGGATAATTTACGGGGTGGTCCCGTTTATGTTACTTTGCAATCATGTTTTACGTGTACGTTGTTCTTAATAGACGACCTGTATGCGATCGGTGAATCGAGAAATAGGTTTTAAGTATATGCGAGAAATAAAAAGATTATTGTTGGTAATGTGGGGAATATAGAAATTACTGCTCTTCTGATATATGTTATTACGTGTAATCGTAGTTGTTATTGTATGGTATCAATTTCATTTACTTAGATTTTAAAATAATAAATTCTCGCGATAGATGCGGATTGGTCATTTATACATCATATTTTTTTTTCATTTTTTTTTATGATTATTTTATTAAAACAATAGATTAGTCCTGCATTTAATGATTTCTGTTCTTTGAAATGGTCTAGTTGGTGTATAATTTTTCACGTGTGGATCATTCTCCTCCTCTCCTTAAAGGATTTCATTAGGCGTTTTCTCAAGTATATGTGATGCCCTCCTCTATTCTTACTCTTCTCTGCTGAGTCGATGGCGATTTTTATTTCATTTAATGTTGTTAAAAGCAAGAATATTCCGAAATCATCTTTGGCAATTTGAATTGAGTTCATGTCCTCCTTCTTTTGGCATTTCTCTCTCCACAACTCCCTGATCTTTGCGTCTTTCTTTATTTCTTCTCATTTTATTCTGATTTTCTCAGCTTCTTCCTTCATTTCCTCCTCCCATATTTTGCTAGGCTTTGCTCTCGTCACTTTTACTGATATCTTTGTTTCATATACTCTTCTGATAAGTCTTCCTTCGGGCATGGTTGACTTTTGGATGTTGTCTGAATGTTTCATTCCATATTTTGTCTTTTCTAGTTATGCCTTTAATCTGCCTTAAGAATCTCATCCCCATTGCATTTATTCTTGATCTGTGATTCTCTGTTAATGTCCACAATTCGCTGCTTTATGATATCCCCGGTGCGACCTAGGAATGTCGTTCTCATTGTTTCCTATTCTATCGTTTGTCCACTTAATTTAGTAACAATTGTTTTATTTTCCTTTGATGTTATCACACTCTTTGTCTTTTTAGGATTATTTCCATATTGATCGGTTCTAATTCGCTTTTAAGGATATTCTAAGTGTGCTTCTGATTCAGCCAGAACAACCATATTGCTGGGACATTTTCGTTCCTTCCATCTTTACTGGAAGATGAACAAATTAAATTTGGAATACTGATCCCAAATTTGGTTTGTTCACTTTGCATACTTTATCAATAATGAATTCAACAATGAATTCTTTCCATCCTATTAGTTGTAGGCAACCTTATTTACGGTTCTGCGTATTTATAGGTCAATTTTTGTTTTATTATACTGTTCAATTCTCGTTCTTGAGCAGCTTTATCTTTAATTTTGTCTTCAACAAGTCTGAATAGAAAAGTACTAGATCAAAGTAACAGTTTGAATGAAAACGCTTAATTTGGACTGCGTCATGGAACATAGGTTTCTCAAAACAAACATCAATAGGAAACATATTTACCATATCGCAACAATAATAGAGTTAACTCCATCCCACGATCCAACACAAATAATTATTAAAACACGCGAAAATAACGCGAGTCGATGGTTAATTGCTTTATAAATATATTTACGTAGGTTACATATAAATATAAATGTTTTATCTAAACACGGTCCTGAATAACGGCTCTTCGTTTACGCAAATCTTACAAATGGAATGAAAAATTTTCCAGATATTAAAATTTACTACATATGTATATTTGCCTGCATTATGCAAAAATCTGCTCTACAAGGTAGAGGTGTTTTCCATAACCACGATGATTACAGAGTCAACTCTTTAATATTCAAAAGCTTATACATGCGTGAATGCGACTATACGTAGCATTAAAATTAAAAGATGCGGAGTGAATAAAATGCCACGCCTTACTTTATCGAGATGGTAGATTCTTTACTGATACTGCGTTTATTACTAGGCGTTTAGTTGCGTGCCAATCCGAGCGTACTAGGTTTAAAATGAAATTTGAACATTTCGACGTGTTATGGTTTTTAATTCATATATGGTTGTTCGCAGGAAGGTGTTTGCTATAGTTTCTTAGATGGTGAAGCAAACTTAACGAATAATAATAATTATAAAAATATCTTTTTAGGTTCCTTAGCAATAGCTTTATTAAGAATTTTTTAGAGAGAAAACTACAAAAGTTTCCCACATCAAATTCTTTTTAACTGTCAAAATGAAACTTTAAGCCACAAATTTGTTAAGAAAACATCATTTCGCATCAATCTAAATTTACATACATCATGTCGCAAGTTTAGAGCTTTAGAAGCACAAATGAAGATGAAACAAGTAACGGAAACAACACATCAATATCGGTAACCTTCGCACCACTCAATTTTAATTAATTATATAATAATTAATCCGGGACGGCCGTTTCGAGGACACGGTCCTTATCATCAACTGGTGACCGAACGATGAGGTTGATGATGAGGACCATTCGTGTCCTCGAAAGCCGTCTTGTGTGGGGCGGACGTTTACCATATTACGCCACAGTCCTTATTATCATTATTATTCAAGTAACGAAACAAACTTTTTGCACCTAAGTGTATTTATATACATTTACCACGTCTATTATTTTAAAATTATTTGTACTTCTATTACAACATCTTGTTTAAGTTCTTCAGGCTAAATCTATGCACGTCATTATATCTAATTTACATTAAGTCTCATGTTGGGCAATAAATAGTGTTATTAAATTTCACACGAATTGTGAATGGCAGAATACAGGTAATATTCGCGCTGTAAAATAAGCAAAGATAGAATTTGTACACTCCTTAGTAAATAATAACGCCGATCAAACAGTTCGAAACTCACATATCACTAAAGCTTCAGCATGGAGGTTCAAGGATTAAATTTTCCCAGCGCGATTTTATTTAGCGGCAGACGCTTCGCGCTGGCATATAAGGTCGTGCATGCGCTATATACTGCGAGCTAGCGCAAATTGTGATTTACTAGATACGTTACTACGTTCACCGTCTTCTATGTTGAGGCTCTCGACTTCCGGTAAAGGAGTTCTGAACCATGAGAACTACTCCCGATCCGCCGTGCGTAACATTAATATTCATAATTAGACGAATCTATGCGTTCGTAGCGTCGTAACTTACATATCTAGAATTTCATTTGCGTACTTGCTTTGCTTCTTTGCGTAATTGCTATGTATTCTTCTTTATCGTTTTCTTTCGCTGAATAAACAGGATATCGAAGGTGGATATTAAATAATTCATGCGTTAATAAAAGAAAGAAGAGGGTATGGGAATCGCTGCAAAGGAAATTTTTAGTAGTCGATGAATGAAATGTGCATAAGTAAGTACGAATAATATACGCAATTAAAGGTAATTGGTAAGAGACGAGGTGTGCTTTCGAGCGTCTGCTTTCGATTAGGTTTACATAAGTGTAAATGTGAACAACAAGGCAAGTCATTACTCACACAGCATGTAATAAAATAATAACCTCAATTTAATAATAATTTCACCCATAATCTTTTACTTGAACAAATTTGCTACAAAAAGGCTTTATATTTCACAACAAAATATTCAACAACAAAAAGAAAATCGAAAAGGCGCCAAAGCAAGAAATTTGTTTTCTCCAGTGTGTTCAGAGATTTCTGTGTGCTATTAATACTGCTTTATTTATTTTTTTTTTAAATACAGTTAAACAAAAATGTATTCGGTATGGTAACATATCCCCATTGAGAATACAGTTGGTGTATGGAACACTGCAAAAACCCATGTGGATGTACAAAGCCTAACAAGAGAGCATTTGGTTGGTACACAAGAGGAAGACAACCTAATCATAAATAATTCAACTAAAGTTAAATTTTAATTCAATTAAATACAAAGGTTATTTGAGGAAAAATTTAACCTTGAAAATAGTAACAGTTGGAATTTTTTTGCTTCCAACTTACTCTTTATATTCACTCACTGGTTCCCCACTTTTATCGCCTTTTTAACATCTCGTCCCCATTATTGTAAGTAAGTAAAACAAGAACTTCAATCTTTGCGTGTTTCTGCCCGTTTCTTTCCGCAAATAAAATAATGAGTGTAGGTATGTACATGCTTAAGTTGCGCGGACGAGGTCGGATACTAATTTAACGCCAATGTTGCCGGTACAACATCGGGTTGAAAATATGCAGATAATTCGTGCGTTATAGGGTCAGTTCCCACGTCAACGTATCCCACGTGTGTGTAAGCATATTTTTTTCTTAGCGATATTATATTACGTGCGTGATTAATTAAATCATGTCAACGCGTCATTATGAAAAAAAAAAACATGGAAATACCAGAAACGTACGGCTAGATTAAAGACGTAAATATGCGATCCTCAATCAATAGCAGTTGTAAAAGAAAGGTTGCTTCAAATCTAATTTTCTTATTTGCGAGCATTACTTATGTGTAGTATGTTAATAATTTATGCAACGGTGTGGATTGCAAGCTAAATCAAATTCTTGAAAGTGGGGCCCCCAAAAATAGGAATGATGATGGATGCGTGTCCTAGGTTTTCTGGAGCCTCGTCCTACTTCCTCCAGTTCCATCAGGTTGATGATCTTCCTGGAGTCCTCGGAGTTTGGTTCTCGAGTCTTCTTCCTGGACTCCCTCCTTGGTTACTAAAACAGAAAGATATAAGTTAGTACACGCTATGGTGATACCTATTCCAGCCTACTCAGGTGATCGTAGGTGGTCTTGTGCCTCGATCCTGAAGGGGTTCTTCGGATGGTGGCGTTCTTCATTGCGAGATTCTCGCTAGTTAGCGTCTTCTCGAAGAAGTTTTTGTTGAGCTGTGACAGGAATTCCTGCAGCCGCTCAGTCTCGCTCACGTGTGTCAGTGTTGCCAGCGAGGTCCCTTGGGGTACGTGTAGTACTAATCGCAAGCAACGATTCTGTACAGTCGCAAGGGAGGTAATGTGGGTGGGTGCCGCCGTGACCCAGACGGGACTGGCGTAGGTAAGGATCGGGCGTTTCTGTGTCTTGTACAGCATGACGCCCGTTTTAGGGTTGAGGTGGGAATTTGTGAGGATGGGATACAACTGTCTGGTTGCACCTAGTGCCCTGTTTCTAGGATCATTCCGAGATACTCGATCTTGCTGTCCCAATCGATCTCCGTCGCTCTGATTTTGATCTTGGGAAGCGGACCGTGTTGTTTCCAGGCGAACGCAATCGCTTGCATCTTCCTGGGGTGATGATGGATGCGGTTCCCTAGCGGGAAACAAGTAGTGTTTCGCTGGCAGGAAATGGGCAGCGTCTTCTCGTTCTCTCGGTGGTACCGTAGCTCTGGCTTATCTTATGGCTCAGCTTCACTTTTTACACGTGTATAACTCACTTAATCCACTATTTAGGCTGTGGTTAACGCTCTTACATTTGAAAATAAATAAATATTAATTAAAACAACGTTTAAGATTGGGCGTCCCATTACATCCATAAATATCTTGAACTTTCTGTATTTATCAAGTTTCTTTTATCATCTATTTTTAGTCAGTAAAGTTCCTTTCATCATTTTTAGTATACTCACAGTTTATTTAATCACATTCAGTGGTCGGCCCGCAATTGACTCCAGGACCGGTCCAATACCCTACTGTGTGTTGATCTGTTAAACCTAAGTGCTTTGCTGGGAATAGTTGTTAACAGTGAATGCAATGGCTCAACAAAAAACTTATCCCTACCGTAATACTAGTTATAATAGGTTGATTTATATGTATGGAACCAAGGATAATTGGAATTTTTTTGTTTGCCATCCTGTATAAAGTATAATAAATAAATAAATAAAAAATCGTATTATTATCAACGTAATTTATGATAATAAGTTGTAACTTTTAATGTATTGTTGTTTGGCTACAGCCTATTGTTGTAGAGAAGATTTCCCAAGGTTTCTAGGCTATATTCAACAGCCTAGATATTTTGCATGCCTTCATAAATTGAAAAGCGAGATTTCCAAATCGAAGTGGATGATAATTTTTTCTCTATCAAATACCCCCGAAGCAGGTAAAATTACACGTAATATATTAAAGCGTGTTATTTTAATTCAATAGTTATGATAATGACCTTAGAGGTAATACCATTAGACCATTACATTACAGGATTTCCACATGCCTAGGTTATTACGTACCTGTACAGCAATCGACGGAAGAAACATAACATCGTCTAGTTTCATAACAACGTTTCTTTTACAAAGATCGCTAATGCTTATAAAAGGCAAAAAAAGTGAATACGCATTTTCTGAAGTTTGTCTTTAATCTTCGAATAGAACTCAACGAATGACTACAGGAGAAATTTGTGCCTGTCGTTATTTCGGCACTCGATTGTACAGGCGTATAAAACTGGCTGCATGTTATAACATTACTTACCAACATTGTAAGTGCTGCTTTACATAGTTCGAGAGCAGATTTATACCCGGCTGTCGGTAAGAGAATTGCCTCTGGAATCCCGATGTTGTTTAATCCGACTTACGGCTAGATATATTACCGTGCACGTGCACCATTTGCCCGGTAATCAAAGGCGGAAATAAATCGTTATGTAGGTGGCACGACAGGCATGATAATATTATCTGCTGTAATACCTGCATACTGGTCGACACACGACCAACCAACGACCATCGATAAAAGAAAAAAAAATGTATTTTAGAGGGTATTTATGGTTTGTGTATGTAAACACAGAAAGTAGATAAATGGATAAACCCGCAAGTACATACGAAATAACATTGGCAAACATAGAATGGCGAAAGATGCGGATTTCCTCGGTAAATGATCCATATTATGCAGAATTAAATAAAGTTGTTTAAAATATGAATTGAATAAATATTTTATGTGATGTGAAAATACATCAAATAAATCAAATACACTACCCGACAAAAACGTAGACGCGGTATCGTTTCTATTTACGAAACAAAGTTTATAGACATTATATAAAATGTAAATGAGGGTTATTAATATTTGTTATGTAAATAGTCCATTTATAGATATTTCTGGGTATTTATTGCTTTATGAGTGGTAATTGAGATTTTCTCAGATCAAAATAGGAATTTTAAATGCGACAAAAATTTAGACCTTGTGCATTTATTACATTAAAATAAGCAAAAATATTTTAATTTGATACTTCCCTTTACATGCAGCGGTTGTGCTGGTAAACTGTACACATTTCACCACGAGAATATTTTATAAAGTGTTTGCAATATGGGTAGAAAAAAGCAATTATCCTTGATAGAAAGGGGTAAAGTTCTAGCCTGGCACCAGGATGGTGTTAGTAAGAAGGAAATTGCTCGTCGGTTACGAAGAAGCGATCATTGCGTTAGAAATTTCCCAAAAGATCCGGAAAATTACGGCAAACCAAAAGGCCAGGAGCGACCGAAAGCTGTAAGTGAGCGGGATAAACGCATGATATTGCGGTGTGCATCCAATTCTTCTGCGTCGGCGAGAGTTATTGCAGAACAGACGGGGGTACAAACGCACGTGCGTAATGTTCAAAGGATTTTAAAGGCGTCACCAGTAATATCACGGAAGAAAATGTTGAGAAAACCGCCACTTTCGGCGAAACACAAAGAATCGAGGTTGAGATCTGCCGAAGAACACGTATCCTGGAAGAAACAATGGGAAAAAGTTATATTTTCCGATGAAAAACAGTTTAATTTGGACGGACCGGATGGATACTCGCATTATTAACATGATCTGGGAGGGGAACCAAAAGTGAAAATGCCCAAACAATTAGAGGGTGGATCTGTGATGATATGGCCAGCGATTGGATTTCGCGATAAAAGTGGGATAGTGTTTTGCACAAACAGAATCTGAGTCTGTGACGTATAAAGACTTATTGCGTGACAATCTTCTATGGTTTGGAAACCAATGGGCCGGGGAAAATTTTATTTTTCAACAAGATAACGCGCCAATTCAAAAAGCAAAAACCACTACTGAATGGTTTAAAGAGAAAAAGATTAAAACTTTACAGCGGCCGGCACGGTCACCAGACTTAAACATTATTGCAAACATGTGGGGTGAATTGGTACGTCGCGTTTATGGCGGAGGCCGTCAATATTTCGCGGTACACGAACTGAAAACTTCAATAGCGAGCGAATGGCAGAATATCCCTCTAAATTATGTGTTAAATTTATATAAATCTATTAATAACAGACTATTGGAAGTGATTAAGAACAATGGAGGACCTACGCATTACTGATCACTCATTTGTTTATTTTTGTTTTACATTTGCAACAGAGCGTCTAAATTTTTGTCGCAGAAATTGTTTAAACATTGGAGCAATAATTTATTATTTAGTTCATATATTACTGGAGGAGATATTTTTAAGATTATTTTACTTTTGCAATTAAAAACTTAATTAGATATCTTGCTAGTTTCGCAAAGAAATATTGTAACCCTTAAAACCGGTAAAACATCTTACCGCGTCTAAGTTTTTGTCGGGGAGTGTATCTTCACTGGTCAAAATGTAAAAATATCAATATCTAAAGATCAAGGATAGGAAGCCAATTGGTAACAAAAAGAATATAAAGTACCTTATTTTCTTCCGATAAGTTTTCAAATATAATGCATGCAAGATCGTAATATGCTGATAGCAAAAGTTAACTTACCGAGAATATATATTATTGTAATTTAGTAATGTTGAATACTAACAAGTAACGTAAGCATTATATAAGAAAGTACGCAAATAATTGTTATTCATTTGTCCATCTACTATATAAGGTTCGAATATTTAGGTAAAAATGCCATTCAAATTTATATATAAATTTGGAACGTTACCTCGCCTTGACATTAGCATAAGTTATTCAAAATCAGCTGCACCTTAAACAGCCAAACGATGTACATACATAACTTGTCAGTCTCTTACGTAAAATCGTCAAAAATTCAAGCAATGTTTCCGAAGTACCATCCGTCGGGTTTTAAAATAAACATCGCGGAGAAGGTCGAAAATGTAACACTTTGCGGTGACAATGTCAAAAACCTCTCTCGAATCAGTTATTTATTTATGCGAACGTACGATTTTTTCTCGAGTCATTAACATTGCTATATCGCCCATAAAGTGTTGAAGAGCTGTTGTTTAATTAATTACTGGTTTTCGGTCGGACTGTTCACTGCGAAATTTATACACTGGTTTCTAACTAGTTGTCCTCTAAAAAAAGGCTTAGCTAAAATATTTATATATACAAGAGGCATTTATGTTGGCAAAAGGTAATTATTCGTGTAAGTGTGGCTTACACGGTAATCGTCTAACAATGCGCCAACAGATATTTCTATTTTCTAGGTAAAGTTATTTGGAAATTATTAAAAAACCTTTTTCTTTTTTAAATATGCAAATTACAACTGTTAATGGGAAAGATTTTTTTTTACACGGGATTTTTCTTTTGTTTAACAGCTGAAAAATATATCAGAGCATCCGTATCTTTGGATCATCCAAATTTTCTTTAGGTCATTATAAAAAAGAACCTTTCTCGCTTTGCATAATGAGTCGATGAAATCCAAATGACGTAATTTTCATATTGGACAATTTAATTTGCATAGGCAAAATTAATAAATAAGAAAATATAAAAACAATTATTCTAGCAATTGCTTAGCCTCATCCTCAAGTTTCATCACCTCTCTTAGTGAAAGAATGAAACTAACTGAGCGGGAAGCAGTTGATCACGGTAACTTAGCAAACCAACTGCAGTTGATTTTCGCCCCTGGCATGGTTCGCATGCTAAGTTACCGTGATCAACTGCTTCCCGCTCAGTTAGTTTCGCCTCTGGCGTGGTTCACACGTTGAGTTACCGTGCTAACTGTTGCCATCACTCTCCTGAAGAAGCCCCGTACGATTGTGGGCGAAATGTCGAGTTTTATTTTAACCAACGACATGACACGGTTCAAATCCGGAACACGTTTAGTTTCAACTGACTCTGGCCGTGGAAGCCTACGTTTTTATGATGAATGTAATTTACATAAGTACCTTTCTACATACTTTGCCTTGTAATCAGATGTTGTTGAGGTCTGTTGGGCAATAAAGTAGCATTATCGATGTGCGATTGCAAATTCTACATTGTGGTTCTCGGAACGTTTCAAATGATCCTTCTACTGCGTAAATAATCTGCTTTCTTATACATGCATCCTTTGTTACTAAGAATAAAGTATTTTCTCGTACATCGGTGGCATTCAAACATCCGATCATTCTTTGTCGCGTCTTTTTTCTCTCCTATCATGAATAAGGCTGAGAATTCCGTCAAATAGATCTCACCATTACGCTTCGATAAACCCGCGCAGCGTCGCAACGAAATGAAGATATTATTTAACACTAGAAGGGACGAAAAAATTTCTAATAATAGACTAGAGGTGACTGAATATTTCTCGTTGCAAAATGATGGCAATAAATTGTAACTATATTGATAAATCTCAATGCTGGTGGAAGAATATTCCAGACCAAGCAATTTCCGATTAGAGACAGGCTTACATTTACGGCGGATCTACTAAGCAGCGACAAGAAGTCCGTTAGAAAGGCTTGCTAACAGGACACTGTATGCTCAAAAAGTATATGAGCAATGTGCAGGTCATGCCAGCGTGCTATTATTTCTTACCCATTGGTAAAAGATTCGTCTCGTTTACATAACCCGTTTAAATACCAAAGCTGACAGTAAAAGTCAAAATATCAGAAGTCTTTACTTTGCAAATTATTACGCCAATATTTAAAAGCGGATGCAGCAATATCTCGCAATAGCTCAGTACAGACGTTTTAATGTGCTGAAGAACTGAAGATAGAAATTCACACCTTTGATCCACAGCATCGAGAAATAAGTTAATACTCATTTGTCGTAAAAACGTAACAAAAAAGATAAACAAATGTTCCAAAACGCTGAATTCAAACGAGGTTGCTCATACTCATGTTTGGGAATTAAAATAAAAGTCCTTCCAGCTGGATTACTTGACTTGAAGAGTCTGGTTAATCTATTTTGTTATCTGAAATGATTTTGAACTGCTAACTTGCTTGACTGCAATATTTCATTATTAAATTGTCAGCGTACCGAAAAGCATTAATTAGTTTAGCAACAATTAGAGCATGTATTTTTCCGAACCAATCACATCATTCTTCACCTCGGCGCCGTAGTATCCACACTTTATTTAAGAATCTAATTAGGTTCCTAATACGCCGCGCCGTACCTCGCGCCAAACCTGCATCTATCTTTCTGGTTTGTCTGCATTTCTCAGTCTAACAGAACGCCTAGCAAATGGCACAAGTCCGAGGTTAAAGTCCTTAGACGCTGAAAACGATGTTGAACTTCCGGTCGCAGATTTACAGTTATTTACTCTTCATAAGCTATTCTAAGCATTAGGAGTAGGATCGGCGCTCTCCTTCTATTCGTTACGCAGATGGAGCGCGTTGAATAAAGATAGACGTATAAAGAAGAATAGTTTGTTTAAACGTAACCGCAATAATTGAAGTTACGTGTCCTGCCTATCATTTCCCTTGTATATACGGCGTTCTTTTTCCTTTTTTATTCGGCTCGGCGTCTTGGAGCATTGGGTTAACAATGCTATTCTTATTAGGAAGAGTTATTATTCAGCCTTAAGTTCTAATACGGGTCACAGGCTATGTTACGTGTTCATGTACGCCTCTGTGTATTAAATCGTGATTACATTCTGCTCACACTCCATGCTTTATCATATATTTTATGAATATTAAATAGTAACAATGGCCCGGCTGCGTAGTCCTATCGTTTGTGCACTGGAATATTTATTTACCATTCACCAAATGCTATTCGTAAAGTTAGAACTTCCCGTATTTGGAAATTAGTTATGAATGAATAGATTTTAGATTAGAAGCCGTAGTACGAGTTCGATTGTAAATAACAGCGCACTCGATTCATATTGTAAAGTGTATTTGTGTAACACAAACGACAACGAAGTTATTTCCATTGTACCATTACATTTTCCTAGGTCTTATTTGGTATATTAGGACGACAAACCACTTGTGTAGACGTGCGATGCGGTAACTAAAACAATAAAAATATTGTGTATGGTTGGGATAACTATTAGTAAGCGTACATGTATATACAATGTGTTTCATTTTACATGAAGACACTAAATAAATTGTTTATTAACAACGCAATTAGCACAGAACCTTTGCCAGTGATACAGGCCGCTACGATTAATATTTTTATTGGAAAATCATAGTTAGAGCAAAAAAAGTACTGCAAAGGTTGTTGCTAATCACTAAAATACTCTAAATACGAAGCTTTACCGAAACATTTTGAGTTTTTCTACGTTTTTGCGCAAATATGTTGAAAAAATTCTTATCTCAAATATCAAGCGCTCAACGCATGTTCAAAACAATTGAAAATTGTTTAAAATGGCTATTAAAAAAAAATTACTTAAGTGGCATGAAGTTGTTGTTGTTTGTTTAGTCATGGATGGTTAAGTATTCCTGAAAAGGTAACTTGCAGGTGACAATGTGACATTCGAGAGGCTGCTAGAGAGTTCAGCAGGAGACATTTTGAATATCCAGCTATCCATCATGGGGTAGTTGCGCATTTTATTCTCCTTACAAGTTAAAATTCTTGCCCGTTTCTTCCTTTTCTATAAGTTAAACATGGAAAAGTTTTCAATTTTTTTAATGGGGAACGGATAAATAACTTGTCTCCCCTAAAATTTCTTCCCTACCCTAAATCTTCAATTTTGTTGGAATATTTTCCTACAATTTAAAGCCTAAATTCAGTCGTACCTCTGACGTAATTTTGAAAATTAAATATTTCTGGTGGAGAAGTTGTCGCGTACATTCGATAAATCAACATTTAGGGGTTATCTGTAACATCGAAAGTTATAGAATCGGATGGTTAAGTATTCCTGAAAAGATAACTTACAGGTGACAATGTGACATTCGAGAGGTTGCAAGAGAGTTCAGCACGAGACATTCTGAACATCCAGCTATCCATCATGGGGTAGTTGCGCATTTTAATTTCCTTACAAGCTACAATTCTTGCCCGTTTTTTCCTTTTCCATAGGTTAAATATGGAAAAGTTTTTAATTTTTTTAATGGGGAACAGATAAATAACTTGTCTTTTATCCATTTTCTTCATACCCTAGATTTTCAATTTTATTGGAATATTTTCCTACAATTTAAAGCATAAATTCAGTCGTACCTTTGACGTAATTTTGAAAATTAAATATTTCTGGTGGAGAAGTTGTCGCGTACATTCGAAAAAATCAACATTTAGGGGTCATCTGTAACATCAAAAGTTATAGAATCTGGTGGAGTCCGCATCATATGTATTATGCAATTTTTAGAATAAAGGAATTTCGATCGAAATTTGATATCAAACACGTGTTTGGCTGTGTTCCTATTTTCTAAGTGTTCAGTGTTTAATTCTACCTTACGTGCGAAGTAGAAGTAAAGTTATGTGATGGTTTAAGGATACGTAAGATTCCATAATATAACATATGAACAAATTTTTGTTTTCTTTCTTCGCTTAAAGCATTACGTTAAACATATAATTCATAAAATTTTAAAAAATGTGATAACGTATTTTCAAGAATTTGACGAATTAGGTGATAAACTATTACATATATTTCATTGAATAATTTAAGAGTTATATTTGCTTCTCATCTGACTTTTAATGCTGCGAATTGCCGCATCTTCAACAACGCGCGTACTGTTAACATCTTACATTGTACTTTTATTCCCAGTAATATGCATCATTGGTGTGGCTTGCATCGACAGCTTTTACGTGAAAACATCCAAAAACGGTTCTTGAAATATTTAACATTCAAGATATCTGGAGCGTATTCTCAGCGCGGTTTCTAATTATACCACCTTGCTATCAGAACACAACATGCAATCGCTATCTGACAGGCAGAATGTTCGCATTGCAAGATTTCTGCTTAATTTATTGGAGAACAGGATTAACTGTCCTGATCTTCTTGGTTAAATTAATTACAATGTAACAAACACTCGTTCACCTGCACCAATCCATCGTTAAGATCTCCGATCAGCAATATGCTTAAGAATTTTAATTTTAACAATCACACATGTCAATTTTGGTAATTTTTTAAGATATTGATCATTTGAACTAGACTATTTTATCGAAGGCAGTGCTGGATTTATTTATAAGTAGATTTGCCGTATATATCAAAGATAAATTGATGCGCTTTATGGTAGATGGTGCTGGGTCCTACCGAAAGCAAAGGAATGTCGCACTAGCCAGCCTAATTGTTAGAGATGACAAAGGTGGAAGAAATTATTACTTTTTTGCATCGATTAGACAGACTCGTGTCTATTCGTCTCATAAGAATGGGTTCCTGTTGCCTACTAGTCTCCCCGAGAGTCGACAACACACGAGTGTGTCTAGTCGCCGCAAAAAAGTAACAATTTCACCCGCCTTTGTCATCTTTACTAATTATACATCACATGCTTTTGTCTATTACTGCAGCTGAAAACAATTAGGTAGTTGCAATTGATTTTATTCACTTATGGCAGATTTTCTCGCGTCACGATAAAAATGAATATGATAATCAGCGTCCTCAAAACTCATTTTTTATACTAAAGTCTGCACCAGAAGGCTAATTCTTTAATGTTAAACCAAACATGTAGATTTTGGGTATAATTGATGCGGGTTTTATTTTTGGGAAACTGTTAAAAGACCAACTGATGGGAAATCCCAATGCCACACACATCGATGGAGCGCAAGACTAAAAAAAAATTAGTGGACAACCATGAAGCTTCTTCAGATTAGCCAATGATAATTTTGCACATCAATGTGAACTTTGTGATTCATATTTCTCAGAGGAGTTCCATATTTAGATATGCAGTCTAGAAGGATACTGTGGTGCACCTGGCACTTTAGACGCTTACGCTTGCGCTCAGAAACTCCCATGATATTGAATCAAAACGTATTCTTTGTCGTTCTCTACGCGTCTAATTAATGAAACCACTACTAACACCATAGTAAGAAGTACGAGACCATTTTGGGATTTCCTGTAGTTTTTGTCCCCTTGTAATATTCAACTTCCTAGAAGCACGTAAACTACTTTCCTGCTTGCTTCGTCTACTATCGGTTTTTTGCATTTTAACGCATTATAAATCGCATACAAAGTTGATACTACCGGTTCAATTATTAACATCTATGAAATTGCCAGCTTAGTTTAATTACAATTTATTAAGTTGCAGGTATGTAGTAATCCAGGGTAATTTGCATTAGCTGTTTTTTTACGTAATCTCTCGTTTAGTATGTTAATTTTTTAATAATAATAAATTTAAAATGTTAATTTGTTTTTGATGTGTTTTTTTTTTTTTTGTATATCTGTATACAGTAAGATTATTACTGCTTAGCCTGAATAGGTTTATTATAATAATGCCTTCGCTCTTCATTAAAATAGTTAGAGGCTTTTGATGAATCTTAAGTTGATGAACCAAAGTTAGCATTGTTTCCGTCGTCTTTAGGGAATTTAATAATCAATGCTTTCGTCTAACTTTATTCTGACATGTTTTGCTAATACAATGCCTTTCACAGAAACGATCTAGGCAATTGATTTTCACCGCTTATTTGCCTAGCTTATCAGTACAGATAACCAAGGGAAGATGAAATTATTACTTTTTTGCAGCGACTAGACGGACTCGTGTTTATTCGGCTCAGGGGGTTCGTGTTGCCTACTGGTTTCCCCGAGAGTCGACAAAACACGAGTCTGTCTAGTCGCTGCAAGATTCTCCTACCTTGCTCATCTCTACTTATCAGCCTTGTCAATTCCCTTAATCTCTGATCTAGGGGATTTTCTGCATGGCTGTTTTTGAATCTCACGTGTTCCAAAGCTTCTCCTTTAAAATGAGGTTCGCCAACTGCCCACTCAGCATTGTGTTTAATAACGAAGTTCTGTAGATTCAAGAAAAGGTTATATGTATAAATTAGTATCATTTGAAGCTTGCTAAAGCGAATGGAAATGCCATACAAATGTAGCAGCAGCATTTAGTCAGCCGACAAGCTTGTAACAAATTTTATACTTCCATGTTTTTGAAATGTATTGATTTACTCAAGTTAGATTTCATGTTTTGAGGAGAATTTTAGCAAGTCATCGATAATTTTCATTAGCTACTTATACATTTCGTCCCTTTTTTTAAGACGCAATCCAAATTCTTTATTACAACGAAATTAGAACTTATTTTGCCGAATAATAAGAAAGTATGCGTGTTTCGTGATCGACGGTGAATAGACCGCCTTATTAAAATTTATATTTCGCTCGTGCAAATGTCGATGTATGCCTTATATTATAAATATTGTAATTAATTTAATGTAGCCGGTCGGTAGTTTCAAAGGAATTGGTCATGCGAGACGCGGAGTATTGTTAGCTGTATAACAAAGTAAATGGCGCCATCAGAACTATGCCTCCACTTGACAATGGTAATAAATTGTGAATGTAAATAAGAATATGAATTGCTTGCGTTTGATTAACTGATACCACTTCCTCTTTCCCGTTATACGTTTAGGTACGTTAAAATTCGAAGTGTCTTTGGTCTTATTGTGTTCAGAATCTCTTTTTTGAATGTTCTTAGAAGTGTGACGTCTCTTATAAGACAATATAGTTGTTTTACAGTCGAGGAGTAACATGACTTTGTTGATAGAGAACTTTTTTTTTGCCTCTGAGGTCATCAGTGGCCACAGTCAATTAACGTAAAAAAATTGATCCAAAGCATTTGACGGCATAGATAATGGAGTTCTATTGAAAAGGTGTGGGACTTTGGCTTTAGTGGTTATTGTTAAATTGTTTCAATCTCACTTTCACTAATGATTAGAGACGACAAAGGCAGGTGAAATTATTACTTTCTTGCTCGTGTCTATTCGTCTCATAAGAAAGGGTTCGTGTTGCCCACTGGTTTCCCCGAGAGTCGACAAAACACGAAATCTGTCTAGTCTGCTGCAAAAAAGTAATAATTTCACTTGCCTTTGTCATCTGTACTAATGACAATTTTTTGGTATCTTGTAACGGCCTCATATACATTTGCCGAAGATGTTAATTTGCATGGACCTATAGTTTCTCTGCATTATTCAAATAAATTTCAAGAGAATTTCTCCAACTGCAGGTTTATAATTCGCAACATCCAGGTTAGCTGTCTTCCATTCACCTAAAGTAAAGATTCCTCTAGCGACTGTGAACTTGCTTTCAGAGGTGCAACTCTCCTATTTTCTAGGGAGCGAGGTAGTTAGGAGAATATTATAAGTTCAGCTAACGACGGTGGTAATAACTTCTCTTTTGCTCAATTTGTATCCTGAAACATTCAATTTCCTCCAAAATCTCTCTACAACAGTCTTCAGAATGATTTTAGGCATATTTCTGTGAAATTTCGTGAATATTATCGTTCGTCTTATTTAACAGTAAAATGTAGTTGCTTGTGGTGTATAGCATAGAACCAGTGCTTCACTTGTGGACCTACATTTCTAAAAAATAAGAGTTTCCGTTTGTATTTCGTCATAGAATTATTTTTGGAAAAATAAAATTATCAAAATTTGCTGAAATTAGAACGACTTGGGCGTAGTTTAAGTTCTAGTAACCATCTTTAAAGTATAGTAGCTTCCGATCTTATCTCGCAAAACAATGAAATAAGCTGCCGGTTTCGAGCTTCAAAAACGCTCTGGCTATTAATTGTGAACATTTTGAACTTTTGCTTTAGATTTTTCAAATTTTCTTTTAAATAGAAACATGCGGATTAAAATTATATTAATATTTAATATTTCTTGTATAACCCACTTTAGCGGCTGCAGAAGCGTATTTCATACCACGTAATAGCTGGAGGTACACTTTTCGTAAAATCAATCTCGAAATAACAACTTGTTGATCCATAACAAGCAAATTCCAAAGTGCTTTTTTAAGTTTCTCTTATCCATTAACGGACTCTACCTGTTTTCTGACAAATACCTTTAACGAAGGTAAATTAATAATATTTCATATATTTTCTTTTGTTTCGGGTAATTCTCGTTCCGTAAATACATAATAATATCGCAGATTTAGTACCCGCCTCGTTCATAAACGTCTGGTTCGCACATTAAAGAATATAACAATCCGTAATTTCTGGTAGATTATATTTTCTCGAACTCTGAGCACCCAAAACATTTTCTTTGTTGTAAATAAACGGTTAAATAAAATATATACTTTACGGATATCGTTCGACATAATTGCATTTCTCTTTATGGATTTGTCGTAGGAATTCTCGTTAAGCACCTTTCGCGCGGGAACAAGAACCCGAAACGAAGCCGTCTCGTTTGGCCGTCAATAAAATCCTTAAAAAATACCCATCGGGTACGGTGTACGCACCCCGGCGCGACCAGTTTTCCGTTCGATTAACATTTATTGGAGTTCTTAAGCACGAAAGAGATGAAAGGAAATGATAATAAAGTGGCAATCGAACCAGTTTATTTAAATTCGCGATACTGCCGTTGTTCGCCGTTGAATTTATTATGTATGGAAAAACGACGCAGAGTTCCATTAGCATAATCGGATGTTGTAGTTATAAGGCCCTCAATACGCGTACCTACGTACTCCTTTGTGGTAGTTTGCTAGCAGTGGTCATGAGGATATATTATTCACGTTGTTGTTGTGGGACATTTTAATGATTTTAATAAATAATACATGCCCGTTATTTCGGATCTTATTTCGCGCGGCATGCCCGAATTGAAATTTAAAACGGAGGGAAAATTTGGGTGTTTAATTACGGCCATAAATCCTTTTTAATGGTTCAGTAGAATCGTTATAATTTCTGTGTGCTTGTATTTTTACGTGCTATCGATATAATTTCTTTGAAATTATAACCTTTTTTGATTGTTTTATTACTCTACTCGATCATACATTTCTCGATTGAGAATAAAGTTCCTTTCGATGCATATGAAGTGAACGGAGACATGGATATTCGTTTAAGGCGATTTTTCAGAGAGTCCAACTAATAATTAAAGGATAAATATTTGTATTTGATAGATTTCTATCGGCGTTAAAATAATAATAATAATAAATGTAATGTAGTGGATCATTGAAGTGAAGTGCCTGTAGATACATTAAATTATTTATTTTGCAACATTTCATCCATTAAGCTTATTTCTTAATAATAAAGCCGTCCCGTTTTCATGAATTTTATAATTTATCACAGAATCTACAAGAAGTTTTGTGAATTTCACCATTCACAATACTTACACTAGTCAAATGAATCAACTTATCTTTTGTTCTAAATCTACGAAGCTAAAAAAAAAACACAGACTGTTTGCGAGAACGTGACTGATTTTAAAAGCGTTATAATGTACTACCTTGTCACAGAAGAAATAACATTTCATCTTTTAACGAGTAAAAGTGACAGTACTATTTTTTAAAGAAATTTCAAGCATCATAAATTTACTATGCAAGAATCAGCTAAGTTCGGTAGCTTAAAGCATTACGAAATTACATTTTGCCTTGGGTATATAATAGATCTTGTCCCTGAATTACTCAATCTTTTAAGTGACTACGTAAATCTTCTCCATTTTACATAATATTCTCTTGGCAAGGGCCGCGTTGCAATCACTTAACATCAGATAATAAGAATAATGTTATCTTCCAGTAAAGGAAATCCAACTCTATTCGGCCCTTTTTATCATCTGTGATAAGTTGATTCTTGAAAGCAATAATTAATAAAATTAGAAAGAATAATATAGCAAATGAAAAGAAGAATAAAACAGCGTACAAGAAAAGACGGAACCTCTCGTCACCGAAACAAGCGAAGCTTCTGACATTGTCACGTGATTCGCGCCGCCAGCACGACATTGGCAAACCACTAACGTCAGAACGATCCGTTATGTTGGGTCGTGTTGTGGTGAGCGCGTTATGTGTGTTTGTGTGCGCGCGAGCGGCCGTCAGTTCTTTCTCTCTCCGTGTATGCAGAAGGAAAGTTCGCCTTTCGCTGAAAGAGATGCAGCTACTTTCTTTCTACATCACTGTTATTCGTGCGGTGAACGGATATTATGTAATCCGTGTTCGTAATACGTTATGCAAGGAAAACACGAAAATCGCCGATTATTTTCGCATCACACATAAAATCGCTTATCCGGGAATCTTTCGTTCTTCTTTTTTCTTATGTTCTTCCAAGACGTCGTATTGAATCCTTGCCATTTTGATTATTTTTGTTTAAGGGGGAACGGATTAGTTGATAAAGACATGGAGGGGATGACCTAGTTTTGTACAGGTGATTAACAAGGAACTAAGAAATCAGCAAGTTAAAGAGAAGCTATCGAGTTAGTAATTTAAAAAATGTCTTGTTCAAATCCATAATTAAGTACTTACAACAATAGCAAGAATATTCTGCAATCTATTTCTACAGAAAAGCCTTAAAAAAATAGAGAGAACAGAAATACTGGCTGTACATGTTATATTCTATTTTCCACCCTTATCCTAACGGTGGAAGATGTACAATACTGTAATAATAAAATGAAAAAAAGGACAATAAAAAATAGAAAAAAAATTTTCGCCGTTCTACTTTTATAGCATAAACTTGTCTTCATCTCGTGGGTTGCTTACAACATGTAAACCATCTTAATTTAAATAATTTTAATATATGTTAATGTTTTTATAATTTCTAACTGCTGCTTTTCTTATTTGTTGGAAACTTTAAATCTTCCAATTGTTCTTCTTAGAAATTCATAAAAGCAAGTCTTATTTTATGATCGGCGGCATTCTCCGGTATTGTCCGTCATCCTTCACCGCTATCGTTTCGAAAATGTTTATTTTCGTTTCGTAAGATCTTCTTTGCTAAACTTGACACCATTCAACAGGTTCCTTCGATGTTGCCACTTGAATACTTGTATTCATGTTTGCATATATGCCGGCATGTAAGTGTGTGGATGTAATACGTTCCGTTTGCGGTATGTACCACCATACTTGCCAACTGCTGTGTGTTATGCATGAACAGTTCTTTACATTAGCGTATGTCACAATAATAACAATAGGAAAGTACAGACTTGTGCCCTATTATACGATTCTTATTAACAACTGAAATTAAAATTCTTTTTAGTCTACCCTTATTTTCTTCTAATGAGTGCTTGATTTTTGAGAAAACATTAAACAATATACAGGCTATTTTGCGAAACTCCGGTTGATCCGGATGTGGTTACCAACTTTCTTATTTTAAAGACAATATTTTGTATTAAGGCACTTTAAGCAAATTTTTTAAATTTTACCTAAAACACTGTTAAAAACATGTTCTTTTGTATTAAGAACAAAAACAAAATCGAACATTATGACCGCCACGCCATATCGGGCAATTACCAAACCGTCATCATTGCAAGTTCAAACTTGGATACAACACACGTCTTTAAAGCTATTGGTTGATTTACTAGCAAACCTGCAGAAACGAGTACACTTTCCGTGCGTTTCACGAAATTAGCAGAGACTAGACAGACTCGTGTTTTGTCGACTCCCGGGGGAAATCAGTAGGCAACACGAACCCATTCTATACGAGTGGGTCTCTGCTAATTACGTGAAGCACATAGAAAGTAGTGAAGTTTGGTTATCATTTGAACCATTTACTAAATAAATTTTCTCCACTCAAGGACTTGGGATCACTCGAACCCGAGTTCGCAAGGATTTCGAGATTTAATATTCCGTCGCTCACATAAACAAAGCTTACAAATTCCTCCAAATTATACAGCAGGATTTTTCTTAGAACAACAATAACGAGCTCCGCTCAATTCTTTTGTTCGTTTCTTCTTTCCATTCGTTTGTCTCTTGTCTGCAAATCGGATATATTTCGTCGTCCGAGGCGCGCAGCAATCCATCGCTACCGCGTGCATTCACGTCTTCCAAATGTGTTTTGACTAGAATGAGCGGATTGAATGCGGCCTATCGTCCATCTCGTTTGACCCGCCATCAGCTCGATGCGTCGTTAAATCGAGCTGCTCTTACATATTGATTTAGAGGAGACGGGCCCGGAGTTCGACCGCTAATCACGTACAACGTCCATACACAAATACGTCGGCTACTGTTCGATGCGTGGTCTGTAGACAAATGAGCGAATCATAATTCCTGTAATGGGCGAATTCGTGTGTGTGCGAAAATCACTTCGCGGTTTTTGGAATGAGATAAAAAGTAACGTTACGCGTACCCATTTGCGTTACTAATTTTAATGTCGTCAGATACAAGTCTTTGATACGCAAGAGAAATGTGCGATCGAGGTTCTGATTCACGGAAATACCAATTTGTTACTAAAATTGAACATAATCCGTTGATTTTTTTTTCCTCTACAAACCGTTGTTTTACATGTTTTGCGGACTCGGAGAATCGATTCCGACCACCCTCATTTACCTATCTCGTCCATTTTTCGAATTACATCCCGAAAAAGGCTAAAGATGGGTATCAACATTTCCCAACACTCTCAAAGTTATAGCTCGCTTACCGTAGCAAATAGAAAATCGGGCTAACTTTTAATGGATTAAGCGTATCGAAATCTATAAATGAAGTTGAAGAAAACAATGAAAAAATTTTCTAGTACATCGGTAAGGTTACTTATTTTTTTGATAGTGTTGCTTAATAGTAGCACTTAAGCTGCTACTAACTGGTGACTTTCAGTGTACTTCAACTGTACTTACAGAATAAATATGTCAATTGCAATTCAATTCATAACACGCTACGCTGCGTGTATCTCTCTTTTATTGCATATGTGTGTAAGCGCTTCCATATTCAGATTTCAGTCACGTAACCACTCTTCTCGACTAACTGTTCTTTCTGAAGCTATGACCCCAACATTTTTCACATAGATTACTCTTTATTATTACGACTTACGTTGGATATGTCTACAACTTGTTTAATTCAAGTATTTACTTTGTGTTATTCGTTTATGATTATTGTCATTTATGATTTGGTATTAACTGTACTCGTTGTTTAGTTTGTTTTAAGGCGAAGGAACTTTTGAGATTATAATTGAGCAAAATAATAAATTTTCCTAATCCTCATCGACGTGAAAGGAAATATAATCTCTTCTTATCTACACTTCTAGTCCCCCACTAAACGCAGCATGTATGAGTACGTAATTACATTTAGGTTAAGCAATTACCATTCTGCCAGGACGTAAAGTAGTAGGAAGTAAACTTAACCTAATTAGATAGACTCATTAATTCCGAGGAGACATCGGTAATACCGAACGGGGCAATTAAAACGGTATCGAATTTTTACAAAATCTCGATGATGGCGGCTAGCAGTTTGCCAACGTTAATTGAAATTCGTCAGCGCTCGGTTTCGCGTACTTGATCTAGTCGACGTACGAGACAATCTATTGAGTCGTTCGCGCCACATTATTCAGAATCTAATTAATTATGTCGCGATAGATTAGAAATTTGTGTTAGTAAGTTACGCCAGCTTGTTACTTACCTTTTCTTTTTTTGTCGATCGGAAGACTTAATTATGTAATGGTCGGAACGTTATTAGATGTTTGGCGCCGGGGAAGCATATTACACGGTCTGTCAACTGTCGAAGAGCCGAATAGTTTCTTATATGTGCATATCATGACACTAATGAAGTTAGCAATATTATAATTGCGGTAAAGGTGTGGAAAAAATTCACTAATTCGTTATAATTTATTTGTGAATTGTTTACTCAAAAAGTGGTTCATTAAAAATATATATAGAACATGCACCTGGTCCAGTTTGTTTATAATTGGCCAAGTGTTAATATCCGATTATACCAGATACTTCTCAAAATCACTAGATCGTTGTCTTCCATTGTGATTGCTGTATGATTTTTTTCCACGTTGCTCTTTACCATACGCCGACAACGAGAAAATTTACTCCGTTTACTCCATCCATCGCCCGTAATTCTGTCATGGAGGTTTTAGGTGCGACCAATTGAGTTTTGCCCAACACATTCGCAGTTACGGATCCATTAACGATAAAATAATTGCTGGACTGCAAACTGGAATGTTGTAGTGTGATTTGGTTGTATTTATTCTTCAAGATAGACGAAGTGTATCCGGAGTGCAGCGTTGGCTGTGTGTTTTTCGATTATTATTATTACTATTGTTGGAAAAGAAGTACTACGACCACACTACGTTACGATGCAAACAATTAATTGAACAAGTAAACCATCATAGACCGTTTTACCTGTTCTATTAATTATTTGTTAATTACTATTTCTTTTTTTCCTCCA
>LR737381.1:33104315-33187205 GCA_902655005.2 Marronus borbonicus | reverse complement strand
TTTTCCTCCACCCCAACACTTGGCTCAGCCATCGACTGCAAACTTCGTACACCCGCTTTAGCGACATCCGCAGGTTGACGCCAGCCCTCCCTAGTGATTGCTGTTAATTGTATTTAATGTTATCTTTTGCATCTCCGAGAGGTATCACCGAAAGATCGGCCAGTAGGCAATCAGCTCTGTGGTTGGTCTAGCTTTGGATGCCGTGGGACTTGCTTTATGGGCCCGTAGAATCCGGAGAGACCTGAGGATGACCTGCTATTGGATCTGAGAGATACGTTTGTTTTCTTTCAATAATTTCTTTTTTGTAGCCGACAATATTAGTAATAATAAGTACTCATGTTTCATAGTGTAACTTATCAAATTGAAATAATTTTACTATTAATATTTCTCGTTAATAAAGTTCCCAAAACAGCAATGCGTTTTCGATTAACACAGATGATTCACCATTAAAGTCATAGGGCTGCGAAATTCATTATTTTATGATATTGAAATCAACATCCATAATGGTCCTATTATGGCATGCTAGCACATTATGGTCATCTATCCCGGACTTATAGCCTATAATCTGATAAAACATGTTATTGCATCTAATACGGAAAACATAATTAAATACCTTCCCCTTTTTTTAGCATAGCCCTCATTAAAATGAGTTTTGAGCCCGACTGGGGACTTAATACTTGCGAAAAATTACTTTCTATCCTTCAAGAACGTACAAAGAAATAGACTATTAGTAAATTAATTGATAGGTACTTAGAAACCTTATTATTTTAGTGATTGATGTTCCTTGTACGCGTTCAATTTTATCATCGACTGAGTACGTATACAGGCAGGTCGGTACAGCATTAACCATTAAGCGTATCAATCTGTCATCGCGTAAGGTTACATCAAAGCCGGTAATATCATCGCACCATACATTTATTCATATGTTTGATTGACAATTCCTTACAAAGCGGCCGATCCGACAATCGGCGTTCGTAAATTAAATTACCACATTATCGTGGCCGATGTATCATTTACATGTCGGACGGCCGGATCTTTTTTATTATTCTCTCGCATCGGTTACGCATACGATCTTCGCCGCATAGCTGATCGTACATCTCAAACATCTGCGAAGTTACGTCGTTATAATGGCCGTAATAACAGAGGAGTTATTGGATGACGCTTCGCGAAATGATTGTAGAAACGTCGCGCAAAAAGCTAGATGATTATTTTAATCTTTCCGATACGATTTTTTCTACGGTTATCATCCTGATGTCGACGTCGTTATGGTACGGCTAGTTAATTTGAGCTATCTATATCGCTGTAGTGATACAGTACGCTAACTGTTAGAGTTACTTCTCAAATAAGTGTCTACATATCAATATAAATCCGTCATGGATTATTGCGTTTCTGATTTGCGCTGTTATATTAATCACCGTCAAGGGTATACGCGGGTACGATGCAAGCCATCGTGCAGAAAGTAATGCTCGACTGTAGCGGAGGAAATGAACGAATTATACACGGAAATCAAGAATCCGCTAATAATTTTTTAAATTACTCCTCCGACAGATGCCGGAGTTGGCAACTACGGCATGTAACGTTCGAACGTTGCCCTGTCGCTTTGCGCTTATCTGCAAGATTCGACGTGAAAGGTAAATGTTTGAAGAGGACAGTGCAATAATATGTAGACAGTTACGTGAAATTAATAAAATAATAAACCGACACATTTCAGCTGTAAACATATTTGAAGTTATTGCTGCAAAACTTGATATGTTTAAAAAAAAAAGTTATTAAATATAGCATATGGCGTAAAAGGGTCTTTAAAATTGTTATTTACGTAATTTTTTGGTAATTCTGATAATGTTCTGCGTATAAGCGCATATGGCAACTTAGTTTTAATTAAACATATAATTCGCCAATGTGCCCAATAATAAGAACGATTTGAAGAATTCTGCATTCTTCGTACAACATGCAGCAGCCCAGAAGAAGCTCTACACAATTGAGAGCGAAACGTCGGCATTCTCATGCAATTACGACGCGGTTTCAAACCGGAAACCCAAATTCTTTAAAAGAAAACAGCGACCGCGGAAGTTTACAACCACAAATAATAAGGATATTTGCATTTATTTATACATACCTAAAAACGAGCAATAAAACCAAATACGAAAAATACAATAACGGAAAACCGCAAAGAAAATAGTAAAATAAGAAAAGAAGAAATCATGTGAGGTATTTGCGGAAAAAATAACACCGCAATAAGAACCGCTGGTTAGTGTTTTTTCTTTTCACATTATCTTTGCTGTGATTCCAACAATACTATGACGACTTATATTAGGATTATTTTGGTTAAAGGCTGCTTTATTAAATATTTTGAGAGAAAACTTTTTTTCAACCACAACGGATGCGATTACACTCCCCGACAAAAACTTAGACGCGGTAAGATGTTTTACGGGTTTTAAGGGTTACAACATTTCTTTGCGAAACTAGCAAGATATCTAATTCAGTTTTTATTCGTAAAAGTAAAATAAACTTCAAAATATCTCCTCCAGTAATATATGAACTAAATAATAAATTATTACTCCAACGTTTAAACAATTTCCGCGACAAAAATTTAGACGCTCTGTTGCAAATGTAAAACAAAAATCAACAAATGAGTGATCAGTAATGCGTAGATCCTCCATTGTTCTTAATCACTTCCAATAGTCTGTTATTAATAGATTTATATAAATTTAACACATCATTTTGAGGGATATTCTGCCATTCAGTCACTATTGAAGTTTTCAGTTCCTGTACCGTGAAATATTGACGGCCTCCGCCATAAACGCGACGTGCCAATTCACCCCACATATTTTCAATAATGTTTAAGTCTGGTGACCGTCCCGGCCACTGTCAAGTTTTAATCTTTTTCTCTTTAAACCATTCAGTAATGGTTTTTGCTTTATGAATTGGCGCGTTATCTTGTTGAAAAACAAAATTGCGCCCGGCCCATTGGTTTCCAAAACGTAGAAGATTGTCATGCAATAAGTCTTTATACGTCACAGATGTCATTTTGTTTGTGCAAAACACTATCCCACTTTTATCGCGAAATCCAATCGCTGCCCATATCATCACAGATCCACCCCCTAATTGTCTGGTAGTTTTCACTTTTGGTTCCTTTCTCAGATCATGTTAATAATGCGAGTACCCATCCGGTCCGTCCAAATTAAACTGTTTTTCATCGGAAAATATAACTTTTTCCCATTGTTTCTTCCAGGATACGTGTTCTTCGGCAGATCTCAACCTCGATTCTTTGTGTTTCGCCGAAAGTGGCGGTTTTCTCAACATTTTCTTCCGTGATATTACCGGTGACGCCTTTAAAATCCTTTGAACATTACGCACGTGCGTTTGTACCCCCGCCTGTTCTGCAATAACTCTCGCCGACGCAGAAGAATTGGATGCACACCGCAATATCATGCGTTTATCCCGCTCACTTACAGTTTTCGGTCGCCCTTGGCCTTTTGGAAATTTTCCGGATCTTTTAGGAAACTTCAAACGCAATGATCGCTTCTTCGTAACCGACGAGCAATTTCCTTCTTACTAACACCATCCTGGTGCCAGGCTAGAACTTTACCCCTTTCTATCAAGGATAATTGCTTTTTTCTACCCATATTGCAAACACTTTATAAAATATAATTTCTCGTGGTGAAATGTGTACGCTATACCAGCACAACCACTGCATATAAAGAGAAGAATCAAATTGAAACATTTTTGCTTATATTAATGTAATAAATGCACAGGGTCAAAATTTTTGTCGCATTTAAAATTCCTATTTTGATCTGGGAAAATCTCAATTACCCTTCATAAAGCAGTAAATACCCAGAAATATCTATAAATGGACTGTTTACATAACAAGTATTAATAACCCTCATTTACATTTTATATAATGTCTATAAACTTTGTTTCGAGGCTTGTGGATATCCGTGATTTGGCATTTTTATCTCATGCAAGCACGTTGGAAACTTCATCATAATATAATCGCAACAACAACAACAACAACAAGAGCAGGTGTACGGGGAAATCAAGAATTATTTGCAATTAACTTCATATTGAGATTACCACATCACTATTGAAATGCCAATACCAAAATTCTCAAAGTACTCAATTATCCAAAGAATAATTGTTTAGGCAATTTTAATTTTGGAAATATAGAAACGCGCCGATGATTGAATGAAATAAGGAAACAGAACACAGTACCATATTAATCAATTATTATAGCGAGAGAGCTTGCACGATTACATAGTATTTTATTATATTATTACTATTATTATTGTTATTAGCATAATGCGCCGTTTTAAACAGCATAAAAAAGTGATTATCTCATCATTGAATTATCTTAGCGTTACTGCTTGACGCTAGTTTGAAGCCTACATGTATTTGTAGACGGTACGTGTATATAGGTCTTTAAGGTCATTTGCACAATCTTTTATCGTAAATAAAATTTATTCCATGCGGATCGAAAGTAGTTAGAAGGAGGAATCATGATTTCATCCCGTAAATGTTATCGCCGTCGCTTACGTGGTAATTTTATAAATGAATGCGCCATTAAAATTATCATGAATAGATTTCAAAGAATACATGCCTATGCATAGGCGAGCAAACTAATGTTAGCCTTTAGCTAATAACCTCCGCGTTGTTTTGCATCGATTCAGCATAAATAAACAATTCCGCTTGTCGCTTGGTTAGACCGGTAAAGTGGTTTTGCCAATGCAACGTTAGGATCGGTGATTGGCACGTTATTTGACGATAATTATTTAAATATTAACCATGATTGGACGTAAGGTTTGGTTCTTGAAAGTGAACATTAGTAAAACTCAAGCTGAAACTGAACTTTGGTAAGCAATTCTTCGGAGAAAATTTTAGTTCGCAATCCTTTAATTTTTCTTTGCTTAGATCATTCGATGCTACAAAAATTAGCGGTTGGCCTACCAGTTTGTTTGTCATTCAAATAATGCGGTTCCGTCACAAGGGAATTTTTTGTTCTCACCAAGCCAAGTTATTGCCCATTAAAGCCCATTTGCTTTTATGCATGTGACGTAAAATGCGTAAAGATTTCTTTCATCTCTCCTAATAATGTATAAGAAATGGCACCTTTATTTCAAATCTTCCAACGGACAGCTTCTTGTGCGGCTAGTTGATTGCGAGTTAATGAAATATATTTGAAATGCGAGCCTGTATAGAGAAAAAGAACACTTATGGTCAGTTGCACCACAGTTGTCACGAATTAAAATTTAATCTTGAGTTAAGTTAAAGCGACAGCTAGTATATGACAATCTTTCCTCTTAATTAACTGCAATTATCACATTCCACCTGTCGTTTTAGCTTAAGTCAAGATTAAATTTCAATTCGTGCCGGTGCAACTGGCCAATAGGTGTCCATTTTCAACTTTTAAATTAAGCTAATATTGCAATTATCGCAGTATTTTTTTTATAAATCACAACGCATGCTTTTATATAGTAACGAATATATATATGTTAGAAATACTAACTTTAGACCGATATATTGAGAAAGCGATTGCTTTATAATTAAAATGGAAGGGCATAACACCTGGATAATAGTAGATGCAATTAGGCTTATTTGACAGAAGCAATTAAAGACTTTCTTCGTTGGAATTTTGGTTTTCGAGAAATGTGTGCTTGTGTGTGCCGCATAAAATCTAACGCTGCGTATGTTACATGTACATATGCCTATCGAAGGTAAAAAGTCCCTCCAGTGGTAGAAAGCTCGAATGCTAAAAGGAAATTCCTTCTTCTAGCTTATTATCTTTGGAGTATGTACGGTTGAAGGATAATATAAGTCCAGCCATTTACTAATTCCAACTAAAGCAAAATTAAACTATATTTATTATTAATTGAAATTGAAAATATTCCATAGGTCGATTTTACTTCCCGTATGTCGATTATCGTCGAACTGTTATTTCAAGTGAAAATAAGCGATACAGTTAGATTTAGTATTTATTTTCACACTTTATCTCGCGTACACTATAAGCATCGTTGCCGGCCAACGATGCAATTAGCGAAGCCGAACAAGTTTTCGTGCGTTATTCTGCCTTTGTGTTTGTGCTTGTGCTCACTGCACGGTCTAGAATATGTAAATTGAAACTCGTGCTATGTGCGAACGCGTCTAATTTGATTATTACAATTTACGGGTTACGATTCTATGCGATCATTCAAATCGCCGACGAGTCGCTTCGAAATGTAAAGGGAATAACTGGAACGCGGCTGTATATAAATATTTGTCGTTGGATTCTTTTCGTCGTTCGTCTTTGAATTAATTTGCGCTTGTTTTTGGAATTCTTGGTGATAAATCAAGCGCTTACAAGGGTTATTAATAGAGCTTTTTCAATTGCTGACAAGGCATTCGTTCATACTGCTTGGGTTGGTGACCAATAGTCCAAACACTTGAGCTTAATGCTCTTTGTACCACTCCCAATGGAACTCCTAATTTTATTCAGACAGCTTAGTGTCCGTAGAGGACACAATGAAGCAATGAACTAATTGCGAAAGCTCAGAATCTAGATAATTGAGTGATCGTTTTATATTTCTTTGGCTGCCTAACCCATTATACCATTCTTCATGAATCTATAAGGGCCATTACCTTACCCAAGGGATATTTGAGTACTTTCGAAGATCTTTCTATCTGAGTATCTTTAGTTCTTTATGTGTGCAATTTGTATCTTCTACACCTAGATTCGCTTACTCGACCTGGGTCTGATAAGGCAAGGAAAAATTAACAAAAAAACCTACAAAATGATTTGTAGATTTGTACGTTAAGACAATCCCAGAAAACTATTAAAGCACAACAAATCGTCACGTTGAGGATAATAGCAGCGCTAGAATTTATATGGGTGTTCGACGATAAAATCAAAAATAAGAAAAATAACTATCAATAAACATTGGTCCCCAATTCTCAACTAATTTAGAGATTTGGTGTCGGCCTTTCATCGTACGTACACAATGGACTTTAGGATTAAAATTCGGCGAACGAGACGGGGCCTTTACGTCTTGTCCATCGTTCTGTTCAAAGAATCCCTGACAACTCGTCTATGATACGCTGGGTCTCCACCACATTCACTGATGTACATTTAAAGGGACAATATCAAGCAATAACGAAAGCAGGAAATCTCTATTCATTGCACTGTTAAAGTTTCCTTCGCAGACATTCAGTCCAAACAGAACGTTACCAATCAGCCCTTGGGTTGCAAGTGGATTGAAGATGGTACTGGCACAAGCCATTTTCAGGTAGCGTGGTGTGTGTGGATGACTTTAACTATCACGTTGCTGTTACGATTCTGCAGAGACTTATTCGTTGGTCCCGATCTACTTCCAGTAGGACAGTTCCGCTATTTCGTTTGGGGAAAGGTCCTCTTTTTCTAAGGTTTCCGAGGAAATAGTTCTGGATAGTATTTAGCTTGTGACTAACGCTTTGCGTACACTCTTGCAACTCCAAAAGCGCTATCTTCGCAGTAACGTAAAGATAAACCATATCAGCTCATCATACTCTGATTTTCAAATAGAAATGTTGTAGTTTTTAGGTGTAACACATTATATACATATGTATGAACCTGTCCGTGAGAAAATTCAACTCTCTCGACTTCATCAATAAATTATGAACAGCACACCGAAACTCACGTAATACCGGTAGTGCGAGATATGTACATACGTGTGCGCAAACAACATAGGTAAGTTCATCCGAATGTAATGGCGACAAAATATCGCATTTTTGTAACGGTCGCGATTATTGTACGCACATAAGTCATTTGGATCCATTACACGTGTACCCATACATATGTACGTAAGTACCGAATACATTCAGCTCGGTCTGCTCTTGAAAGGTCGCCGTAAAAATGCGGTACAATATGCACTGCACTTTTACGTTCAGGCACATATTAGCGATACGTACACGTAAGCGAATGATTTATTAAACGCTAACCTTAAACGAGCAGTGTCTTACACGACTTCTGTCCTATTCGCGGATGAAATACGTGAACGCCGCGGCTGGTTACGTCGTATGTTTACGGAACATGCAGAAAAGGCGACCGCTATGAATTTTTAAAAACGTCCATATGCGCGTTACATAATAAAATGTATCGGGTAACCTTTCCAGATGAAAATCCGCAATTAAACGCGGTAATAATAGCATAGATAAAGCAAGCCATAACTTTTTCTTGCATCGCCCAAAGGCACTTGCTTACTTGAAGGTGCTTATAGGTTTTATTAGATTTGTGAATGTGGGTAAATGTCGTTGAATGCGTACATTCTGTAGGAGTAATATTCCATCTATTATTTATTCAATAGTTTACCTCTGTTAATCCCCATTATTATAATTTTATACGTTTGCGTTTTGCGTAATGAATTAATTTAATTTTTCACTTTCAGCACGCGGTACTGATCTTGATTATTTGCATATCCATAATTAACTCTATATTTGCATTCTTTATATAATATGAACACTAGCATTATCTCCAATGTTACTTTGCTTCACTTACACTCTCCGACAAAAACTTAGACGCGGTAAGATGCTTTACGGGTTTTAAGGGTTACAACATTTCTTTGCGAAACTAGCAAGATATCTAATTAAGTTTTCATTCGTAAAAGTAAAATAAACTTAAAAATATCTCCTCCAGTAATATATGAACTGAATAATAAATTATTACTCCAATGTTTAAACAATTTCTACGACAAAAATTTAGACGCTCTGTTGCAAATGTAAAACAAAAATAAACAAACGAGTGATCAGTAATGCGTAGATCCTCCATTGTTCTTAATCACTTCCAATAGTCTGTGGTTAATAGATTTATATAAATTTAACACATCATTTTGAAGGATATTCTGCCATTCAGTCACTATTGAAGTTTTCAGTTCCTGTACCGTGAAATATTGACGGCCTCCGCCATAAACGCGACGTGCCAATTCACCCCACATGTTTTCAATAATGTTTAAGTCTGGTGACCGTGCCGGCCGCTGTAAAGTTTTAATCTTTTTCTCTTTAAACCATTCAGTAATGGTTTTTGCTTTATGAATTGGCGCGTTATCTTGCTGAAAAAACAAAATTGCGCCCGGCCCATTGGTTTTCAAAACGTAGAAGATTGTCATGCAATAAGTCTTTATACGTCACAGATGTCATTTTGTTTGTGCAAAACACTATTTCACTTTTATCGCGAAATCCAATCGCTGCCCATATCATCGCAGATCCATCCCCTAATTGTCTGGTCATTTTCACTTTTGGTTCCTTTCTCAGATCGTGATAATAACGCGAGTACCCATCCGGTCCGTCCAAATTAAAACGTTTCTCATCGGAAAATATAACTTTTTCCTATTGTTTCTTCCAGAATACGTGTTCTTCAGCAAATCTTAACATCGCTTCTTTGTGTTTCGCCGAAAGTGGCGGTTTTCTCAACATTTCCTTCCGTGATATTAGCGGTGACGCCTTTAAAATCGTTTGAACATTTCGCACGTGCGTTTGTACCCCCGCCTGTTCTGCAATAACTCTCGCCGACGCAGAAGAATTGGATGCACACCGCAATATCATGCGTTTATCCCGCTCACTTACAGCTTTCGGTCGCCCCTGGCCTTTTGGTTTGCCGTAATTTTCCGGATCTTTTAGGAAATTTCTAACGCAATGATCGCTTCTTCGTAACCGACGAGCAATTTCCTTCTTACTAACACCATCCTGGTGCCAGGCTACAACTTTACCCCTTTCTATCAAGGATAATTGCTTTTTCTACCCATATTGCAAACACTTTATAAAATATAATTTCTCATGGTGAAATGTGTACACTTTACCAGCACAACCGCTGCATACAAAGAGAAGTATCAAATTAAAACATTTTCGCTTATATTAATGTAATAAATGTAATAAACAGGGTCTAAATTTTTGTCGCATTTAAAATTCCTATTTTGATCCGGGAAAATTTACATAACAAGTATTAATAACCCTCATTTACATTTTATATAATGTCTATAAACTTTGTTTCGTAAATAGAAACGATAGCGCGTCTATGTTTTTGTCGGGTAGTGTATTGTTAACTATAAAGAGAAATGTCGTTAAATGAAAGAAAATTGCGGCGGTGTAAACCTTCACCACTACGATAAGATGCTCTGCAACTAAACTAAATTGTGCATGGTTGTAAAGCGAAAATCAAGCGAGAGTATTTCTGGACCATTCAGTATTAATGTTATAAGATGCACTTGGAAGCACATTTCCTGCCCTAGAAAATCTTTCTAAAAAATTATCTTCTATTCAAATAACCAGCATACTAGCTATGCAACAAAACCTGGAACATCCCGTATAATACTTACCAGTGGGTGTAAATAATCAATTTCTCCGTTATTTGAAAAACAATTTCCTACTAATGAAACCCTTGTAAGATAATCTGCATAAATACAGGCAATACAAATTATGAAACAACTAAAGTGTCGACATACGTAACGCAATCAAATAGTAGAAGCTAATTAAAGCCCGGCACCATTAAAATTTCATGTTATACATCGTTTATTGTTTCATTTGCAAGGTTAACCATTAATTATAATCGAATAGCCATTAATAATAAAGCTTGATAATAGCATAACTACTAACAACTGTTTCCAATAAGTACTGTTTGGAAGTCCTAATTTACATATTAAACGTCTGACGTCCGACAAAACAATATCTTCTCACAGCGTTGGATTAATTCATGAAGCGACAGTACCAACTCGATGGTTACATCTAACACATGTTTTGCATCATTGTTCGGGACACGTTGGTCATGGTTATGCCGCGAGTAAAAAAAAAACCCACGAAGGAACGGAAACTGAAACGACTGAGGAAGCGTTGACATTTAGCGAAACGGGGTCTCAATGACCCAGTAGTGTGTCCAGTATGTTATTATTATTGTGCAAGCAAGCCGTAGTGGAATCGAGAGATGCGCAATAAGATACCGCACGCCCATATGACCGGGCATTGCCTGAAGACAAGTTCTGGCCTTGACATTGACTGTCACATTCCCCTGTCAAGAGAGGCCCTGGCAAGGCGAATTTCCTTTTTCTCTTTGGCTAATTTTTATATCGATTACGTAGCGAAGTAATATCGATACGCGTGCTAAATAGATCATCGATCGATTTACAACCATTACCGTGGCGCGCGGTAATCGTACACCCACTTAAATTGCTTTGATGCTATTGCGAAATGTTAGATTTTGTTACCGAGGCGGCTACTTGGCTTGCGTGTCGTGTTTAAAGCTGTTTACGTACACTCTCACGTATCTCCATATATAATATTTTATGTACGTATACGTATACGTGTACTTACATAAAGAAGAGCACGTGTATTCTATTTAATTACAGTTATTATATAAAGCAACAGAAAAACAGTTGGATGACGGATTTCGTTCGGAACACACAAATACCGCAATTTTCATGTAACCACAATTGTTTCAACATGTAGCAACGGAGTTGTTCATTTCTTTTAACCCCAAGATCATTGTCATTATACTGTAAAAATTACGTAAGTATCATTTTCGCGGACCTTTTTTACGGTAAATAGGATTTTTTTCTATTCTCACCGAATACGTTTAACGAAGAATCTACGTAAATTTTGACAGCATAACTTTGCTGATATTAAGCATTACTGGAATATTCCCTTCCGGATGCTCTTGCTAGAACGGGAATTGAACGCACTCAGCTGTTGTGTGCACAGAGCTTCTAAGTGATATTTCATAATACTGCCTTAATACTGCTTTAATAATGTATACATCATGAAGATCATTTCTGTGTGTGCATTAAGTAAATTCGGCCTTATTTTGGGGGGATGAAAAAATGAATTGCAGAAAGGCGGAAATTGTAAGTTTAATCCTACAGAAAAAAGAACAACTCACTTGGCGAAGAGGCCTGTAAGTAAAAAAAAGGAAATGAAAGCCAAGAAGAGAAACATCAGAATGCAATGAAAGTCAGCGATGAACATCTTTGCTACTGTGTTTTATTTCTTACATGGGAGATAATTTGACGGTGATAGCTAGCATTGCCCTTGTGAGTTTCTATTCGAAAAAAATTGTAAATTTGAAATAGAATTCAAATGCCTCATCCTGCCCGATGCTGGAGCAGAATTGACCAATCTGCATTTTGTAAATTTTCCGTAGACGGATTCGTTTAATTTTATTTCAGAAGTACACAAGGACATCTGTGGATCAAAAATATTTAGCAAATACTGACCACGCTTCCAAAGTGATTAAAGAATCATCTTCAGGTTCAGCTTATTTGACGAGAGATTAAATTGGTTCCTCGCAAACTTGTAATCTCTGCAACTTTCGCAGTGAAAGTGAATAAAACCTCAAATGTCTCCAAATGATTTAGCGTTACTGAAACCTACATATCACACCCATAATTTGTTATGGTTTTGTGATTAGTCACAGCTATCTTCAGTAATTTTATTATTATAGAATATAAGTTCTGGTATCTACGTTTCTCCAATCGCATCTAAAGTTTAAGTTTTTTCTCCATTTGTTGAACTATTTCTTAATATCCTTTCTAAAGAACATGTTGACTTCCACCTTTCTGCTGATTATTTTGATCCTGGATAGCTTAACCTATGAACAAATTCTTATTTGGTATCCAAAGTAAAACATTTTCTCTTACACATCGTCCTACGTATATCAGTATTGAACACATTATATTTCAATATATTGTTAAATTCTTAGTTTTCTACCACTAGGAGACTGTGATACGAAAGAGAGCAGAATCATGAGACAAACATCATAAGTAAAGTTCATCAAACTCTATAAGAGATCAACTTTGTATATACTAAATTGGTTGTGAGAAGCAAACTTGTAATAACTTGTGTTCATTTCGTGGCCGTTCCTCGTAATTTTCCTAAATGGAATGTTACCTATTTTATACATATAACCCAAACGCGGCTTTCCTATGTAACATTTATGCCGTAAAATATTTAATAGAGAACGGTTTGTACATAAATTACTGAGCTCGAATAAATAATTGGTAATTATACTGATATTAGTGTTAAAAAAAATTCGGAGAAATCTATATTTAGAGTGACTAACACACTAAAACATCTAACGTTTATTAAACGCTCCCGCTCTGTGTGTAAACAAAATTAAAACCTTGACCGTAAAGTTTTTTATGCTCGCAACAACTAATGAGATGTAATCGGCTATAGTTTCTTATAATCGACGTCCGCTAAAATACCGATTTCAGAATATAAATACGTTCAAATCATAGAACTACTGAGGCAATCCGTTATGTTCTATCATCATCTTCGGTGGAACTGATTTTGTTGACTGCTTTTCTATTTTATTTACTTTCTATTCATTTACCAATCACGCAGGATTAAGGATTGGATATTAGTTTTATACAGAGTGACATAGAAGAAGACAAGAAGAATAAAACAACAAAAACAGGCTTTAGCGCCCGTAAACTTTTCGTTTTCAAGATACAGGATATTGGAAGATTGGAATTTTTGTATCCCGTAGCAAATAAAAATCTCTACTTGATCGACATGTAAAAATGACAACATAACATGACAAAGAAAAACACTGATTACATTAAAAAAATATATAACATTCTTCGGTCTAACGAAGGTGTTCAAGTTGATGGTTCTTGGTAATGGTTGGCGCCATCTTTGATATATGTCTGGATTATTACGGAATCCATCAGATAGTTGCTCTTCATTATTCAGTTCTACGGCGTTGACATTATTTTTCATAAACCCCCAAAATGAAAAATCAAGAGGGAACCACCATTTCCCAAATATTTTAAATGTTAATTTGCCTGACGTGGAAGCGTTAATCTGCCTAAGAAATATAAAATAATATGGTTTGAAAATGTGAAAGGTATTAGTAGCAACCTGGTTTTCACGAAATTTTTTCTTCTTACCTAGAAATGCTGTCGGGCTTCATTTCCCCGATACCTCATAACTGATTCTGGACCCACATTTGATCTGTAAATGCATAAAATTACACCGATTATTGATAAATAACGTCGTTAATTTATCTACCTTACTCGCGCTAACACGAGCCAATATCAAGCAGGTAGCCTAATGTAACTAACGCAAAACCATTTAAATTGTTGAAATTATAATACCTAATATGTACCAGAAGTAAATTAAAGCATTACTCGTAGCGTTTAAATATATCGCTGCCCACACCTATGCACCGTAATAGGTACAGCAAATAGTTCAATATTGGAATGATTAGTACGCATTGCTTTTTGAATTGGATGATGTAGCGATGAGTTTTAATAAATTATTGAATCATTAGCGAAATTTACTGTTACACGTAAAACGCAGTACTTCATCGTGATTCATTTGCATTATTGCTAAAGTTAAATTGAAACGGGTTTGAATTCATGTTATAACTTATAACAAATAGGATTGACACAGTAAACAGACTGCTTTATACTTTGGATGTTTGTCACTTGAATAAAGTAGCAACTATAGAAAACTGGATATTTGTCGATAATGCTGTGGAATTTGTTTTTGCAATAATAATCATTGTGTTGATTTTGTTAAACAGATCGAATTTGCAACGCGCAGCATTTTTAGAATGAGAGTTAGCATGGCATGTTACTGTGTAAACCAGACGCTGATTATGAACAAGTTAATGTAAGAAATTATAGGACGTCTTCTAATTTGTTAATATAATTGTTGTTGGTTTTTTCATATTTTAATGTAGGATCTTTAGTTATTTTTCGTGTAGGTATTAGGGTCTGATAAAAGTTCAAACCGATTCCTCTGGGCCCAAGATAATGCTTTTCCTGGCCGTTGGATTGAAGGACGTGATCCAATATCTATCACCACATCTGATTTCTTGCGATTTTTCACGTGGACCTATTAAAAATGTTATTTTACCAAACACTTGCGGCCGATACTAGTGAACTAGAAAACCATGTATTCCAAGCTACGCAACAAGTAACACCGCAGAAGTTACGTAACGCCAACCATATATCTTATTAATCGCTTCTGGTTAATAAGTAACCGAGAAAAATAGAGGAAGCATCCCCAGAATACAAAACAATAACGCAGATAGACCGAAGACAAAACATAAGCTGGCGTTCAAAGCAGAACAATGCGATTCCCGGTTAAGACCACAATCAACGATGACACTCGAGGAAGCTTTCAGGTACTGATCCGCCATTTTATATAAGGACCGGCAGAAATGCAGAGCCTTTGATTCTCAGACCAAGCCATCGTTTCTGCGATTACATCTAACAAGTTCTTTCAAAACAATCTACTATTACGCAATTGGTATCATTTTGATGTACGACTAACATAACTCAGCCGCAAGTATGGTGCAGAACGGAACAAATGTAAAGGCTACAACGACGTCATTAAACAAGACAAAACCGAATAAGCCGCAAAACGTTCCCACGTGATGTATAATATGCACAAATCGCTTATAGGAAGATTTTATTTATATTAAATTCAGTCTTCCAACTTCACCGTCAGACACATCGTTACTTCTTCAACAATCAACATACATAGCCTTGATGATAGCAAGTACTGTGGCGTAGTATCGTAAACAACAACCTCCGCACCACACAAGTTTAATAAACTATATAATAATGTAATAATTAATCCGGGACAGCCGTTTCGAGGACACGAATGGTCCTCATCATTAACCAGTGCGTGGTGCGGAGGTTGCCGATTCTTATGTGTTGTTTACCATACATAGCCTTATTTTTTCTGCTCACCATTTTTTTTATATTTAATTCTGGCTTGATAATGTGTCTTTTTAACACGAAACCGGTCGCCTATATTTTGAAATATAAAAAAAAAATTAAACGAGATAAATATTTTATTTAACCTTTCCTTTGTTATGTTTTTTATTTTCCTTTTTTCTACTTTTACGCTACTAATTATGAATTATATATGATTGTATCAGTTTTCCTGGGCTTTGTAAGCCATTACTAATTTAAAGCATATTCACTATGTGGAAAGTTATTTAGAAAAACCATGTGCTCGTTAATTGACTTCATCTTGTCTCGTAGGAATACATGCGCCTGAAATTATAATTATTACTTCTAACGTCATAGACACGTTGGTAAATTTACCACCAAATAGCACCAATAACATGTACTACATCACTTTGACGTAACAATCCATTCAAATTTATTCCGGACAAACAGGTTAATAGAAATAATAAATAATATTTCGGAACCTGGCAGGTCCAAACGTACATGTACGGACATTCGGTTTCGTATACACAGTTCAAACAATATTGGCACACATTGGTAGAATAATTAATGCTTGCTCAATGGCGTAAACAAACAACGGAACGTGATGGATGTAAACGCAACGGCGTTTACGAACTGGGAGCATCATTTTCATGACAATACGTCGACTTCCTCCTATTTGACATCCCATTTTAGCCAAAAAAAAAAATATATTGGAGTCATTGGCGGTGGTTATTGTTTACGATTTACATTTGGCCTTCGCACGTTTCGGATACTCCCAAATTTATTAATTTGAAAAAATGTGCGTCGCTCACGACTCGCGGCGTAACAATCGGTAAGCTCAAGAACCCACGGCTTTTTTTTTTCTTTTCTTCACGCGTTAGATCGCTCTGGCATAAATTATTATTATGACTAACGATTATCACATAATGTAAAGATAATGAACCACAGTATAAGCCGGTTAATTAATTTTTTGTATGGCTTTTTCTATTCGCGATCTTCCAATTGTGCGTGTTATAAATGCTAAACAAGATGTTAAATGATAATTTATGTCGTTACATATTCAATAGAGCACCATTTGGACATTCTGGCGGTAGGAGTTAGCCTTACGAACGGACATTGGCCGATTTATTTCGCCGCAAACACACCGTTGTGTGAATACGCTAAGGTGATACATTTGAGAATTGCCTATTGTATCTTAATACATTTAAGATTTATGACATAGAGGAATCTTTCCTATTCTTTAAGAAAATTAAACAATACCGCATAATTCTTATTACTGCTTTTTTTGTGTTTAAACTTAGCGAGGGATTGTATACTTGTTGAACTGTTTAATATGCTTGCTAAAATATATTGGATTTTTTTATGGATCATGTTGAACAAAAGTCAATTATTCAGCGCGTGGCAAAAGGCAGAAATATCAAATATCTGTGCAAAAACGAATATTTTGTGGCAAGCTAATGTCCAACCGAAATCCAGTTGACATGACCGTTGTTCTCTAAAAAAAAAACTCACAAAACTGACTTGGTGACATGTGAAATCTGAATATGGTTTGCTTCCTTTGTTTGTTAACAATTGTTTCTGTTACCAAAGTCTACTTGAAGAATAAGCTACTGTTTAATGTTAACTTTACCTAATACGGATCAAACTACATTTTTTGTACTTGCCACTTGTTTTTCTTTATTTAACCTTTCTTTCTAATCTACTTTTTAAAATTACAAAGGTGGGCGATGCGGGTGAGCGTCCACTTGAACGCATATGCAACTAGTTGAACACGGCGGCTCAGTGTATTCGGCACGGAGAGTCACACGCTGGAGCGTTTAGCTACACTCTCTCGTCACCCTTTTTCCTTATTCACTGCCATTTTCTTCCTTTGATGCCTAGTTATCTTCTTTAAACATCATGTTTTTCGGTTCTGTAGTGAACATCTTTCATTCCATGGCATCTATAAGAAAAACCTATCCAGTAACTATGGCAAGGCATTTTTTAAATATACAGCTTAGGATCTTATGTTGATTCTATTCCTGGATATTAAGGATGATAAACCGTTTAAAAATGAAACGTACAGAACACTTTTGTAGGTGATGATATCACAGTAACAACGACAGCGATAACATTAACAAATAAAGTAAATGATGCGTTGTCACCCATATTTCCTTTAATTATTATGGCTAATGGGAACCTGTTGAGGTAGATACTTCCACATACGTAGCTTATTAAGAAAGGTATTGTGATTAATACGACCAAAAGGTATATTAGATGAAGTCAAGTCATGGATACTAATGAAAGAGTTACTGGTATTTATAACAAGCAAAAAATTAAAAACTTATTTAACTTATGCTGATAAAATCGTCGTTATTTGGTGTATTATTACGAAACATATGTACAACATTTCCTTATCCAGCAGACAGAATGTATAAAAAATTCCTCTAGCCAAAGAAGTGAAAGAAATGCGAAAATATGAGAAGAACAATGAATTTAGGGTTTTACACCAGGGCTAGGAAACGATGTTTAGCTAAAATAAATAACTGCATGTAATATACAATACAAGCACTTTCAACGCACAATTATTGAAGTCACAAACAGACCACCCCGTCCACAATAAAGACATAAACATTTACAACAACAAACCGTAAAAGCTCGGCGGAGCAATAACAAGAGGAACAAGACCCTTCCGTTTCATTTAACCGATTTCAGTTAGAAAGATGTAGCGGCACTACGTACAAATTACATGTTTTATTACACACCGTAAAATTCCTTACTCTTTTAACATTTACCTGACAATGAGATTAACTACGGTGCGGCAAGTTTGCTGTTATGTAACCGACTCTAATTTATCGCATAATCCAGCAAAGTTCAAGACAACGTAATGCTGCTATTTTTAATATCCCGGCAAAAGTGATTGATACGTTTTAATATTTCATCTAGCACCTGTCAACTATTGTTATGACAAATGAATTAAAACAATATAGTTGCTGCTATTAGCGTTCAAATAGTGGTATATTAACTAAACACGGCGCGTGATAAGGTACAAAGAAGTAAAAAAAAAAACATAATGGTGTGATTTGAATAATTTATTCCAATTTGCTCAATTTGAAACTAATTTGTAGTTCAACTTCTGCATGAAAAATCACCAACGCCTTGTCGTAGGGCTAATGTTACGTAATTTATAGGTGACCTTCACTTGTTTTTTTCTTTTTTTTTTTACAAAAATCTTAGGTAAATAATTTTTAAAAAGGCATTAATTATTTGTCCATGCAAATCCATATTTTTCCAAAAAATATTTTCTCCACTGCGTAAGATATTCTAGGAAAATCGTATTAGCAATTCTAATTTTTATATAAAAATATACACAATTTACTTGATTACTCTATGTAAACATGAAAGACCAGTTAAAAAATATCTTTAACAGCATTGCGCAAACAAATCGCGAATAGAAATCAGTCGCAGTTGCATATTGCGTTATTCTTATTTTTATTATGTTACTCTGCGCACAAACAACAACGGGATCACAAACAAACCCACTTTTTCTACGAAATCGTCTGACGTTTTCGATTACTAATTATAGAAATAGGCAAACTAATTGGGTGTTAAGTTTATTTATGGCTAACAGTATCGTTTAGTTTAGCATAAAATTAATGCAGATGTCCGAATTTTTATTAATTTTGATAGAGAATGCTGACGTTATTTTCACAGAGTTTAACACCAAAGTCCTTTTGGATTCCTTTTCGGGGTCTCCATCCACTATCGAGATGATGGTGATGTTAAGAACTAATGTTATTTTACTACGATGGCGATCTTTGTGGAACGGATAAATAACTTGTCTTCTATCTAATTTCTTCATGTTTGTTGTATCCGTTGGTAAAATTTAATATTCGAAGGGTGTTGGTAACAATAAAAGTCATAGAGTCAGTCTTTTAGTCGGGAACCTTCGGGTGAGTTTGTCTTCTAAAATGAATCTACTTTAGAAGAGAGAAGGTAAGTTGAAATCCAATATCAAATTTTCTCAGTTTTAATCTAATAGTTGTTCTTTTCTAAGCGTCCAGCGTTCATACCAATTTGAATCATTAATTGCAAATATGTGGAAACAGCTTTAAAATAATATAGACCCATGGGTGCCGACAAATCACAAGACTGATCTCCACAAAACATCGGGCAAGTAACTCTCTCTTTTCAATACCCGTCACGTTGGCACAAACATAAACAATAATTCTTTCTTGGCTTTTTTGGCTTCTTTCTTTTTGTTCAATGTTGGTTTCGGACAATTCTATAAAAGAACCCAGTTTCATCCTCGTCAAAAATATCATTGTTGGAATAACCTCTCCCTGTTTGGGGGCCAAACGTTATCAAGCCCTTGCGTCCACTTGCGCCTTCTCTATGGATTTTACTGGATGAAATATGGTACGTTTTCTTAAGACGAACAAGATAATGTTTCGTTATTAGGGGACAATTGGAAAATTCTGCTTTTTCCTGTAGTGTTGGTCCACTAATGGATGCTTAAACTACTAAAGCAATGCTAACCGGTCGAAGTCGTTTTAACTCCTTGAAATGTTCGAATTTAGTGTTCCTTTAATTTTATCCTTGTTTTTCCAAATTGTAGAAAGTTGACAAGCAAAATGTCCGGCATGATTAAAATGTCACTAACAACAAACTATCCAAAACTACATTATAAAAATTTCGATTACGTACGGCACCATACGCACGAGAAAGTAGACGAGTTATAACATCAGATCCACGTTAACAGTCCAGAAATAATTACAGCGGCAAATAGGAAATTTACCCATACTAAAAGAAGTACTCCTTATATCCAAGCTCGTTGTATCCGAACGTAAATTGTATCAAGTTTAATGAACAATTTTTCGTAACACCGCGAATGACTCGTTAAAACCGGACGTTCTTTTACACGTATTACTCGCGGAGCGTAGAATGAACATGCAGATAATATATAAACGGTTTCGCAATACAGACGGAAATTAGAGGAAGTGAACGTAGTAATCGCAGAAGCATGTATGGAAGAGAAGGAGGTGAACGAAAAACAAAGGGTATATTAGCTAGCGATGGACGCTGAAAATAGTAGAGAAATGGAAGAACGAAAGAAAACAACAACTACACAGTATACGGTAATAGCGTATGCACATATACAGCGAGTTACAACAGTTAGCGATCACGCGAACTATTATGTTGTAATACCGTCGTCAAGTTCTACAATACACACTTGTATATATACGGGTATAAACACATACATATAGGACGACGCACACGTACAACATACGTATATATGAAAATACGCGACGTTGCCTTTTAGAATAGTGGTAAAGCTCGCGATACGGTTGCAAGAACCGCTTTATATCGACGGGGCAACGCGGCTGAGCCCGAGACCGTGATCTTGGCATTCCTACTCACAAGAGCAACAGAAAGAGACACCATGACCAATCTCCAAGTTTATTGCAGGTAGACTTCGTTCCAACTACGCTGTCCGTTCACACGGCACGGCATCGCTGACTCCTTAAGGTAGATTGCTTCACGTATACGTACAGTTTTACGCCGGGTAATTCCTTTTGTTAATTTTGACACCTGTTGCAGGCGAAGATAACCGCGGTAGCTATTAGATGGTAACAGGTGCTTTATGTCTGCAAATTGCCGAGCGTTAGGATCTAATTTCGATACCCATTAGAAAAACTACGCAGTTTCAATACGGATCCTGCTAATTTATTTCAACGCTATTATCGCAGAAATTCTATCGAAATAGGAAGCGACTTCTGGACACGTCCATGCAATCCGCTTGACAGGATGCTTTCGCGGAATCCCATCGGGTTTTCGATATAGCGAAGCTATAGTATATAAGTTACTGTTAAAAGCGGAAATTGAAGTAGATTAGAAGCATAGAAATTGATCCAATTTATTTACGGACGTTATATATTGCAAGATTTAATTGATGACAGTGACGCGACTTCCTCTGCAATATCGTTTCTTAGGTGCTTAAATGGTCGTTTCCTTTATAATTAAAGTCTCTTTTGTTTCCTAGATTTTCAGAAATGTGATAGTCGTAGCAAGTTATGCCAAAAGTCCAAATTGGTATTAGACTTCTATCCACCATGATGTTTTATTGTTGTAATACCGGCCTCTGCATTTGCCAAGAATGTGTGTTCAGTATACGATTGTGCTGCAGGTAGATGCAAGGAAGAAGCAATTAGCTGAGGTAGTTTCGATATAGCGTTGATTCCATTCTTATAATAAAGGAAGGCATAGCTACTTCTCCCTTATCTTCCACATCATTAATTCTCAACTAAACTATCTCATCACAGCGGCAAACACCTGGTATTCCCATTATTAATGCGAGTTAATAGAAGAAATACAACTAAATCGAAATACCTTCATCGTTAGATGAGGATAGATTGGTCGGATGAGACTTATTAAAGAGTGATATCAATGACAGGTCAAGTGAAATACTTTTAATAAGTGAACGTCCAAACGGAAGAGTTAAACGAAGCAATTAATGGAACAATAGTAGGAAAAGCAACGCCGTATGATGAAATTAACCAAAAATATAAAAAAACGTATTGTTATCAATATGCAAAAAAGGCAATATCAAAGGTTGCAGAAATTAAAGAGGAATATCGCTTCAACGTCACAGCAAACGTATTTAAAATACTCAGAGAGAAAAGAGATCAGAAAAGAAATGAGAGACAATGCAACGTAGTTTTAGAAAAAAAATAGAAGCATTCAAAACCATATTTCGACTATAAGGCAGCTAATAGAAAAGAAAATAAGAAAAATTAAACCAATATGGAGCAGTTTAGGGAATAAAAACATAAATGAAGAACTAATATCAGTAGCTAAAAACGTCTATTATCACAGAAGGCGTACGACAAGGAGGAAGTTTGAACCTGTAACTGCTTATAAAGACTATAGATAAAATAATCAAAGAAGAAGAAACTAAATTCAGGAAACTCGGAATTCAAACGAATTACTAACAGATGGATACGAAGACTGGATATTAAGAGAAAGATAGAAGTAGACTGTAAATAGCCAAAACGGGGTACCCCAGGAAAACATTATCGAGCATAAGAGGAATAGCCAAAATCAAAATTAAGACAACGAACAAGTCATTAGGAAAACATTATCGAGCATAAGAGGAATAGCCAAAATCAAAATTAAGACAAAGAACAAGTCATTAGGAAAACATTATCGAGCATAAGAGGAATAGCCAAAATCAAAATTAAAACTAAGAACAAGTTATTAGGAAAACATTATCGAGCATAAGAGGAATTGCCAAAATAAAAATTAAGACAAAGAACAAGTCATTAGGAAAACATTATCGAGCATAAGAGGAATAGCCAAAATCAAAATTAAAACAAAGAACAAGTCATTAGGAAAACATTATCGAGCATAAGAGGAATAACAAAAATCAAAATTAAGACAAGGAACAAGTCATTAGAAAAACATTATCGAGCATAAGAGGAATAGCCAAAATCAAAATTAAGACAAAGAACAAGTCATTAATAGAAACTGTAGAAGAAGAAGCATTAAGCTGGTTATATGGCATATTATTAAAATGGATAATAAAAAACAAAAAAGATATGGAAAACAAAAATAATGGGAAACCATGCTAGATTGGAATGAAATTGCTGAAATAAACTGCAAAAGAGAAAAGATGACGATGTCAAAGACTGAAAACGTTTACCAGAAATGAGGTATAAAAGGGAAGATAAACAGAGATAAAAAAAGATAACATAAAAGAAAATCAAAACGACTTATTTTAAGAGCACGAAATCGCTCAAAAACAGAGTTAACGCTTGGCACTCACGTTCGACAAAACAGATGAGACAAAATGGAATTCCTTAAGTTAAATCAGATACTTTATAAAAACGCTGCTAGCAGATTCTCACATCAATTTATACTTCAAGAGTTAATATTCATGGTTTTTACTGTATCTAGAACATTCTGTTAACATATGTTGCACTTTGCAAGAAGGAACATATGTTCTGATGATACAGTTATAGCTTCTCTACTGTATTTATAAATGAATACATTAGTAAGATGGGTACCCAAAAGGAAATTAATGCACGACTTCATTTTAAATTTCCATTTCTTCCTGTTTTTTGGAATTAGAGATTCTACAACATTACATATACGATATTCAGTCTATTTGCTTTCTTGCTAAAAGTGTGCAAAAGTGTCCCGTGTGAACCAACGTACAGAGTTGCTTGACCCAAATCCATCCCAATATAACTAATAAATGCTTCCAAGAGGATAATCAGGAAATTCAACGTAGCATAAAAGCTTTCTATTTATAGAGATATACAGATCCTTATTTTTCTAAATACTAAAGTAATCTTCAAATTGGATCCTTCCTTTATTCTATGCGCTATGCGATTATTCCAATTAGAATAAGTTAGATACATTTTTACAAAGCGCGATGGGAAATAAGTAAGTTTTGTAACAATCAACAACAAATAATTCGTGTATATTATAACAGTATTTAGTTTTATATGTTTACTTTAAAAGTATTTACTTATCCTCTAACTCACGCTACTTTACACTTGCACACGAAAAAAAATTGTTATTATTTGCTTAAACGTTTTGTGTATTTTAAAACTGTTCTTGACACGGCAATGTTTGTATGGATACCAGTTGCCAAGTAAGTTAGAATAGATAAGCTCAACAGGTCGAATAAACGACAAAAAGGTTCGCTGCTGGGGGGGGCACAGGAGACGGGGGCTTGCACAACGGTTCACTTTGGTTGGGGCCTCCGCGGTCATCAGTCTTAGCAAGGACTTCACGAGCGAAACACGCGAATCAAGTTCTATAAACGTGCTGCTATATGATGGATATAGTATCGGTTGTACTTGCTGATTGTATCTAACATTTCAACAATCGGATACGGTGGCGGTATCCTTTTAGACATTTTCACATCATCGAACATCCGTGGTACATTGGACTTATTAAGAACATTTTGCGGACTTTTAAAATGGTGTTCTTCCACTCGAGAAGTGTGTGTTGATTTAAAAAACAAAACAGAAAGATATCGTAATCATGTGTTAGTGATCCCACACGCCGTATATCTTGGATTATTCGTACCCAGTGACTCTTTTACTGTGTCTCGGTTCAAATCAACGAGATGCCGAAAATATTCCTGATCAAAAACCGACTCCATCAGCAACAGTTGCGGCTTTTGGAGTCGCAAAACGCCGCAGCGACCAAGAACGAACTTCTTGGAGATTCACAGCCGCTATCGCTGATCGTACAGAAAAGAGACGGTAAGTAAAAATTCCCTTTTATTGAATATTCTATAAGGAAAAACATGTAACTTCCTGCATCACGTTGCACGTTATTTACGGTGCAAACTAGACTATTACACTTCTACCTGTTGCTTTGTTGCGAGTGATTGTTTTGACATTTAAATAGTCAATGTTAAACCGCCGCATAAGGATATATAATTATGCATTAATATGCAGCGATTTGGAAAAAAAATCGATCCGAGATAGATAAAATAAAATTTCTTTGATTTATATCGTTGCTAACTTTGTAGACATGAAAAAAATATTGTTTATATAAGAGAGAATCCAATAATTTTCAAATATAACGCTTCTAAGTAAATATTTTATACTTATTATCAGAACAGATGATGTTTTTTTGTAACAAATAACGGTTTTGCACCGGTGACTTTAACGATGGTCTATGCATGTAACTTCAATAAATTTCAATCCATTTAATAGTATCTGAGATTAGACCGTATGACGCGGATATCTGTATTTCATCATCAATGTTTGAAAATAGATGAATTGCATAATATTCTTATTAGCATAACAATATACTAGCGTAAAATCTTGTTGTTTATTTGCAAATTCTTATCAGTATCATATTTTGTCGATACAGAGTTTTTCAAAAATTACTTGCATCTATTTGCAATTATTTTTCAAAACTATGAAGCGAAAAAAATACATAAATTCACCCTATAGATTTCACTTTCCCTTTAATAAGTGGATGCTGAAAAAACGAATTCCGGCACGAATAACCTTCAATCCAATTACCGGTTATCTCTTCCTTAATTTTCGTCTCGGCATGAAATTTCTAACCTCTAAATAGTGAGACATGCATCCCATTCTCATATTTATACTAGATTGTTTAAAATTAATAAGAACTCACTTTTTCTTCTTGAATCAAAGAATATAATGTATGTATGTACTAACGCCACGCATAATATCTATACGGAAGAGGAGATATAGTACCTTTTGATACCAATAAGAATTTTTTAATTTTCAAACACGACTTTAAAATTTCGAAATTTTTAAAAATTTCAGTAAAATTTGGAAAAGGATCTAAATGTTTGCACAATTACAAATAAATGATAAAGATTTTAAAGTTCGTGGAGAATTACTTTTTCCATATAAAAGTTTAAATTTACTCCCATTTTCATCAGTGTAATTTTCCTAAGTGGATGCAAAATAAGGCTTACATTTGGAGGGGATATATGCGGAAAAATGCGGGAACGGTCTCTTGTTATCGTAGCCCGAGACATAAAACATGTGCAAGATTTACCCCAATAAATCAAATAGAACTGGATACGACAACGGTCCGTTCCCTCTATTCATCAGATTTATGTTGCTTTTTATGTAAACCGTCTCGTACGCGGCGAAGTTACTTTCTTAATCAATTTCAAGTTTTCTAATTTAATATTATGTCCGGTTTCGTTTATGCGTTGGGCTACACATGACGAATCTAATCTACCAAAGCGATAACACCTGATATGTTCCTTAAATCTAGTACCTATCGCTCTTTTCGTTTGACCAATACAGGCTTTATTACAGTCACTGCATGAAATTTTATAAACTCCCGACCTTTCAGTTTTATAGATGCTTACAATTCTGATATGTACACAAAATGTATGCATTTGAGGTCCAATTACTTACCTACATAATTCTTTTATTTATTTTAGGAACACTTTTTGTTGATTGTAGTGACTTATCATTGTGAGAGTTTATAATGAAACACTATTCAACGTTTCGACACATTTTTTTATCTTCTTCAGAAACAATTTTTTTGCTAATTACTAAGTTTATAATACCTAATTAATCACGTCGCACACTTAACATTTTAAAAAAATTCTTTAAAAAATTGTACAGTCGGGAAAGATGGCTGACTGGTAGATGGTGAATTGATTAGATGATTTAAAGATCCAACTAGTGTGAAATAAACCTTTGATATAATATATAAAACATTTATATTAGATACAAGGTAAATGTTATAATATCCAAACAAAAAACATAAGGACAATTACGACGGACCATCTCGTCCTAGCTGCTTCTGAATATAACTTCACGTTATCTTCAGAACAATTTATTTCCTTCAAAAATCAATAGTAAAAAAGTTTTTCCTCTGGTGACGCTGACCACATTTTTAGATCCTTTCCCAATAGTGACTTGCCGTGCTTTATTATTTAATTGGGAACCAGTCTCATCCACGCCAAAGATATTCCCCGGTTCTTTAAAAATCTCGTTGGAGCTGATGGTGTCATCCAGTAATGCAAAGTAAACACCTGAATCTTTTCGATTCATCGCCGAATGCTCCTCCTTTACTGATAAATCTGTATTTCTTACCAAAAATGGTCATAACCAATCACCTCCAGCAAACCCTTTGTTGCGAATGAAATGATTCCGTTTATTATCTTACTTTGTAAGGAGGGAAACAAACTTTGGGGATTTTTTTTAGTGTTAAATAGATCATTTATATGAATTAATTCGTTTATTGTATATAGTGAATATGCGAAAGTACGCGTTCATAAATATAATAAACGCAATTTATCAATGTGCTAAATTCGTTCATTTGACTAATTTTGTTAAAAAGAAATTGTTGCATTAACACAGTATTTACGTAACTTTTTCGTTCGGTGAATCGAGAATTGAAATGATCTCATTGACGAACTAGTAAAAATTTAACTACTTGCTAGTTTCTAGGAATAGAATTTATGCGAACGAAATCGAATGACTAATGAGACATTATTTTAATTCTTTGAATAGTAAAAAAAAAATTAGATTGTTTCGGTTTCAGATAGTTCAATCTGATTGTCTGATGACTTCACTGAACTTACCTACGTTCATGACGTCAAAATTCCTAAGTGAGGAGCCGTGCTTTTCGTAATTTATGTAGAGGTACTCTGTTATTTCCGTTGCATAAATATGGCTCAACATGTTAGATGCAATAATACGAAATATGAATAGACTAAGTTAAGCACCTAAATACACACACGTTTTATGTAACATTCCATGTCGAAAATTCAATATTTTCTCTGGTCGTCATAGAAAACCAAACACACCAAGGAAGTATAGGTATATGTAACACGATACCTTTTAAAACCTTCCCGAAGCTGAAACGTAACTCAATATTCTATTATAGATCCCTAATACAATAGAAACACAAACCAGTTCCATTGATAAGTAGATCAAAATTTCGGACAATGGTGGAACGCCGCTGGTGACTTCGATACGTGGTGCAGCAACGAACCCGATACTGTATAAGCATACGCGATTAGTCATATATGTTAATTTCAGTTAGACAAGAATATTTTTACCAATTCAAACAATAATAGACCGTGACATTGAGTGTCAAGGTGAGAAGAAATCGTCTAAATCTCGTTAATGTAACAACTGTAAATGACTTGATACGCTGTAGGTATCAAGTTTTTGAATATCGAATGCACAAATTAGTGTCTACTTATAGTTCGTAACGTTTTTATTCAAATTCTTTAAGCTGATGTTATCTGTGAGTTATGAACGTTGTCTGGTGTTGTTTTTGTCCAAATAGTATGAGTTATTTATATTGCTAGCGTACGATTGGCATAAATTCGTCGTTAAAGAAGTGAGAGATATCTCTATACATTTTTTCATGTTTTACCGCAATTATTCTTCCATATAATGCAGAACTGTTTTCTTAGTAAACAGTGAGTTGTACACCTTGACCGTGCCTTTTATTGAATTTTGTGGTCAACAAAAGAAATCTTTCTAATACTAACGGAAAATATATTCTTGGAACAAGAAGTGATGATATGTTTTAGAAATTCCTTTTACTTGGCTATAAGACGAGGACACGTTTTGGAATTAACATTTAATTGGCAGAGTACACCTCTCGGATGCGACTAAGTGTTATTTAAGAGATACAGCGCGTTCGCCTAGTGAGTGGGTGGATGATAATTCCCTTCTTGAGCAATTTAGAGAAAGTTTTCAATTAAATAGTTTTTTTTTGTAATGGAATTCCCTGTATATTAATACGATTTTTCGATGCCTCTCTTCACTTCATGTCAGTTTTCATCAATATTCCCTATCTTAGTTGAGTGTAGGCTTTCACGACCGTAATCCATAGTAGAAATGTCTTTCGGGTGATGTCGTGTAGTTAATATTTTACTTGACGTTTCGCTGACTATCCTGTCAGCTTCTTCAGAAGATTTCTAAAGACAGTCTTTAGAATTCAAGTAAAATATTAACTACACGACATCACCCGAAAAACATTTCTACTATTCCCTATCTTAGTTTTTGAGATAATTTACATACTTTGAATGATGCTTTAAATAAATCTATTCTTCTTATGTTAAACTCTAATTAACGTTTACTCATTTGCTAGCTTCATATTTAATTTACTAAAGAAGGACGCATTTTTTGTTATAAGAAGGAGTTTCTCTATTATATTTTGTAAAAGTATATAGGGTGTTTAAACTTGGAAAAAAATTGGGACACCATGAATCAAACTTGGCAACAATATCGGAGACCATCTTGTAGAATCTGGTTGATTTAAAAATCGTAATAATATGTACCCACCCTATAAACTTGTATCGTGCGGAAACTGAACACCCTGTATACTTGAATGTAATTTTATTTTGTGCGACATTTGCCTCCAAATATTTTTTACTTGAACTTTTATCTTCTATTCACCGGGTATCCACCTAAAGCCCATATGTATTATGTAAAAAGTAAATTTATTTATTTATTTACTTTCAATATTTACACAAAACTACGTACAAAGCTATTGATGGCAACTTTGGATATTCTAGCCAGCTAGTAATACTAATTGACTTACAATTAGAAGAAGATGATTGTAATTCATCATTTTCAAAACATGGATGCAACGCACTTTGGTTTTTAATATCTTAAACATTCTACAATTGATTTCTCACAGACATAACGATGATAATACCGGTGATTATCGGGGTGGTAAAGTTCCATCAATTTTCTTGTACAACTGGTCCAACCATGGAAATGTAGATAGATGCTATGTTAGGCATTAAATACACTATTGTTAGTATTATTAGGTTCCAAACAAAACAAAAACACACCCTGAGATGAGATTTTTTTTCAGAGTGTATAGAAGAAAGCGTTGATCCTAATACTAGACCCCCACAGAACGCCCGATTCAACTTGTCGATGTATCGAATAATATATGCACGCAGCCCAATTGGTCGGGTGATTTTTTGGTTCAATTTGGCTTGTTGATTTGAAGAAATGTTACTAAATCTACACTTAAAACTAATAAAACCAACTTTCAAATAAGTTATATTTACAACAGTACCAAAAAGTCCCACTAAATACAGGGACATGTGCATATCAATTCCAAAACCTTACTATCTAAAAATAACACGGAAATTATAGAAAAAAATCGCATTATAATTGCCTACGCGTGTATCAACGTTGTGACACTACTGTATAGCAGGGTCCTTGTACTTCCTATTGTAGATAGAAACATTCTGATTTAACCGATAAATTTAATGTAACACCTTGCGTCTTATGTTGCGACAACTTTATAACCTTTTGCACAAGCCGTTAATCTAAAATGAGAAGAAAAAAAAAGAAAAACGTATACATATAGATTTCAGAATGGGCGTTGAACTGTTGAAACAAATGAACCATGAAATGAAATAATTTTTACCAATACACGCAAAAAACCAACTTATAAAGGCCGCGATATGGCATTACCAGTAAAAATTAAATGTTTCTACTTATAAGAAGCAGCAATTTTTTCTAATTCGGAACGATTCCTTTTCGTTATTGTAAATTGGCTCGTGTAATTTTCAACTTTTTATGGTAAAATCGCCACCTCTAAAAGAAAAGTATCCATCTGACGCTCACCGTCGTTACCACCTTGACGTAGTAAAATTTTGCAGTACACAATAGATTCAAACGTAAACTAACGTAATCGGTATAATTCTAAAATTGAAATAGCATGTAGAAGTAGGTGCTTAACGTCGTCTACAGTGTTGTTATTTATCATCTTGTCAATAGACGTCCCGAGATAAAAAGCTATTAAGAAAAAAAGATAAACACGTCTAGTACACTTTGTGCGTTCAAATTACTAGCGTAATGCTTCGAAATTACGTCTTTACGCGATGATGGTTAGAATTATTATGTGTAAAATGTGACATGCGGCTAACGCTGCCGCTTAGCTAGTAATTTAATAGTTTTCTACTATTCTATTCTCTCTATTATATACGGGTATTATTAGGTGTATCCGGTTAGCAATTGAAAAATGCTTTCTTGAATGGAATTTTTCCCATTAAATTTCTGCAAGATTATATATGACAATGAGCTAGCTAAGCAGACATATTAATCAAAGCATACTTAATCTGTTGTATCTCCTATAAAAGGAAGGTTGTAGTAAAGTAACTTAGAAAAAAATTTAGCTAGTAAGCACCGTGTAATTTAATAAATTAACGAATTGTTTATTTAAAATGTCAGGAAAAAAATAAATGATATAGTCTCTGTCATTCCCATTAACACTTGATATTTACGCTAATATAAGTTATTAAATTTATTAATAATGACAGACGTTCCTTTATATGTTAAAGTTAAGCTACATAGTTGTATAATGAAAATACGTCATGTATACGTTAAAGTTAAAGTTCTATGTTTTCATCCCCCTTTTTCTTACCTATAGAACTAATTTTCTGTTATTGTTAAGATTTATTTGATTTGTTGCAAACACGATTGACATAAGCAGATCAGTTCGTATTGCCATTGCTATGCATATTTGTTGTCACTGACAATATAAGATAAGAATCAATTTTCTATTGGGCAATCTGTCCCCTTCTCTCAAAATGGCAACGATTAGTTTCTTAACTAATAGGTTAATAAAATTTTCTTTGAGGAAAAGTAGGTACAATAAAGAACTTAAATTCGTAGCTATTTACAATTATTACCCTTTTATAGATTATGATCAAATTCTTCCGGTCCAACATGGACATTATGTAAGAAATTTCAGGACCTTAATCCCGGCAGAAACCCGTGATAAGAAATTTGTGAAGTCTCCCTTCCATAGCATATTGAAAGCGCATAGTTTTTAGGGGTGAAGATATCGCGAAATACGCTCAAAAACCTTCTTGCCAATCAGAAAGATGAAGCGGACATGAAGAAAAGTATTCATAAAATTACATACAGTGACTGTAATAAAGCGTATATTGCTCAAATAGAAAGAGCGATAAGCAACAAATTCAGTGAGCGTATTAGGTGCTATAAATATGGGATTACGGAATCATTAAGTGTAGCATGGCACATAAACAAAGCTAGGAATAATTGATTATTTCGCTGCGGAACGTAGACGCTTGACGAATAGAGAGAATAGAAAACAGTATTTTCTCTAGAATCATATTTGATTTTACTAAATTTGTTGGGGTGGTTTAGGAACTGTACCCGGCTTTTGTCACTGCTTTTCAGACGACAGGCGTCTAACTCTTGGCACTAGATGGTGCTATATATATTTGTTGTTGTTTTGAATGGTAGTAACATAAGCCCAGAGGCAAATAGCGGTATCACCCAGAGAAGTACTTGGAGTAACACTGAGGATGCGCAGCGCGGGCAGAGAGCTTCCTCTGCTCGTTCCATCAATACCAATACCTTATTACAAGCTGTAATATCCCAGTTATCCAAAAAAAAAAGAAACGTCACTGTACTACCACACTCAATGGAGAGTACTATAATTTCAACACTATGCAGCTTGTGCCAACTTCAATGGAAGCACTACATTCGTTTTGGATAGGCAGTTAGTAACAGAATTGCAGTTATTTATTTACGCCTTCATAAGCGCATATTAAGTAATTAGCGCATTTCAAGAAGAAAAAAAATCTATTTCAAACGGCAGTAACGAACGTCCGTTCTCTCCTTATCTGCGGAACGCAACCTGAGGCTACGGAACAATTAAATGGAGATCGTTCTCCGCCATGTCTCTCAAATAAAACGTAAACAACGATTACTGTTGCATACAACCATACATACGTACCAACTGCGTGCACTCGTAGGCATAATAGACGAGTACACGCCCGTAGACTCTGCGCGCCAAAGAATTACTGTTATACTTCGCATATTAATTGATCTATTGCGTACACACAACGTGCGCCTCGCGTTCTACCAATATACCATAATATTGCGAACCGCCGGGGAACAGCAACAGGTTACCGCCGACCGTAAATGGTGCAGCCAATGTCGCGCGTGGGTTTCCATAACATCGCCGCATTCGCGTTAATAAGAACGTCGTCCGGTGCGCTGCAATCCGTAAAAATCTATTGCGATCGCTTATGGAAATTCCGTTGAATATTCATCGGGTAGCTCAATTAGGACTACGCGACGCAAATTTGTCATGCATCCTAGTTCTGGTCGATGCATCACTTTGGTTTTTTCAATATTTGCGCTTTGAACGAATAAGCTTAGTTAAGAAAATGTTAAAGCGGGAAATAATTTGTTTCAGCTTTATATTACGTCAGATTTCTTTTTCATGTTGTTATGTTTAATTGTTTTCACCACTGTACTGTGAAAAATTTACTCAATATATTGGCGTTGAAGAATACTTTTGAAAATTTCAGCCATATTGAACGCTCAACCCTTCTTTTACAGTTGTTTGTGTCTCTGCAAAAATGGAAAAAAATTGAATACGCCCAGCCATCACTAAATTCTTGCATTTGAAAGGCAATACGTTTGCGCAAGCCCTGATGGACGCTGTTCATGAAGAGTTTTTATCATCCTCTACTACTAAATGTGGATAAAAAGCTAACTTCCCATAAATAATAGAAAATGTTTAATATTTGCTGAATCAGAACTTTTTCAAAGAATTAACATGGCGTAATGCAACACCCATTGAATCTGCGCAAGTAGTCCAAGGGTGAATCATCTGAATATTATAAAAGAAATGTACTTAAAACCCAATCTTCTACAGAGATTGTTAACAATATTACAAAAGCAGAAATAGCCGTAGATATTACAGAATTATGGATCCTAAAGTGCTACGCTGTTTGCTTGCAAAGTTAACAAATAAATTTTTCAAAAATTTTCCAACAATGTAAATGTGGTTAAAACATAGTGTCAGATTAATGTACCAAAAAGCTTTTATCTCTACAATTAACCTCCACATATACATCATTATCGACACTTTATAATCATGAAAAATGCAATCCATCAAGGAACAAATGACTTCGTACAAGCCATTGGAGTGGAGTCTTATATGCAGCTGACCTTAAGTGCAGACTTGATCACACGCAGGACGAATATAGAACTACAATATGCACTAAGCTTTTGTTTCAGAGGCGCAACAGCCTGAGCGTAAGTTTGAACTCGCATGCATTTTGCATTAAATTAATTTTAATGAACTTTATACCAAACTGCGGGGCGCAGTATTAACGTTCAATTCCATCTGCTGAACTTCCACAACTCACTTTGCAAATTGAGCACTTAGCAAGAAAAAGTTGCGTCATTCGGTAATTTTCACTTTCTATCGAGCGATTGTCATGAGAACGACAAGAAAAAGAAAACGTAAAACTCAAGGTGAGAACGTAAATCTTGCTGTTGTAACTGTTATCGAGTTAAAATGCCTGCAGGGATCTTCTTGGAGAAGCAAAATATTGCTATAATTAAGCATTCATGGACGTAAGATATCTTCCTGAGTATAATTTTTTTCCATGTTAATTATGTTGAATTATAAAACACAACGTTACGTGTGTTTCTTTGAAGGAAATAGAAAACCATTTTTTTTGTAAATTTTTATATGCAGTAAATCCAAAAAAAAGACAGTAAAAGATTGTAATCGCATGTCAGGGTTTTGAGATATTACCGGAAGAAGGAAAACCTTCTTTAGGTTTAGCCTGCACACACATCCAGGCACAATCTAATTAGAAACTGGTATTTTGCACTCATTTAATCTGACAGAAGTGAAGAAGAACTCTCAAACTATTGGGTTCCATTATTTATTTATTGTTAATCAGTGCATTGCCATATACTATCCCATAAAGGCATATTTCCCAAGAATATCAAAGTTTCTTGTAAAACTCACCAGATCAAGGAAGTACGTTGCTTAATTCTGCAAATACAAAAAAGAAAGGAAACGAAAATAAAACCCGATTTGCTACGCAAATCCAATCATCTACGCAAACGAAGCAGGTGTACGTGGTATCACTGACGCGGACCTTAAACGATTCAAAATTCAAACAGACCTTAACAGCGCTAACGAGCCGTTACCGTCTGTCCCATATTGCCAGCCGTATCAAGGCAGTTCGAGCTTTCGATGAATAGGTGACGGCGTATGAACGCGGCGCGCTGCTCCAACGGAGTATTGTATTGTACAATGTACATACGAATATTCAAGGCCAGTAAGGGCAGCCATCCAAAAAGAACAATGCTCTATTAGAGCGAACGTTACCTGAACGTGCGAAAGAGTAAGAGAAGGAAATTGGCGACGGAGTAAGACGATTCAATTATTTTAGACAAAGGAATACCGAAACTTACGCAAGTTCGCACATTATATGTACCATGGAAGGATTATGTAACGACTCACTTGTATGGTGTTACACCCTGAATTATATTGTATATTTCAGGTGGGCCACTTTAAGAATTTAATTCAAAATGGAAACAGATGTGAGTATTGCAAAACTCTGGTTTGTCACCAATCAATTAAAATTTTTCCCATATATAGGCTGTGTCTTGCTCTGCTCTATGTAGCATGACGTATATAAGCTTCGAGTGCAGCGTTTTGTATTTATAAAAGGAAGAATGATTTCTGAATTCCCTTATTTATAAAAAATCATATTTTGCTGCCGCATCTTTTGCAGAACTTAAGACAGCAAAAGAATGTTGAGAAGAACATTCTTTTGCTGTCTTAAGTTCTGCAAATTAAATTACCTTTCAACATTTTTGGAACTATACAGGCTATTCAATTAAAAAGACGAGCAGGGTTATTTGAGTCTTCTTGGAGCTGCGCTATCTGCCTGACTTTTGTCTTTAATTATTCCATCTTTGCTAATTTAGTCTATTGAAAAAGGATCTCTGCCGTCGGCCAATATCGCCATCAAGCTTTCCTCACAAATTTATTGCAGACACAATTTTTGCTCAGAACTATACCTTTTTCCATTTTTTCCTAAATTTTTATGTAGTTTCTTAAACTAGCTGCTGATAATCCTACTCCAGCAGCAATTCGTTCTACTAAGACCCAGTTCTTCAACTTTCTTGATGTTTTCGTTAGTTCAAAATTGTTTGTACCAAAACTTTACTGTAAAATAGTGGATCTAGACATTTAGCCATCCTGTAATAAGTCTTATTATTGTTATGGGTCCACTTCCCTTCTTCGTTAATAACTTCCTAGCGCTTCTGTGTTCTAGCTGATGATCGCTCATTTGTTGTCGATTAGACCATTAGAAAAACAACACAACCTTTTGAATATGAATAAAACTTGGTCAGCTTATATTAAAATGTCGCAGATATTGGACACCAAAAGGTTGCACTTATTTTTTCATGGCTAAGCACTCGTATCATTTTTGCAAAAAAGCACCGTTTAACCTACACATCCTTAATTCTACTTATAGATATTCTTCTGATTATATTTTACTTTGTTTTCTTGTTTTCTACTAAATATCTCCATAGGTGTTCATAATCTACTTGCAACACTCCAATTACTTGAAATTAGTAATAAACCGCTAATTATATAAGACGAATTTTTGCAATGTTTAATAGTAATGTACTCTGGGTCGTTATATAGCCCCACGATGGTACACTTCGTACAGAGCACAGCGCGTTTGCCGCGTGTTTTTACTCAAGGACAAAGTAATTAGTGTACCCTCGGACTTGTACTTGTTATTTCTACCGCGCGGCTATCCGTAGCTGTTTAACCGACCGTTCGGTTTCTACGCGGTTCGAGTCTAGGAGAAGACTCGCTTAACTGTACTAGAGTAGAACCGTAGCACACACGTAACAGAGCTTTTCAGTCTCGGATGTCTCGCGCTAAGTACCTCGTTGCGTCGATGCCGGCGAAGTAACTCGACGGACGGGCAGACTGGAATCGGAGGAGGCGTTCATAATATGGAGTCTCTTAACACCTCTGAATTATCCTACAAGGTCTTCGTACCGTACCCGTCTCGGTCTCGGTTTAACAGATATTTGCTTTCATCCGGCATTTTTATTTTCTCCTACACACGCAAGGTTACTTTCTTTAAAATGCCGGCGTTATACGCAACTCTCGGGCTTACCTGGGCCGTTGGGATAATTCGTGGAATGTTAGGCGATATCATTAGCTTAGGAAAAATATAAGAATGCAAACAAAGGGATGGGAATACGAAAGTAAATAATGTTTCTATTACAATGGTTATCTAAGTATGGGTACAAACAGAGAAACCTTTTATCTTTTAACCCTACACAAAGTAAATAGAAATATAATCCCACAGCTATGGGGCTACTAGTCTTTTACGTTTCGATATGTCTTGTATGTGGTACATATATCTCCATTTGAAAGGCAACCAATTGAGATTAATGAAAATTGTTCATTGATATTATAACATTTATGAACCCAATAGCAACAAACTGACGATGATTTTTGTAAAATAAAGACCTACGAAGATCTAAAGACGGATTATCGCAGATAAACCGACATACCTCAAAAATTAACTGTTTGGACCATATTCTTTCAAAATGAAGCTTGTCAAGCCGTCACAGTTAATGGTGTTCGTTACTGGTTGTCTCATAATTTCTTTTTGTGCACAATACATTAATAATAAAGCACCTAAAACTAGAAGAAGCAAAAAATATTTATTCGTTAAAATATAATCCATTATTTCGTATAACGTGTCCAATAGGTCGATTTCACTCTGTTAGTTTAGAGGTAAAAAAATCTCGACAAGCATTTTCTATTTCTTTGAAATTGTTAAAGCTGGGACCGAACCTGGAACCTGGGACGACAAGAAATATGTCATCGAACGAAACAACCTATAATCCATATTTCCTCAGCTAAAAAGTGCTTCAAAATTTCACCAAACGCAAAACATGACTTTTTGTCTGAATCGGTCTTGGCGAATCACAAGAGGTGCTTTTTTCTTTTTGTTCTTTTTGTCTGGATTATATTAAAAAATTCGCTTCCCATAACTTCGTAAATTCTCTGCCAAAATCAGTTGAAGCAGTTGTTGACAAACCTCAGTTTTGCTTTGAGCTTGTCACTTTCTTGGAGCATCGAGTAATTGTGGATTTTGAAGAGGCAGTTCTTGTTGATAATTCACAAACACATCTTTGAGGACTGGACCACTTTTCTCACAATAAGAACACCTTCGTCCACTTGAGATGGTTTACATGAAGGTCTTCCATTCAATCTCACGTGACCTCGACGAAATTTTCCAAACCAAATTGCTTCCGTATTTTTGTTGAACCGTACCTTCTCCTTCAATTGATTCATTTGCTCAGATGCCGCTTTTGCGTTGAGACCCTTTTTCTTGTTATGCCATTGTGTGCAAAGCTACGAAAACGTCGCTAATGAATGCTGAACCATTTTTTTGTCCAAATTGATGATTTGGCGTTAAAAAGATACTTCCAGCAAGATGGTGCAGTATCTCATAGAAGATTAGAAACAACCACTCTATTAAGCACGAAATTTCTGAAAATCATTCAATATGTTACTGTTGAAGAGAATAGAGCCCAATCACTCGAAAACTTGCTAGTACCGAATAGTCACAGAACAGGTATGTTTACTTTACGTTAACCACTGTGGGAAAATAATATTCTTAATATGATGCAAAGTACATCTGATATAATCAATACTTTACACGCATATATTGATACAATTTACATAGCCAAGAAATCTTTAAACGACACAGCAATTCATTCGCAATACTTCTCTCTGATCCGTTGAATTATTATGTCAATTTTCGTAATTAATTTCACGTCTCAAGGATTTTCTTTTTTCGCGAGATTGCTTTCTATCCGCTGGTTCGTTCGGCGTGTTGCGATCTCAAAGTCAGATTGTGAAATCGGTATGGCAGTCGCAGACGGTCCGGCAAATTTATAAAACAAGCCAAGACAGACGATGTAAAATACAACGCTAGCTTAACAATGTTTTAATGTTGCACTTTACGATCGATATTTACGGAGTAGACGCGAGAGTACAATAAAAACCTGATTTATGTCCAACTTACATATAAGAATTGCAAATCGTGCAACACCTAGAGAAATTAACAAATAACCGGGTATGTAATATGTATATATCTATATGTTGCTAAGATAACTTGTTCTGTCGGAGTAAAAATAACCTTTTTCTTTACGCTGTACAGGTATTTACTACGCTTAATAATTTTATATAATCTGCTATCTTTTCTCGGTAAGATTATTTACAGTATTGCGATATGATTGCCGCCATCCGGAACACAACGTTGCTAAACGAGGTAATTATAGGGAGCTAGTTATTTTTAGTATCGTGAAATAGCAAAAAGAATTTCCCATAAGAAGACAATTATTTTTGTATAAAACCGCAAGTTAATACGCGTCCTATCGCAATAATCGTATCGAAATAGTTTCTGCTTGATGAGTTCTGTCAACAATGCATTAAAATACCATTGAATGGATAAAATCGAGCTGATACGAGTGCCATGTAGTATAAATAGCTAGAATTGATGGCAAAGTACTGTATAGGCTGTTGTTTTCGGGAGTTAGCAAACGATACATTTTCGATGTTGACGGCGCTAGAGATAAAAGAAGAACATGTTTTTTTTCCTTTTTTTTTCTAAATCTCGAACATCATTTGTCACAGATCCATTTTCTCTTCGGATTCTTAACAAATACAAACTTTTGCAATTTTGGCAAATTTAAACCTACCCCCTATCTCCAATAATAATCGAGGTGCTGAGGGTCAAAAATGAATCGGCCTGTATACGTAAAAGTGTGTCGCTAAATACGAACACGCAAGGGTCCGGAATGTTCCACGCTCTACTTCTTCGGAACAACTTCAGTGAACCTTTAAAAAGTGAAGACACAAAAGGGATGGCACGTTTAGCACACTTTTATACAACATTATTTATGATACCGTAATAATAATCGCTATAATGCATATAAAAGGAAGGGGAGAGAGCCAAGGAACCGGCAGAAGAAGAAGCAATAGTAGAATCGGGGAAAAAAAACGAAAGCGTGTTGAATTTGAAAAGGTCTCTTTTGCAAGGGTAAATCGGGCATATGCCTTGTCGTCTGCTTTTGAATGCTTGAACGCGTGGCCTTTAAGAGCGGGGTCCTTTTTTACGTCTTTGGAATGGAAAGCGGAGGTCGCAGGTTTTTTGATATTCTAATTTAATACGTGGCGTCGTATCTAATGAAAACGTGCGTACGAAGGAGCACGATATGAACGAGAGGAGGAACGTATTCAAATGCGCCGTACAGTTCTTTATTTTTCATTCTGAACAAATACGAGCTTAACACAGTTCTTCGATGACCGCCATTAATGTAAGGTTGATTAACAGCGTTCATGAATTGAAAAGTTAAACAAAACCCATTCACCGTTCCTTTTATTACTTAAGGTTACGCAAACATGGGGGAACAACGAGACGTTATTCCTTTGTGGTTAGTTTTTTTCTTCTTGGCATCTACAAGGACAAGTTACTGTATTGTTTTAAAATTAGTACTTTCCTGTTTTACACTTTGGCTGTCCGTACTTTACAAAGTGCTTGAGTTCATTATTTTAGCACGGAATTTAGATTAATAATAAGATACGTAGAAATAAGATGGAATAGGCTATTTACGTAGATCGACTCATTATAAAAACCCCAAACAGGAATAGATGTGAAGAAAGAAGGATTACTTGCTAGGATAAAATTATTGTTGATAAACAGCAGTGCCTTCTCCCTACATGGTCGCTAATTTGTTGCGACCTCACTTCCGAGATGCGTTTAGAACATGGCCCCCTCCGAAATGTGTTGTTGAACAATAAAGGTTGGGTAGATAATATGAAGAAGCTCATACGCGATACATCGTTGTTGCGTGTTAATAGAACGTATCCTGCACAATAAATGCTTCTGGCTTCCCTCATTTTGTCAATCACCTAAGAGATTAAGAGACACTAAACCATCACTTTGATCTCAAAGATACTTTTATTATTTTACATACCCCGCACGAAGGCCCTTTTTTCAATAATCTTGAATCTTTAGAGATCTCGTCAAATCAAGAACTATGTCGTAAGGCCTAATTAAATTTTATGTAGTGTCCTTTCACAAAATAATTTTTTCGGTTTTAACTTTTTCTACGACGCAACTTTCCAAGAACACGAAACCAATAGAAATTAAAATTTCATTAACCGAACCCCTCGTTTGTTACGTTCATCTTATTTACGTCACAATTACAGCTCATCGTAAAAGAGCGAATTAAAAAAACCACCCATGCATCTAATTAACAAAACGCAATAACTCTTACCCGTAATAAAAAATCAATTTTAAATATGCCATAAGGTAGTTACGGATATACTTTTATAACCTTGTCTAGTCCATCGTAATTGACGAGCGACCAACTAGGTGCGTATTAATCCTCCATCCTCTATATACAACATGCAATCAATATCTAAAGCGTAGGAAAAAAAATAGACCAGACGCAGACTGTCCCAGCTCATTCGATTCTATGACAAAATTAATAGCAGCCTGGTCTCCGTATCACGAGATAGTAGTCGAAAGAAAAAAACAATAAACTCAGACTGTGGGATATTTATGGCAGGTGTAAGTCTAAAACTAGAGAATCAGGTATTTTTTATCGGACATGAGAAGCCCTATCGTTTAATTCCATAGTTCTATCCTATTATTCTTCCTATCACCTGCTTGTCCTATTCGAAGAAGAATCAGGCGCGATAATTTGTTGTCTAGATTGTTGTCTGATAGTTATTTTTAAAATCTAAGTGTTGTATATAAGAAGAAGATAACTAGAAGACGTAGTTATTTTTGTATTTATTCATGATTCCTTAATCGATCTTCAAATTTAGGAAAGTTTGTATTTGTCAAAATTGGTTTTAACATTAGCGTCAGATCTTAACTATTGAAATCATTTGTAGCAATGTAATATTTTAACATTGTAACTTGTGTATGTTGAATACATTGTTCAAATTACGGTATTTCCAAATTCTATACTTGTTCACAATAACATCTAAGTCCATTCAAGGTTTACAGTTATGTTAACAACCACCACAATTAACCGTTTTGAGTTTCATAACCTGCTATGCTAAACGTATACATGTGTGATGCTATTTTTTAAGCAACTTATTACATTATTGCAGTATAGGTGAAGCAACCTAATTGGTCAGTTACCTTGTACATTATGTCTGCAAATAAGGTGAGGCTGTTGAGCCATTTATCATTTTACTAAAAGCAGACAGACTCTATATGGATGTTTATCAAACATATGTCGCTTTGTATATTGTTCTTTCGGTGCAACTAACCTTGTACCTTGTAGGCAAGGTTGATGAAAAAAAATTGTTTATTTTTTAATATATTCGTTATACAAAATCTGTAAACAAGAAGAGGAAACAAAAGAAATGTTGTTTTCCTTTTTTTTTAGTAATAATCCCAAACAATTATTTGCAGTTACTTATTAAAATTCATGAACCACACGCAACGCAAGAAATTCATCGGAATTTATTTTTAGATAAACCATTGTTATTTTCAAACACCTTATATGAAACCTACATTTAAATGAAAAGAATCAATTAGAAAAAAACGAATAACTAAGTGTGGTCATGTACAAAAAACGTCTTGAAAAACGAGCAACTGCCAACTATAATTGACGTCATTAAGCTTTCAATTCATTAGCAAGTGCTTACATGTTGTTAGCTTAAGGTTACTTGTAAAAACAAAATAAAACATTGTTACAAAGATTTTTATTGGCAATACCAAAAAAGAAAAACAAATAGTATAGCATGGAAAAGAGCATGCTATGAATTGCAATACATTAGCGGCCTCTAATTGAAGTCAGGCGTGGATGCTAGCGACTCTACTTAGTTAAATTGGCGGTTTCAAACGTGCTTATTAATATTTTTTTATTTGTGAGGTGTTACCGTTAAATGGAGAATATGCATACAATATATTCACATTTCGATGCTCGTCGTCGTCGGAATTCAATACTCGCGACCAATCTCATTTCGAATTTACCCCAATTTGTTTAAATTTCAAGATATTAAAAAAAAAATTTGTCGATTTTACGTTTCCTCAATAACTCGACAACATCTAACGCGACCGCTTCTAACGCTTCACAGTGTTCAGACACTTGTTTAAGAAAAAAATTTTATTGGCGCGAAAATGAACTGTTCAATATGACGATCATTCCGTTCCCCACATTTTTAGCACCTTCTTCAGATAGAATTATAAACTCTTCGAAATGTGCTTCCGTTTAATGATCTTAGCAAATCCGGCACTCTTTGTATTTAAGTTTCCCGAACTTCTGGCGGTTCCAAATTAAATACTTCGTCTTAGACAAAATTATTTATTACAAGCAAGAAGAATCTACAGTGCTCCTCTTGTGTTAAATCGAGTACAAGGGAAGATTTTCTAATTCCTTTTTATACTTCACAATGCCCAGGATCAAATTTTATATGTTTTTAATATCGCTGGAACCCTTACAAAGCCAGGCAATCGAGGTACTCAAGCCAATTTGTTCGTTAGGCTTACTATAGTAGGTGACCATTGCTTTCGTCTTCCCTAAAAATGTCTTCATGAGGTATGAATATGTCGAAGAGGTTGCCATACCAGGCACAGAGTAACACATCCATGAAGAAAAATTACAACGAATCATAAATTTCTGTATGTTACCAACTAAATTAGATCACCTTTGTGGAACTTCATCAGGAGTGTTGAACATCTCACCTTCTTCGTAGAAGGATCTGGATGCCTTCAAGAAACACGACAAGATACATAACATTCAGAAAATTTGCTGGAACTTTGTGTTCACTTTTATTCAAAATTAATTCACCTATCAATACAAACAATTATTCGTAAAGCTCAGTTACATACGAATTAACTTGCTATATTCCTCGCATTGGTCCTTGTTTCCCATTTGTATTTTCAGCACAATGTGTAGATCTCTAGATACCGATTATTACATCCGTGGTGTGAATAGACGTCTGGTTAGAAGCGAGAACAGCTCAGCAGAGGCGGAAAGAAATCTTTTTAAGCCGTTAGACGTTAAAATCAAGGCCAAGTTCAGATTGTCAGCGTTACATTAACAAATAATGTAATAAGGAGTGTAGAAAGTGTTTTTCATGACTTGAAACTTTCACTTAAGAGTTGGACCGAGAGCGTATACGCGTATGATATAATCACCGGCGTTTGTGGGTCATTATCATTTACCTACTTATTTAGAAATTTCTCTTTTTACACGTGGTCGCCGTTTCTCAACGATCCAAGAGTATGCATTATGTGTATTATACAATAACGCGATGTCGGACGCGAAGAGAAGACGACTAAGTCAAGGTTAACGGAATTGGAGTTAATAATTACGCATTAATCTTTAGTGCCTAAAAAGTATTTAAGGTATAATTTTTCTAAGACGTTATTTAAGTCGTGCGTAATTTCTTAAATACCACCTTAGCGGTCTATAAATGGAAAAAAGCAACTACCCATTATTTAGAGCTGGTAAATAACATTACGACTAACCGATTATGTAATGGGAAGCGCAAACTCGGATAATAATGGAAAATGTTATTATAAAATGAAGATAATATTTTCGTCCAAACAAACCAACGAGGTTGATAATACGCAACAGTTGCATCCTGTGAAAGAGTGACTTGCCTAAATAGTTTGTCCTCATTGTTTTTACCTCATCTTTAGGAGTTACTAACTGTTTTAAGTTTTTCTTTATCTGCGATTTGATCCGATATTTCAAGAAGTCGTGTTATACTTTACTTGAGAATTTATTTGCAACGACTTCAAAGACAATGGACTACAAATTATTATTATTGTAGACCAATCGTTTAGCTAACTCAATTTCGTCGTATGTTTGTTACGTACTTAAGGAATTAAGGAGTACGAAAAATAAGTAGTAGATAAGTTTGCTTTGCCTTTTGTAATGAATATTCGTAGCCTCTTTCCTTGCTATTAAGCAATAGCACGAATCTATTGATCTATTTTTGAAGATGTTATGGCCGAGCATGTAATAATCTGGCTAGCAGCGAATATGACTAATTAACAAAACCCGAGCACTGTAGAGGTGTATAGAAGATCCACCCACAATGAGAATAAGAGATAGGAGGAAAGCCAATAAAAGCAGTGCGCCTTTGGAAGGCGCATTCAAGCTTTCTTATTTTAACTTTATTCAGTGAACAGAACTACACTCAAATTTTACATTGCTGACAGGAAATTAAAAAAAATCTAAAATATTCGAGATCATTCCACGAGTTAATCATACACAATTTAACAAACGACAAAATGTGTCGTGTGTAGTCTTCAGATGGGCTTACTATATACTTTAAGTACCTTCACAACTCCTTTGTGCTTTAGAGCGACCACTCTGGCACCGATTGCAGATGAAGCTTTTGATTCAGAGTGCACCTACCATAAAGTTGCTCTTACTGAAGCCGAAGACAAATTCTATCATTTTTGTCAAGAGAATTTAGAGACGATGGAACGAGAATGAAGATCGAATGCTAGGTACAGTCCTACATGATTTAGAAGTAGTCATTCTGTGCTTCTCGATAAGATAACTCATTACCAATGGTTAAAAGCTTTGTTGACCAGAAGATCCATTCGATATAGAACCTTACCTTTAACACCACAGCAATACGACATCTTTCTTCGTCGATTAACCCATACTACAGACCAGAATCTTTTATGCATTTGTACACCTTTATTTTAAAATAAAATTTCATTGCACACAAAACTAGCTTTATTATTTACATTTTAATATAAATGTTATGCAAATAGAATTCAATCGGTGACGACTAACTTGGTAACGGGAAAGATATAAAACTCAATAACAAATATTTCTCTTTCTTTTTCTCCGTTTAAGTTTTTTCTACATTTGAAATGTTAAAAGTTAACCGTTGAATACACGTCGATATACATACATATATTCATATGTAAGCCTTCGCAGAGCCGTGCCATTTGATGTGATGTCGGATTTATTATTTATTTATTCAGACGTTCGCGTTTTTTTTTTCCTTTTTCCTCTCCCGATATCTTTAATTAAATATGTACGTGCCATACTAAATAGTCATCTTCTGTCTCCATTGTCGGTTTAATGTCAATTAAATCGCGTGGGGTTATTGATTCTTTCTATGGTTGCTCCTGTAACCGATTAGACAAAAAGCAAACCGCATCTATTATGCATCTGTAAATATATTGACTGTTTGTAAGCGTTTACGCTGTGCTGTTTACAGGCGTGCATTATCGTGTTGGGAAACACGTTGGTATCTCACAAATGCGGTAGCAGACAATACAGGGTGCCCCTAACGTAATTCGCTGCAGTCAAGCAGTGTCAAACCTGCACCACATCATCCCGAATCTATCGAGTTCATGTACTAGATCTTTCACCTGATCTTGTCCACGTTCTAAGACGACCATTACTTTCGTTAATCAATCCTCGACTCATCGCTGAGTAGTATTCGTAACCATTTCTCTGCTCCACCTGTTCTTCAGCGTATGCAAGGCGATGTTGTAAAATTAACCGAGATTTCTGTAGTGGTCTCTGGATTTTAAACTTCGTTCGCGCCATCGTCTCCGTACAAACTTATTCGTGTGCCCTTTTAAGTTCTCTTTGCATGTCGTTAGCTGTAACTCCGGAGCAGTTATTTTACGTTTTCGGCTTTGCCTATCTTACAAAGGACTTATATAAAAAAAATCCAATTTATTGGCGCAGTGTATTTCGACATACGCGATACCTCCAATTATAGCAAAAATCCACCTTGCTTATTTTACATAGAACACCCGGTATGCTATTGGATTCTTGAATTCTAAGCTAAGAATGATTAAAAATTCTCACAAACACTCCCATATATTTTAATGCGCTTTTGGAATTTCGTGGTACAGGTGTATCGATATGTCATTATGCAAAATATATTTTTTTATCATATAAGGTGCGTCCACAAGAATGGTAAGTTCATTTCAAAATAATTATAATAATCGAAGATTGTGAGTGGAACCCCTCTATTTTCCGGATTATTTGTATTTTAATGATTTAAAAAAAAAACAGGATAACACCCACTATCAAAATCACACAATTAAACTTGCAGAAACGAGTACAGCTTCACGAAATTAGCAGATCCGTCTCATGAAAATGGGTTCGTTGTCGCATTGTTTTCAAGAAGCCAGTGAGTCTCGATATAGGGACCGAAGAAGGCGCCGGGTATTTTTAGAGAAAAAAGAGCAAACTATCTTCGAGACTTGCTGTGCTTGATCAGAAACAAAAAAGAACTGAGCTCTTTCAAAGGAAAGGTATATTCACAGTAAATAAAATGAAAGCAACAAAAAAACATAATAACAATTGAATATTGATAATAATTGAGTTAGATAAGGCGATCCGGCAAGTTGATCAGGAAGGACCTCAGCATATATCCAAATCCATATCCAACGGTTTAACTAACTTTTAACTAAACCGCGTTATTACGCAGAACTTTAACACCGTCCCCTCTTACTCCGAGAAATATTTATCTGTGTAATCCCTGAAGGTTTTACTTGATCTTGAAGATTAGGTTTCCGGAGTCTTTAACAAGCTTTTTCTATCGAAGCACGGAAAGCGATATAATCGACTCGCATTAAATTAATTGTAACGTAGTCCATAAATCCGACCAGCAATTTCTTCGACACATTATCGCACCGTAAATGGTATTTGATTTTAATGTATACGATTCAGTTGTTTACTTGCCGGCAGTTATTTTAATGGCTTTATAATAAATAGAGTCGGCTATCGGCGAGCAGAATGTCAATGTCGTTTTTGCTTTCAGTCGTCGGCGAGAGGGATCTATCTTGAACTTCTTCTGGATTTCGTTTTTCTTTCTTTGGATGCGTTTATTTACTTGCGAAAGACATTTATTACAAGAAGGCCGTGCACTTATTAATTAATAGAAAAATTATATCATTGGTAAAAACTACTTTCAGACATAATTGCTTCCATTTTCGGATATACGTAGATTCCAAGTAATGACTCAAATAATTTTTTTTTTGTTATAAATAATATATAGATAGATGTTAATTTTGAAAAAAATACAAAACTTACCTTATTCGCAAATAGAGTACTAGGAATTAAATCCTTCCGTTAAGAACGCATCGTCAGATTTAATTTTGGTTAATTCTTAATGTAATTTGTCTTATTTCGGCATTACATGGGCAGACATTTTTGAAAGCGTTTCGGAGTAACATGACATACCTGAACGAATTAATTGCAATATTTGCATTTGTTAACATTCCCAATATTTCTTTTAATGGCATGACTTCTCTGAAGAAGAAGCAAAATTTTGTCGAAACACTCTGAAGAAGTTTTTAAAAAATTTATCATACCATCATATCTATTTGAGCTACTTTTCTGCATAAATCATTCTTTCAAACAGTTCTTTCTTTCCACTCATGATAATCCTTCTCTCAGTTTTCTCTAAACAAAAACAAAGATCAGAGTCAAGCTTTTCCGACAAATTCCAAATTATTTTCAATATGACCACATAACAACCTTTTCTAACATTCGTGACTCGTATTTTCTCTTGATCTCTTTTTTTTTACTTATCTCCGATAGAGAATCGAATAGAAATTTATCTGCGCTGCACTGAGAGATTCAAATCAATTAATTTGTTGCAAACGATCGTCTACATGAACACATATATATAAACATTCGATAACGCAAACGAATGGCAACTTTTGCCAGATGTATTCCCGGCATTAGGTACATATTTTTCATAAACTCATCATAATTTAGATACCTCAATCCACGAGTAATTGCTGTATAAATTTTACACCCCATTTCAACCAGAAGTTTCCCAACTTACTTACATCGTTGCCTTTGACAGCATCTTAACAGATATTGCTAATGGCCTATGCGTAATTTTCCACCAAGTCTCCTGCGTTTACCGCAGTTAACAAGTAACACAAATTAAAAAATGGTGATTGTAACGCATGCAATTAACAAATGCTATTTTCTATATTTTATGTAAATTAATTCATTTTACCTAACATATATGAGCTCATGTTTGTTCTTCTAAAGCTATGTGAGAAGTCATCTTTGTCAATTTTAGTTTGAAACTAAACGTCTCCTATACCCTTCCTGGTTACGAAAACGCGATTATAAATATGGAAGTACATGCATACGGTTTAAATTCCAATTAGGAAGTCAGAATTTTTTCCTTTTTTTTGTGAACACGTACTGCATTTTCTTGGCTTTACATATCCCATGTCAACTGGAATATTCAGACATATTTGGCATTCAAACTATCCATTGTACAGCAATTAACCGCGACGATAATCTGCATTAACTGCTCTCTAGACATTTCAACATCGACTTGGAAGAACCTTCATTTACACCAGCTGAATTTAAATTACCCTACGCATGGTTTGCACATTTTCCACGAGTAAACGGTCCACATTTGGCGATGGATTTGAACGATTTAAATACCTTTAAGCGGCCGATTCCATATTCATTAATCGCCGTAATGGGCTCCTAATAAAATTCTAATCGGCAGCGACGTAAAAGAACATTTGAAGCAGCACGCGTCATTGACGTAGCTATAATGAGTGATGTACCTACAACGCAAGCCAATTAAACTGTCGTAGAGAGGTGATTTCCTTGTTGACTTCGCAAATGTCACAAATCCGCGTACCTAAGCCTTGTTCGCCTTCACACATTAATCTTATTAGACATGAAGACGCGCTTTAGTCATTATATAGTTGCGAATCATTGCTTTCTTATCTGCATACGTGTTTAATGTTGGTACACCTGTGTAACATCATTTATTCAAGCGCATATATGCGATTATGTAATAAGAACGTAAATTTATCGAATGGATATCTTATGTTGATCTTTATAACATGCCAGCATGAAAATCAGCTTCGTTACATTCTAAAATCACTTCTGGTTGATAATGTACACTCATCAATAATCAGAATGACCGCTCGTAGGCTGATCAGATGTTTGGACGAGCGGATATTGACTAAACTTACACGATGACGAATTTAAACGAAGTCGAGATCACGCAAAAAAAACACAGCTTGCGTTACGCGTAAGATCTTCTTTAAAAGGACATCATACGCTATGCAAAGCTGCACAAAAAAACGGTTACAATCGGCCTTTATACAGCACGTACAAGAATAAGTCATACTAATCAGCTGCTGTCTCATTATCAGTGCGTTTTCGAATCAAAACGACGTTAATGTGAGAAAATTCTATCCTCATTATAGCAGTTAATATATGTTGTATATAGACATATCCGCCGTATAAGCGTATGGCCATTGTTCTTCTCCGATTCCTAAATATAGTCAGCTTCTGTACAGCATGCGTAACCTATATGTATACCCTAGATGTACGCGTGTACACAAAGAGAATGCTGGTAAATTATAAATTTAGACGAGTATGTTTATATGGTTCGATAAATAATTGATGAACCGTTTTTTCCTTTCCTATGTGTACATGGCTAGTTAAGGGCGAATAAATTGTACAATTCCTTGTGTTTCGTTTTTACTTTTGCTTTGTGAGAACTTAGCAGTAGACCTTACAGATTGTATCTCAAAATTATATCAGACCTGGCCGCTGCAAATTAAAAAATTATTAATTTCTCTAATTAAGTTCTCTTGCAAGGGGACTCCTAGCCGTCAGTGATGCTGGTAGAAACTCACCAAAAACAGCCCAAGCCTTCAGCAATGTGAGTGCGGAGTACTCGCCAAGGACAGCTCTAGTCTGCGATGCAAAGCAAATTTGTCTGACATGTTGTTTCTCGCACAAAAAGGAGCAAAAATAACTTCAAAGTAAAATGTTACACAAGTTAATATTTTGCCACTCTTGTTCGATTGCTCAAGAGTGGCGACCAAAATAGAAGTTATGCAAAATTGAATAAATAATTTGCATAATTAACGTCCACTAATGCTCTCCTCTTTTTTTAACTTAAGAGTATTTAAATTCGTGCAGACTATCGACGTTTCGTCACAATATCTGCATAAATAAGAGAATAAAACAGGAATAAGGACAGAAAAAGAAAACTTGTTCTTAATGTCTGAATTTTTTTCGCAATTAACAGTGCTTATCCGCCCAAATTGACGAATTCATTGGCTCCACAGTTAAACCGAGATAAGACCAAATTATGGAAACAGCCTCCTCGTTTGGGAATTGTAAAATTGCGATGTATGAAGATATAGGCTGGTAAATTAATGATACGTATTTCGCAAATTGCAGAATGGCTTCGGCTAAATTGGAAGTAAATCCTGGTATCAGCTTATAATACAAATAAATTATCATTTAAGTCAAACAAAGCAACGATTTTAAATGAGAAATAATTACCTCGCGTCGATTCTACGTGGGTAACATGATAAACGAGAATATAGTAAAAAAAAAATACAAGAGAAAAAGATCCTTTTGAATTATTGAATCCATTTGCCTACATAAACAATACCAAAAACAATCGGCAAAACATCCAACACGCATTCGCCGCTAATTTCGAGCGTGTCTGGAACAGGTGATAAATCATTATATCACTACTATAAAGCATTACACGTTAAACAATTAATTCAGCTGTCATTTTCGAAGCCTTCGCCATTAATTCCTCTCTGTAATTAAGAGATACTATTTTAATGACAGTCATACGCTTAATTTAGTTTCAACTATTGTAATAACTGTTGGTTTCTTTTTTTTTCCAGTACCTCCTATTTTATTCGTCTTGCCAATTTTAATAAGAATTACTTATTGAAATGTTATAATAAGGCTATGCGATAATGAAATGCGTTTGAAATGATAATTTAGATCTCTCTCAGATATGCTTCTTGTACCAGTCTATCATTCCAACAAGAGGCACTCCTTAAATTTTGCGATTATTAAATTTATTATTATAAGGCAAGTTGTTGGAGTTTAGAAAATAAAACAACGTAAATACACATGTAGTAATATTCATAAGAAATGGGTATTGTTTGGACACTATAAGGGTTGAAAACATTAGCGTCTTACCTGGCTGGTATTTGTCTGTTAATCGAGAAGACCGAAGCAAAATTTTTATATAAGTTGATCTGTATCAATGCATTTGTGAAATGGAGAGGTGATACACTATTTCTTACGTGCATAAATAAACAATAAAGAATTTGCACATATTTGCACACGGTGGGCAATATGTGGGTTGTGTTAAACACAGATGGCAGGGCGGTGCCTTTCTAATGATTAAAAAATTAAGAATCACCTCAAAATGTATCACTATGCCTGTAATTGTTACAATCAAACATAACGAATGTGGAATACAGCTAATTTCAGAGAGCAACGCTATACAATGCTATAAAATTGATTTCAAGGTGTTCGGGAAACAAACGCTACTTTTGTTGTATATACTTTGATACTTGATACATCTGACCAGGTGCTAAAATTTTCTGTGGGCAGAATACGAAACTCCTACTGCCTAATTATTATCTGACGCACGGGACCATCTACAAGCGGTATTTACTAGATTATCTATCAAATTTTTGTATATTCCATATGTTTTCTAGTTGATAAGTTAATAATAACGAATAAACACAATTGTTATATCCATTTGTATCGCCTACCATTAAACATTTGAAAACTTGTTTTGGAGGCTTAATATCTCTGAAAAAAATAGAAGCTTAGAAAAAATGCCTTTCTTCAGGTCAGAATAACACTTTAACATACTCAGAAATTCATAAATTTTCATTCTATAGTGCTTGCACGCTATAACAAAGAGACTCCAGTTAACTCGGCGCGGAGGTATTGGACGGTTTTCTGTTAAAACAAAGCTTATATTTAAAATTATGAGTATGAGTTATGTTCTAACGAACTAAAGATGGCTGACGAACTACAAATAAATTCGATTGAAGTTGTCCGTTAATGAACAATTGCAGAAGAAATTAATAAGAAATTCGTCGCCTTGTAGATATTATCAACAATGCTTTAAGATTAACACAAAATGGATATTCTAGCAGAGATGTGGCTAGAATCTATCTCAGTATCATTAACAGAGTGGCAGCACGATTCCGTAGAAGTAATAATATGAAGGTCGGGAAAAGCCGCCGGACGTAAGCAACTCTTCTACAAGATCACCAGTTAAGACTTCAGATCAGACAAAATGGCATCCAGTCATCTAGTACATTGAATACCGATCTTCCGGTAACTACAGGAGTGGCTGTATCTAATCTGACAATTAGAAGAAAGCTCCACGAATTTGGTTTAGGGGCTAGAAAAAGAGTCATACGCTCGTTATTCACGAGGTCACGCCAGATCATACCGTGGTTTCTTCTTCTCGACGAGTCCTACATTATCCAGAGTTTTAGCGTGCAAGAGGCGTAAGGAAAGATATCTTGAAAGGCTCCACGCACGCTATTTGGAGATAGTTTTGGGTGGCATATCTTTAAATAGTCGCACCGAGTTGGCGATTTTGAGAAATCAAACGCCGTGAATGCTAGTCGGTAGCATTAATAATTACGCAAATCAGACACAAAGAGATGGTCGCTCTTTTCAATTACTTACACCTGCAAAATCTTCTATTCGCTGAAGGAAGGAAGGAAGTAAATGAATAAATAGACAATGAAACTACTTATTGAATACTTCCTTCCACTCGGAAGCCCGAAACTGTCAGGCAGAATGGATAAGAATTAACAAGGCATGCTTAACTAAACAAATATAATCCGCGTGTCCGATTAATCTAGTTCGGTTGCGTACCTACATACAAGGAAGCGACCTATATACGTACCGTACAAAAAAAAAAGTAATAATAGAGCACTTACCCGCGCTGACACGAACCAGAACACATAATGGAATAATAGAAGTGAGCGCAAGCAATTCATTCATATGCATGTGTGTGGACTTTTGATCTTGACCGCCATATATGTTAACCCAACCCACCATTCTCTAGACAATGTTGTCGACAGGTCGAGTGTGATCTAATAATTTATTGGATTTCTTTTGGCGAACACGAGTTTTTGTCGAGCATTGTCACCTGATCGTCTATAAAAAAGAAAACTGAGACAATGCGACTTCGTTGTGTATTTAATTAATCAATTTCGAATGTACTCCTTAGGAGTTCTTTTTTTAAGGTACGGCTGATCTCTATATGGTATGTTAAGGATATCCTGATCATTTCTGCTGCAAGTAAAGGCGCTGTTGTAGTATTGTATAACGTGTAACATGTAAAAATTGTAACCTCGATAAAATTCCCCAGGCAAATGTCAAAGAAAAAGTTTTAGGATTTATTTTTTAATTTAAATAAATTTACTCGTGGTAGCAGTTAATAATAAGTTTTTGCTCCATTCAAATTTAATATAATTTAAAAAAATACTCGCGAGTTATCGTCTGTAAAGTGTAGAACATCGTTCTACATTCCCTATTCAATTTAATTAAATTAGAAACAATGCTATTATAATCACAATGATTAGTTATAAAGGGAAGTTACGGATATTCGTAACTGACAAACAATAATAATAATAACAATAGCATTTATTTTATAAGCAACACCCAAACACGACGAGATACGTACTTAAAAAAAAATTAAAGACAAAATAGATACATGTACAGCCAGACCTTTTAGGGTGTTCGTTCGTTTACTCATTACTCAAAAGCAAGTATTTGGAACAACACTGGGCTTGTATAAATGAAATAAGAGACTCGCTGGAATTATCTTCAACGAAATGAAGATTCCATTTATAAGGAAAGACAGACTTACGCGCACTAAGATTCCCAACTTCCAAGAGGTCACTCTTGAAATTTTCGAAGAAGAAGTAGCTCTGATCTTTTCCTCTAAATCTTTCTCCATCGAGAGAAGTTGCAACTGCAATTCACGCCTTAGTTCCTCTTGAGCAGAGGAATCAGTCACAATGCGGTGTATTCTACCAGATACATAAGTAACAGTAAAACGAGAGATAAGTAGTAGAAATGTCTTTCGGGTGATGTCGCGTAGTTAATATTTTACTTGACGTTTCGCCGACCACGCTGTCAGCTTCTCAATCTTCTGAAGAAGCTGACAGCATGGTCAGCGAAACGTCAAGTAAAATATTAACTACGCGACATCACCCGAAAGACATTTCTACTATGGATTACGGTCGTGAAAGCCTACACTCATCTGTTGAGAGATAAGTAACCAAAGTGGAAGAACCTGCAAATTCATTAATCCGATTAAGTCGTTTGAATGCATATGCTGTCTGTTTGAAAACTAACTAGGGATAGATGAAGTAAAACTACGGTTGGCTTTTTCTTGAGAAAGCAATCCTTCGAGGATTTTCTTCTTATTATCTCTAGCAACAGCGGGAATAATTCCATCGAAATCTCTTAATCAATTTCATTAACAGGCAAATGATGGGGTGTAAACTACCACTCTCTCACAAATTAACGGGGTCGATAGAAAGGGGGTAACGCAAAATAATATGCAACTGAATATATCGAGTTAATAATAAAATTGAGCTTGATCACCATAAATTTTTGTCTTTGGCTTGAGGCCATCACTGTCATTTCGTGGCCCCACACGTTGTGCGCCAATAAGTTTAATTTATTTAATTTTCCCTTGGTTATTTGCCAGGGAGCAAGAGATGAGAGAATGGGGTGGAGAATATTGGTGAATGGCGACAATAATCTTTGAGTACTTCATTTTACCAGTGAATTCCGATATTGGATTCGGAATTTGCCCCTATTTCCAGCGAATTTTGATTAATATTTAACCTGAAAATAGATTTTCCTAAACCTCAGCTTCACCATCTCAATCAAGAGTTTCCCATAGCCTGCTTGTAAAATTTGTAGATATTTTTTTGGTAGAGATCATAAAAAACGATGTATTGTTGATACGATTCCTTTTACACACATGAAACGAGGTGACAATTTGTCAGGATACCCAACACATTAAAATTTAATTAAAGCTAATTTCAAATGATATTGAAACATAATCAGCTAATCTGAATAACCAATCGATATCCCGATTACCATTACGTCTATCATCTAAGCTAACGTCTATTGACACGTTTGCATGCCTAATTAAGACACGTAGAGATAAATATCCAAGCGATACCATTACGCTTACTAATTAGTAAATATGTCAAAAAAAATTTTTTTTGGGCAAGCCTCTGAAAAGCAACAAAGAGAGACAGACCCAACGTAAATGCTAGGAAAGAGAATAGGTAACCTTCATTTATGTTTCAACGACCCGACCGCGCGCTGTCAAAAAATAACTCAGCCGCTTAATTTATGTCAACCTTGGAGTTTATATCAAAACAGTTAGTATATACCGAACGTTAATAATTATGTACCACCACGTAATCCACTATGCATGAGCGTATATGATAATGGGCATATGTGTATACGGTTTACATTTTGAATTTTAAGCTAACGTGAAGCGTTTGAAACGCTTAGCAGTTTGTTTCCGCTCCGCGATGTTACAGCATTAAAATGCTAATTAAGGAATACCAGGAGATATATAGTTTTGGGTAGAATCTATAACATTTCCTGCATTTGATGTGACCGGTTCTGCATGTTTTGCATAATAAGAAATATTAAAAGCCAAACGATTGGAATCCCTCAGTGCTAATAGGGCAATATTGAATCAAATAACAAGTTAATTGCTCATAAAACACTGCAAACAAGGAACTTCTTACATGAATGTTTTGATAAGCGTGTAGTAGATTTTCCTCCACGTTCCCCTGATTTTTCCAGTTTTTAAAAACACACCATGAATCTACCAAAGTGTGTGTAACACGATAACGCCTCAAAATCTCATCAATGATTTGTTTTGAAAGGGAAAGAAATAACTTCGGGCACTTCGAAGATTTCTAAAGACTTTAGAAATCTTCTGAAGAAGCTGACAGCATGGGCAGCGAAACGTCAAGTGAAATATTAACTACGCGACATCACCCGAAAGATATTTCTACTATGGATTGCGGCCGTGAAAGCCTACACTCAACTATTCGGGTATTCACTTTGGTTGTTTGGTAGTTTGTTTTTTTTTATTTATTTTGACATTTAATTCGTAATTTTAATTCGTGTTTTTTCTGCATCCCATCCCATGTCGCCTCAATGCCCCGCAAAAGCTAATTCAATTGGGATGTTGCTATATAAAAAAAAATTTTTGGTGTTTGTTTACTTTTTATTTAGGGCTCTCGATTAGGTTTTTTTTTTTATAATCATATTGTATAATTATGATTACAACGTTGAATATATCTAGCAGAAAGCACTCAACAACTTTGCCACCATTTATACGGGAGCTAAAATAATATAAACAATCTATTTTGCACAATAAATATTTAGCTTAGCTGCAATTACGGCAACAAATTTAATGATAAAATTTAACAGTGCCATATAAAACTACAGCATGTACATACACGTTTGTGCTTAAGTACAGAAAATTGAAAAATTCACCAAGTTATACAGACGAATCTAGTTAATATTTAATTACAACTTTTGATTAACTTTTAACCAATTAATTCCTTCTACATAAATTACTTGTAATAACGAGTCGCACGCTGTGAGCTTTTTCTCTAAGTATATGTCACGATACAAGCCTTAAGTTTTTCGTTTTTTTTTTGTAATTGATGTAACTTTAACATGATCGTGAATGTTATTGCAATTATATACGGACAAGAAATAACTCTCTAAAGCTTAATTAAGCTCGTTTTCAGACTCTTCGGCGTTGCAATTAACTACACCACTGCATTTATATGCAACATTGTCTGTCTACGGATAGGCGTATATGGTATTGTGTACATACGTGTGTCGTAGTGCGCTCGGAATAATATAAAAAAAAAATAAGAAGGAACGTCAAGAGGAAGGTAGGAAGTTTGAAGGTGATCCGGGAAGATCTTGTACACCTGCAGGCTACAAACCGGTACCTACATTACATATGGGTGTCTACATGTCGTGGTCGTGTCGGTTAATAGCGAGAGCATACAGTTAGGAGCAAAACTTTTCCGTTAAGTTGATGCATCTAGCAGAGAAATAAAAAAAACAAAATCGTTGCTATTTACAACATTCTATTCCTGCTTCCGAATTACCAATCAGAATAGGGATATTCGTGCTGATTGTGGTACCATGCAAAGGAGATTGCGGAATGATCTGTGTTTCTGTGATCGAGGTAGGTAAGTACCGCCTTGCGTGAAATCGAAATTAAGGAGGCAGCTGAAACTTTAAATATATTCAGCGCAAGGTGGTTGGAATATCATCTTAAGGATAAATAAGAAACACGGACTGAAATTAATCTCCTGTCTATGCTTGTTGCTTTAAAGCACTTTACAACCAGATAAAATTCAAAAGAAATAATCAAGCACTGCCTTAGTTATGGTATTACGCATATGTAGCGAAATTAATGCTGTTAACTGTTGATTAAATTATTTCACCTTTCTTTATTATGGCGTTACGTTAATTACAGTAAATTTAACATAATCTGATACATACGTTGCATGTATTAGCATAACTTGTTTTAAATATTACAAAGTATTCTTAATTACACAATATTATATCAAGATGGGTAAGAAATTTTAATAAATGATAATAATAGCAAATTTATTTTTATAAAAAAATTATAAATTAAATTATTCGTCATGTCGAAATATCTCGTATTTCCATAGCAAGAACGATGCTCTACTAAGTAGTGGGTGGCAAGATCATATTTATGAACAAAATGCCGTCTTTTAATGACTTTGAAAACCATACACTGGCTGCAATTAAAAATGCACCACCCCTAAATTATGATCGGAATGGTAACAGTGGCAGAATGAATCATGGGACCATGGCAGTAGGATCCAAATCACCATTAAGACCAATTCGTGGTACCGAAACAGGTGCCAATTACATACAGAAAGCCCTGGAACTCGTGGTATTAAGATAAAGCTCGGCGTCATATTTCTTCCAAAACATATTACACACTTTAGCTTCAACAAGATCTTGCAGATGTGTAGAATGAGACGAGAAAGTTAAGATATCAATATCCCCTGACAGCTAACATTTTAATCATACCACGAGAATAAGAGTATTCTTTCATTGGAAAGATAAATTACGAAGAAACGCATCATGATTAATCAAAACATTATTTAATGAAAAACAATTAGCAAACGAGTACTTTGTATGCGTGCATTTCGTGCAATTACGAGAACGTATTTAGTCACGTAAATATAACAATCGCTAACCTTATTACGCGGGCAATATTCTGACTAATTCCACCCGAGGCGACGCATGATAAATCACCTTAAACCAATGTAATTCACGCGTACGCCTTAACCTTCCATTTTCCGTTGCATTGAGAGCAGATGATGGTGAAGCACGTCGTCAACTTACGGAATTATTCAGTGAACAGCCGGCGACGAAGTGATTCACGTTAATTGAAAATTTTCGATATAGTGAGCGTATGTATGTACCTAGACAGAAGCTCATTTGCTTAGTAAAGCGGGAGCATTAAATGTGGCAAGATGGGAATCGACAAAATAGTTATTATAATGTGATAATCTCAAAGCACAACGGCCATTAGCAGCAATAGTGGAAAATAATAAAAAATATTTTATTAAATACATACTAAAAAACAAGTTTCTTTTGTGGCCCAAACGACCACTACGGCGCTAGTGAGACTTGCATTATTATTTACGTAAAAACCATACTTCAAATGGCTTCGTTTAACCTTTTGTAATGAACTAATGAATAGAGATGGCAAGGGCAGGTGTATTATTACTTTTTTGCAGCGCCTAGATGGACTCGTATTTTGTCGACTCTTGGGGAAACTAGTAGGCAACACGAGCCCCCTCGCATGAGACGAATAAACATGAGTCTGGGATGTTTCAGTTTATTTTAACGTACACTACCCGACAAAAACATAGACGCGGTATTGTTTCTATTTACGAAACAAAGTTTATAGACATTATATAAAATGTAAATGAGGGTTATTGATACTTGTTATGTAAATAATCCATTTATAGATATTTCTGGATATTTATTGCTTTATGAGGGGTAATTGAGATTTTCCCAGATCAAAATAGGAATTTTAAATGCGACAAAAATTTAGACTCTGTGCATTTATTACATTAATATAAGCAAAAATGGTTTAATTTGATACTTCTCTTTATATGCAGCGGTTGTGCTGGTAAAGTGTACACATTTCACCGCGAGAAATTATATTTCATAAAGTGTTTGCAATATGGGTAGAAAAAAGCAATTATCCTTGATAGAAAGGGGCAAAGTTCTAGCCTGGCACCAGGATGGTGTTAGTAAGAAGGAATTTGCTCGTCGGTTACGAAGAAGCAATCATTCCGTTAAAAATTTCTTAAAAGATCCGAAAAATTACCGCAAACCAAAAGGCCAGGGGCGACCGAAAGCTGTAAGTGAGCGGGATAAACGCATGATATTGTGTTGTGCATCCAATTCTTCTGCGTCGGCGAGAGTTATCGCAGAACAGGCGGGGGTACAAACGCACGTGCGTAATGTTCAAAGGATTTTAAAGGCGCCACCGGTAATATCACGGAAGAAAATGTTGAGAAAATCGCCACTTTCGGCGAAGCACAAAGAAGCGAGGTTAAGATTTGCTGAAGAACACGTATCCTGGAAGGAACAATGGGAAAAAGTTATATTTTCCGATTAAAAACGTTTTAATTTGGACTGACCGGATGGATACTCGCGTTATTATCATGATCTGAAAAAGGAACTAAAAGTGAAAATGACCAGACAATTAGGGGGTGGATTTGTGATGATATGGGCAGCGATTGGATTTCGCGATAAAAGTGGGATAGTGTTTTGCACAAACAGAATGACATCTGTGACGTATAAAGACTTATTGCGTGAGAATCCTCTACGTTTTGGAAACCAATGGGCCGGGCGCAATTTTGTTTTTCAGCATGATAACGCGCCAATTCATAAAGCAAAAACAATTACTGAATGGTTTAAAGAGAAAAAGATTAAAACTTTACAGTGGCCGGCGCGGTCACCAGACTTAAACATTATTGAAAACATGTGGGGTGAATTGGCACCTCGCGTTTATGGCGGAGGCCGTCAATATTTCACGGTACAGGAACTGAAAACTTCAATAGTGACTGATTGGCAGAATATTCCTCAAAATTATGTGTTAAATTTATATAAATTTATTATTAATAACAGACTATTGGAAGTGATTAAGAACAATGGAGGATCTACACATTACTGATCACTCGTTTGTTTATTTTTGTTTTACATTTGCAACAGAGCGTCTAAATTTTTGTCGCAGAAATTGTTTAAACATTGGAGTAATAATTTATTATTTAGTTCATATATTACTGGAGGAGATATTTTTAAGTTTATTTTACTTTTACGAATAAAAACTTAATTAGATATCTTGCTAGTTTCGCAAAGAAATGTTGTAACCCTTAAAACCCGTAAAACATCTTACCGCGTCTAAGTTTTTGTCGGGGAGTATAAATTTTGTAAAATTAACAAACTACCAAAGGCCAGCTTCGTTTTCATAATTTGCATAAAACTTATACCAAGAAATGAAGTGCTGCAACTGATGTTAAAGTAATACTAAAGAAATCAAATTGTACAGGCAATTTCAGGTGCACTATAACATTGTTTTACTATGATCTTGAACTTAAAACGCGAAATGTAAATGAATAATAAACAATAGAGCTCTATTACCAACCAATGAATTTAAGTTATTTCAAAGATACCCACCTCATGTAATGGTGATATATTTGTTACATGTGATGTCTTGAATAAACCATTATTTATCGATAACCTTTGCGAGCATTGAAAAGAAAATCGCGGAAATTTCCACCATAAAATATCTTTAATACGATTGTATTAAAGACATTTTATGAACCATTGATAAAGGCAACGTTCTCGATTATGCCTTTAAAAAATTTATTTAGCGCTTCAAGTCGTGCTCATGAAACGAATGGAATTTGCTTCGCTGCATTCCACATAAATCATTAACGAACAGTTTAAGCAAATCTGTTTTTGAACAAAACATTCCCAATGTAACAGTGCGCAACCAGCTTATCAGTTTCTCCGCATCCACTCGCCAATTTCCGCGATCAGATAAACACGAGTATGTAATGGTCCGCCGTAATTAGCGAAGAGAAACAGCTGAAAACGTGACTTAATAAAATTCCGTGGCTATGGGGCGGTCGTTAATACTACGATACATGTGTCCTTATTGCTGTATAATAAATTGTCTCGTATTCTGTCTTCCTTATTCTTATTCCGAGTCCTTCCCAGTTGCAGAGCGTACTTTGTCTCTTCAATATTATACTGAAGGCGTTCGTTGCATTAAGCTAGGGGCTAATGAAGAATATTAATTTGCGAAGTGACTGTTTTAAGTCAATTTGTTGTTTTAAAGAACGACTGGAATATGTGATTATGATAAGCAGGCCTATAATTAAGTAATTAGTTATCGCGTTTAAATACGTCAAATGTTAACTTCTTAAGTGAATTTAAAGTCAATGTATTGTTATTTAGCAAAGTATATAACTTTTGTCTTGTGATTTTCGTTTATATTTGCGTCATCTTTTGAAAGCTACTGAGAGGTGACAGACGACTAATCGCCAATCTACTGACTTCGATTTTGATCTACCAATAAATTGGAAACAGTCAACAGCATTTCTTAACAAACGTAAAAATTCTAGCAAATAAAGACAAAAAGACCTGAAACACTGGGACGCACGCACGTGGACTTTCCACGTTTTCTCCGATTATACGTTTGTGTGCTTTGGGAAATACATGAGGATATCTCGAAAATTATATAACCTGCTTACTCATCGATCACCTGGTAATTATGCGTAAGCTGCTTCAGTTTGAATAAATTCCTTCCGAATAAAAAAAAAACCTTCAAACTAGTCAAAGGCAGTGAGTATAATGAATATTGCGAACACAGGAAAGGTATCGATAAAATAGCTACTATAATTAATGCTAAAGGTGTAAAGGAAGCGACGAATCAATTTAAAGAAGAAAAATCAAGGTGGATTCTAAGTTCAAGGTCTCTACTTCCCATAACTTGCATAACTTACATATCTTTACAAAAGCCTAGATTATTTTGCGATGTGCAAACGTATGTACGACGTAATGCGTCTTAAATGGGAAAACATTTGTTGTATTTTTTTAATTTCCAAACAAAATTAACTTTACTTTTTCCAATTACTTGCCTTTATTTGAAGTAATAAATAATATACTCTCGTACGTGTAAAATTGTAATATTCTAAGAGGCGTTGTACCTCCAGCACTTCACCTTCCCCGCAGAAGCAGGTGAAATCTTTTTTGTCTACTATCTCTTGCCACTTTACCAAATTTACCACCCGAAGATCCCATAAACCTTTACCATTTCAGAAGTCTTAGATCGTACATGGAATTCACACACACTCCAACCGTTCAATAGCGTGCCGGTTTAGCAAATTCGACAAGTTTTAAAAAGCCACTTTACAATGTACCTACCTACCGGAAATTGTGCCTCGTAAGAATTATGTTCAATTAGTTAGCCAGCATATACACCGGCAGAATTCCGTCATCGTATGGAGAAACATCCATACGTTCAGCCGTAACTGTATTTGAAAGAAAAATAAGCTATATGCAGAATAGAAGTAATTGTCTGGTCAAGTGCCTTTTATTTCCATGCGAAAAACGTGTTTCGTCGTGGAGTCCGTTAGAATAGATAATAAGGCGGATATTATGGTTCTATTAACGTATTTCGTAATAACAAAGAGATTTTGTTGGACATTCTAACTACTAATTCTGTTTCTCTATCGGCCGATCAAGGAATAATAATTCCGTTAATGGTAAATCATGTGAAAAGGAAGGAATTGAATACAAACGTAAAAGAAACAAATAGCATTCGCTTTTAGCAAATATATTTTTAATTGAAAATGCTCAAATCTCTCGAGGATTTTCGTCAACCCAAATCCTACACTTAAGCTTGTTTACAAACTAATTGAGCTAGAAATATACTTCATGGGGAAATCATGTCTTTGCCGGAAAAAGTGGATCGGCTTCCAACTACTCAAAAGCTCCGTTCGCGAAACTTCCACGTAAACAACGATCATTTGGCTACAGAGTTGGAATAATTTGAACTTTATAAGCCTTCAAACGGAGATCTGCATGCAAAGTTCTCCGCGTAGTCGTATGAGAAAGGCCAAATTGTTGAGAGCGACGTGGAACAGAGAGGTTCGGATCATCTCTTACAGCAGCAATATTCACCTCCGATCGGGTGCACTATCTGCAGCAGCCCTATACCTTGATTGCAGCTTGTAGCATTACAAATAATTTTTTTTTTAATCTTTCATAGTTCAAACAAGACAAGTGAACACTCTTCGTCCAATTGAGTTGATCATGTCTTTAAAAACAAAAGATACAAAGGATTGGAACAAAGGGATACCGCACTCATACAACCGCTAGGATCTCGTGAAGAAAATCGTAAAGAATTTAGTTGATTTAAAATTTATTTAGCTCATATTCCGGGAGCATGTCCACGCCATATCACCGACTAAAACAAAATACCAGTACTACATGTATCTATGCATGTATATGTAAGTGTGCGTACACCTTAGCATGTACTTACAGGAATTCTGTGAATGGACGATTCCTAACGCGCTATATAGATAGATACCTACGATGAATTAATATTATATATCTTCATTTGTATGTATAAATAATATTACTTACATCCTCTATAGTGAATCGCCGGACAAGCGATGCATAACAAAAAACCAAGTTCAATGTTCCGCCTTGAATTTCAAATTCAATCGTTCATTCCCCATTCGCCGTCGTCTGCGCGAAAAATTCAAAAACAACCGTTCCATTTCGCGCGAACTGTATATATACCACTATGTATTTGTGTATGTATATAAAACGTTCGTTCGTACATACATACATAAACATACGTTTCTGTAATGCGTCGATATTTATTTATAATGGCCGGCATTATAACGCTTTCGATTACCATAAAATCCTTGACTAGTTAACCTGAACTTAAAATGTGAGAGGAAGTGTTTTCTATAAGCATATAGGATAGCTTGTATATTACACATTGTATATAAAGGATAATTGCTACTTCTTTATTACCTACTGCAACATCTCCTCGTGCTTCGTAGACGTAACATTTGGAAATTCGGGAAAAAAAATATACGCAGTGACGCAAAACGTAATGTACACTGCCGTTCAGTGAAGTTCGGTCATACAATAAAAATCTATTATATCACACCGTATACAATTATTAATACATAAAATTAGAAAAATATTAAGCATGCACTCTTTTCTAAGGGATTAAAGCCATAAATTATTATGTAAAGTAGAAATATTGCGACAACCACAATAAAGTCCCTTTTATTATCATTCCAAGAATTTCTCGGAAGTACCGATTTTTTTAAACGGGTCGTTCGGGGATTATTAACGAACAATACATTTAGGAAATATACTGCAGTATCACTCTTGTTTATTAATCACAGGCGTAAAGATATATATTTTTTCTTCATTTTACTGTTGAACGCGTGTTGGTGTGCATCTGCTATTTTTGCGCGAAAGTTTTAAGAAAATTTACTTCAAAATGGTACGTGGCAAGCCTGCCACTGTAGAAAAACGTTCACGCATTATTACGCTGTTCGAAGAAGGATATTCGGGGCGACAAATTAGTGAAAAAATAAATATGAGAAGTTCAACAGTAAATGACATCATAAAGCGATATCGGACAACTGGAACTATAGAAAATCGTGTTCGTCCCGGAGCATCTAGGAAAACAACAAAAGCTGAAGATTGGGGAATTGTATTATTAAGCAAACGCAATAGAAAATTAGCAGCGCCACAAATAGCAGCCGAAGTCAATCGCGGCCGTGAAGAACAAGTTTCGGCGAGTACCGTAAAACGTCGACTTCAACAAACGGACCTTCATGGACGCATTGCCATTCGAAAACCCTTATTACGTCGGAGCAACAGAGCAAAACGGCTACAGTTGGCCCGTTCTCATCTAGATTGGTCGTTAGATGATTGGAAACACGTGCTTTGGAGTGACGAGTCAAAGTTTGAGGTTTTTGGGTAAAATCGACGAGTTTATGTCCGAAGATCTAAAACCGAAAGTGATCCCGAACTGCATCGTGCCAACAGTGAAGCAAGGGCGTAGTTCTGTGTTAGTGTGGGGATGTTTCTCCTTTGCTGGGACGGGAGATTTATGCAGAGTCCAGAGTGTAATGAGGAAGGAAAATTATTTTGCAATACTCCAAAATCATGCAGTGCCATCAGGCTTGCGTATAATAGGTCGTAATTTTACATTCATGCATGACAACGACCCAAAACACGCTGCGTTAGTGTGTAAGAACTATCTAAAGGAGCAAGAAGAACAGCACACCCTGAAAGTAATGACATGGCCCCCACAAAGCCCAGATTTGGACTCGATAGAGTTGTTGTGGGATGAACTGGACAGGAGGATCCGAAAAATATGCTCAACTTCACAAGAACATTTACGGAATATTCTGCAACATGAATGGATTAATATCCCACAATCCGTTTTAACAAAACCGTTTTATCGAAAGAATGCCTAGAATAGTTCGAGCGGTGATTAACAGCAAAGGAGGTTTTCTCGATGAAAAAAAAAATATAATGTTCAGTATGTTATATTAGGCCAGAATAACTTTTTATTTATTTATTTTTGTCTTTTTTACCTGTACATGCAATAAAATTGCATTTTATTTTTAGTTTCGTTTGTTTCTGTAACCTTTTCATGTTTTTTACTAACCGATCGAACTTCTTTAAACGGCGGTGTACACAATATACATACAGTGCAATAGATCTTTTATGTAAGCCAAAAAGTAAACTGGACTATGAACGGTTGCTAAGATTAACAGAGCATTATTATACGTACAGTGGGTGACCTATCAACGAATAATCCGAATAACGAACAAATACTTCCGCGAAGCATCTTCGCTGTTCATTTAGAAATAAGCTACTATCTACTATATTGGCTAACTACACCATTGAATTCAAAAGGTTCCAAGCTCTATTGACCAAAATTTGTAATCATAATTTACAGCTTATTTCCAGTTGTTTTTTTTCATAAACTTTGATCTACCTTGCTCAGCAGATGTTGTAAGAAGAGGGTTTATGTGAAAAAGTCTCATGTTCTCAAAGTTCAAGTCTATGCATTAATTGCAACCAGCAAGAATAAGTCTTATTGAAAATTATTCATCCCAATTCCATGTGTTGAAATCTGACTCTCATCAATACATCTTTCATATTGAAAATTGGAAAATCAACGTTGCTTCTTTATTGACAACCAAAAGGATAGTCAACCGAAGCCGCATCCTTGAAACTATCTCTAACGCTTGACATTATCCATACGATGCATTAGCAATTCGTATTACTTACCACTTTTTATAATTTACACGGCAGCTAGCTTTCAGATCTGCGGAAGATGGAATTCAAAATGTCATCAATGCGGCTTAATAACGCATAATATTTCATGTTTGCGTACGCGCCAGAAAACGCCTATACCTCGCTAATAAATTCAATGTCATCGTTTCAAGGGAACACAAAGCCGTTCGCTTCACCGCCACGAGATGAACTAGTATGGTACGCCATTTTTCATAATTTCCGCGCTGGCATTGAGAAGCGTTCCCGTATACCGGACTGAATCATTATTATTGAATGTCATTAATTTAAATAATCCAATACCATGACGTCTCGGCACGCCACGCCACGGCGGCGTAATGATGTTTAGATTGTACACATTATATGCACACGTTAACAACGCCGATACATAATTGCAGAAAAACGGTATAATTATATCGGTGAGAAATACGGAATGGGAGCGCTTTATATAATTGAAACTCACACCTTTATAGGTGACCTTTGCCGAGAAAACCGAGTGTATTGTTAGATATCATATATGTATACAGCGTGTCCAACCGGGAGGTGCCTAATCTACAAGAGAAAACAAAAAGAAACAAAGCTGCTGATATAGCTACTCATGGTATTGGTGGTGGAATCGCTCACGTCAAAAGCAATGTAAGGCGAGAAATTGCTGATCAGCGGAGATGTTTCTGCGTATTGAGCGTCATCAGCATTGTTCCGAGTGTATTCTCTAACTCACACCGTTATTTTTCTCTCGGCTTATAGCACCTTCCTTCCAGAATGACATCCCTTGGCGTCAGTGCCAATAGATACACGCAGAAAGTAGTTACAAAAAGTGATTGGGGACATGTACCCGCTATTTGTCGTTGCTCGAAGCAGATGTTGTCCAAATATCCACGATGGTATCCACCACAATATGACTACTTTGTTAATATACAAAATAACGAGCATATTCCACGCGATTTTATGGATATCATGCTTTTAACACGCGCACCAATTGTATCTTAAAGGGTACAGGTGTGACTCTCATAAAATCTTCTGCAAGGACCGCCCGCTCAACACTAATTCTTCTTTACGCCTCTCTCGTGCTATCATTATCCCTGATAAAAAAAGAATGTCAACAATAAAGACGTTATTTCATAAGTAATTATGCGCCACAAAAAAACCTTAATTTCAAGAAGTCAAAAGTGCATTGAAAAATATACTTTCCCAAAACTTAAGTAACAAATGTAAGAAATTCTGCAAAAATTCGTTTAAAATTCATGTACACTGCCGTTCAGTGAAGTTCGGTCATACAATAAAAATCTACTATATCACACTGTATACAAGTATTAATACATAAAATTAGAAAAATATTAAGCATACACTCTTTTCTAAGGGATTAAAGCCATAAATTATTATGTAAAGTAGAAATATTGCGACAACCACAATAAAGTCCCTTTTATTATCATTTCAAGAATTTCTCGGAAGTACCGATCTTTTGAAACGGGTCGTTTGGGGATTATTAACGAACAATACATTTAGGAAATATACCGCAGTATCATTCTTGTCTATCACGGGCGTAAAGATATAAATTTGCTTCATTTTACTGTTAAACGTGTGGTGGTGCACATCTGTCGTTTTGGCGCCAAAGTTTTAAGAAAATTTACTTCAAAATGGCACGTGGCAAGCGTAGAAGGCAGTGTAGAAAAACGTTCACGCATTATTACGCTGTTTGAAGAAGGATATTCGGGGCGACAAATTGCTGAAAAAATAAATATGAGAAGTTCAACAGTAAATGACATCATAAAGCGATATCGGACGACTGGAACTATAGAAAATCGTGTTCGTCCCGGAGCATCTAGGAAAACAACAAAAGCTGAAGATTTGAGAATTGTATTATTAAGCAAACGCAATAGAAAATTAACAGCGCCACAAATAGCAGCCGAAGTCAATCGCGGCCGTGAAGAACCAGTTTCGGCGAGTACGGTAAAACGTCGACTTCAACAAGCGGACCTTCACGGACGCATTGCCATTCGAAAACTCTTATTACGTCGGGGCAACAGAGCAAAACGGCTACAGTGGGCCCGTTCTCATCTAGATTGGTCGTTAGATGATTGGAAACACGTGCTTTGGAGTGACGAGTCAAAGTTTGAGGTTTTTGGGCAAAATCGACGAGTTTATGTCCGAAGATCTAAAACCGAAAAGTGATCCCGAACTGCATTGTGCCTACATTGAAGCAAGAGCGTAGTTCTGTGTTAGTGTGGGGATGTTTCTCCTTTTGTTCTTTCGAGGACGGGAGATTTATGCAGAGTCCAGGGTGTAATGAGGAAGGAAAATTATTTTGTAATACTCCAGAACCATGCAGTGCCATCAGGATTGCGCATAGTAGGCCGTAACTTTACATTCATGCATGACAACGACCCAAAACTATCTAAAGGAGCAAGAAGAACAGCACACCCTGCAAGTAATGACATGGCCCTCACAAAGCCCAGATTTGAACCCTATATAGTTGTTGTGGGATGAACTGGACAGGAGGATCCGAAAAATATGCCCAACTTCACAAGAACATTTACGGAATATTCTGCAACTAGAATGGGTTAATATTCCGCAATCCGTTTTAACAAAACTTATCGAACGAATGCCTAGAATAGTTTGAGCGGTGATTAACAGCAAAGGAGGTTTTTTCGATGAAAAAAAAAAAATAATGTTCAGTATGTTATATTAGGCCAGAATAATTTTTTATTTATTTCTTTTTGTCTTTTTTACCTGTACATACAATAAAATTGCATTTTGTTTTTAGTTTCGTTTGTTTCTGTAACCCTTTCATGTTTTTTACTAACCGACCGAACTTCTCTGAACGGCAGTGTAAATAATATTCATATCGTAATATAAAAAAAACTGTATCCAAATATTTTAAGTACGCGGGCCCTAGTAATGTTAGCAATCCTACAATCTTTCAGATTTCTCCAAATACCGATATAATTGCAGTTCCCGATGGATCACCTGTATATACATACGCATACCTATACCGCTAACAACATTACGTACATATAAAGTACAACATTAAGTAGCGTTTATGTCTCACCATGGTGGCACCACATCGCCTGGATCGCTATCTGAAAAAAATACATCGCCCATGTCCCTGAATGTTGTATTAAAATATGACCGTAAAACGTGCTGCGGAGATTACGATTTTTATTTTATTATTTCGACGGCCTTATTGTTGTGCGCGGCGTAAAAATGCTCCAGATTCGCCGCCTCACGTTGTAATTGTTATGTTTCCGTCCGAGACAAATTACTGAAATAAAATGAAATCGCATTCATCTCGATGCAGTTTCTGCGGTTTTATTTATGTACACCGTACACATACAACCCGTGCAGTTTGAGCGATGTACTTGACGTTGTTGGTAAATTTAATCAACTTTTTCCACATACCGAAATTATAGTGCCGGTTTAATGCTTTCGATGTAATGGCATAGAGAAACAAATTGTGTACATATATTATTGGAGGATTAAATTAAAACGACCAACAAAACCGAATAATTTGTTCCTTTACTTGTATGCTTACTTCTTTTAAGTTTTTGTCAAGAGATGAAAACGTGTAATTTTGTAACAAATAACTCAATGTTGAAATGGTCTTTTACACCTATAACGAACTCGATAAATACAATAGGTGGCCATATTAGCTATCCACTCTTTATTTTATAGAAAGAGAAATCTGGTCTAAATATCGAATCTTTAATCCAGAATATTTATTTTATTCACTCGCACCTTTGGAACAATGTAATTGCAACAATCACAATCTTTCAAACACGCTACACTAAACAACCTTTGTTACTTAATTATGCAATAAACTCCTGTTAAATTTAAAAGTAGAATCTCCAACTTCTTTTCTATTTCACAGATAAGGAAAAATCTGAAACCGATGATCGTAAAACCAAATCTCCAACGCCCGAAGATGCCCAAACATCGACATCATCGTCAACGAAGAAAACCCAAGACAACGTTCCTCCGCATCGATTCAAATCTTCGATATTGGGTGGAGATGTGCCTTACGGGAGCAGGGGCCACGTTCTAACTCGCGCGGAAAGGAAAGAATACGCGCCGATAGTTCCACCGGACAAGGTTGTTCTACCTATCACGAAGAAACCCCCTGAACAAACACCAACTGCTCAAAACTTATCCGCGGTTCGATGTTCCGTGATCCAGCGCACACCTCCAACGACAAAACGGGAGGAGGACAAAGATATTCGACTTCCTGCGCCTCTGATAATCCACGAACCTGAGCAAGAGCAACCAATCGACTATCATATACCGAAAAGACGCGGCGAGACGGAAGATGAGAATGAAGAGCGTAGAATTCGGGAGCAGAGGAGAAGTCATTGTTCAAAGATAATCAAGCCGCTTATCGCCGCGAGAACATTAAGTGGTAAATTACCTGGAACTATGTCTTGCGCTGCCGGACACGGAAGAGGAAGTACCGGAGCGCAAAATAGTGGCAATCAGTCATCTGGGAATACGTCAAGTGGCGGTGGTTCTATAAATTTTGGTGGCGGCAGTTCTGGCGGCAACGCCGGAGGTTCGATGGGTAGCGGAACTGGAGGAGGCGGAATGAATCCTGGAAGAGACGGTAGGCAAAATTACGGCCCTAGCAGTCCACCGACAGCTAGTCTTCCGCCATTTTATGAATCGCTAAAAAGTGGTAATAGTGGTAACAACTACAATGCGAGTGGGAACTTTACGAACGGCTACAACGTAGTGAACGGACCGCATGATATGGATACGGGACAAGAGATTAACAGCATGAACATGAACGGTAATCAGAGCCCTCCGAAACAGTATTCGACGCTGCAGAACGCCGCCTACGGAATAGTGATGAAAGACGAAGTTGATCTGGACATATACGAGACGAAAATTGACCCCATGGGTAATTTAGTACAAGGTTCGTACGCGAACTACGACGATTCTATGATGGTTGATATGGTAACAGGTAGTGTTGTAGATCCTTTACACTTTTCCGCAACCCTAACGCTTTCAACTTCTGCAGAACACGCCCTGTTGGAAAGTTTATCGGACGCGGCAGATCTGTCGAGCTTCCTGCAACGGCTTCCCAGCGAAGAGAACGACAGCGAAGAGATCATCGCGAGCGATATAAACTCACCGTCCATGACACCGGATTCAGCGCAGCTGCAAAACGTCGAACAGAACATGGAATCGTTCCCCGAACACATATTAAATAGGAATTACGAAAATCAAAGATTTCAACAACACCATCAATTTTCGAAGATGTATCAGGAATCGTTGCCCTCGTATCCGTCGTTGAATACGGAAGCGTTGCAGGTGCAAGTGCAGATGCATCAGCAGAACATCCTCTCGCCCAGTTTATCGTTTAACGGAAGCGGATTAGATTTGGACTCCCCGACGAATATGTCACTACCTTCCCCGGGAGCGGCGAGTTGTTCTTTAGATGGCGGTAGCCATAACGATTCGGGATCTCCATCAAATGTGAGTGGACGACGAGATTCAACTAGCAGCGATACGCCCTCTCTGCAAGGGAGAGTTAACGTATTGCAACAGAGGGTAAGCAAACAAATTGATTCAGGCAAGGCTTTATTTGGCATAATGCTTAAAACGACTATATCACGATATTCCACCAAATTAATGATTTCTTTTTGAAAAATAGAAGTAAATGAGGTTATAGCAAAAAATTCAAAGAATTTGCACTTGTACGTTACAGAATTCATCATTCTTTAGTGATGTTAGTAAATTTTAATCGACTTTTCCGGATATTATTTAGACTTTAGGAAGGTAATTTTAATTATTATCTAGGGCAACCATTGATTGGCTAATGGCTTAGTTCTACATTGAAAAACTTGGCAACGCAAATGCTATGTTTAGACAGTTGAAATTTACATCTTATTCTAAGTATTATAATTTTTACATGTGCGAATAAATAAGAAAATAAAAGGATTCCATAACATCTACTAACTATAATAAAGTAAGAAATTCCTATATTTCTTTTTAAGCCTAACAGTACGTAAGTGTGAATTTTGTTTATAAATATTCTCTTTTATTTTTCAAAAGCAATTGCAAAAATTGGTGCGAATAACACATGGCGTCGTTTGTACATATTTGTTCTTTTTTCTCGTTAGCACCTTAGTAAGAAATATATAGAACAAAATGAGTTAATTCAATAAATTAAATGAGACGTCTATGGTGAAGAGCGTTATTCGAATACTTTAAATAGCAGTTAAGATCTAAACAAATTACACGACGCTATATCCAGAATAAATAAATGGCTGTGCCAAAATCAAAATGTATGCTTTCCTTTCATCTAAAAGCGCTGCTGATTTCATTTATCTCGTCTTCTTCCAGCTGGGATTACCGGCGGAGGTGCAACTGGAGTTCGTTAACGGCGGTCACGGCATCAAAAATCCTCTCGCCAATCAAGAGACGGTCCGACAGGGTACCAGAACTGAAGAGAAAACCAAAGTTACCTCGATCACGACCGAGGATGGATCTTCGCAGTTCAGCTGTCGCATCTGCAACAAAACCTTCGCCCTCCAAAGACTACTAAATAGGCATCTCAAATGTCATTCCGACATCAAACGGTACCTATGCACGTTCTGCGGCAAAGGATTCAACGACACCTTCGATTTGAAGAGGCACACTCGCACACATACAGGTAAAAAAAATTAAACAGTATAATGAGCGGGTATAAGTACCACCTATGAAATTTTAAAGACTGTAAAAGAATATAAAACAGAATTTTTTTTTTAATTTTTCATCATCAGTAGCTAATTGTGTTTATTTTCTGATCTTTTCAGGAGTTCGTCCATACAAATGTAGTCTATGCGAAAAATCATTCACTCAAAGGTGCTCGTTAGAATCGCACTGTCTGAAAGTTCACGGCGTTCAACATCAGTACGCTTACAAAGAAAGGAGAACCAAAGTATACGTTTGCGAAGAGTGCGGGCACACGACAAGCGAACCGGAAGTACATTACCTTCACTTAAAAGATAAACATCCCTACAGTCCGGCGCTGTTAAAGTTCTATGACAAGCGCCACTTCAAATTTACGAATTCAAATTTTGCTAACATGCTGCTACAAGTACGTACCTAAACTAAAGTAATAAATAACACTATTTAACATCAATCTGTAGTAGTACCTATATAATAATAACATCATGCGGTACTATCTACGCAAGATATTTATTACTTTTTTGTTTTCAATGACTTTTGCTGTTTCGCTTCATCCTTTCGACACGAACCAAATTAAAATTTGAAACGAACCCAACGCGAAAAGATCGAAGAGTATTTCATTTAATCGATGATATTTTTCCATCTTCGCAGGGTTCGAATTTGAATAAAGACCAGATTAATACAAAAAAAAAACAAACCGTATAGAACTGAACCAAGAATGGCATGATTCTTCGGAAGACTCGTTGGTGATGGAATGCAAACTTCTGTGATAATTTGTTATAATTTAGACAAAAAAAAAAGAAAGATTAGTAAGATACGCATGTCATTCCATTCTAATTAACGAAACGTCTCTCACGCAAAACACTGAAGTCATTCATCGATTTGTAGCAGCAGTGCAATTTTTTCGTTAGAAAAATGATATTTTAATAAGCTAAAATAGGGATTAAGAGAGTGCCTTTATCGTACAGCGACCATCATCATCGGCATTTTTTTTCCTACCGTAACGGAGGAGTCAAAAAATCGGGTTTTTTGTGCAATCAGGTGTATGGTAAATATGGGGTTACGTAAGTTTTTTATATATAAAGAAATAGTGTAATAGAGCAAAGTATATATTAAAAACTGTTGTTTGTATAGTTGAAGGATGAAAGGGAGCAGTCGTTAGAATTTAGAAAAAAATTCGTTGAATTTTGGGTATCGTCACATTACTTCTTCCTTACACAACATCTAGTCCAATTTTAAACAATTATTACTTATTCGGAAAACTTAAGGCTTATTTTATTTAAGTAATGTGCAATACAAGCAAGCTTTTTAAACTAAAAGCTGACCGCTTCAAACTATCAAATATGTTGTACTAACATTGCAAAATTTATGTTTAAAATTGAATAAACGTGTTGTCCTCCTCTATCTTTCTTTTATTAATTTAAAGAAAAAAAATATAAAATAAATCATTGTGGGCTTTGGGGTTTTCCTATTTTTTCTAAACTTTAACGTGTTCCCGCTTATATTCTGGTGCTTCATAGAATCTTCTCTCTCTCAGAAAATATCGCGAACTATGGTGCTACAGAATTGTTTGTTCGTTTGTTTAAGAGTTATATTTTTTACACTTATAAGCATCGTACGGTACACATAATATTATTACTATTATAAACAATGTAATTTCCCGTGTGATTTAAACTGTACTTTCCCATTTGTTCCGTAAGTACTTTCTTCTTCCATTATTTGTTTTTTTTAATTTTTTTAATTAGTATAAACTACATTACATCGAATTATCACTAAATAAAAAGAATGTTGTCTATCTGTTGTATTCGTTTTGATACCTAATAAATACAAAATATGCATATATTGTTTTGTACGTTTTCCCTTTGTAAATATATTCATTATTATTATTCTTATATTTAATATTTTTATAAGGTTTATTTCTACTATTAGTACCTACAACAAAGATGCGGTCTTTTCACGTTAAAAAACTTCATCGTTTGTTGGTTATTATTGACTTAGCCAGTACCTAATGTTATATTAATTTTTTTTTTTTGAATGTAACGTTATTTATGTTCTTCGTTTACGTCACAGTATTCTATTACTATTAGAGTGTATTATATTTTATATTATTTAAAACGACTGTTGTAATAGAAGTAACCTGAGATTTTTTTCGTTTGTTTGTTTCCGCGTATTTTGCTTGTATTTTTCTCGTCGATATTACTATTTTATTATTTTTTACTAGCTTTAATACCGTAGGTACATTTATTTACAATAATAATGCGTTGAACAAATCGCAAAATTCTCTAGTGTACTTTTAAGTGTGGACTGTCTCAATCATGTAATGAAATAATAACTCACTTTTTTTTTATCAGACATTATTATTATATTATTATGTAATGTGCGTAGGACAAAAATGTGTATCTGTTTCCTAATCTACGTTGTTATAATATAATAAATTATATACATTTTATGTGAATCTATTTTTGTTTATTCCTAATAGACCTAGATTTGAAGCATGTAACTTACAAAGAAACTTTACGAACTGAACGCAACATAATAAAACATTGCAATTGACCTCCCATTTACGTCACAGCCAACAGCCGCTGATCCCAAGTAAAATATGTAAATAAAAAGCAAATCAGCTTTTCAGCACTTTTTTATTCTTTCCATACATTCAATAACAACTATTACATAGTATTCTTATTTCTCCAAGTCACAACAATATTTCATCGAATTAATTCCGATCATTTTGCAGCACCCAGTTACACTTTATCAACGAATACTGTTACAATTTGGAAATGGGTAACATCTACACATATACACACCGAAACTTCGCAAAGTCTACCGAAGTCTAAACACGATCAACAGTCAGAGATTAAATTTTAGAAGATAACATCAATATTTCTTTTTGGAGATGCCTCCTTATCCGTAAGTTCCTTCTACTAACTAAACACAGTAAAGAAATATTGTATCTAAGAAACGAATGCTTATGCCACTTTTTTAATAATAAAAATATCGAAAACAACGAGTACAAAAATAAAAATATGTAAAATAACATAAATACGTATAGATATATAAAGATTATATCACATAAAGATGTGTGCTAGAAGAATATTACTCTGAAGAAAGACATCTTCATTGACACGGCTACACAAATATGGGCTTTTCCATTCTTCAAACGTGCACTGCAGTTCGTATACGAATACTGTCGATCTTCTTGCTCAACTGGCGAGAACTTGATTTCTTCACGGAGGCTTGGTAGTTCAACTAAAAAAAGCCAGTAGTAACCATTAATATTTCAAACGATATTTGTAAGTAAGAGTATATGATATGCAGCCACCATCAAATGGTAACAACATTAAGTTAAGTATCTTCACTGAGGGTTAGAAATCGCGTGATATGTGGTATAACGATTAACAAACAACTAAAGTTTTGTTAAAGGATGTCGTTTTAAAAACCATGCGCACTCCTCTAATAAAAAGCAGATTTTAGTTATACAGCTTTGTATGTATCACTCCCGAAAGTAAAATATAATTGATTTTAAATTATGCAGGATCCTGGGGACAACTGTATATAACAATTTAGTGGTCTATTATTTCTGATAAATGAAAAACCTGAGCAGAAAGGGGACTCCAATTTATTGGGCCATATTCACAGGACCTCCGAAGTTTTTTGGTAATTACTTAATACATAACGTCGCAGATATATGCGAATTTAGTAGATATCGATATTATCTTATTATTAAATCGCATTAACAATATTTGGAAATATAGCACTAAAGCCAAACATAACAAATTAAAAAATTAAAGATAAACATGTTTAAAGTGCCCACATTCAATCTCTCTGCATCTAGAAATCTTAAATTTTTCATACATACAATAGTGTTACTTGGGTTGTCGATTCTTATAGTCCCCGATTTCTTTCCCAAAATTTAAGACGTTTAAAAAAAATAAGAATTTACATTATCTAAATAAAGGAATAAAAAATAATAAATAAAACATAATATCTATTGATTAATATTTGTATTGTTAATTATAAATTACCAAATAAAGCTATTTAAATTTTAATTATATGTAGTAATTTTATTTCTTTTTTTTTTGTTAAAACACATCACATAAACGCAATACGAAAAAATAAGTGCAGCGTTAATACAGTGCTGTTACCTTTAAGCTGCTCACTGCTTTATAAATAAGTACATCATCCGCTAATAACTTATCATCATTCCTCTGGTGAATTTGGACCAAACGAGTTTCTCTATAAGCTGGTTATTGAATAACGAAATGTACGTCAAAATAAACTTAAACCTTGTAAAATACGCTAACAAATATTTTTTGGCGTATTTGAAAAAAAAAAATATTTTCTTGCTGATTTACACATACTTACTAACCTGCTTATCAATTGATCTGAATTGCCAGGACCAGTTGGCTTTGTATAAGAACGGACGTAAGTCGTATCGATTGTCGTCGGGGCTATAGCCCTCAGCGTGATAGGACGGCGTAAGTACTGTCATTTTGTGACGGTTTATAGCATAACATCTATAAAAAAAGGACTCCAGGTAAAATAATTTAGAGTCATTAATAGAAGCAACGTTAGCATTTTTCTTTAAAAACTAGAAACCATTTATAACATACCAAATAGTTACTTCCTTAATATGCTCTTGGCTTAATTTGGAAATTATTTTAAAAACAGCTCTTTCCAACATTAAATTTAACTTACCTAAAGAAATGTTTAACTTTCTCAGCAACCTCATCAGATGTATACACGCCGGACCATGTACTAACCAGCTTACAAAACATCGAATACGGTCCACAACGTTCCTGCTTTCTCAATTTCCCAAAAACGCTCAGCTCCGCGTACGTCATGCCCATGTCCTCTTCGTCAGTTTGCGCAATAGCGCCATCTTTGAGCGGTTCCAATTCTGCTGTGGGTGCGGCAGTGACTATATCTCCTACAATCGGTATATTATATTTTTCTTTAATGTAATTCAGGAACATCTTTAAATCCGTCTTCGATATCCCCCCGATAGGATTGATATCGGCGCTGGAGCAATCGTATTTTGTCATGTAACCTCGAAGGGCTTCATCGACGTTCGCAGAACCTAATACGAGGAGACCCCCTGGACGCTTTCTAGCCCATAACATGAGTTGCGCGAATAAATAGGAGAGGATCATACGCAGTCTGGCTTGGATATTTTGGAGGGCTAGGTTCTGGCGGGCGCAACCACCTTTGGTAGCAAACCTTGGGAATAAACCAGTTACGGAACTAAATATTTCTAATACTGTTGTTACAGCCTTGTCTATTGTGACGTACATGTGATAGCTGAAACAATTATTAAAGGTACGTTATAAAAAAATGGAAACTTTCGACTTTAACTAACAAGTGATTAAGCAAAATGGGAGTGATCCTTCTTGCACATCAATAAATTTAATCTCATACCATTGTCTTGTTGCTACTCTACTTAGTTAAAATTTAAATCTTCCTCACCTGCCAATTGCAGCAGCTAATGAAGTAGCTCTCTTCTTCGTTTCTTTGGACGAATTATCACTACCCATATAACATGTCACTAACATGCGATTACACAACTCGTTAGGATTACTCGGAGCGTACTCCCCATCTCCTAGAATCCTTCTAACATCAGAAAGGACTCTGGAATCTAACCAATTCATTCTTTCCATGAAAGATTTCAATACACGTAATAATCATTCGTATACCTCCTTTCTGAACACTTTCTACAACCATCCTGCACATGGAATATACCATTAATGCTGAACTGGAGGAGTCTACGCCGCCACTTAAAGGAAGGAAAAATCCTCCTTGTCCTGAACGCCTTAAATAATCCCACAGCCAACATGCAGGACCCTAAATACCACCAATTAATTATACATGATTGATAAGATGTATATTTTTTGTGGTACCTGAGTTATTTCTTCTTCGGCGGATAAATAAACCCAATCAATTGGTGCGGCGGTTGGAAGAGTAGTGTCATGCTCCAAAGACAGGGAGAAATCAACTACAACTCTAGGATAATTTGGACTACCAGAAGCCAAAGTGGCAAGGCTTCTTTTTGAATTCCTGTAAGATCTTATGTCTTCTAAGTCAATTGTAGCTGTGGTGACTTCCTAAAAAATCACAATTGGGCTTGAAGTGAATTGATTCTATTTCATTCAAGAACCTTACCACTTCTTGTAAAGCAAATTGTTTAGCGTGAGTAAGTATGTTGCCATTCAACGCGATGCAGGATCCGCCGTTATGGTAAACTCTTTGCCCATCACAACCACGCATATTACTAAAAATGTAACAACCACCGCATTTATAGGTGGCGCTTTTGACTAAATCTCTAACTACGTAAGCCTTACGTAACTCTGTGTGACTACCTGAGCTATTAACTATGATTTCTACTCCATCTAAACAGAGGTCGATGTGACTGCTGCGAGGACTCCATAATTCTTCACATATTTCATATCCTGGGAAAAATAGCAACGCAAACTAATTTCTATAATACATCAGCCATAATATATTTAATTCTACAACAATACAACATTAAGACCATGCATGCGTTTTATAAAATTAAAGTCATTGTATCAATGTTACTAACAAAGCTTTAAAACAATACCTATGCAAGTATCTCTAGTAGATATAACAGCGTCTCCAATGGGAACTGTAGTTTGTCTTGTAACTTCCGCAATCATTCGTGGCAAATGGAAATCTTCTATTTGCCTTAACTGAAATTATAGAAATATCCCAGTTAAAATTAGAAATATACAGGGTGTAACTAAAATAAGATGACAAACTTTGGGGAAGGAGCTCTCCATACCATAGCGCTGCTTGACTGTCTGTGAATATATTAATGCAATTCGAATCCATATCTTACTCGGAAGACAATTCCACAACCTCAATCTATTAACTTATTATAAATATTAATTTACGAAGTCCAAATTGATAACGGAAAAACATGCTACTTGCACATATTTATTGCTTGTAAAGCTATTCGTAACCAACCACGAATCTTTGAAAGAGTGCTTTGAACATTTATTATAAAGAACATGGTACGTTTGTTTGGCTTAAGACATATTTTTTGTAAGCGTTGTTATATTTCGATGTGGAAACCTCACTTGTTAGGCTTGTTTAATATTCTAATTACACCTTGCATAATGCCCATCAACATGGAACACTTACTGTGTTCATTTTTTAGAACCTTAACTACAATACCTAATAAATATGGAAAAACATTGCCTTTTGTTCAAAATATATTTCTTGACTTTTCTAAATCCTACGAATTAAATTTAAAGTACATCTCATCGATGTTATTAATTAAGGAAAGTGACCCATTCGACCTTGTTAATTAACTCCTAAAAAGTTTATCGTTTTCCATATTTTCTCCATCTTAATCTAGAGGAATAGTCCCAACTAATAGTCAATTTCGCAGCTCCAATAACAACAAAATTTATAATAGTAGATGAAAAACTTTACGAAATAGTGCATATTACTATTATAAAATAACTGGCTTTTATCCAATTAATTAATTGTGAAATTTGACGGATATAAATAGTGCTGTAAGAATTTTACATCATCGGAATTCTTTTATATGTAGCAACCCAACTGATAACATTGTAATTTTACGTAGCTATCAGTTTTTTCAAATTATTTAATTTATTGTCGCATTATACAAAAAATAATCTACTTTCTGTGTTAATAACATTCAATTTCGTAGAACAAAAAAATGCTTCATTCAACAGTAATAAGTTTCCGTTTATACGATTCAATATCTACTGTTATATAATTCTTAATTGAGTAGATGTATGTGTCCTTGTATTTTACTCAATGGAATAACAATTTTAATAATTACCTTCTTCCAGCCAGTAAACCATCTTGTTTCTCGATAATTGCCATCGTCGCACATCAATAACTTTGGTTTGATCAGGAGTATCTTCTGGTTTAAGAATGCGACTCTACAATTATAGGCGACATTTTTGTGCATAACAGGCATTCCTACGTCTATGAGCATATTCTCACACAACGGTGCAGTCAATAACTCCAATAATACCTCCCAACTGTGTAAGAATGTATCACTCTCGTAGAAGTGATCCTCACAATTGTATCCACTGGAATCAGGTGAACGGCTGCGTGTTATGAAAACTTATAACAGAAAACCGATTTGAATTTACCATATTTCCAATTCAGGTCCCGTCCTGTACGTAGCTCCTATTTCCTTCGCCTCTAAAATTGATTCCAGTATCCTCTCCAGATTCCCGTCGAAATCAAGCACCCATTGATTTAATGTTGAAGCAGCAACTGTTATTTTTCTACCCATATTTAAGGCTTTGTGGAACTGAATTTTCTTGGATTGGATATTCGTATTTCCAGTCGTAATATTCGCGTTATCAGTTAAATAAAAACGATTACGTTTAACGATGTTGATGTATGGATTAAACAAGAAGGTTATGTCCCGCCTAATGGAGACTTTGTTATAGAGACCTTCATGTTCGATGTTCTTAAGACTCAATTTCCCTTGATGCCTCTTATGAATAAGTTACTAAGACAACGCATTGGCGCTAAATTTGAATGTACACACAATTACCAATTTGCAATTTAGAAAGTAACTTAGCCTTTATAATATATTTATATAAATAAGTACACAAATACTCGTAATAAAAAAAAATGATTTGTACAATTCACTTATAGAAAAATTATAATAAAATTCGAGAAAACATTAATAATGTTAGTTTGGTTAAATTAAATACTTTAAACAATCTTTTTTATAACATTAAACAATGAAATTTTATGCTTGATTGAATTTTTAAAACAACAAAAAGAATTTTGCAACATTTTCGAAGTATGACAAACACTTAGCCATGGTTACAGACAGGTGTAACGCTCACCGA
>LR737381.1:32995314-33098037 GCA_902655005.2 Marronus borbonicus | reverse complement strand
ATACAATTGCAATTCGAAAATTTTTGGTCCATCGTACCTATTGTGAACTCAATTCGGGGACAGACTGTATATGGATGTGTCGTATTAAATTGTTTTTTTTTTATGTCTAATTTTCTGAAGACTATTTAAAACAGCCCAATTGAAAAGATGTAAAGTCATACGAAATACGATACATCAATGTCCTTTTCAACGTGAAACCCAGAAATATATTTCCGCTGGACTCGCTGTATTTCGCCTACAAGTCCGTTGATTTATTCATAGATTTAATACAATTTGTAAATACATATATATTTAACGGCGCATTGTAACTTTATAAATATAGCCGGTTGCTGTACGTAATGAAACATTACTGGGTTTTTGTTGGCATATAAAACAATGGAGTATTTTTATTGGTATTTTAGTTGTTTTCTTTGGGACTGGGTGCAAGGTGAATATAAAATAACGTTTCAATATGCCCTGAGAGAACATTTACGTTTATTTTCCATTTTAACTGTCAACAAATACGTATTTATTTTTGCTTTATTTTCAAAAGATTTCGAAATAGCTGTGTAAATTTGAATTGTCTGGGGCAGACATAAATTATCGTTTTGCTAAAGTGAAGATAAATCCCAATGGAAACATTTTCTTTATGTATATTTTCATTAATATTTTAAAAAGCTGTAATTTTGATACAAAATCTAAAACGCTGCTCAGTCTTATCTATTTTGTTGAAAAGTTTTCATAAAACGTGCCGAATACGCTGAGAAATCGTATTTAACCATTCGGCAGGCTTACTTTAATAAATTATCCGAGTTGCCAAGCAACAAAGTTACCTCAACCTGTATATGCATTTGCAAGTCCCAAACATATGTTCCGCTAATGTAGGTTACATGTATCTCAGGGAATGCAACCAGTTCCTAATTTATAAATAGTAAATATGCTTTTAATATTCTTCATTTTATTCTTGGACGTACGCTGCTCCCAGAGTATGGTCGTACTTCCTGAATCTATTTCTGTTTGATGAAAATATGCATGTATAATAATTTCTGTGTCCTAATATAATTGTATTTTAACAAAGAATCCTGTTCCATAACGCTGTTGGGAAAGAGCAATTCTTTCCACATCCATGAATACTTAAGAAGGTAGTCTGTGAAAAGTTTCCAGCCTAACACGGAAATGTTTTTCTTAAATTCAGGTTGATTTCTAAACGTAGTCTCATTGTAAGTTTGTACACTTTTCCCAGCCCAGTAGTTGGCATCTTATTTTGCAAAATGGGCATTTATGAATCAATGGAAAATTTTTGTCCTCCCAACGAAACATTGAGCCTAGGAGACAGAAAATTGTTGCTGGAGATCCAGTGAATAGGGTGAGTGGTCTAACAACTCGAACTCCAATTCCTGAATTTTTCCCACAGCGACCACTACAATCAAACAAAATGTTCTTTTTCTTTAAACGCGCCCGTTTTTCCGCAATTTCTGCCTTCAGCTTGTCAAGTTATAATGTATAGTATGCCCCAATTATTGTCTCTCCTTTTTCAAGTTCATAGTTGGTTAACACATAAGTCCATGGCTAATCGATACCGGCAAAAGTAAGAATTATTAACGAATTATAGTTAACAGACTGGTAGAATTTATAAATTCCAATTACAGAAGGCAACTTTTCTTTCTTTCTTACAGCGTCAACTTTTAAATTCAATTAATTAAAAATTTCTTCATCGAGTCACTTACTGACCAGATATATTAGTAGTATTTTTCCGCCCTCTGTCATTACGATGTATTGGAGAAAAAGCTTTCCATCTCCGAGTGGTAAGTAAATAGGGATTGGTTGCTAACAAGCATCAGCACTGAAGTATTAATATGCTGTGGGTATTCATTTTTCTTGCCGCATAATTCATTCTTACGGAAAATGGAAGATAAACTTGCCAAGAAAAATGAACTGGCGCGATGAGAGTAGCGAGCAGAATTATAATTTAATGAAACAGCTTTTTTTGCCTAAAATAAAAGCGCACTGTACGTTACGTAGTTGTAGTGAAATCATATTTACATCATACTTAAATATAGTTTATTACTTAAGAAAAATTATGTCTACGGTGTAAAAAATTGGCAGTAAACTCAAATCTAACACCTTCATAATTTTATACACTTATGTTCTCCTGTCCTATCGCCGTATCGGAATTTATATCGTTTGATAGGAGGAAACGAAAGAGTCATGGGATGTACAGGATGTTTAAAAAGAGTGCCACAAACTAAAAAGGAGGATTGTATGGCACCTTTTTTATCATGTACATACAAACAAAACATGTAGTTTATGAACAAACAACAAAGGCGAAAACTCCACTTCACACCAGCCACGATGTCTTCTCTACAAGGACCTTCGAAATCTTTGGAAAACACCTCCATTGTCTCGAGTTCGGTGACTTGATCTATTTGTTTTGTAGCTTCTCAAAATCATTGACAGACGTAGCGTATACTAAAGATGTTAAGTATCCCTAAAGTAAGAAATCAAGGCGACTTAAATTAGGCGATTTTGGGCATATGGGCTAATTCAATGATGATTAAACAGGTACAGCGAAAATTCGTAAAATTGTACACTAGCTCCGAAGTCTGTGAATACTTTTCTTCGCATTTTAAGCTATGGTATCCTCTCAACCTTCTAACGCTTTTTTAACACCCTGTAGGTATCCCTATTTTCGCGTATCACAACAAACAGCTGTCACACAAGCTTCCACTAATACTTGTATTACTTTACAAGATATCCTATTTTTAGGTTAGTGTGTCGTCAAAACTTTGCCAAGCTTCTAGTATCCCGCTCGATTCCCGCCGAGTTATAAATACTTGCGATTTCACGGGAGACAATTCAAAAAAAAAAAAGAAAAGAAAAGTTTTACGAGTTCCTCCCGTGGTGTATACAAACCGGTGCTATCGTTCCGCGTTCTATTTACATGTCATCTGCGCTGCCGTACGAACATGCAAGGTGGTTGTAGGTTATCTCTAAATTGTAATTATTCGTTCCTGGCGTTTTTCTTGCGGCTTTACTTTTACGTTCTTGTAACCTAAGAGTTCTTTTTGTTTCTTTGCCCACAGGCGACTCCAGCGTGAAGGACTTGCAAGCGTTGCTTTTCCCGATTAGCCCCCGAAAATCCGATAGTTTTTTGAGTAATTTCTTTTTGAAGCCAACTTCCTCGCCACGTCTCGAAATCGAAGAGGAGCAGCTCGAACAGGTGGTGCGATTTAAGGATGCCAAGGAGTACACCGCCAAGGATGCAGATTGTCCATCGCAACCAGCTCGGTGGCCAACAGAATGCCAGGTAAGTCGCGTGGCGTTTGAATACGAACTCCATAATTTTAGTTTGTTAATCCTGATAATTTTTCTGTTGAAAATTGAAGTACTGTAAAGGTTATTAGAAGCATCTCTTGTTGTGTGTAAATAATTTTAATTTGTTCAATGTATATTCCTAATTGGCTTGCAGCAAGTTATTAAAGAAGTTGGAAGAATTGGACGATGGATTGTCCAATTCAAAAAAATTTCAAAAAGATTATAATTAAGGCGATGCTGAGAAAAATCTACATTGTCATCGGAATTTAGTTATGCCACAGCATGGCAATCGGACGTGGGTTTTTGTGTTATTTCGTGTGTCTCGCCATGATTCTCATGATTTCATTTTGATACAGTTAAAATAATAAAATTGCATTTGTAATCACATGAAGAAATTCAGTTAGTAATTAATTTTCTAAAGCCTACATCTTAGTATGAAAGATTGAAAAATGCTGTACAGTTACTTAAACTTTCTTTGGCAAAACAATCAAAGTATAAAAATAGCGGACATTACAAAAACTTTATAATCAAGAGAAAGTCTTTTAAATTTTAAATACTTTACAAATCTCAATTTTAAATCCTCTGTGGCATGCCTGATGTAATGCAATTATAGGCAGTGCAAAAATGAGCTTCCTTGCTGTAGTATACAGCCAACTGTAGAACTTTCATTTGTTAACAAATTAACGTGTAAAGGTAAAAATACTTTTACACATATGACCAACAGACGCTGCAGCTACAAGGGTTAGAAAACAAAGTTTGGTAGGTCGATCTACTGAAGCACAGACACCGAGTGTGTGGCACTGCAGGTCGGCCTACCGTAAATATTTTATTATTGATTTGATATACAATTCATTAATTAATCCATATTATTTCGAATTAAATTTAGTTACGTAGGTATATAGGTATATGTACCCCTAGCCGTGATACATTTAGTTTTTACAAAAAATTGCCAGAGAGAATGTGTTCCCCCAACGGACATTTATAGTAAAGTTCGCAAAGATTCAAAATATTCAATCGCATTGCCCCATTCCTCGTTGAACAGTCCGTACACACATACACCGACCACAAAACATTTCCATTCTCACGGACAATAATATGTTTGTAGTTGCATACATAAAGAATGCCCGAAGCCAAACTTACGTAACCAATTTTACACCGTTGCTGCCTATATTTAGGCGCAGGGAAACTATGCTTTCTCGCTGCAATTTCAAAAGAACTCATTGATGAAATGCGCTTACGTAATTTTTCAAATCGACATCTGTTATAAAGAAAGAACTATATCTACCTCCACCATCTGCATCGACGGGTGTGACCGCAATATTACCGATTCCGCGGCTCACCCACAAACCGTATCTCGATATATCGCACGACGTCGTATTTTCATTTCTTTTCCTTGGAAAGGTGCTGGAGGAGAAAATCGAGCACATCGACTACGTACCTGCCTTTCCCGAGCCCTATTACACGCCCACCGGCAAAGAGGTCCAGCCGAAGCCGGTGGGTGAAGAATGCGGCCTCGTCGTCTACCAGTACTACCCAATAAGCGCTGTGAGTTATGTAAGTCTTTTCGTTCTCGTTGCCCGCGTAAAATCGAAGGCCAAATTTTAAGAAACCGTTTAGTTTAGTCGGTCGAGCGTAGGTGGGAGTCGTTACCTTTTACCGACCTGCCCGTGCCCGGAAGAAGATTGTCTCCGGTTCGAATCTCGCTTCGAGTCCGGCAACCTGGCCAAAGCCATCAAAATTACTGCCACGTACTACGAACTGTACCTCAGGACTGATTTATACACCAATAAGCATACACAATGGTTCTATTTTAGGATAACGAACATGAGGAAGAATCTTATGTACAGGTGAGAGGTGATTACCACGATGCTGCGCACACATAAATACTCACGATCTCGCTAGAATTAACATATTTACCAGTTCCTTTTCTGGTACATTAAGTACATCGCACGGATAACATTTTCCTTTTAATCAAATTCTTTAGCTACAACGACTTTTATGAGAGTTCAATTTCCCGTGTTCTTTTGACAGCAGCATACCTTTGTTTTTAATATAATTTAATAATTGAAGCAGAATTATACTACTTCTTTAGCCTTAAATTTAGGAAAAATTCAACTGTTGTAAACGGAACAACCTAGTTTTTGATGCACCACTGAATATGATTATTGAACGAAGAAAATTGATTGAACAGTCAACAGATTTCCCATCACAGATAATAATTTTTAACACAAGATCTACTATTTATCTCACAGAACACGAAAATAGCTTGCTTTTATTTTTGATAAATTACATTTTTGATAAATTATGCACTAAATTCGCGAGATTGTCCTTAAAACATGAATAAATCAGACCATTTGTTGTTTGCGTTTACAACGTCGTTGCCAAGATAAAAAAATTATTCTGGCACATTGTATTGAAAAAAAAGTCGTTACTCAATTAATAACTTGGTCCTGGACGTTTCACGCTTTCATTACAGCTGCTTGAGGAACGGTCATGCAGACGTGGTGTTTTTGTTGATGCAAAATTCGAGCTCACGGTCGCAGCTGTTTTGTTTGGCACAATCTGATTGGCGGTGGCGATATAGACTTTATACGCTTTCCGCTATTTTCAATGCACGCGAATTTAAAAATTTTAAATGGTGCCGTTCGCAAATTTGGCATTTGAAAATCCATTCTTTTCAACATCCAAATCTTACAAAACAAATATAAATAAAGCTATAGGCGTATGCATGTTTTTAAACGAAAGCCTGGATTTGTGACAAGGGAAAAATAAAATTAATTCAATTGTGCGATTGTGTTTTTGGCAAGTGCATTGCTGTGAAAAGTTCTATATCGCGCTTCTGGCATAGTTGACATGCTGAGTTATCGTAATTAACTGTTTCCCGCTCAATAAGTTTCGCCTCTGGCGTGGATTACACGTTGAGCTAACTGTGGCCTACCACCTTTCCCTTTCCTGAAGAAGCTCTATAAGATTGTAAGCGAAACGTCGAGGTTTCGATTAACCGTGACACGGTTCAAACCCGGAACACGTTCAGTTTTAACGGAATTAATCACGTCCATTTTAACAACAAATTCACCAAAATGAATAAAACAATAAAATTAGCGAATTTCGAAAAATATTTGATAAGCTGTCATTTTAATGCCAAAAATTTATTAAATTTTAAATTTTTCTAGATTTTCTATAGTTAATTTAGCCAAAGAAGAAAGCCTCTACAACGAAGGCATGAAGTTATTAATGTACTCAGCCAAAGACGCCCAAATACATTCGATAGGTTGGCGCAGGTGCGGTGAGAACATAACTTATTTCTACAATGAAAATGTGTACGTAGCTTTCGCTTCGTTTCTATTCGACAATAATCCTTTTACTGTTGCAATCTAGCGGGCCGGACGATCCCGAACAACAACCCCTGTACACACTTACTTTCACAATAGAATTCCCACACGACGATGACACCGTCTATTTCGCACATAGTTACCCTTACACGTACTCAGATCTCCAGAAATATCTGCAAGAGATGACAACGCATCCGGTCAAATCCGCTTTCAGCAATTTGAGATTGCTTTGTCGAACTTTAGCTGGTAATAACGTTTACTACGTTACCATAACTACACCCCAAGTACCTGGTGATAATAGGGTAAGTTTCATATGCTTATTTATCGCTGTCTAAAAATTCAATTGCGTACTATACGTTGGGAATTACATAATAAAATAAACTTAATAATTTCTCTTTTCGATCGGTTCTACAACTGTGTATTACGAGGACGTTGCGGTGCTCGTAAACATGTTTCGTATTGCAGTCGCGCAAAATTAGTAGGTGTACGGGTTGTAGAAAATAACAGCGGAAACTTCAACGGGAGATTAAATGGAATTGCATGTCAGAAAATCGCTGATTCGTGTTTCCATGTCTGCTGTAACGCGGAAATTAAAAATTGACTGAAAGTTGAACAGTTAAAAGCGCAAAGACGGTAATGAGCCGTTGGCGACATCCTTGTAAGTTTGGTTTATTACCAAGAAAGGACCTACATTTCAGATATTGGATACTACAACGGGGAAATATTTATAGCTGGTTTGATAGAAATATTTCGCAAACTTGGCAATACGTTCAGGACTTTGGAAGTTAGAAGGTTAAAAAGGGAATAGGTACATAAAGTAAAAGTTTAAATTATTGGTACTGGTTATGCTTTTTTGGGTAGAATAAGTTCGTAATAGCGTCGTGATGGGCCAGATAAGAGATCTATTGGGGTTCCTCAATTACTAGAATTATTTATGTTAGCTTTGCCCTTTAAACACATCTAAGAGTTTTGTGAGTGATCTCTGCGTAGGTTACGGCCCTTTCTTCTATCTAGTAGATCCTGTATGTTACATCATGTGTACAGTTAGCAAGTCTACTGTTGCTTTAACATACTTCCTGTCTCCGGCAAATAAATTTAAGTGTGTATCCAATTAGAAATTGCTCGGCCTGTTTCGAACCTAGAATATTCATGCACCACTCGTAAGATTTCTTTTTTGGCACTGATTAGTGTCTGCTTTAGCTCCATGGTTACAGAGGATTTTGGGGGTAATTTTTATAATTTTTCCCCTCTTGAATAAATCTTTATAAAGAATTAAGGTACACCTATCGTCCCATTTTCGTTTGTGGTGTGAGACATCGCAGGCCTAATAAGCGTAGACGAATAGAACCGCTCCGTTTATGCGACATAACTAACTGATAAAATCCACAATATAAATGCTTCTTCCGTTTCATTCCTCTTTCAGAAAGCATTATTAACGTAAATCGTATAAAACCAAGCCCTTTAATCTCTGTACTTATTAATGCCTTGATAATAGACATAGATTTGTTTGAAATTTGTCGGCGCCCTCGAACATTTTAATGGCGATTACGTGATCTCAATCTACAATTTTCCAAAACGGAAAGTAGCATTTTCGCCGAAGCGAAAACGATCTGTAAAGATCCCACCTCGGTGTAATTAGCGTTGGTGCTACCGGTTGGTAGGCACCGCCTATTACAGTGACATTTGCGATCACGCAACCGAGCTAATTAAGTTCCTTTCATTAATTCATCATCTTGATGTGTTTTTATTACGTTTCGTACCGTTTATACCAGCGGTAATGCACCGTTTACCGTTTAGGTATTTTATTCTACCTACGTGAACTATTTAAGGTTGTAATTTCTCAATTTTTTTTGTGCATGCTTTACGTTAAAAAATCATCGATTATGTCCTTTATTGCTGAAACTACCTACTACTAAAGTGAATTAATCGCGAAATTTAAAAAATATTCGACGGGTCATAAGGAATTAGGAATTTTCAGTTCACGTGGAGCGTACAAGCATCGGTGGTTCAGTGGTAGAATGCTCGCCTGCCACGCGGGCGACCCGGGTTCGATTCCCGGCCGATGCAGTCTTTTTTATAATTACTTCCAATGAATAGCGATGATAATTCAGTTTGAAAATTGATAACATATTTTTAGAGAAAGCAAGCTATAGTAATAACGTCAAGAGTTCATCCGGGAGAGACGCCGTCTTCATGGATGATGAAAGGTTTCCTGGATTTTCTCACAGGTGATTCGGGACCGGCGAAAGAATTGCGCGACAAATTCATTTTTAAACTGGTGCCAATGTTGAATCCCGACGGCGTAATCGTGGGCAACAACAGATGCTCTTTGACGGGTAGAGACCTAAATCGCCAATATCGCACCGTTATCAGAGAGACTTACCCTACGATTTGGTACACTAAGCTTATGATAAGAAGGTAAGGTTAACATTTTCTTTTATTCTGGCATGACTCACTCCATTGCAACCGAGTTGAATAAGATGTTCCTACAGCTAGCGCCGATTACTGCTTGTTCCCCAAACGTTAGGTTCTTATATGTCACTCCATACAGTATTAGCTGCCACGCTTCCGCAAAGATTACAATATCAAAGTTACAAATTACTAATCGCAAGTAATCACTGAACGCAAAACAAATTCATTCAATTAACGGTTCTGCTCTAAGAATAAGGAAATTTCTTATTATTAAGATAATAATGGAAATAGACCATGACAGCATATTTGCATAAAGTCACCGTTAAATATTATTATTACGAACGACTTTATCGTTTCCCAATAATTGCCTTAATGAGGGACTGACGCGTTCCACGAAAATTTCAGACTGCTGGAGGAGTGCGGCGTAGCGATGTATTGCGACCTTCACGCCCATTCGAGGAAGCACAACATATTTATTTATGGCTGCGAAAATCGAAGAGGCTACGACAAACGTCTGCACGAACAGGTCTTTCCGTTGATGCTCCACAAAAATTCCGCCGATAAGGTAAGCACCCTACACCCTGTATATTCGCGCGTAAGTATCGAGATATTTCTGTGTCCGCGTTATTGTTTATTCGCGGCGTAATCATGTTGGGCGGCATGAGATATGGGTTTTCCATATGCTTCTTTTTTCGCCCTCCTTGAAAAAGTCTCGTATTTCGCGGAATTCGCCATCGTCGAGCTACCCGAGCGAATTGGTACCATTAACTCGCCCGAGTTTCGATTATAGAATTTCCTAGAAAACTTTTACTTTTTCATAATCCCTGTAATGGATTCGCTCAATACAACCTGAGCTAAAAATAACTTGGTCGTTATAATTTTACTGAAATACTTTTAGTAGTTTGCTTTTAATGGGAATAGCCAATCAAATGCAAAACTATACGGTAGAAAGTTAAATACTGAATAGGAAACATGCACAAGACAGAAATTGCAGCTTTTGTAGGTCCCCTCTTATCTCCAAATTTCCATAAGACGTAATAGTGTGAAAAAGGGAGAAATACGCTACTTTTAAGAGATTTTCATTTGTACAACTTCAGTCTTCAGCTTTTCCCCCGTTCTGTTATCCAGAATGATATATTGCCAATATTATTTGGTAGAGTGTCCCTTAAGTATCGAGAAATTTTATTGTATATCAATAACAAAAGGCGAATTTTAGCCTATCCGCATTCTCCAATACAAACATTAATAATCTTCCAATTTCCTCGCGTTCGGGCTAAAAAGTTCGGCGGACGGTTGATAAGTTCCCATTTTAGTACTTGATCGATGTAATCGACATGGCCCACTTTTCCGCAAGCTTAATGAAAAATTTGTAGGCCAAGGATGCGTACGTTCGCATTAATCAAGACTATTAGGCAAGTCGCAGAGTTGACTTCGATTCAATCCCATAATTTAGAAATAACGTGATTTATGTCCTCTTCGTTTCTTGCGTAGTACTCAACGTGGATTCCTATCACGTTTAATGGCATCCGGTCTACGGAATAAAATTAAGAGGATAATTGTTTAAGAAAAATACTTCGTGGAAGCTCATCAATCAATCAGACGAATCCTTAGGATCGCGATAAAATCTTTGGCAAAAACAAACGTTCTCTTTTACATTCGTGATCAGTATTCATTTGTTTTGTTTTCTTTTATTAAGTACTATAGAACGTGGAGAAAGGCCAAACTCCTTTTGTAGTAAGGTACTCACTATTTAACAACCTTTTTCCAGTTTGAAAATTGGGTTTTGATTCAAATAATGTACTAACATTTAAATTTTGTTATAAATTTTATGCCATTGGTACCATTTTAATTGTCCATTGGATAATTTTCATATCGCCATTAGCTTTCACAACGCCAAGTTTGCGATTGGTGTCTTTCAGCGAACGTTTTCTCTTCTTTTAACAGTTCTCCTTCGAGAATTGTAAGTTCAGAGTACAAAAATGCAAAGAGGGCACCGGAAGAGTAGTAATATGGATGATGGGTATCGCGAACAGCTTTACCATGGAAGCGTCCTTCGCCGGCTCCACTCTATCGACGAGGATGGACTCGCACTTCAACACCCAAGACTACGAACAAATGGGCAAGGCGTTCTGCCAAACGCTGCTGGACTTCTACGATGACGATCCGAGAAAGGTATATGCGAAGACAGTTAGACTAATATTGCTTATTGCCGTGCTAATTCTCTACTGCGCAGTGATTTATACGCACAATTGAACAATTAATAAATCGTTTGAAAAACTACAGCGTGATGTTTTATTTTTGCTTTTCTAGGAACGTCTGCGGACAAAGATTATTAGTAGGTTAGTTAAAGAAGGATCTAACGCCGATGAACCGACTAATATAAAATTATCGGATTATTCCAGGTAAGTGCCCTTGATTTATTTGTTGTGAAATGGTCCTACGAATGCAATCCATCAATTGAAGCTAACAACTAATGTTGATATGCCCAGCACCCAAACAATTAAATTTAATTTGATTAATATAAAGAAATCAACGTAAGCAACGCTTAATACCGAATATGAAATTCTTCTCTATTAGTTTTAATGCAAGATCAAAAAAAGATCTAAATAATTCTCAAATGCCAAAGGACGTGCTTGCATATCAACCAAACATCGTTTTAATTAATCCAATAAAATTCTTTTCCGCAACTTACCCTATTTTCTTCACTTTGATTGGTATGTGTTGCCCAGTGATTCTGGAGATACATCCAGTAGTTCTGAAGAGGGAGGCGGGAGAGATTACGAACCGCTAATTGTACCCCCACCATCGCCTGCAATTCCGAAAAAGCTTTCTAAACCGAGAAATTTACCACCGGCTAAGCCTAAGCAACTGTCTAAAAGCCCTACCGCTCTAAGAAGACCGCTACCGGTAATCTCACCTCCTCTAGCTTAAATTGAGAGACTAACCAAAATAACGTGAACTTTAACGAAGACCTTCACTTTTTATTTTGTATTTCTAGATGTTCAAAGCCAACTTAGAAATGCCCTTCAATCAAGAGAAGAGCAGCTGTTACACTTCTGATTCGAATTCGTCCAACAGCGATAGTGACGATGATTGCAAGAGTAAGAAATTCTCCAGACGTCGCAGGAGGAAGAAGAAAATCGTCAAGAAGGTTGTGCAAGAACAGACCATCGTGCAGACAGAGTATTCGGATACGGAAATTCAACTCAAGAAATCGTCGGAACGGTGTATTTCCGTGTTGGAATTATTACCCGACACCAAAACCAGATCCCAATCGTGGCATAGGAATACGAAGACGCATAAAGTGAGGTAAAACGTATTCGAAAGAGCTATAGACAACTATGACGTATTTCTATATCTTAGAGGGCTATTTGAGGGAAGAAGGTCGACCGCTCAGCAATTAGCGGAAGTGCAAGCGAAGCTGATCTCCTTAAGGAATAAGCTTTGGTTTGGTATTGGTGATGGCGAAGGTGGGGAACCTTTATCGTGGGGCGAGAGTACTTTTTGCCTTTGTAGTAATACAACTCCACAGCTGACAAGGTGAGTTTATTTCAATAATAAATATTTAATGATCCAAAACTTACGGTCACGTCCGAGCTTATTACATTGCATTCTTTCAGAAATACCAACGTGACCACTGTGCAAACTGTACAAAGCAAACCGCAAAAAAAGAAAGCACCTAAGCCAGAGAAAGAAAGCAAGAAAGTAACTACGAAGAAGTCTAAAGAAAATTGTAAAGAAAAGATGGCGAAAAAAGAAAAAGTGAATGTTGGGTATGAAATAATTTTCAACTATTTACAATTTCTAAAATAGTATCTACCGTTCCAAGTATCATACACCAGTGTATATTTATGTAATCGGTTGGGATGGTGGATTCTGCACATTATTTTTACCGGCAATTCAACATATATCGTTTGCAGATTTAGGAGGCAAACCACGATAGAATGGGTGAGTTTGAATAACATGTCTGAGAAAATCAAGAAGTTGAAGACCTTATCGGATACCACCGCCAAGTTCCATAAACTGGTGAAAGGTACAACGAAAAAAGATGCTGCAGTCACCGTCAAGTGCGACCCGTTAGAGAAACTGGACGAATCGAAACAGAAGCAAGAGAACAAGAAGCGGAAGAAGAAAAAGAAGAACGGCAAACTAGAAAAGACGGCCAAATCAGTCACCAACGCTAATATATTTATTAGAAGGGAGTGAGACATATTTTGGGAGAAATTTTTCGTGCGCGAATCTCCGATAACTAACGTAATTCTCGCGTCAATATTGAACCTTTATTAAAACGTATTGAATGCGTGTATTCGTGAAGTCAGTATTAAGTTGTTTTTTACCTGCATTAATACATTCGTACATTAACTATATATACCATTATGTTCGTGCTATAGTAACTATACCTACGTGTTAACCGACTTTTTATAATATTTTTTAAATATATAACTGACAAAGTAATTGTTGTTTCTTTTAACATCTGATTTTTTTGACTAAAGTAATAATTCCAATAAAAAATAACTTAAATAAAAGGTTTTAGGTTACACAGTGATGAATGTATAATTATTTTCATTATTTTTTTATTTATGGTATAATAGATACTGTCTTCATTGGAGCATGTTGTATTTTCCATCAATAATTTTTTTGCAATTGGGATGATGTACACTGCCGTTCAGTGAAGTTCGGTCATACAATGAAAATCTATTATATCACACTGTATACAATTATTAATACATAAAATTAGAAAAATATTAAGCATACACTCTTTTCTAAGGGATTAAAGCCATAAATTATTATGTAAAGTAGAAATATCGCGACAACCACAATAAAGTCCCTTTTATTATCATTCCAAGAATTTCTCGGAAGTACCGATCTTTCGAAACGGGTCGTTTGGGGATTATTAACGAACAATACATTTAGGAAATATACCGCAGTATCATTCTTGTTTATTTATCACAGGCGTAAAGATATAAATTTGCTTCATTTTACTGTTGAACGTGTGTTGGTGTGCATCTGTCGTTTTTGCGCGAAAGTTTTAAGAAAATTTCCTTCAAAATGGCACGTGGCAAGCCTACCAGTGTAGAAAAACGTTCACGCATTATTACGCTCTTTGAAGAAGGATATTCGGGGCGACAAATTGCAGAAAAAATAAATATGAGAAGTTCAACAGTAAATGACATCATAGAGCGATATCGGACAACTGGAACTATAGAAAATCGTGTTCGTCCTGGAGCATCTAGGAAAACAATAAAAACTGAAGATTTGAGAATTGTATTATTAAGCAAACGCAATAGAAAATTAACAGCGCCACAAATAGCAGCCGAAGTCAATCGCGGCCGTGAAGAACCAGTTTCGGCGAGTACGGTAAAACGTCGACTTCAACAAGCGGACCTTCACGGACGCATTGCCATTCGAAAACTCTTATTACGTCGGGGCAACAGAGCAAAACGGCTACAGTGGGCCCGCTCTCATCTAGATTGGTCGTTAGATGATTGGAAACACGTGCTTTGGAGTGACGAGTCAAAGTTTGAGGTTTTTGGGCAAAATCGACGAGTTTATGTCCGAAGATCTAAAACCGAAAAAATGATCCCGGACTGCGTTGTGCCAACAGTGAAGCAAGGGCGTAGTTCTGTGTTAGTGTGGGGATGTTTCTCCTTTGCTGAGACGGGAGATTTATGCAGAGTGCAGGGTGTAATGAGGAAGGAAAATTATTTTGCAATACTCCAGAATCATGCAGTGCCATCAGGATTGCGTATAATAGGCCGTAACTTTACATTCATGCATGACAACGACCCAAAACACACTGCGTTAGCGTGTAAGAACTATCTGAAGGAGCTGGAAGAACAGCACACCCTGAAAGTAATGACATGGCCCCCACAAAGCCCAGATTTGAACCCTACAGAGTTGTTGTGGGATGAACTGGACAGGAGGATCCGAAAAATATGCCCAACTTCACAAGAATATTTACTGAATATTCTGCAACATGAATGGAGTAATATCCCACAATCCATTTTAACAAAACTTATCGAAAGAATGCCTAGAATAGTTCGAGCGGTGATTAACAGCAAAGGAGGTTTTTTCGATGAAAAAAAAAAATAATGTTCAGTATGTTATATTAGGCCAGAATAACTTTTTATTTATTTATTTTTGTCTTTTTTACCTGTACATACAATAAAATTGCATTTTGTTTTTAGTTTCGTTTGTTTCTGTAACCTTTTCATGTTTTTTACCAACCGACCGAACTTCACTGAACGGCAGTGTACGAGTAGGAATTTTTTTATCAGAAGCATTATTCATTGTAATTGAAATCTAGAAATGCTTAAGCAAAGCTGCATACTAAACCCGTTATTATTCTCGACGCTTGTTATTATTTGGTCTTATGGATGTTGGCAATTTACGAAATTTTCAAATATTGATAATTGTAATTCCCGCCAGCACATCCTATGTTATCTGTGCAAGTACCCAAGCGCAATTTAGAAATCATAGCAACTGTTCTTGTGATGTGTACTTTAATAATCTACGTGCATACTTTACATTATTAGTAAACATCCTGTAGCAGACAAACACTAGAAATGCTAATGGTTCCGCAAAGAAGACGCCTCCACCTTTAAAATTATTTCCAATATCTTCCGTAAGTGTCGCCCTTTAATAGAAGTGGTAAATAGGGAGCCCGTTGGGAATATACGTACACATATGTATATTATTTACATACGTATATACCTGCGTCAAATGGAACGCCTACGCCCCCCATGCAGAGCCTACCTTGGGGATTGGCCATCGCCTACGACATCCGACTAGAAAGCGTGGAATCGCCGCCAACGTAGTAGCCTGGGAGCAGAAAAACGTCGTCCGGGCACCTGTAGACTCGCGTACCATATCGCGCCCCCGTCTTTTCATAACTTACAGCCCTCGCCAAAGATCTTGTCCTATACTACCGGCCTTCCTGTTACGGTTAATGCGCTGTGCTTGTATAAAAAGGTGCAGGTTTGATACTAACTATAGGATATTGAGGAATTTCCAAAGATGTAAATATTGTATTCCCTAAAGCAATATTGATGATTGCTATATTTCTTGAGCTGTCTTCGTCGTTTTCTTGTTTTGTTATTTGTGGTTCTTTTAAAAATTGGATTATTTTTCCAGGTCGGTTTTAACTAAAAAATATTTGACCATATGCTTTATTTATTATACGGCGATTCGCATATATCTTAGGTTTTAGAGGAGGCGACGCAAGTAATCGATTGATGTTAAACGTTTGTCACCAACCCTTTATTAGGAGCAGGTCAAGATAGCACCGTTACTAAAGTACACTCTGTTTCTTTAAGTAACTCTTTATGTAAAATTTGTATTTAGCACCATTGTGCGGTGCAAATTACATGCTCATGTTATTTTTTTTCATATTTAGACACAATTTTGCTTCTATAAATAGTATTAAATATAAAACCAATAAAAACACTAAATAATGGATAAGTTGATTGCCAGGTGTTTCCTGTAAAATTATTACTTCTTGTACCTTTTTAATGGTTAAGCGAACAAATTATTTGTGCTAAACTATTCCTATGTTTTCATGTGTGTGTGTGCTTCTGTTCGCATATGCTGACCAGGACGTTAAATGTTAATTAAAATTTTTTATTCGCCGTCAGGTGTGACGCAGCGTAATTTAATCTAATGTAGTTGCAATTAATTTGCTGAGTGTATTTTGAAAGAGACAGAAATAGAATGGCACACGTGTTTCTTCTCTTTAATATAACTGCGACTACTCATATAGAATATGTTTTTTACCACTGCCAAAAAACGATTAAAATTACACCACACTGGCGCCGCCACCAAATTTATTCGAATACCGAAAGCCGTTAGGTTTTCTAATCTTTAGTAGAAAAATGTTACGATTATCTATTCATTTCAAGAACTACATAGATACAACAACAATAAATCCTTCGACGGAAACACCTTAAAAGCATATTGATGGCGAACTTCTTATTGCCAGTACTTACGTCGCGCATTGAAATCTGTAAGACTATTTGTTAAATGGACTTAGAACAACGTCACTTCATTACCATCTGCCGTGTTCGCTTATCTAGATCTAGTTATTGCGAGTGATTTGCTCCTACGTACTTGTTGCTTTCGAAACGACAGAAACCCGTTCCGTTTTGCGTTGGATAGTTCGATCGGAGGTGTTTAGAACGAATCGTTTTAAGCCTACGAACATATCTAATGGCGGTCTTCGTTTGAAGCGACAGAAGTTGACGGCATAGACGCGACGGAATTAAATAAATAAATATAGGCATTTAGTTTAATTTTCTAGTTGGGACAGGTAATTCTTTACCTTTGTTAATTAAATAATGTCTAAGACAGAAGAAAACCTTTAATGAATTCTCATGCTTTAGAGGATTATTTAAATCGAAGAAACGAGTTTTTTTTCTGAGGTGTTCGTAGATATCTTCTCATCTCTCCCACTTCATCTAACCCAGAAAGATTATGTGAAACATACAGATCATAATATTTGCCATATAATTTTTATTGAAATAAAAAGGAAAAAAGAATCAACATTCAAACCTATTTTCTAACTTATGAAATGGATAATTTATGCATTATTTCAGTTCTAGGAGCACCGAGGCTGAATAATCGCGGGACTCCCCTCATACATTACTTCAAATAACATTCGGGATAGATGTATGTACATATGAATGAATAGAATATTCAAGAAATGGGTTAGTTAAACAATGGAGTGTTCATGGAATAGATAAAAAATATTAAAATTACTTATTATTAAGATAATCAAATTCTATCCCGTACTATACCTCGCCAGCTAGATCCAGCTGTAATTTTACAGTAGACTGTATCTTGTATGTACTAATTAATTTCTTGCGATCTGTGAAGGCATCAAAATCTTTTACATACGAACTCGCACTAACAAGTGATAGGCAGGAGATCTTTCGAAATGAGAACTAAGCAGTCGCATTAACGCCCTAGTGAAACGACGTTATACATTATGAAAGGTGTGTGCCTAGTCTACGGAGTATAATTTGCTGAAGTAATGTTTCTACATATTTTTATATTTTTTAAGTAATAAGGAAAGGGATTAGCAGACAATATGTTAACCATCAATTTTATAAAGTTATCTTAACTTTTTTGCTGCGCCAAATATAGAAAATTCCTCTTTTTTGTATTGATTTATAGTTTCCGCCTAGTACGTGAGTAGGTTCTTAAACAATTTAGAGAAAAGCTTTTCAGATCAAAATTATTTAATGATAAGCACTAGGTACACAGTATATTCTCTGCGAAATGTCAGTGTGAGTGTGCTTCTTTAACGTCCGATATCTTAAACACCTTTGGTCGTTCAAATTTTGAAACACTTCACTATTACCCCTTACCACAAACACTTCACTAAGACAATACTGCCAAGCAATACTGAACTGTTCAGTATTGATGCTGAAGATGATAGCTTAGCTATCGAAACGTACGTTCAGTGTCAGTGAAGTGTTTGTGGTAGAAAGTAATGGTGAAGTGTTTCAGTGTCCCAGTGCCACAATTTTTATTCAATTGATTATTTCTACCATCGACTCGCATCCGTACCTATTGGCCTGCTCTGTTAAGGCGTTGCAACTTGGTGAAATAGAACAACTTCAACAGTAATGTATGTGTTTAAACAAAGATATTAAATATGTTTAACATGTTGTCCATACTTCCTATTAATATTATTCGACAATCGACATCACACACAGACCATGATGAAAGAATGTCGGAAATATTGGCCGAAGACTCGTACCTGAGCAAACTTCTAAGAACCTAAGCAATCAAGACATTACTGAGAAATCCGTCTAGATGCAAGAATTCTCATACGACGCATCTGCATAAATTGGAGCTGCCAATGGGACCACCATACCGATCGGTGCCTTAAGGAAGAAACCAAATTTGTAACGTGCAAGACTTTTAATTTGCAGAATTTTTCTTTTAAGTTGCTCAGGGCAGGTATTATTTTTCATCCACGCTCTAAATTTATAGACGAAGCTTCCCAGGTACGCAGCTTTCATCCTTGAACCAATGAGTTGGTCATAATTATCAAAACCTTGGATAAGAAGTAAAACTAGTTGAGTGTAGGCTTTCACGACCGTAATCCATAGTAGAAATGTCTTTCGGGTGATGACGTGTAGTTAATATTTTACTTGACGTTTCGCTGACCATACTGTCAGGTTCTTCAGATGATTTCTAAAGACTGTCTTTAGAAATCTTCTGAAGAAGCTGACAGCATGGTCAGCGAAACGTCAAGTAAAATATTAATTACACGTCATCACCCGAAAGATATTTCTACTAAGGAGTAAAACTATAAGCTCGGTGCCCATTCTTTATTTATCTTAATTGATCAAGTTACTACGTTAATAATATTTATTAGCCTGCTTTTAAAATTGGTTTTAAAGCGATATGTAGGAGCCCCGAATTATAGAAACGCGCCGAATGCGATGTTGGAACTATTTTATCAGAGAGTGTTTGCACATTAAGAAAATTAGAAATGGTAGTGTGCTTGAAACTCAGCATTTTAATCAATTTACTAATTTTAGTAGCAAGTTGTTTGACGTCCGCACGCCCATAACATTAAGAAAATTACATCTGATCGATTTTTTTGTTGTAGCTCGTTGTAGAAGTAACATCGGTTAATTAAATCAAAAGGAAAATAGGTAGTCAGTCGCATATAAAAGACAATAAATACTGCATCAATGGAAATTATGTTAGTATGTTAATTCCCGGAAAACAACACAATGCTACTTACAACTTTCACCGAATCAATTACCCAATAAGCCCAATAAGTAAAATATGATGATGCCATGATTCATATACATATACCTACATGTGTAGCATTATTGACGTTATATTCGCCTGTATTGTTGTCCGTTCGAAATACGCCTCGCAGTTGCCAAATACGCTCGTCAATGGGTTAAAAAGTAATTTCCGGTTGCGGAGGACCGACCTAAAATGACATATTATTAAATTAAACGCGCATAAACAACGGTAACTGTGAATTTACATAAATTTCGAAGGCATATTTCCGTGCGTGTACACAATGTAGTGGGTTTGAATTGACGAGTGGAAGTGCGTAATGCCCGATAATGTACGAACAAAACTAGGAATTTTGTCGTACAGATATAATCTCTTTTATGTTAAAAGAGTATGGTCGCACATACGAGGTGAGTTAAAAGTATGGAAACACCTTTCGTTGTGGTTATTTTATACATTTTAGGGGAAAAAAAATAACAAAAATTGTGCAGGAATATCTTATCGTTATCTTCTTTCCGTGATCTTCACGAAATTAGCAGAAACTCGGGGAAACCAGTAGGCAACACGAACTCACGATTAAACACGAGTCTGTCTAGTCTCTGCTAATTTCGCGAAGCGCACTGACATAAAAGATTTTATTTTCGTTTCGTACAACCGTTTTTTAGTGGGGTCGAACAAAGTTAAAGCTGTAATGGGGTTTCTTTGATACGGCTACAGCCTGCTGAAGACAAATTTGGAAGGGTTTTATCAGTTTCTCCAATATACTCTTCCAATGTTTGGTTTTACATTTATAAAAGATGCAACTTAGTATAAATAAATGAATTGTTATTCCTTCGGTCAGAAATATATTAAACAAAGGGGCATTGTTTCTAGGCATTTGTTATCCTATAACAATAGAACACCGTCACAATCCTATCTATAGCGTACTTGCATTTCTTCATTCTGGTTTTTTTTTTATTCGTCGAAACTAGATCTATTTTCACGTAGAAAATGATGTACAATAAATTCAGATAATCAAATGATTCTGAACCACAGAAAAACTTCCCCCTACTGCTGCTATGCTAATGCTAATTCCGAAGATAGACAAAATGTGTCAGATCCACATGATAGTACTCCAAAAATTGTTTTTTTTTTTTCAATTGAACAGTGCTAGCAGAGAGTAGCCGGTAGTTTCCAAAATAATACATAGCGATTAGCTTGGTCAAATGTGTTCTGAAAACCAATGTAAACTGTCTCAATTTGGATCTGTCAAGCGATTCCGATTAAACAACTTATCTTTGTAACAGTAAAAAGCTGAATATTGATAGGGTAAAATGAAGATTTTAACGGCATTATAAATATGGTCGCGGATCCGAAGATTTTTGTAAACTTGTACAGAGGCCTGTAGTTGCATATGTCATCTGAGCTTCCAGACTTTAGAACGGGACACACTCCAGTGGTTTCCCATATTTTTTGTATCTCTAATGATCAGTATTAAATTGATTAAATGGGATGTATGTAGCACGATCGCAAATAATAAAGTTGGGAATTCCGTATATATACGCCAAATTAGTCGATTGATTACCATGTGCACTGATGAGCTGTATGACGACAAAACGCGCGTCTGTACACTGCCGTTCAGTGAAGTCAGTCATACAATAAAAATCTATTATATCACACTGTATACAATTATCAATACATAAAATTAGAAATGTATTAAGCATACACTCTTTTCTAAGGGATTAAAGCCATAAATTATTATGTAAAGTAGAAATATTGCGACAACCACAATAAAGTCCCTTTTACTATCATTCCAAGAATTTCTCGGAAGTGCCGATCTTTTGAAACGGGTCGTTTGGGGATTATTAACGAACAATACATTTAGGAAATATACCGCAGTATCACTCTTGTTTATTTATCACAGGCGTAAAGATATAAATTTGCTTCATTTTACTGTTAAACGTGTGTTGGTGTGCATCTGTCGTTTTCGCGCGAAAGTTTTAAGAAAATTTACTTCAAAATGGCACGTGGCAAGCCTGCCAGTGTAGAAAAACGTTCACGCATTATTACGCTGTTTGAAGAAGGATATTCGGGGCGAGAAATTGCTGAAAAAATAAATATGAGAAGTTCAACAGTAAATGACATCATAAAGCGATATCGGACAACTGGAACTATAGAAAATCGTGTTCGTCCTGGAGCATCTAGGACAACAACAAAAGCTGAAGATTTGAGAATTGTATTATTAAGCAAACGCAATAAAAAATTAACAGCGCCACAAATAGCAGCCGAAGTCAATCGCGGCCGTGAAGAACAAGTTTCGGCGAGTACCATAAAACGTCGACTTCAACAAGCGGACCTTCATCGACGCATTGCCATTCGAAAACCCTTATTACGTCGGGGCAACAGAGCAAAAAGGCTGCAGTGGGCCCGTTCTCATCTAGATTGGTCGTTAAATGATTCGAAACACGTGCTTTGGAGTGGCGAGTCAGAGTTTGAGGTTTTTGGGTAAAATCGACCAGTTTATGTCCGAAGATCTAAAACCGAAAAGTGATCCCGAACTGTATTGTGCCTACAGTGAAGCAAGGGCGTAGTTCTGTGTTGATGTTTCTCCTTTGCTGTGACGGGAGATTTGTGCAGGGTGTAATGAGGAAGGAGAATTATTTTGCAATACTCCAAAATCATGCAGTGCCATCAGGATTGCGTATAATAGGCCGTAACTTTACATTCATGCATGACAACGACCCGAAACACACTGCGTTAGTGTGTAAGAACTACCTAAAGGAGCAAGAAGAACAGGACACCCTGCAAGTAATGACATGGCCCCCACAAAGCCCAGATTTGAACCCTATAGAGTTGTTGTGGGATGAACTGGATAGGAGGATCCGAAAAATATGCCCACCTTCACAAGAACATTTACGGAATATTCTGCAACATGAACGGATTAATATTCCACAATCTGTTTTAACAAAACCTATCGAAAGAATGCCTAGAATAGTTCGAGCGGTGATTAACAGCAAAGGAGGTTTTTTCGATGAAAAAAAATATAATATTCAGTATGTTATATTATGCCAGAATAACTTTTTATTTATTTATTTCTGTCTTTTTTACCTGTACAAACAATAAAATTGCATTTTGTTTTTAGTTTCGTTTGTTTCTGTAACCTTTTCATGTTTTTTACTAACCGACCGAACTTCTCTGAACGGCAGTGTACATGGTGCTTAAGGTGGTAGTTTTTTGGTTCATCATTATTATTATTACTCCATCACTTGCAATCATTGATTCCGGAATATTCAAGTTCGAAGGCGATATGTTTACATTTACAGTAGCAAGTTCAAACACCGATTACAAGTACAATTGAAACATTCTCGGTATTGTTTAATTTTGTTTTAAAATATTGAATGTTCAATTTTAAAACACAGCAGGTATCTCTTTTTCTCGAAACAACATTTTCGTACATCTTTATTTCGGAAGTGCCGTGTTCTTCGTTCTTGTTTACCACTCCTTTTCTTTAAACAAATTATCACCATTAAATTCCTTAGAGGTATTAATCTTATTTTATAGTGCGTTTAAATATCAGATCTGATCAGTTATTTTAATTACCACGATTTTCATAACTAACTCGTTTTGTATGTGGGAGGAGCCGCCTACCCTTCACACATACCATACGTTGATGACCTCACAACAATACGTAAATCGTCTAATTAACCGACTCGACAGCATTAATAACAACGGAGATAATCAGTTCCATATCGAGCGTAACAGACGTACATACGCACAGATACAAAAATATAATATACATAGGACCGTATGTAGCTGCAATGTGTATTGTCGTCATGGTGCGTTCTGTATTTTAATGAATGAATATTGTACACCTCCTCCAATTCCGGGAATTTTACTTTGTACATCGCCCACGCTCCTATAATTTAACCGTATTTTTAACATCCTCCCACGCGATCAAAAAGACACGTTATATCCTTTTGTGTCATCAGACCGTTTCGATAAAGAGACACTTCGAAAATTCCAACGGTGCCTGGAGCCAAACAATGATCCGCATTCGTATAAAGCAAACGCTCGCACTGTGATGATATTTACAGTTTATTATATTTCATAAGTTTCAACGGCCCATCTGCTAAATTATTGGAGAAAATGTGTTTTAAAGGACTTTAGATTCTTTAAAAATAAACTACTTAATCTTGTCTATCAAATTTTGATTTACCGCCATTAAATAAAACAAAGAAAAGCAATTGCGCAAAAATGTGTTAACCTATTATGTGATCAGTGTTGAAACTTTTGTTCGGTGCAACACAAAATATGCTGTGTAACGTTGGTTGCGAACTTCTAGGAAATATGAGTTCTATTAATAATTGTTTTTTTAATTTTTTCTTGGGATTGCTGCAGTACAAAATACAAGAGCACTTCGTTTTCGGACTACAAAGTATCTACAAATAATTACTAGCTATTAGAAACTGGGATAAGGTACATCAATATCATTAATCAGCGTTAAAAAATGTTCCCACTTTCAATTTATGCCGGCTGCAGGCCATATCTATCGTACAACTAATTTTTTCTATTCTCTGTTGTAATGCGATAGTGAACAATTTACATGGAAATCACTATTGGACATCAGCAAACTGATGGACATCTACCAGAGAAGGTGAAATGTATTACTTTATGACAAAAAACCGTTCATCCTTTGATCGTAAAAAAAAAAAATATTTCCAACCTGACAATTAAAGAAAAATAAACAATAAAACCTAGCTTTGATCAAATAAAATTTAAAACAGGAATTAAACTGGGCCAAATTAAGCACTGCTTCATTTCAAACGATTCTTTTCGGAAAAGACCGTTAGGAGAACGGTAATTTTTTGTGAAGTTCTCAAAGAGCTTTTTCTGATATTTTTTGTTTGGTATACTGGGCACCTACTGATCATACGAGATACATGTTAGGAGGTATCTAAAAATATGCTAAAAATAATCGTTTTCCGCTCTTACATATGGTCTTGTACATAATTTTCTTTTAAAGCACCAAATGATAATCTGCAGTTTCGCGTACCTTGGTAAAGAGTATGCCCAATAGAAATGAATTGAAATCCAATGGCGTAGAAATCCAAACATTAGAACCATTTTAATCATAAATTAATTAATACAGAGAAATTGTAATTTTCCCAAGATTTAATAGAATGAAGTTTATGTCGCGCTCGTGTGGATTTATTTTTGAAATCGATTATACCTTGAACATAGCAGGACAATATGATTCAATACTTAAGCATCCTACTAGTAGATGTCGCCCAGTGTTGCTGCGGACGACTTATACGAGTTGGGTCGCCGACCATTCCCACCGATCAATACCGAACCGCGCCGAAGAAAAGCGCGGCCAAGTTGATTTGATCCTACTCCCAAGGCCAACTATGATGTGTTTACGCTCGTAGAGAGAGAGTTATCAATGACCACTTGGTATTTCATTCTCAAACTTCTCTCAATGATGGACTGCCAAGTGGCCGGCAAAAATCAAGTGTAATGACCGATCATTGTTTCAAGTGATATTACATCGCATCGGTACGTAATTCTTCTCTATCCCTCCGCGTTTAGCGGACGTTTTGCGTTGAAATTAAAACGTTTTAGCACATGTTTATGTATTAGGCCGGCCACTGTATTATGTATAACGTGATTCGCGTGATATTACGCGACCGTAGCCACCCGATCGGAATATGTTTTTGTGTGTAAATTCTTCGTAATTTAAAAAAGTTGCGGATCGCCTACGTACACATATTTTCGTTGTTATTCACGTTGTTGTTGATGTTTTTGTTGTTCTGCTGTTATTTTCCTTATTGGAACATGGCTTATGTAAAATATAATAAGAAGTGAACAGGATTTACAGTTGACGTCAAAATTTTTCGTCCATTATCATAGCCTACGCTGAAGCGTTCATTGTTCACGCAGTTCACGCTTTATTGCAAGTAAAAAAGTGAAAACGATTGTTTCACATTGTAGTATTATTCATTTGTTCTATCTCTCATTTGTTTTATTTGTATCTTAATCTTCCGCGTCGTTTCCGAGTTATTTTAAATTATGTAATTCAAGGTAATCATATTTAAAATTAATAAATCATGCGGCCAAAAAATTTGAAGGTTGCTTCGTTTCTTTATCCCCATAGCAACCATGGCATTTTGACGACAAAATTATTTTTATCCAAATCTGTTTTCCTATCATATTTCAACCTCAGCCAAGGTTTAGCTTGCTGTTACGTGTTGATAAGACCTTCGATGCATTCTAAAGTTTGTAAAAGTACTCAATATTAAGATTTTTATCATTCACTTTACGGCAATCATTAATGTACAGCGAATCAACCTTGTACGTGGAAGTGTGGTTCAACGTAAAATTATATTCAAGTACAGACGAGAGTGTACTATTCTCTTTTTGGATGCCTTCCTTCAATTCATTTTAATCTTCATTAATATCCTTTGCATGTATCTGTCTTAGTTCTTTAGATAATTTACATAATTCCAGATTTTTGAGAAGTGCTGTTATTTCTTTAACGGCCAATATCTTAATCAACTTACGCTAGAGCGATGATTCACATTTCATTCTATTGAATGTCTCTTGCTTTTACAGCAAACTAACGTCTATAAGCTGGCTGTCGAAACCGTTGCTATGTTTGCAGATGATGATGATGATGATGTTATTTAATTTTTTTATTGGAACACACTATACATACCTAAAATGTATCGTTTTGCTAAAATGTAAAGGGTGTTTTCCTGGTTTCAAGAACAATGTCGCTAGTCTGCTTCGGTGTACTTTTCTTGCGAAGAAGAACGACCAATTGCATACCTTAGATTCGCTACGTATTATATTTCTATGTAATTGTAAACGCATCTGATGTGATCAATGAAGTTCCTGGTGAAATATCCTGTATTTATTTAAGTCCGAATATTTTTTAATCAACTGTACTTTTCCGTAGTACATAGGTACAAAATATTATCATGCAAATTCGAGGAGAAACTGGTTTCACTTCACTTCCTTATTTCTCTATGGCAGTAGAAACCGTTCCATTTTTTATTACTTGAAAAGCATGCTTTCCGCAAGCGCGAGTCTCAAAAGGCTAAAAAGAAATTCATTTCTACGAATCCCTGTATGGCGGCAATAACATTTTCCGCGAACCGTAACTGACAGTAATTTGATATCTAAAAATGTTACGCCAAATAAAAAAAATGATAAGAAGACTTTGAAGGTATTCAGAGAGTTTATCTGTTATACAAAACGACCGTGCGAAAGTAATACTTTGGTGGGAGTTCATCAAATAGTAGATTAGTAAGCGGATATACGAAATGTAACAAAGGATATTGGAGCAGACGGGAGCGTACGAAAGAACGAATCAATCATTCCATAATAACAGCGAAATAAATTGATGAAGTACACACCTCTTCGGTATTCCATTTGCAGGTGATAGATTTAATATTAACTCAAGATTTCTTAACGATACTTTAATCGATAGCAATCTTTTGTATTTATTGCATTCGGACACCAAGAGAATAATGGATATAAACTTTTACATCTATAGCTAGAGGTACTTTGATGTAAGGATAGTTATTCATCATATATAAGCATGTATTACATAATCTATAAACACATTGATTTTTATGTAACATGAAGATAATATTAATCATATACGTAGGTATAAAGCGGCCTTCACATTTGTTGATTACAGGAAATTTTCACAGAAACCTAGTAAGTGCGTATTATTGATAATCTTACGTATTAAAATAAAACATTGGAACAGGATAGTTGCTGAAAATTAATGTTGGTTTACGTTGGCGTTGTTATGAAATTACAGCAAATTTTGTATACTTCCACAGTTCAAAATAATATTCTTTCGAAACAATTGAATCGGTGAGTGTAAAAAGGGTTTAGGTCCAAAAAATTGCGTTTTTAAATTTCGTTCAAAATACGAACTGGGAAGCAATTTTCGAAAATCGGCCTGGTGGCCTCCACCTTGTCAAAAATACACATTTCTACGGCATATTCTTTGTCTAATCAATACTGGTTTGAGTGAGTTGTCGCAAAGTAGAGTTAGACCACACCACGTCTACGCCAAGGTGATTCGCGAGAGTTTTCCGTGGCTCAATAACGGCAGTTTTGTTTCGTTACTGATTACGACTATTGCCTCTCAATTTTCTCAAAGAAAACTGTGGCAATGTGATTTGGTGTAGTCTTGCAACTAGAATATCCCGTATCCCTCTTTTGTTACTATACATACCCATTTTTGTCATTGTTACCATACGTATGCGTAGATTCCAAAATCGTAGTACCATACGGGAGAATCAACGGAGAAGGGAAAATTCAAAATTTATTGAAACCTCCTATTCTCGACGAGAAACCCGATATGGTCATCCTGAACTGCTTGATCAAGCCCTTCAAAGTTTTGGAAATGTCCTGTCCGGACGAAACGAGCATCTGCAACGAGGAAGTTGAAAAAATCGAGAAATACAAATATCTTATCAACTGAGGCTGACAAATCCCAACCATTAGGTGACTTTCATACCTTTCATCATTGGCGCCCTCCGAGGTCTACAAGAGCCTACGGAATCACCTCAAAATGCAGGAGTACCAACACTTAATATCAAAATAACCCTATATAACATGTAGAAGTACGTCATACTGCGAGTTCATGAAGACAATTAGCCACCACCGAGTAGCTGCGAAGTCGTACTTGCCCGTCTGCTAAGCGGATGCTTAGCAGACGCTTTAGCGATGCTTAGCTGGAAGGTGTGTAGATTCAATCTCGAAAACAAGAAATTTCATATTTCACATATTTCGTAACGTTAAAGAAATTATCTATCATTTACATGCCTCTCCGAAGGCGAACACGGCATTAACAACAGCACACCCCGTAATTAAACATTATTAGCGTTATTTATCTGATAATATAAGTCGTATATATGCATCTAGTTACGACAAAATGGTATATATGTAAGCTTATCGGAATTGCTAATTTCGCCATTCACTTTTATACGGAATTTCATTCATCGGATGCTCCTATACATACATATCTACGCATATGTTTTATTATGTATGTTTATTAGTTTTTGAAAGACACGTCCTACGAAGGTTACGCGTTATGGATTTTTCTTGCTTAAATGAATGAAATGCATATTTATAAGCGTTCACCAGCTCATTCGCTACGAGCGTTCCAGAAAAATTTAGAGTAAACAAGCGACTGATATTTTCCTACTGGACGTGACCATGAATTTATCGTCGTTATGTAGAATTTTTAGTGATAGTAATGCAGTGAATGGCACCAAATCGGAATATTTCCATAGAGCTAAACTATTATAACAGCGTTTATATTTTTTTTTGGCGGACTATAACTCTTCCAAACGATCGCTGAATATTATTCATTTCCAATTTTTATTTAGCATGCGAGAATACATAATCGGAATGAAATATCTCTTCTTGTATTATTAAATGAAATTAATTAAATCACGTACGGACTTCAATTGAATTAATTAAGCTTACAAACTTGTAATTACCAACGTGCTACTTTAAATAAACGAATCTCACCAAACAGAACTCAAACTTTGGACCAGTATTGATAACACGGAATGTTCTGATTTTCTGGAACTGTAAAATTGTAAATTTTCAGATATCAGATACGTACTTCGTTATTTCAAATGGAACACCCTGTATATTATCACCTATTTTGTTTCTCCGTCTAGAAATAAACCAAGGTAATGCGGATTTCGTGTCTATTTCTAACGGATTTCGAGATATTTATAATTTTGTCCTCAATCGCTTATATTTCGATACACCTATTTCCTTCAGAAGATCCCAAATGCAAATATATTCAAGCGTAAATTTTTACAGGAGTAGATTGCATACTTGCCTCTATCTAGGTATGGTATGGAAATGGCTTCGAACTATACAGGATGTTCAGTATTGAACACTAAACTTTGACAAATTCAAGCACTAAAAATTTATTTTTTTTAATAGCGCCATATATTTCTTTTGCATTAACCGTATATTTCTAACGGTTTTGTTTAACATGTATGTACAATTGGAGGCGAGATATCATCAGCAAAACCATTTGAAAGCAAATAAAATTGCTCCTTAGTTTTGTCGAATAAAATATTTTATAATATTTAACGTCTTCTTTTAATTTCAACTAGATAATTATGAAAGTCTGTAAAACCAAACTTACTTTATTTAACAACGCGCTGCTTAGAATACTGGAGTACCTTCTTTTCATTTTTAAGAAGTTGTAGCTATCTGTAAAATAAGAAGTTAATTTTCGAAGCAGAACGGTTCAAATTGGAAGAAGAAAGAGGAAGTTATGTTGAAACACAAAAAAAAAATTAATCAGATAATTTTTAAGTACGTTTTAAGCAGAACAAGACAGCTTTTACTTACAGCTTTTCTCGACATTATACAGAGAATCATTCCACTGCAACAACATCATGAAGATTGAAAAAATCTAAACATATTTTAACCTATGCTCATTTTAAATAAAATGGCGGACAAAACACATCTCACACCTTGACTCAGCTTAAAATTTAATTTATGACTACCTATAATTACATAGGTAGAAGAATTTGTAAACAATTTGCTATTTACATCTATTATCATTTAAATAACTCACCGCTACTGCTTAAACTAAGTTCTACGTAAAACGCTTAATAAAGATAAATTTGCTTTCTTTTTTTTTATTTATAATATAAAATACATAATAAAAATTGATGTTGATATTTGTTTGTATTTTTATATTACGTCAATTAGATTGGAATTCATATTCCAATAAAAACATCAATTTTCTTTTTACTTTCGTTCTTAAAAAGGTTGTAATTAACTTTTTTTTTCGAAAATTCGTAGCCCACGTTCTAAGCAAAGAAGGCGTGACTTTCATAAAAAAGATGAAAAATCTGCAGCATAATGTCTTTTTATGTACATACACGTTCGCGTTTTATTATTGAGGTAACGACGACAAACCCACAAACATTATTCTTCTATTTTTAGACGGGGGAATACGCTAAATGACATTTTACGATTGAGAAAGGTCACATGAATTTCAGGCTTACTTCGTACACAGGGTCGTAACACGCAGTAATTATAAATATTGCAAAACGTCTGTGCGGGATGCGTATGCAACTGTTTCCAACTTTATTTTATAAAACAATTAAATATTCTTACAAACTATAAAGCTTTTATAAAAAGCGAGCAATTGCACGATTATCTCCTTCAAAAACTTAGATTCTCGTTTAAAATTAATACATTTTTTATTGGAAAATAAAACATTCGTTAATTGCTAAGCAAGCTGCGTCGCCCAGTATTCCAAAAACTTGTAAGCCTATTAATGACAGATAGTTAATGAGATAGCGTTTCTACGTCATTCCATATTAAAAATTTCTGCAGTTTTAATATGTAATAAACGAAATAATCACCTAAAGAGAAGCTATAAACATTAATTACAATGCGATATGGGATGTTAAAGCTAAGTCTATAAGGGAAATCAACTTTTACTTCATTATAAACATTTTGTTATATTTTTATGGCGATCTCATTGGATATATGAATTTATTCAAACACTTCACAGACTATCATCTCTACGGCTGGCGGATTTTTTTTTCAAGTTAGTTAGTCGGTGGATCTTTGCAATAATTTCATTTTCTTCGAAGAAAAATATTTGCATTGCAACCATTCCGCCACATTACATCGTGGAAAAAATTCAAACTTGAAAAAATTTGTATTTTTTAAGTTTGAACCATCCCGCACACTTTTTGCAATTATACCTTCGCTCGTTTTTACTGCCTTATCTAGAAGTTCTTATAAAAAGTTAAACTCGTGGTTATTCTTTTGCTTTTTCAGTTACTCGGCAAGCGTATCTCCAGATCTGTTTCACTTAACAATTTTGGATGTATATCTTTAATAATTCTGTTCCGAATCGAATTGCTAGTTGGTGTCTTTAATTCCCACGTTTTACTTACGAAGAAAAGCTCCCCAAGTATCAAATTCAGGTTGGATGAATTTTGGTGGGAATGTAGAGTATGCAAAGGAATTTTTCTTTCGTCGGTGGAAATTCACTTTTCTAAAATTGATAAATTTCTATTTTTTTCGATATGATTCTCGAACAGTAAGAGTTAGTTATTTTCAAGAGTGAATACCTCTGTGCACTGTCAACACATAAATTTTGGAAGTAACAGCGTTTGTAAATAATGTAAAAAATAATAATTATTCTTCAATTATCTGAAAGAATCGTGATCTTCACGCTTATTGACGGTACTTCCTCTGCAAATGGCTTATGCTGCCATCAACTAATTGTCAACATTTGGGCGGTCCATAAAGGCAATGCCTAAGGCTATGCCAAGGTTGATTGACTGTCTAAATGGTGTGAGATCTGTTTCAACCTTTTGTTGTACATAAGTTAGCATTTACCTACTGATTTTTGACAAGTCCTACATACCTACAAAAAAAAAAGGATACGCAGGCTCCTCCCAAATGGTGATAAAAAAGAACGCTAAGCATATACTCTATGATTTAATTTAATTATATTATCCACGATAATATAATTGAAATATCAAGTATTTAAGTGTGACGAAACCATTTCTTTGTTCTGTGTAACTCACAGACGTTTAATTTAAATTTAGCACACAATGGAATAAATTACAGGAATGCATACCTGGAGTAATTAGAAATAAAAATGAGTACGTTTCACACATATAAATGTCTCGATTTCATTGCATAGGTGCGCGTATAAATATATACATGCAATACTTTAACATTACACACGGGAATATTATTTATATACACAACTGTTATTATTCTTATGTATATGTGATGTGGTTCTCGGCGTATATACACGACATTGTAAGTATGTACTTATGTGTATACGTGGTACTATATACAAAGCGTATAATATATGCTTACATAAATAAGAAGCATCCCGTGGTGGATACAAACCGAGTTTAATTATTTTTATGAATGAAGAAGAAAACCGGTCTATATACAATAAAGGCGGAACAAAAAAGAGTAATAGAAAACGTAGCCAAAGGAATCTGTGTGTAGTAATAATAAAACAAGTAACCGACGTATTATCAGTGAAGATGTATGAATTTCCGGCGGGAACGATGTCTGGATAGCTAACTTCCGGTGTATTCACGTCAATTCTCCCTCATCTGGCGTTGTAGTTGAATCATCCTAATAAAGTTCTTCCATGCAAGTATTATTATATCGGCGAGCGTAATTATTATCTACGCGATAGGATGGATTTTCTGACTATTATGGACGCTTTTACGATTTATGGCGACGTTATTCGAAGTAATAAACGGGCGTAGTCTCGTGACCTTTACGCTTTATGTATTAGCATGTAGCAAAATGGGAAACTTTTTATGGCACCTCTATATGTGTGCGCCTATAACAATTTTCCCCCAGAAAATTAATAGAATTTACTCCACATACCCTATAGCTTAAGTCCTATATCTGTTCCTCCACATATACTTTTGCTATATTTATCTCTTTATGTGTTTCTATTTACGTAGCAAAAATACATACAGCTTTAGCTGTATCTATTACGATGGATACTTTTCAAGTGTTTACGTTAACAGTGGGAACATTCGACATTAAGACCAATTCTCGAAACATTTTTTCCATTCTGAAGGTGGTGTGGCTTTTGAAGGCTTCAGCAGCTTCTTGACGTGATAAAAATCGATCTCCATTTGACATTGGGGAACAAAAAGAATAGGGGCAATGAGACATTAATTCGATGTTTTTCTCCTTGAAATAATCAATTGTTTGACGTGCTCTGTAAGAGCTGGTGTCGTCATGATGGCTGATGATGCGACGTTGTTGATTGTTTCTTCTTCTGGGAAATTGCATTAATTGTTCTTCGATCCTCCAAAAAACTTCTTTATTTTACAACACTCGACTTGTCCATAAATTGCTACGAATTTGACATTTTCACTTCTCCTATTGATTTTCTAAGACCTAACTATAATCAGGTAGTTCTCTCCTGAGAAGTCGTTGGATGTTGGTTATTGTTGAAACATGAATGCTCGTAGCAGGTTGGCAAAAACCAGGAAATCTAAATGAAAATGTGGTTGAGATTAATGATTTAACTGAAAACTGGTTTAATGGACTTCTCTTGTAGAAAACTGCATGTTGTGCCTGGGAGTATTTTCGCGAAACGTTTCTCGTATTTGTCTTAAGTTCAGAGAGATAAACAGCGATGTTAGGTAGAGACAATGGTGATAACGCCGGGTAAACAGAAACATGTCCGTTGGTTAGCATTCTGCCTCCTCACATTGCTTTTGTCATGAATGAGCTGCATTGGCAGCATTTTTTGGTTATTGTTTTTAGGCATGCTTTGTTGTGTTTTTAACACGTCATGCTAGGCCTGAAAAATCATTCACATGTGCAGTTATCCATTTATTGTGTCTTTTCGTATCGTAAATACGCAAGCTAAGCAATACCCAATGTTCCAATATTTTGTAGATTAAAAAGTAACGGCGTCAATTGCCTCCACAAACTAGAAAAGTAAAATGTTATAAAGGCCTAAATGTTACTATTTTCTTAATTTGGCGACATTTTTTAATAGTTACGTACTATTCCGTTACTTCTGAAAAAAACTTGATACGTGACATAATTAAGACGAATAGGCGCCGTATATAAATAATAGAGAAATCAATTGAAAATTAGATAAGAAATGTTAGACAATCTTATATCATAAGCTTATGTACGCCTCATTGATGGAATATGATTTATCTGAATCCTAAGACTTACAGCCTTAAAACTAACCGGTATTATCTTTTATAAAAACAAAACCCTCCTCCCTACAACCAATTCGATTCATTAACAACAAAACAAGTTACTGAATGAAATCTGCCATTCAGAATGCATTAAATCACTTAGGGATTACTGTTTATATACAACACATTGCAATTATCGATATGAAAAGTATGCGATACGTTGCGTTATCATTACTGCTGCAACGTTGATGGCCGTACTTAATCAAATAAATTATTAACGATTTATTGCACGACATCCTGCATTGAAGGTATATGACAGGAATGTATGTATGAGTCTATCTATAGCTTCCCTTTGTTTACGAAGGATGAATAAGCGTCTGAATTGATTTACTGATAAGGTAGGAAACAAAATAAACGGAAATCTATCCTTTACATTCGCATCTTTCTATCCACGATACTTTGGAAAATCCGTTTATGATACGGGATTACCTTTTCAATTCTTTTCAAAGTTTATCAATGATAATTTTGCGTACATATTACTAATTCTTTCATTCCTACTCTGAATTAAAAGTAATCTAAGTTAATCGCTGAACGCTAAACGATTAAGAAGTTATGAGATTAGTAACCGGGCAAAGCCTTAGGATTTAAATAATAATGATAAAATAGTGAATCAAGAAGATGAATGAAAAATATCTTAGTGTTATTTTGGAAAAGGGTTTCATTGTTTAAGAATAGATTTAAAAGGAGCTCAAAAGGAACTCCTAAATTCAGCAATATAAGTTATTTTTGGCCGACATACCTACCTGCTGCACTATAAATGCAAAATTTACCCTTACAGTAGCGAATCCGATGAGAAATCTTCGTTTCTCATGCGCGTACTTTACCATACCACGTCGACCTATAATCGGAAAAGCAATTAAATTCCGATATTTGCATCCCGACTCGCGATCGTCTTCGCGTGACTACGAACCATTACAGCATCTCCACGTCTATCCACCGCTCGACCTCGGCCAGAGAAAATTCTGATTCGTGATGCAGAGTTCTAATACGTGGATGTACCGTCTGGTTTCTCGGACGCGTACGCTGGTGCTTGGCTTGCGGGCGAAAGAGAGAAATAACGAGAGGACGCCCCGTCGGATGAATTCGAAACAGGATACAAAATATCACCATCTATCTTTTCCCTGACGACCGACGGCCTCCGCCCGATCGTACCACAGAGAAAGACGGAAATACATCGGAGATCCATACATACGGATATCGCGACGTCCAGTGGCGGCGATATAGAAGTTTTTAAAAGGCTTGCTAGTGTGGTTCCTTTAAATTTTGGCTTTTTAGTTGATTATGTAGAGATAAGGTGAATATTATTCTCTAGATGGCTCTTTTTAAACCTGACTTAAACGATATAGTAGAGGAAGTCGTTGTCGACCATTTTGTCAACGTGCCAGTAACAGTGTGTCGATGATACGTCGATCTTCATGCTCCCGGATTGATTAATTAACTTGTGTGGTGCGGAGTATGCCGATTCTTTAGTGTTGTTTGAGTTACCTTATTAGTATGAGAAAATCGACCTGTAAATGGTAACACAAAGCAATGAGGTGCAAAGAAAGCATTTTAGAGCCAGTAATAGAAAGACTAGAACGCTGTAGTACAATTTCCAAGCAATTCTTGAAAATGATGAACAGACCTTAGAAGGCGATTTTCGTAACTATTTTAAATGTTGAATGTACTTAACACCTCTGCATTAAGAAAAAAAATAACACAAGGTCGGCAATAGTAACTTTCAGTGGTTACAATTATTTCCACGTTTGGGAGGCAAATAATCGTGCGGTGCGCAACTAGAGCTGGTAAGCAAGCTCAATCTCCACAATCTCAAGTGCAGCATTTTATATTTTAATATTAACAAAGCAAATCGTGGATATCTTCATTTGGACATGGAATTTTGTGCAATTTGTAATCGAGCAACGCACATGCAGAGGTTTCATCTTCTTCGTTATATATTTTGCCATCTCAGTACCCAAATGATTTTATTGGTATTTTTCGCAGCACTATGTATAAGAATATGACACAAAATAATCATTTCAAGTCAACTTGTGCAGTAGTATCTAAATAAAAAACGAAAAAAACGTACAAAATCATGAAAGGATGGCACAAGGGAAACGTTGGCAGTTAAATAAATAATAGATGTTGGAGGTTATACATGTAAAATAATAATATTGAGATTTTAAGTAGCTACAGTAAACGTGTTTCGTGTTTACTAATCGGCAAAATAAACGGAAAAAAATATATAAAGAATATTTGGCGAAGGTAGTTTTTGATAACCCAGAGTAAATACCGATAAAATCGTATAGCGTGTAAGGAGTAGGGGGGACCACTGGGACCGCCACTGTCAAACATACACACGCACGCAGTCAGTGAGCCGTCGTCCCTCCGTCATTCCGTCATTTCATCGTTCCCACGCCGAACGCCCCTCCAACCGGAAGTACTCGTCCCCGGCTGCTGGAATCCGACCTGGGTTCCCCTTTCGCCTCGATCCGATGATCGCCTCCTTCGCGTCCCCCGGTCTTCCCCACCGCTATCGTCATCGAGCGCGCGGTCCTCTCCTCTCGCACATCACGCACACATCTACGCCGACGACATTTTTAATGCGTGAAGTCGAAGATCTGTTTTTTGCATTGTTTCCGGTTCTTTTACCAATTAGTTGCTGTGTCTCACTTGAGTTATCTTCGCGCACCACTCCAACTTGCAACTGTATCTTTTGCTTTACTGCCGGCGATTTTTGGTTGTTAGAAAGCTGGCACTTTTTTCGTCGATATTTAGCGATGTTTGTGGATCTTATAATAGCGAATGCATGTATTATAGAACGCTTTTATTAGAGGTAATAATAATAATAATCTTGTAGCCCCAACCCGCCTCCTGTTTTAATGAAGAAACACGAAGTGGGTCTCCTTTCCAACAAAAGTTACATTTCTAAATATAATAGAGATAACCTTAACCTAATTGGTTGCACAGCAACAATAACGAAATCATTATTGATAAAAGCTCACCCAAAATAAATTTCATTAATTCTCGCCAAATACATGCTCAATTACTTCATTATGTTATAGTTACAATACTACCAAATTTGGCTGAAACGTAACATATACCTAACCTTATAGTAGTGTGGATCGATTCCTAGTGTCTTTTTCTGCAAGTTGGCTCCACCATCCCAGGGCTACACTGCTGTACGAACGATAAAACGAGCATCTCTATTGATTATATGCTTAGATATATTACATTAATTGTAACTGCACAATTTGTCGCACATCAGCGATGAGTTCTTTGTTCATTCATAACATGAACATCCGCCTCTTCATACATACATATTACATGCGGTCTCTTGTATTTAAAGACGTATTATCTATTAAATAACATTACCTGATATCGAGGTCTTTATCGTCTAGTATTGTTTCAATGTCAACAATGACGGTAACGCATTAGCTTATCTCCAGCATTTAATTATTATTTATACATACTAAGCGATTAAGAGCAATACCGGCATAACAAAACGTGTTACTCTATAAATAAGTTAGCATAATTTATCAGCTAATTGAGCAATATGCTGCAATTACATTTGTAGTTCTCATTAAGCAGGTATTTTATTATTGGCGAATATGTCAATACAAGCACCTTGTTACGTCATAAATATCAGTCAAGCGAAATTAATAAAGATAATTAAAGAATACATCAAAATGACTTTGATTTATTCGCAGCTAGTTGAATGTAAGACCCCAAATTGAATGAGTATCTGGGTGGGGTTGATATTTAACCATTATCTTGGTCTGCACGTAGTCCGGATTTTAATCTCATTGAATATCTTCAGCATCAACATGTTTCCGCCTACTCGGCGTCATCAGCGTGATTCCGAGAGTATTTTAATTCCAGCCTGTATCACAACATTTCGAAACAAGCCACATTTCTTGGCGCCCTCTAATGCCAAAAAACACATATCTACCGTTTAGAAAGCAGCGACAATATCTAGCTTGCAGCCCTCGTATCCATCCCGAGAACGAAATTTAAAAAAATAACATTCAAATAATATTCTTACAGATACGTTTTCGCCCGATAGATGAGCAATAGGTTTATTACCCTTTTGATATGCTGAGATCAAGAGTAAGATAAGGTATCGTTCTTGTGCCTAGTGGCTATAATATTCAAATTCCTAGCAATTTGCAAAATATGCCGTAACAGGTACCTACTTCGGAACGGATCTTGCCGAAACAAGAAAACATTCCTTCTCGTTATTACATTCAACGTCTATTTTTAATCGGCAATGTTCATAATTGAATAGCAAGCTATGGGATTTTCTAATCGTAGCGAGCACAATGTCTTTTTGCCAATTAGCAAATCGCAGCAACCTTGACTTTGAAAAAACTCTCCACTCTTCGATCGTTATTAATTAACACTATCGTTGTTAACGGAAATACGATTGTTGCTAATCCCACCTCCGTTGGCGTATACGTAACGTAATAAGTAACGCTCATACGAAGAAGTTAATGGTAGTAAATTGCAATTACCGCCTTGCCACGTCATGTCTAGCAGGCTACTTAATAGTTCGTCTAAGGTCTAATTAGCGATTTCTTCGTGTATCAGCGCGAAATTTATTAATATCGCTTCCGTACGCCTCGGTATTCACAATTTACTCTTCTTTATGTGTCTCTATTTCTTTTTAATTTAACTATTAGCCAAGGAAGCAACGACAGGTTGTAATTAATGCGAGTACATTCGACATTTGAACGCTCTTAAATAAATGGCAAGGAAAGAGAAAAATGTCAAACTTATACAACCTGCGTCGCCATATTTCAAATTCTCAGCAAGATCGTGTACAGTCCCCTTTTAAATAAGAGGGAACGCTACATGCAAATTGACCGGATTTTCAACTGTTTTTTCCATTTGCGATTAATTATTCTTTCAACATTTTTCAATTCATCATATTATTTATTTTCTGTTCTTAATCTCGGGAGCCTTTAGTGTGTAAAGAAGGTTCAATGGCTATGCTACAGCACCTTTTTGGAGTTTCCCAACAACGAAGTAGTAGGAAAACTGTGCATTAACATATCAACCTTGTAATGGATGAATAATGATAGCAAGGACTGTGGGTAGTATGGTAAACACCACTAAAGTATCGGCACACTCCGCACCACCAAGTTTAATTAATTAATCTAGGACTTGTTTCGACGATGCGGGGATCCTCATTATCAGCTGTATGACCGAAGGATGTGGGAAAAAAACTCAAATTCAAACATGCCTGTTGTATTCGTTTTTTCTAGGAAAAAAACCAATTGTTACATGTACCTTCAGTGAAGCAGTTGATGTTAATCAAGAGGACGTTGGCCAATAGAAAAAAAAGTCCAATCATGTTACCCATCAGAGGATAAAAATGAACCTTCTTTCTCCTTATGTTGCCACACAAAATCTTCAATCAGAAGAAATCAGAAAAGTGTATAGGTGGTAAACTGCCTAAGGAGAGATTAACCACTACCTTGTTTTGATGTGTATTGATCGGGAAAGACCTTTACTTTTTGAGTATTTTTTTTAATCGCACGTAAATGTTAAGATCTTTGGTTGAAGCTACACCACGTTTAATATTATTAATTTAGTCTGCCTTTGCTGAGAAGACACACACTTAACATCCGTCAAAATGAAGTAATGCAAAAGGCACCCGAAAAGAATTGGCAGTATTTTGACTTTAAGTACTACAACCTCAAGCATGGCTTCGGAAAACGTGGTAATTACAACTCTTTGGTGAAGATTTAGACCCGGAAGAATGACAATGTAATTTTTTCACCCGAACAAATTTCAACCAAGTTTTTTTACATCATATACATTTCCTTCATATCATTCACGGTATAACATTTTTTTATTAAAGTATTTTGAACCGTAACACGTTAAAGAGGGTGCCGTATATACGCGTAGGGAACGTTTAATACAATATCTAAGCAAACAAGGCGAACATGACAGTCTGTCAGTTTCATTCATTATAGACGCAGCGCTTCCGCATCCAAAGGGATCAAGAGGAAGCCGCCTCTAGCCCCCTCTGTACGAACGCCCGGAGTCTTTGTGTGAAACTCTGGTTCTCGAGAGAAGAGAGGTGTTGTCGTTCGGCACACACCTGCGCGTACGTTCGATTTAATTGTTTTGATTTGAATACAATGAGACCAGCGTGCACTTTAAATCCTGCGGCAAAGTTGCGTCACGTCCGATAAATTTTTTCGTGATAGGGGGTCATTAATTTGTGCGTGGAATATAATTTCGTAGGACGTATGTTACAGGAAATACGTTTGGGACGTTCTGTGAATGAACAGGAACGATTTCGGTAACGAAAACGGAACCATAAACTATACGCTTATTGTTATTGAGCTTATGTAGTCGTCAAAATCGTCAACACTAAATATAGGAGTATATGTATACTGCCGTTCAGTGAAGTTCGGTCATACAATAAAAATCTATTATATCACACTGTATACAATTATTAATACATAAAATTAGAAAAATATTAAGCATACACTCTTTTCTAAGGGATTAAAGCCATAAATTATTATGTAAAGTAGAAATATTGCGACAACCACAATAAAGTCCCTTTTATTATCATTCCAAGAATTTCTCGGAAGTATCGATCTTTTGAAACGGGTCGTTTGGGAATTATTAACGAACAATACATTTAGGAAATATACCGCAATATCACTCTTGTTTATTTATCACAGGCGTAAAGATATAAATTTGCTTCCTTTTACTGTTGAACGTGTGTTGGTGTGCATCTGTCGTTTTTGCGCGAAAGTTTTAAGAAAATTTACTTCAACGTGTGTACGTGGCAAGCCTACCAGTGTAGAAAAACGTTCACGCATTATTACGCTGTTTGAAGAAGGATATTCGGGGCGACAAATTTCTGAAAAAATAAATATGAGAAGTTCAACAGTAAATGCCATCATAAAGCGATATCGGACAACCGGAACTATAGAAAATCGTGTTCGTTCTGGAGCATCTAGGAAAACAACAAAAGCTGAAGATTTGAGAATTGTATTATTAAGCAAACGCAATAGAAAATTAACAGCGCCACAAATAGCAGCCGAAGTCAATCGCGGCCGCGAAGAACAAGTTTCGGCGAGTACGGTAGAACGTCGACTTCAACAAGCGGATCTTCATGGACGCATTGCCATTTGAAAACCCTTATTACGTCGGGGCAACAGAGCAAAACGGTTACAGTGGGCCCGTTCTCATCTAGATTGGTCGTTAGATGATTGGAAACACGTGCTTTGGAGTGACGAGTCAAAGTTTGAGGTTTTTGGGCAAAATCGACGAGTTTATGTCCGAAGATCTAAAACCGAAAAGTGATCCCGAACTGCATCGTGTCTACAGTGAAGCAAGGGTGTAGTTCTGTGTTAGTGTGGGGATGTTTCTCCTTTGCTGGGACGGGAGATTTATGCAGAGTGCAGGGTGTAATGAGGAAGGAAAATTATTTTGCAATACTCTAGAATCATGCAGTGCCATCAGGCTTGCGTATAATAGGCCGTAACTTTACATTCATGCATGACAACGACTCAAAACACACTGCGTTAGTGTGTAAGAACTATCTAAAGGAGCAAGAAGAACTGCACACCCTGAAAGTAATGACATGGCCCCCGCAAAGCCCAGATTTGGACCCGATAGAGTTGTTGTGGGATGAACTGGACAGGAGGATCCGAAAAATATGCCCAACTTCACAAGAACATTTACGGAATATTCTGCAACATGAATGGATTAATATTCCACAATCCATTTTAACAAACTTATCGAAAGAATGCCTGGAATAGTTCAACCGGTGATTAACAGCAAAGGAGGTTTTTTCGATAAAAAAAAAATATAATATTCAGCATGTTATATTAGGCCAGAATAACTTGTTATTTATTTATTTTTGTCTTTTTTACCTCTACATACAATAAAATTGCATTTTGTGTTTAGTTTCGTTTGTTTCTGTAACCTTTTCATGTTTTTTACTAACCGACCGAACTTCTCTGAACGGCAGTGTACATACAATATGTTTGTACCAGGGACCACGATTGCTTAATATGATGTCATAATTTCGCCAATTAGGAATGAAATCAATGGTACTTTTAGAAATGGCATGCTGATTTCTTTGTTTACTAAAATTATATCATCCAATTAATATAGCACACTGAATAACAATCCATATATAGATGTACTTGCGGTGTACCTACCTAGTATGCGTGCAGTAAGTAAGTGGAAGACAATTTCTTTAACTTTTCCTAGTAACTAATAAATGCAGCGGTTGAAGCACCTTGAGTTGATTTAATGCATTTACTTTGATAAAACAACGTAAATGGAAACATAGAATAACACTAGCTATTCCTCCAACAAAACCAGTTGCGTTAGCAAAAAATGTCCAAATTGAATTTATGTTGCCCCAACCCAATTTAATTTGTTAAACTGACTAAATTGCTGTTCATTCAAAAAAAAAATCTCAATAAGAGAGTTTTTATTGATTGAATAAGCGACCTTCTAAGTATAGCGTTATAAGTTTGGCCCCGCAAAACTGCAAATTTTTCCCCTTTTGACATCGACAAAATTTCATCCTGCACATATTGATTTGTAGATCCAAATTATGATGACCAATTGATGTCCAAGCTTCTTACTGCATTGAAAAAAGATCTCTCCACAATTAAAGAGACTCATTTAAGCCACATTTGTTGTATACGCAAGAGAAGCGGATTATTGAGGGCACCATATCTGATTGTGGTAATTGTATGTACATATGTGGTACCCTAAGGTTCTAAATTAACACCAAAACGGTTTCCTCGTTTAACTAATCTCTTATCGAAATGTCTAATAGGTACCGTTGATATAACGTTATATATACAAATAGGCTGAATTCTTCCACAATTGTCTTAGACTTTTTTCATACAGATGATTGGAGGTAAGTAAACTACCTAAGAAAAAATGTGATTTCACCAACCCTGTAAATTAGGCGTTTGTTTCTACAATAACTTAATCTTTGGGCCAAACCACTATGGCCATGGAGATGCTCGTACTGCCATGGTCGAGGTCTTTCGAACGAGCCCATACTTAACCTCCTAGCTCGTTCGGATGCCGAGATACCGAAGAGCCGTAAAAATTTGAACCCAAAGTGATGAAATTTTTGAGGGACCTAACAACGAAGGACGGAATTTCGCATTACTTCATTTGTAAGATTTATACGTAGGCAATACTGTACAACAAGTGAGGAATTTGTTTCGTTGTTTAAGGAGAAGCTGGTCTTTTCTTTTTGCAAACCGAATGTTAACAAATTGAAACGGTTGGGCAACGAATTTAAGAATAATTTTTTAAGCTGCCGTTGGAAGATTTTCTATATATAATCTTGTACGTGTAATTATGTGATCCAATAGAAGCTTCATGTTTTCTGAAATGTTTAATGTTTGCCGACAAGATCAAATATCCGACATGCACCTAATTACTTAATTCCTCTAAGATGACAAGATGCTCTATAGATTACGAGTAACGAGTACTGTAATACAGTGAGAACCAAAAAATCGGTGCAGATGAACTTATCGATTGGCATTTACGCAATCAATCAGAATTTATTAGCGCTCTAATAGGCTAATCCGCACGGTTGCTGAAATTGAAAAGTGCTATCGAGTCCCCGACGTAGTATTAAATACAATTCAGCGAAGTAGCCGACCACAATTGCCCGTGCAACTAACCACAACTCGATCCGAACGATTGGACTACATTGTTAGAATAACTATCATTACTTGTAATTTGCCTACTTTGTATTCCGCGGAATATATTAGCATGGTTAATGTAATACAAGCGTAATAACATGCGTGCAAGTGATCCTGGCAGTTGATTTTTTTTCATTAACAATTTGCAATAACATCGCTTTTGACTTATTTGATTTTAGATGCACAATTTCCGCCACGTAATTGTCGGTAATTTGTCGCAAATGACTTCTGGATTTACGTAAACGTTGATGGCAATCGTTAAACTTTAGCGTTTTTCAAGAAAGCTAGCTTTTCTCCTATTTTTCATTCATTAGTACCTGCCGCTGTGCTTCTAAGTTCTTTCTATTAAACTTTTCGTCATAGAAAATAGTACGTGTTATAGTGTTTGTCGTTACAAAGTGTTCAAATGTTTCTTTTGCTATAATTAAAGCGATTTCGAAGAGAACTACATCACTGATTTTACTCTTTAAGGACGGTGCAATTAGAAGAAAGATATTTCCTCCATTTCTAGTGTATATATGCGATATGGAAAGTCGTTATTATCCATAGTGGCTTCGTTAACTGAAACGGAAAGAAAAAAACGGTTTCTCTTAATTGGGAAGCTTTCCTTATTATTTATTTTAATTTATCAAGATCTCCTCCGGTTTTTATGTGTGTGTGCAAATTTATGGCGCCGTTATATATTTTTCAAACGACGAGATTTTTTCAATTATCAATGCTTTATTTATGATTGTCCTTGATTTAAAGATAATACAGAGATTAATTGATTAGTGTACCTAGCATTCTTCAATGACAAGGCGTATTTTTACAATTGGATGCTCTCGTTTATAAAATCAGTTATATGAGCTGTTGAGGGTCGCATAACTAGTTCGATTGTGGGCTGCTTTTTACCATTGTGTTAATTTTTAGGGTAACTGGCGAGCGTGCGAGCGAACGAGTAAGCGTCATATTGAAGCGTTTTAGCTCTTGGTCAGAAATACCAAGAAAATCCCAAACTTCCAAATATATTATGACGTTAATTAAAATCGTAAGATACTGATAATCAATTAAGCAATGCCGTTTTTGTAGAAAAGGTACCACAAGTATCAAATAAATTACACGCATCGAACCCCGTTTGTATGCAAATTCGTTCGAAACCGTATAAAGTGATATGCTAATGAGCAATTCCCAAATTAATTTTCGTCGAAGAATAAATCCGCGATGAAAACAGGATGAACGCTACATACGAGTCTGCGTAAGTACGTATTATGACTAGCAATGACAAGTTAATTACCGGAAGTCGTATTTAAATTTGACGAAGACATGCTGCAAATTATATTAAGCGTATGGTAAATTGTTAATTTTAATGATGTGTGTGATAAGAGAATGAAATATGCTCAACATAAATTAATTAACCATTTACCTTAGGCCGGTTGGTAAGATTATCCGAGACGATGTAATTTATTTCACTTCAAAATGTTAAGCATCAGTGGCGGTGCGTGACTTTTTAACGGGGCCGGGCCGATTGTAAAAATAATATTTGTAGTTTCGTCACGCAATAAACATAAAATTTTAAATTTAATTTTGCATTATATTTGAAGTTGCTTTAAAAACATTAGAATTATTTAAAAGATCTCGGAGAGTCTGATCTAAATTAGCAGAACAATTGATTAATTCTTTAAATATACAGGAAGTTCGGGCTTTTTTCCTATCATCATGACCTTTAAAAGCCAGTTTAAATCATGCACCATTGAGTGCATAAAGAACATATAATCTAGTGCACTTTATGGACACAAATATGCCGTTAACAATCGTTCAGTGCAGAAAAGATCGATCGCGTTTGAATATGTGGAGCGCAAGCAGCAAACACGAATGCTTAATTCATGTTGTAGATGGCAAAAGTATAATAAATTTTAAGGAGTAGCCTAGATTCTATAAAAAAAAAAATAACTTTATCGGTTGAAACCTCACAAAGATGTTTACCAAGAGACAGGAAAGTTTCATTTAGCGTTAACGGTTTCCATCAGTTCTCTTATTGTAAGGATGATGGAAAAGATGTGGTGGCTGCAAAAGATTTTATCGATGGAATCGGAAAAATGGATCACACTAAAAAATCAACCCATTTTCCTAACTTTCTCGTTATAATCAACAATTTGTCGTCGATGAGCAGATTTGAGCTCATCAGAATATTGCTTGGTAAAACAAGCAAAGCAAATGATCTACAAGCGTTAAACTGACCATTTAATTTCGTGGGAAGTGTACCAATTTATTTTCTAGCTATTTGTCATAGTTGACCGCCGATTGCCACTGTACTTCTTATAATGTCTTCTTCGTTTGTGATCGTATAAATTATCGCAACAGATTTTCATTTTTTGTTTTAATTCCTAGACGCCGACTTTATCTAAAACAGTAAATTTTGCTGATGAACTAATTTGCATCGATTATTTTTAGTCTAATTGAACATTTATGTTAGAATTATGGAGTCGCAGATTTCACAAGCAATGATTTGTTTTTTTTTTATATTGCTGCTTATAAATTTCGTTTACTTCTGCTCATTTACATAATTAACGCTTATACGAAGTGTTAATTCGGTGTGGAGCTATTCACGATTATTTGATATATGTAAAAACGTAAATATCTATTTCAGCAAAAGATATATGAAGTCGCTGAATGCTAGTTTGTTTGCTCAACCAATATACAACACCGTCGGTTATGTCTTCATAAATTTATAGTAAGGTTTCCTCCAAAGAGCACTTCGTAACTCATTTATGACGGAAAAGTAGTCTATTATAGCACTTTTACAACGGCCCCCGTAAAAAAAATTTCCACTACCGCTTCTATATAAAGCGCCAGTTGATTTTAGAATATTCCACGAGAGACAGCGACTACTTTTTTTCGTACAGCTCGCCTACACGCGATCAATACGCTTCGGAATAATTATTATTTAAATCTTGGAAAAACACGTTCATTGATCAGTTGTGCAATTCATTCATAGCTTTACCTTGCCGGCACATGCGTGTTCATGCTACATGGCAGAAAAGCAAAAAAGAAACGGGACGTTATTGAAACGTTTGCCTTTATCGCGTACTTGCGTTGTTTCTCCGTTGGTGGCGGCTCTATGCTACTTCAACACTGGGGCGAGTGTGCATGCGTATGTAAGTGTGTTGACGACGTCTACTGTACGTCTCTTCGCTTGTGTGAGACAATGTGACCCCGCGATACGCGCAATGACGTAACACTAATATAATACGTCAATAATTGAGTTTTTGAGCAATTAATTTCTGTAATGTCTGAACATTGTTCGCATGTTATCCTCTCTATTAGTTTTGCGTAGTTAGATAAGAATCTCAGGAAATCGAACGTTACGAAGAACACCAAAAGCAGCTTCATTAAAAAGTTGTGCAGCCGCTCTAAAAGTCAATTGTTTCCGCGATGTTACTACACTTTTGCTCGATTCTGTATAGCGCACCATCTACGTCATAATGTATTTCGTCTGTGAAAGAGCAGCATGTGGGTCGTCGTCGGTCGTAGATGTCATTACTATTTGGATCACGTTATTTTCATTGAGTAATTTCTTGATTTATGGACGGACTGTGTGTTCGGGTATATGTCGTAGTACTTTATATTCCGTATAGGATAACACGAATTCAATTTTACGTCAGATGATGAGGCGGACAATAACTAAATCGTATATGGGATTATTGCTGGTCTTTTGTTATGTCGCCTCTTCTTTTCCTTTTTTTCTCTTCTACTTTCGACACCAGTAAAACGTCTGTCGAATAATTTAAAGGCAACCGTATATCTTGCAGAAAAATCGAAATGTTTAACAAGTAAAACATTCCACGTCGAAAGGTGTTTTTTAGGATCTCGTATGCTTGGTAGATCATAAAACTAATTCGATGAAAATATTTGAATAGTAAATACGGTGACAAACAAACGAAAAAAAAACAAGACTAACGCTTATCTATAAATATCTCTTTTACTTTGAGTATTAGACATATCCGGCTGTTTTACATAATTTCGATAACTTAATCTAAGTGACATTATACAGGCTGTTTCTGTAAAAGTTTACCATTAAGAAATTGTGTCGGTGGTATCTTTTTGAATTGTTTCTTTTGGTTTTAACTTCTATATCTCCACGGAAAGGCGTAGCGGGTGACAGACTGCAATCAGGGCTACGATAGCTCCTTTCTGCGTAGCCGCATGACTGCCCCTCGCTTACCTCTGGCCTAAAAGATACTTATTGCGGGCGAGGATGGTTCCGTCTCAATATATATCCACAGTTGCCGACAAAATTATGAATATCTCGCAATCTGTTAGAAATACGCATATTGGCTCATTTCTAAATGGAGAAAAATAAATAATGGAATAAAAACAAGTAGAATCGGAGGAAAGAACTGAACAAAGATGTCTTCAACGCTCATCTCTGCATTCTGCAATTTTAATTTACTTTTACAGAAATATTTCTACATCAGAAACTTCGCGCAGATAATCTGAATCTTATACACAATACATATGTTAGAAAAGGTGAATGAGAATGAGGAATTCCATGATATACCCGATCTATAATGAGAGATAAATAACATCCGCTTGATAAGCTTAATAAATTAGATATATGTGCTTTTCGGCTCCCATTTCTTACACTAGTTTTAAAATAATCGTTAATATAATCTGTTGTTTCCTGCAGTTACAATAGCAGGAAAAGGTAGTCGCTACTCACACCTGGGAGATTTGCGCGTTTATAGTTTCCGCAAAGCTCCTGAAGTCAATAAAGATCTCATATAAAAAAGCGCATTATTTATGTAGATAATCAGATAAAATCTTAATTATCATGCTACTAATGCCTGTTTCGCTGTCAGCGCATCAATTTCTCAACAACAACGGCAAAAAATAAGGCCTTCTTTCCTGTAAGTATAAGCACTCGATTTATTTGCAGACAGACTGAATATTTTACGACGTTCGTATTTTATTCATTTTAATCGTACGAGGTATAAAAACAATATCGGTGCGTACATAATACACACTCACCTGCATACATATGCGACTATTAAAAAGGTAATAAAAAGGATATTGTTATGAGTTGCCCAGACTGCCGTGCCTTTCTGTAATGCGTACATTCAGAACCAACTTAATTGATTGAATAATCACGCCAGACAAAACATATTCATTGAATGAATCGAAAATAAAATATGGTAACTTCCATTATTGTCATGAGAGTTAATTAGGCGAGTAATCAAATTATGAAAAATCTTGATTCGTAAAAACGACGAACACCGTAGTAGCAAATAATACATGTATCAGTTAAAATGAACGAAGAATAAAATCGAAACGCAAAGTGCAATTTACGCCATTATTAATTGAAAATATCCCTAAATGCGCTTTCTGTAAGTCTATCAAAGTAACCCGGATGAGATTCTTTTGTCACCCTTACCACTACTTCCCGTCCCCTGGCAAAATGCGGGTTGAACGTAAAGGAGAAAAATATATGCGCAAGAGGTCCGTGGAAGATACTGTTTGCGCCCACTCGACTCAAATTCTGATTCACTGTTATTCCCAGAAATTTCGTGACTTGATTGCTCCGTTCCCGGAACCACGACAGTGGTAATCGTCAGCACAAATAAACAAAGGAAGATAACTATCATTAAAAAATAAAATAAATAATAGGGGGCCAAGAATGGATCCTTGTGGTTACAGGCAAAACTGGAGATGCTATATTCTCGACTTGACCACCAATTTTAAACGTTATCCCAGCAAACTGTATCCCATTCAAATCGATTTGCCACAACACAATACAATTAAAGTTTACTTTATGAATAACACTGCAAGTGCGTTAACAAAAAAAAATCAATTCGGAGTAAAGGCGAGGGAAGAAGCCATCTTCAGCGCTGCTTTGCCTCGCGAACTTACATCCATATGCAACTAAAATTGTGAAGAAGATTTCGTTTCTTCTATTTTCTTTAATCGGTTGACGTTTTAATTTGCTTTAAAGTTTTCTTTTTTTGGCATTTCCGGTTTTGGTTTGGACAAGCTCCTTTGAAAAATATAATACAGTTTGCATCTGTTACCGTTTTAATCAAAATAACTTTGGATACAGCGTATTAAACCTTCTATTTACGAATTATATGCAGATACGTCCGGAATGCGAAAGGGTCATAATCTTTCGTCTATAACAATAAGTATTTTACTGTGCTATTCGTATAATGAAGAATTTGTCTTAGAAATTTATCTCCATCCAATAGAACCTCGCATGTAAGTTTTAAATAAATAAATCACGCGGACACTGGAACATTACCAGCGCTCATATACATCCATTCGTACGTCCTAAACAGGAAATCTAAATGTTAATTAACGATGCATGTATTATAAATTTTATGAGGCAATAAACACATTCCTCCGTCGTAGGATGTAAATTTTCGTTAAATAATGATTATAAGCAATACAATCGTCACCTTATTCGACTATTTATCTTTACGCCAATTGCCTCTATAAATAGCGAGTTTCTTCGTCTATTTTCGATATTAATCGTTAAGGCCCCCGTCTCTCTTAAATCACTGCGACTTCGAAACAATACAAAGAAAGGAAAAGAAAAACGAACACATAAAAAAAAACGTACAGGTGGTAGATATGTGACATCTATTAACTCCTGCATTGTGCTGTCAAGGAATTCGAGTTCACGAGTGGACAGGTGTCATAAAAGTTGGAGATAACTTGTCAGGTACTTGCTAAAAACCTGCTATTTTCTTTTAAAATCGACGAGACCAGTCAATCTATACCCGCATTGTTTAATCTCGCAGCGGCTGTCGTAAACAACAACAGGATGGGAATACGCATCGCTTGACTTAAGGGAGATGAAAAGAAACGGGCAAAGAAAGAAAAAAAAAAGGAAGAAACACGAAAAACTTAACATGCGTGAATAGATAAAAGATGATGCAGAATAAATAAATAATGGAGTGAGCAGGCAACGGTTGGCGTTTCAATCTGTTACGATCGTTGAATTATGTGTGAAGTTTTGTAAAGGTTCTTTAGCGGTAAACGTTCCTTTTACATACGTTCGCCATTCTTATTTGTTTGTTCGTGTACGATAATTCCAGAAACTATGCTACTTATGATGGCGGTAATCTTTTTTCAAAGGCAACAGGCCTAAAACTAATAGTGATAAAACAATAGCCTAAGAAAATACGGAAGAGTAGAATATAGCGCAAAGAAAAATATTTTGATAATTATTTACAGTTGTACAATTGTACATATGTCGTTATAACATACCGGGTAATCAAAATATTTCATGGGGATTTTAATAAAGGTTTTCTCATCATGATCGAAGCCCATACAGTGTAAAGTTCCAATCTGCATTTGGCTGATTTACTTGCAGAACGCCAAGCCAGAGCACCGTACGTAAGAATACGCCTCAGATAGCTCTTGTGCAAAATGAACTTGGTTTTGAGGCGCCCGACACAGGGGAGTCATTAATTGGTTTCTGACTCGGAGGTATTTTTATGTAACTGAAGATAACACCTCCAGCTAAGTTGCAGAGCCAATATCAAGCTCAGATATTTGTTGCCAATTCTCTCCATCAATGTTGAGTGGGAGAACCCTTCCTTGAGGATGCACTAAGGCATTTAATGTCGAGAGTAGGGCGACATTATTTTAAACATATTGTTATGGGACTCTTTAAAAATGAAATTAATTATATATAGTCGAAATAGTGGAGGGCGAAGAGCGAATCGGCCCCGAAAGAGGCGAAGACCCTGGAAAGTGTGGCGACTTTTGGGAAAATTATGTAGTTAGGTTAACTGACTGCATTGAAAAAGGAAAAGCGATAATGGGGATACACTGCACATCATTACTTAACGAGCTGAAAGAAGAAATTGCGGGAAAATGGTCACGTTTGTGCTACTTTGCAGAACAAGATGTCGAGTACTATTTGGACGGATTAAAGAGATGGGAACATTTCACAAAAAAAATACATTGTTTCTATGTTAGACGGGAAACTTTTTGGATTACCCTCGTGTAAGAAATATAAAAATAAAACTAGCAACAATAATCCTTTTTATAAAATTGTCAATTACGTATGTATCAGTGGCACTTTCATCACCATCTTATTGATCAATTTTCAGATGCTGCGAAAAGATAAAGAAAATCATTTATTGTACATGCTTTGTTATTGAAAACATCTCTGATAATGTTTTTACACATTTTGATTTCCGGTGGATATAAGTAGACTTACAATTCATAACAACAATTTTTACTTTTGCCATTAAACTGTGCCACATCCAAGGATGGAGAATCATTAAGAAGTGTTATAGGAAGATATTTAAGATCATTTTCACACAATCAGCTATATTTCACGCATAAAAAAAACTTTTGAAGATATCCGATTTATTAAAAAGACTGTTACCCAACTACAAAAAGCAATTAAGTATGCGCATCACAATACTTGGAACTATTATGTTGGACGCCTATATGCTGCTTCCTTTTCTAAATGCTAATTAAGAAATATCTAAGCACACAATCTCTCTCACACAGAGGTCGTTTCGCACGCCGGCCGAACATGGGTGCATCCCACATCTTTGTTTCGAGAATTTTGATCGATTATGTATTCGAACCGTTCAGGTTGTAATACTTACTACAGCGCAACACATCTGCCCCGGCCCGGTAGAACAGAGGACGTTGTGCACCGTGTGCAAGTCGAGCATACGGTAAGTTCATTGTATTGTAACCTATAGGTGTGTCGGCTGGAGACTTTTTGGAAGTGGTGGCTGCTGCACAGCTGCAGGTAAGTCTACGACCCTCTCTCCATTGATTGCACGTATTGAATGAAAAGGTCGGCCTAAGGACGCTCGACCGGAGGTAACTTCAGGTGGGTGGATTGGTAGGTTTGTTGCTTGCTCGTTCGCTTGCTTGCTGGTGTTTGTGTGCGAGGCTACGTGTGCGTACAGGGTTTCTCATATAAAGTGCCCTACGTCCTAATGAGAGTGAAGTTGATACTTATTACATTCGGTAACTTGGTTGGCGCGTTCATCTTTAAAAACGCATGATTTTTTTTTCTTAACCAGCATGCGAATGGGAACTAAAATCTATGATGACGGTTGGCTTGCACGAAAGACATTGTTCGGGCACAAATGGCACAACAAAGCTTAAAATGAATTCTTTTTTTCTTCTTCTTTCTAAATGATAAAGTATGAAAAGTTCATATAGCATATAGAAAGGAAGTGTTAGTACACATACCATAGAATTGTCTAAACGAAAAGTGTCGTGTGTGTCAACCTAGGGTCTCAAGCTCAAGAATGGTTAGAGCTGATCAAGTTATAATGACGCCATTTCAATCAAATTTCGTTTGGCTGGCCAGTGATTGCTCTGTGCACAAGTTTATTACAGAAATGCGCTTATTACGGCATGGTTCTTGATTTACCAACATGGTATGTCGTTCAGTACAACAACTATAACTATTGTGGCGAAGTATTAGACTTCTGTATCGTAATAGGCCATCTTAGGTGGCTAACCCTGTACAAGAGCGTGTGTATACGTTGGGTGTTGCTGAATTCTGGCTTTAGGAGATTATTCCGAGAAGGGTTCCCCTGCCGGCGTCCGCCCCGCGCGCCTTCGACAAAAGCTATTTCAGGAAAGTCGTGCCAGCGACCACACTGGATCTAGAAATTGCTTCCTACTCATTTAAAGTGTGAGCGTGAGTAAGAATGTGTTCGAATGCATTGCGTTCACCTAGCCCACATATCTCCATCCGTGCAATCTGTCCGTTTCGTGTAGGTATCCGAGAGGAGGACCGTCGGCGTAGTGGAAAAATTCGTACATGCCGATTCTTCGATATGCCGGCTGGCCGATTACGTTCGGCGTTGTGTCCGATTTGTTAAAATATGACGTAAACACTACGCTAATTTGCATTTAAATTTGATCGTGGGTGATAATTTGGAGAATACTGAATGAAAGGAGTTCGATGTTGTTTAACGATTACACGATTCGTAGTCGATTCTCCCGCCCACCGTCGAAAGAAACCAACGGCAAAAAAAAAGAACGGAACAAAAAAGATCTCGATCGTGGATAATCGCGAAAAATATGAATAGTAATGGTGGTATTAACACGAATCGGTTACATCTGGTCCCACGTAATCTATTGCCGAAGAAAATGTGTAACGAACGTGGAAGAGAATTGGTCATATTTCACATTAAAATAAGCATTTTGGATCGTTATATTTCGCAAATGACGTATCGAATTAATAGAACATTAGACCGTTATAAATATGCAATGCACACGTGTTCTCCGGTTCGTTCTTATTTATTTTATCGATTGACTATATCCAGAGGAAGTATGTGGGTACAAAGTAAAAACTTCCTGCGTGTTTGCTACCACTTCCAATCAGATAAATATCTGCGTGCACATGTTCCAATTAGAAATCGATTTTATTCAATATACATAATAACGTGATATGAAATATGACCAGGATGTTAATCGCTATGTTCGAAATATTGCATTGTGTAATAATTCTGTGACTTGGTTGAGAAAGGGCCTAACTAAAAAAACAATCAACAACAGATTAATCAATTGTTGTTTGAAAAAAAAAACAGTTTTACCCCCAGAAACGTCTTTTAATAGAAATGGAAACGGGTATTTTGTACAGTCCTATAAGGTCCCAAGTTTCATTAAATTCTGAGTTTCCTTGTAAGTTCCACATGAACATAGGCGAAATAATAAGATATACATTTATAATTTAACAAACGGAATCATAATAAAAAATAATAAGGTTCCAAAATATTCTAATATCACTATCAAAATATAATACTTTTAAAAGGTGTCGGTATAATTAAACGTTGCGGTGCGTACAGAGTGTAATAGTAATAATACGTGTGGTCGACCTATTAGTTTTTTTTTGTGTCGGTTGAAAATTCCTTTGAGTCAAAATGAGGATGTAGCCAGATGGAAGTCATCCTGTCTGTATATAACTGGCGTTTCCGGCGTACGTCCTGTGACCCGGGTACTCTTTCGTCCGTCTCTTTTTAACGTATCGTATCGAATTGCTATACCCGTCTTTCCTTTGTAGAAGCATCGTTTCGGTTTTACGCTCTCTATCTTTCTCCAGCGTATGGCACGTTGCGATGCGCGTTTCGTCTCGGACGTCGTCTTTACGTCTTAGTGTGCGTACTGTGACGAATCGTTCTTCTCTCTCTTCTGGTTCTCCGCGTCGACGTTTAAATTTAACCCACTTCCGTTCGTTTTGAATTCATCTCGGACACATTTTTTGCCTCATATTTTTATCGGGCTGTCTTTTGAAAGTGTTGCATGCGTTTGAGCGTTGTACGGCGGATGATGATGATGATGTTGACGATAAGATAGAAACTTTTATCTTTTAATTATGGAAAGCGATACCTGTATGATAATAGGAATTATTTGAGTATTCTAACATTGTGCTACGCCATACGTAAATTTGGATTGGTTTTCTGCGTAAGAAAGCAGATTTTGTTATTACTTAGGTCTATAATTTTAGCAGATCCTTTAGTTCAAGGAAATTGGGAAAAAAAAATTTTAAACATTAGAAAATTCTTAAAGCACTTAAAAATATAAGAGCAGGGATTAAACGCAACACAAATAGTCTTTGACATATTTGGCAAATTGGCAAACGGCACTTAAATGTCGGCACACTCCGCACCACACATTTTTAATTATACAATTATATCATTCATTATCATTGATAACGAGCCGTTCCGGGTGAATTAGATTTGTGTGCTGCGGATTGTGGCGATACTTTACTGTTGTTTGCGAAAATCAACGCAATTTCGTGAGTTACCATGATCAACTACCTCCCGCTTAGTTAGTTTCGCCTCTGACGTAATTTACACGTTGAGTTACCGTGCTAACTGTTGCCTACCACTTTTCTCTCTCCTGAGGAAGCCCCGTACGATTGTGGGCGAAACGTCGAGTTTTCGTTTAACCCAGCCACGGTCCAAATTCGGAACACGTTTAGGTTTAGATGACTCTGGTCGTGGAAGCCTACGTTATTTCCTTGTTTTTAGCAGCCAACAAATTCCCCATTGGATTAGACAGGATTCAATTTCGAATAGGAACATATTTATAGATATTTGGGACAACAACTGAACGGAACCCTTATGCGTTGAGTCAGCGTAGTAGGCTCTGCAAGGCGCAAGTAATCCACGGAAGGAGAAAGATTTATTAATAAGATTTAATACCTTACTAACAGTTCGAGTAACCACAACGGAATTAATACAGCCCATTGGACCGAATTTTTCTGAACAACTGTGTCGATGCCGCTATATTAGTACAAATTATTGCCTATCTAAGTTTGTTTTTCTATCGTGAATCTAATCTGAAATGGAGAATAATTAAAAACTAAGGCTTCCTAAGTGTTATCGTGTAAATTGAAACTTCAATAGTCTGATCCGAAACGTTTCTGCAAGGCAGAGTACGTCACGTACTTCTGGCTGACTTTCATACGATGAAGCTGATTCGGATGATCCTAAAGAAACTATCGATGCGTTTGCTAAATGTTTGTCCAAAGTGTACATATTCGTCACAACTGTACACGTTTAACCTGTGAAGATGATGTAACGAATATTATGGTCTCATTTCAAATAGTAGCAGCAGATGAAGATCTTACACCAAGCTTCTGTATTGGAGGTGCTCACTTTGTCTCAAAAAATCCACTACAAGTATTATTACCAATAATTTAAGAAAATTCAGTATTAGAACCTATGAGTATGATACAAATGAAAATCATTATTTATTTTTTATAAATTTTTGTTGATTCTTCGAATCTTTTAGAGTTATTTAAATCTTATTATGGACATCGCTGGACATCTGGAAGCGATCAAAAATCTTTCCAATCTACAAAATTGGCAACCAACCTTAGTCATGAATTATTAACCTATCTCTATTTTAAGTAAATTTAATAGACGATAGCAAATTTAAGTCCGTTTACGGCTTGTATTAGTGGGATTATGATTAATCAAGGACAAACTTCTTTGCCCAAGCGCGATGCATTTAGCTTTCAGCGTATTTAACACACAGATTGAATTAAATTCTATATAATGATTTTGAATCATACAATTTTGCGTGTTACACAGGGTTTAAGCTTTGGTCCTCTCGTTTTTAATTTACTTTTATAAGTAAATTAAAAAGATTGCAAGAAATCATTATTGATTTCTTGCAATTATTTACCGGTTCCGTTTTGCGCATATGGACGCTATTAACTTGTTATATATAGATAAATGTAATATTTAATGACTTGTGGAATTCTTGATCCAAGTAAACTAATAAGCTTCTTGTACGATTCCATACAATCGGGGTCAGTCGTCTCTCTTTTACACATATATTTCAAATATTTCGAAGCAATCTCTTGTTTCATATAGCAGAACGTTACACGTTTTCTTTGAATCGCTCAACTCTGCTTACGGAAATCGGGAATACTTTTTGATCTAAACGTAATAAATAAGTAAATAATTCAGTAAAATCATCATTTTCAGTATCAAATTGCTATAACAGCAGCATATTTTTTATCGCTCCAGAAACAATAATAATGTACATCCTTTATCGCCGTATATATTTCTAAAAAATAATCATTTTGAAATATTCCTCAAACGAATTAAGATAAGTATCCGTATACATATGTACTATGCGTATTTATTTCTTCCAATTATCTCTGTACGCAGTAATATGTAGGCCATATTTGCATAAGACGTAAACGTTTCTGCTAAATGTTCTGAATAAATGTTAACATTGTAAATTTATTTTGTGACAAACGCTTCTGATGTGTTTTTTCGAGGTATTACTACATAGCTAGAGGTCGTATTCTTATTTTGTTTACATTTTTTTTAACATGGTATAATAAAGTAAGACAATAGTTTTGACAAAGTGTACATATTGTTGTGTCGTGATATATACCTTCAAAGATTACTAAAGTAAAATTAGAAGCAAGCGTATGTCTATGGTGTAACTTCCTTATTTGAAATATTGCTTTCCTTCACTGTTTTTAACGTTAAATTACTTATTTAAGTTAAATTCTTGCTTTGAAAAATTTTTTAAAAATTTGTATGGAATCAAAGCAGAATGTTAGCCCTTGCCCAAAACTCAAAATTCACACGCTTCAGTGTTACGAAATCCATACATTGCAAGTTTATCACATCAAATGTACAACCAAACATCAGGAATTTTATTTTATTTTAAAAGTACACAGAACGGATATTCTCATATTCTACAATGACCCCTTTTTTCCAATTTCTTTATTTGTCTGTCAAACATTGCACCAAGCTATCTTTTTAGGACTTCCAAATATTGAATTTATTCAATGTATATCGTTTAAATTTTACTTCGGCTACCCATCCGCTTCAGCTAAAACTTTCATTCTTGAGCAGATAAAAATTACTTGAATATTAAAACGCCCAAAGGGTTTAATACTCTAACTAGATATGTATTTATTTAGGGAAAAAAAAATAGGAAAATTCGGTACCGTTCAGCTTAATGCATATTTGAGCAACCAACGAATATTCCCCCTACCGTTGCACATATATCCGAGCAAGCTAAGAGCGACTATAGGACCGACTCTCAATCTGTGTGGCACAAGTCAACGGTTGTTCCAAGGATACAACACCGTGGGTCGTAACACAGTTCAAAACTGTTGTTGACTGGCTTTATGATAAAAGTCTTAAAATCTCCCTTTACCAACCAGTGACACCAAGATCGCGTGCCACATGGTAATGCTTCCGAATTCCATAATATACCGGAGGTACTCGTTAGTTATTAAAAAAAAAAATTTGCCAAGTTTTTCTGAATATTTAGACAATGTTCCGGTGTTCAAATTATTCTTCCACTTGGAACGATTTTTTTTATCTCAATCTTAGTCTTGATTACTTGAAAAAGTAGATCGCCTAGTGAATGACATTTTTGTGCATGAAAAATATTAAGATAGCTGTTTTATAGCGCACTTTAAATTCAAATATACTTACCTAGCAGATTAAACTTTAATATTAAGTACGAATTTACTTACCGAGTCTACTAAAAAAAAATACCTGCTTTAGCAACTCCTGGCTCATAGAAACTAGGATTATACTGGAACGAGTCTGTTCAATATTAACTTTATTACTGCATAAAGAGTAGTATTAATTTTTTCAAACGTCAATCTTCACGTTTCCATTTATCCATTTCGACTTTGGCACTTGGGGATCGTTAAGGGTTAAAGAAATTGAAGAAAATAAACAACAACATAAATTGTTCACGTTTCTTTGTTATTTAATTATAATAATTATATGTACAATATACAGCTCTGACAGCTACAACCATTTCTTGCGCTTTTTTATTTAGTTTCCTCTTTTTGGCACAGCAATTCCGATAGTACTGCCCTTACAGCCCTTACAACTCTGTACAAGACCACCACATATAAACGACATTCACGACCGGCAAATCACCGCCGATGCCTTCTCCAATCCCCCGTGTAAAACCAATTCCGCGATTTCTCAGAAGGAGCATTTGATGCAGTCGTCTGGTAGAAGGCAATACCAGGCAGTGATTTGTCCTTGCAAAGCTGCAACTTCAGATTTGCGTCCAATTTCAAATCGAACCCGTCGAGATCGACGTCCCGAAGCAACGGGGAGATCGATTTCGATAAGAGCATATTCAATATTGAATGAGAAAATTGCAATTCTAAGATTAGACTTTAAGTGACATAATAAGCGTATAGAAGTTTTTAAAATATCTAAGTTATAAATAGAAAAAAAATATATTATAAATAAAAATACGTTTATAAGCGAACGTATTTGAGCTTTAGGGAGGAGTACATTATTTATAAAATGGGAAATTATACGGGTAATATTTGAGATTGTTTTGGTAGCACTGTAAACGATGACGTGGAAAATGTTTTCGTTACAGTATCGATAGAATGAAACGTGTAAAACAAATTAAAAAATACAAGAATTTCACATATAAAAAAAACCTGGTTATCAAAACGTTTCTTTCTGGCGGAACATATTTAACATATCTACATACATACATAGCTTAATGTTGATTCAGTCATCCATATAAGCGTAACATTCTGGATATAGCGAGAGTGTTTGATAACTAAAATCGTAGGACGAGATAATATTGATATAATACATCATTGTCATCTATTATTAAATTTTTCCAATAAAAAAAAATCGAATTTATTTATTTATGGAACATTGGATACTCGGTTCTGAATTTTCACGGAACCTTTTTTCTTCTTCTTAATTTGATTTTAGGTTCTTAAAATCAGTTGAAAAATTCTAACTATTTCTACATGAAGTTGTCTCTATACAAGATGAGCACTGGGCCCAGAACAGATCTCTTAACATAACGTTTAACAAAAAAAAAAGAAAAACAAAAACAAAATTTTTATCGTCAATATGACTTAATAATTAGCTTAAAATATTGCAATTTTCTCATCGTAATTTTCTTGTAAAATGCGGAGATCGGACTAGGAAAGGTAATTTTGAGAAAACAAAGCGTTCGTGTGAGACAAATTTCTTTTGAGGATTACATACGCAAAAGAATAAAAATCATGGTGATTCCCTTCCTCGGCCGATCGTCCGGACGATCTGATATTAAGATTAATACATATATAAATAATAGGTGTCGCCATCGTTTTGGTTGCATTACATTACAGTTAAATATTTATATTAATGTATCTCTTTGCAAATAGGTTTTTTGTAAGTTGTATATACGTTGTACAGCCTACTTAAATCTTTGTTACATGTTACACATACATACATACAAATACGATTCACACACATTCGTATAATTTTTTTCATTTCTTTTTTCTTTTTTTAAAATTTATACCGTAGGTACGACCGATACGCAAACGTTTTTATTTCGAGAGATTATTGGTGGATGTCTAACGTACTGTATTTGTAGACAGTCATTTTTGCGATTTAGACACTAGATACTTTGGTTTTGGCTACGTACATCATTAGCTCCTTTAATAAGCGAACTGTTAAACATTTCAGTTCAAAACGTCAGCGTCTGGAACACTGATATGATCGCCTTTCTCAAGTTTCAAGCAGAAAAGTACTAGAAGCTATGGTTATAGGAGCTAATCAATACTATAATTAAATTTGCAGCCTATTTCAAAAAATATTTTGATGTATTTAAGTATTTTAATAAACCCAACAATGTATTCTTCCATATTAATGATATTCTCACAGAATTTTATTGATTAAAATAAGATTTCCTTCTGTGTTGATACCTGTTTTTAAAAGCTCAAACATAAGCGAAGATTAATATTTTAAAGCGTCGAAGCCAAAAAAAAAAATAGTTAATTGAAATCCTTAAAAGGTAGCCAAATAATATTTGTTTCTCTTTTATTAAATAACTACAAAATTTACAACATATAATTTTTTTTGAAATCGGCCGTATTTCATTCTTGTCGTCAAAATAAAAAAGGTAGATGCTAAAATGTACATTTGCACGCCGGTCGTACGGTGGTTGTCTCAGCGCACAGGACTAGATAATACTGGAGAGCCGACCCCTGGCGCCCCTACGATCGGACACCCCTGGCTGCAGGCGTTTCCGGCCCGCTGAGAAGGACCGGTTCCTGGACGAGGTGCCTTCGCTCGCTATTCAGTGGTCAGTAGAACTTGCAGCCGCACTCACTGACGGCAGTCCTCAACATTTTTTTTTTTCCTTTCCGGACAAGAATAATATATTCTCACTAGGTGTTGTATACACTTATACATATACGTATATATATTAGACATGTATAACTTCGAAACTACCGCATGACGTTTGATGTTGAGGGACACTTCAATACATTAGAGGTAGAGGGAAGGGGGGTGTAAGGGGCGGATACACAGGCGAGTCGCGAGCCACGAAGCATCACGGAATATACACAAAATCCACGTTACACTTGGATATTTACAACAAGAAGAGAAAATAAATTAATAAAGTGTCGATTTAGGGGAGAGAGTTGTTGGTGTTTGTGTGCGTAGGAGAGAGAATGGAGTAAATATTTATAATATAGGTACACTTTTTTAAACGGGCTGGCAGATCGTTTCTGTTGCTTCTTTTAACTATTTTTTTATTTTATAATAGTCTATTCTGTTTTGTATTTCTTTAGGTATATTAAATATGTTCATCGTTTAATATAATTTCTAAAAGTCCGGGCTGCCGTCCAAGAGTCTCTTTTCGGGCGTGTTAAGAGGAGGCCTGCAACGGCAGCCCTGCCTCGAATGTCTCGAGTAGCAGGCTTCCACCGACTTCTTGCCGCACTGCAACGGCCAGTAGAGGAGCAGGCAAGGTAGGACGCACGAGAGCACCGTGAGACAACCCCATCTCGCCGCCCGCCTTTCCGGACCGCAACCGCACGGATCGTTCGCACACGATTCACCGCCGTCCGATTCGGAACAATGGTAGAATACGCCCTTGACGCAGCACAGACACGACGCGTAATCAATGATCGTGTCCGCCGAACATAAATAGTTATTCCTACATATCCAGCATTCGGGTAGCGGCCTCGGCTGCTGGCACGAGTCACACCGGCACCTGCCGCACTCTGGACACATGATGGATCGTCGGGCCGTACACTCGGCGGGCTGCTGCTGCTCCTTCCTGAACGAGACAGTGGTTGGTTGCTTAGTGACGGGCGGCGCCGGCGGCGGGATTGCCAGCCGCTGCGGCCTCTGCAGGGTCGTCGTGCTCGGCGGCTGCTGATGAGTCGTCGTCGGCGGCGTCTCCACCACATGTCCTCGACTAACGAACGGGTTCTCCACGTATTCATTGGTTGCTCTTTCAGACTCGGGCCGCGGTGCTGTAAGCGTGACCGGCGGCGGGGGCCGCAAGGGAGCCAAAGGTGCTGTTAGTGGCGGTGGGACGCTCATAATGGGCGCCCGCGGTCGGTGCGCGCGCGGCGAAGATGTAGGCCCTCCATGGTTTGCCATGTGGCCCGGAAGTCTAGCGGCCGAACCAGGCTCCACCTTGGTCCGTCATCGTCGCCAGCTGCAACAAACATAGATTTTAAGTACCTCTTACAGAAACAACAATACTAAAGCTTAAAATTAGAGCTATTTGCATTTGTCTCGAGCATGCCTGGATTTTCAGCATGGTCGAAAACAAGAAAATGGTGTTAACGTTTGAGGAAACTGGCCTCGATTGTAAACATTTGTTTATACATAGAGCAATTTAGGTTTGAAAGTAACGTAAATCTATAAAAAAAAATAGATGTAAAAACAGATAAAGCTATGTATAGACAAATAAAAGGGGAGAACATCCTTTATGAAAACATTCGTCAAGGCTGTTAGCTCATAATTCTTGCTACTTGAAATCACAAGTAGCAAACAGTACTAGACATAAGATGAAATGAAAAAGGGCTCAAATTTGTTAAAAAAAAACTTACAGAAATTGTAGCCATTGTTGTAATAAAATAAAAGCTTAATCGAACTAGCTTATGACATACTAATGTTTAAAAAGGTTAATGTAAACGGTGACTTGTTATTACACGGTAAGCAAATATAATTCATACCGAGGATGAGAACATTATCTATGTAATCAAGAGGTAACTAATCTGATTGCGAGATTGTAAAGATAACGATCTCTGTAGTTTTCAAGTGTTTTATTACGGGAACAAGCAAACATATCAAAGCATAGGAAAGTTTAGCGCCATCGTACATTTTTTAAATAATACAAGCTTTGTCAAACAAGACTCCTAACATTGAAAAATAGGACAACACGAACAGGTATTAAATTATAATTCTTTTATAATCAATGTAAATTTTATGAGGTCAATGGACGAGTACAATATTATCTAGGATGATGGAAGATTACATAGATTTAATGATGTTATTCAAATTGAGATATAAGAATTACATGTTACTATAGAACCGACAATGGAAGATTAAGATTAAGGGTAATAATGGGATCAAAAACACGGTGAAGAGATGTAGCGGTGTGAATCATAAAACTTGTGATAAAAGGCATTACAAAGCTCAGCATATTAGCAAAAAGCACTATTATTATTATTATTATTTATCGGGTACATCAGTGAAGTTGGTTGGACTGTTAGTACCCATTACTGAGTATCCCATTACTTGATCTATTCTTGGAAGGTGTAATAAATGCATCATTAGTTTCTTGTTTAATTAAATTAAGAATATTTTTATATAATAGTTACATTAAAAAAAATGCTATTTAAGATGGGTGTTAAATAGACTTACAATCTTAAAAGGTTTACTGCTGTGTAAGTATTGTGTATAGTTGGTTGCCTATAGGCAACATTCAGCGGATCTTTTTCAAGAGATATTTTCTTACATATCTTACTTAAAAAGCTAGTAAAACGCTGTATACAAACTCCTAGCTTATTTTATCCTCCAAAAAAAGGAAACATGAAAATTTTAAATTAGTCATCGTAAGATGCGATCCTATCTATACGCTTGTTTGATCAATCAATGTGTATCTTATGTAAACGGTAACGTGTACGTTAATAAGAACGCTTCCAAAAGAAATGTTTCCAATAATTAAACATCGAAAAAGGAAGTTTACATTAGCCGATAAGTTGATAGATATTATTTGAAGTATTCTAAATCTATTCAGTAGTATACCATAATACAATTAAATATTTGTTTTTCCGATAGATTAAACGCTGTTACGAAATAAGATGACGCCACATATTAGATGAGTGCTGTGTGTGTGTGTATGTATAAATTTTGCAATACTGAGGACACTTGTTTCATTCATACAATTCCAACGCCTACACTTTAATATCTATATCAATAAAAAAAAAAACTTACGTTTAAACTAAAATTTGTGTAATTTATTACAACTACGTAGATTGATAAGTACTAACTGAATATCTGATTGTACAATTTCCATGATTCAGAATTATTATTTGATGTTCCTTAGAAAAATACTTAAACTCTAGAAAAATTGTCAAAGAAGTCGTTCCCGAAAGTATTTAAAAATAATAACAACCAATGAATGAAAGTTTTAACACAGAAAGTTGGCACAGAAATTTAAATATCTCAGTTTATATATAGACAGCTAATATAATTCATTCAGTAGATATATGTACATACGTACATATGCGCTTATTTTTAAATCTACCTCGGAAAGTTAATGTAAAAAGATATCTTTCTAATAAAAATTTATAAGATTTATATACAAAATATTTATATAAAATATAAATTTTATAATACAAAAAAAAAGAATTCTAATCAATTCTCGTACCTGTGGGTATATTTTAGCACGGCGAGATTCGGTGCAAATATGTTTTGTTTTAGATAAAATTATCTAAATGAACAAATCGTTTGGCAAAAGATAATTATATAAATTCGAATAAAATTTATAAGTACATTATTACGTTTAAGTATAAAAGTACCTATTTATAGATTCAATTCATCTGAGGAAACCTGCGAGCCTTTTAATTAATTAATTTTTTTTTAATTAATTAAGAATACAAAATATTTGGCTTACTTGGCGAAAAAATTCGGAAAACTTTGGGAGAAACATGCGACAGAAATGATTGATACAGCTTAGAAATATCGATCGGTTTCAGCGACAATTTTTTGTTATTGTTAGTGATTTTTGCGGTAGCTTTTTGTTGGCTCAGATTTCAATTGTGGTGGCATACATCATCACAATAAGCAACCTATCAACTAAAATTTTATAATAGGTATTCGTGTACAGCGGTTTATAAGATAACATTGGACAGCTTGTTTTTGGTACTGCCCCCCAACTCTACCACCTAACTGTGGTAATTAAATAGAAATATTTCGGCTAAAGAAGTACAAGCTATTTTTAAGATGTACTTAAAAGCTAATTAACCTAAATTCTGCAATGTGTTTATAAGAAGAAAGCATGCGAAAATTGAAAAAAAAAAACAATAAAGAAACAAAAAAGGATCATATCTCCTACTTTGTTTCAAGATGCAACTTAAAGATCACAGACACATCTACAAACATAGATACAGGATTCCTTTAAGTGGATAGACAACAGATCCTACAAGTTGTAGATACAACAAAAATAAATGATCTTTGATGAACGGACGGAGTGATTAAATTCTTGTTTCTAATATTAATGTTTTCTAAAGCTAAAAAAAACAATGGCGATTTGGAAGGAAATATCTTGTGATATAGGCAAATACATCGACTCCTTATGCTTAGCCAATATTAACTCTGCAGCGTATGTGAAACATACAACGGGGGGGCGATAAGTTTGATAATAGGAACTTTGTTTGGTTATCAATCCTTACCCTTCAATTTTTCAGAACTAAACGAAATGGGACGTTGGTACTATTAACAATGAACAAATATGCTATTGTGAATTCGATTACACCTCTGCTTGTTACCAAGTAAAATGGCCAACGTTTTAGCTTGATTTAAAATCAAAGATGCTGTTGTGAAAACTGAGAAACTTCATCAAGAACTTCTTGATAATCCTGGGAATATCTTAAGTTTTACTGGGTTTAGAAGTTAAAACAGTTTATGAAGCATCAGCGTGAAGACGTTTTACAAAGCTTTGGCTTTCTAGGTCAGAGACGACAAATATTATAAATATATACAAGCTAATTATTGTAAATAAATCTAGTCACCATTTTGATTTGTACACTTCACTTCACAAATTATGTATTATTATTAATTATCACCGCAAATTTCAGGAATTATGAAGGCAACATAAAATGAATGTTTACTCTACCACTTTTTTATTCAAAATGTTATTTAACCGGATTAGGCGGTTAATTTTTAAATATACGTATATAAACCTAATCTTGAGGTGCGCGACTTCCTTTTTCGTGGAAAGGAAATTGGTAAAATCTTTTCAAAATTACTGTTAGTTATCATTAAATTTATACATAAAGCTTCCTCCGGACGCAAAATAAACTTGCCTATCATACCGTGTATTAATTAACAATTTACTTACAACTAACAGCGTATTCCAACGATAAAAACGCGTATTATTGGAGTGTTTAATTGCTATTTTTTGATGGATAATTTCAACGGGCGTTTGTCCTTCTTTTTCTAACAGGAAGCAAGAGACAAAATGGCAATAAAATTACGACTAGTGTTGAGTAAGACAGCCTTCCACGTAATCAGTTATTCCTCCGTCGCCCAATCACATCGCACACAACAGTTGGGACGATGTATATCCCGTATGAAAAAGGAAGCCACACACACAGAGAACGTCCGGTTGTCATAAATCATACTATCACACAGTGCGGCTGTGTAATAGATAATAATTATTATTGTATGTATGTACCACTCTATATGGGAGGATTGGCCACCAGAAACAGTGTACACCGACAAAAGAGTTATCTTATATAAGCATTTCCACCCAGTTATCTGCGAAAAGGCGGGGTGTTACACCGCACCATTGTTGTAAATGATATTTTTAACACTTGATAATGGTAAATTTTTCTAATTTTGATGGCACAAACAGACACAACTGTGGTTGTAGATAACCAGTACTATTTACTTGAAAATGTTACAGCCACAAACTGAAAGCTTATCAGAAGCTATTCTAATATATGTATGTACGTTATCAATTATACCGGGAAAAGAAGACATCTGCCCACATCCAGTCTATCTTCGTTAATTAAAGAAAAATAACGTCAGAATTTCATATCAAACCGATTCAAAGAACGGAATCCACAAAAGTGCAAGGAGATGTTAAATACGAAGTAGCAATTCAATGATTTACAAGCAGTATTTCCGATATTCTGGAAATTTACACACATGTGTCATTAGAATAGGAATTACCGAGAAGAAAAGTCACACAAAGAGAAGTCAGCATTTCGTTGGAATTGCACAAAAAAGCACCGACAGGATGAAGGATAAACATTACACTATTTCAATTTAATTCTAAACCATATGCATCAAGCATCGCGTGGTTTCCTCGGAATATACGTTAAGCATCTTTACTGAAGATTTTCTAGGACCGTGTTCGGTTATTTTAAACAAGATATTCGTTCTGATTTCTTTCTTAGCGCGATTGCACGATGTTACAGGATATGCGCGTTCGATCTGCAACAACTTACGAATTTTTCAATTTCCAATCGGTTTCAACGTAGGCAGGCGTTAGACCGTGAACATAATATCGAAAACAGAATTTCTCCCGGGAAAAAATCGATATGGCCACGGTTCTTACAATTCGCCCGTGTTATGCCACCTACTGTTCTGCGGTACGTAGACATACATGTAAAAATGAAAAGAAATACACACGGCGCTGTAGTTAGGGGAGAAGTGGGCGAAATATACCAACCCCCGCATACAATATACGGCCCATATAGATATAAAAACACTATGTTCACTCTATACACTCACACGACTACAGCCACGGAGAGTTCATAAATATGCATATACAATAAATAAGTGTTGGACGGCGAGGTTTGGGCACAAGTGGGTAGCTCGGCCTACGCGGACAGTGGGTGCGGCGCGCGGGTACTCTTCTAAAACCGCGCACCTGGTGCGGAACGGGTTCGCAAGAACTATGATATCCGGTACTTAAAGTTAAGAAAAGGGCGTACGTATATCTATGTTTAATAATACGTAGTAAATCTATAGTAAGGCAAAGGATTGAAAAAATATGTTCTAGCCGATTAATTTATATTTCTACGCACATTTGTTTGTGGGCTTTTTCTCTGTTTCGGGTATAAGGCGTGAAAGTAAAAAAAAAGGAGCGTAGGGATAGGTTTCTTTTAGTGAATGGATGTGAATTTGTGTAGCCACCACCCACGCAATAGCAATGTCACATATGCATAACACGCGGATTATTAATGGGATCTTTCTCAACATATCTAAGAGGTATTACAAGCGATTTCTTTCTTTATCAGCGCAGATTGATTAGTAACGGAAATACATACTGTGGATGCGTTCTTTTCGGACTCACTTTGCGGATTTTCGACGATATAATAGTAGCAGATGTAGAACTCGCAGTAGTAGTAAAAAATATCCTCTCTTTATCGTAACAACTAATAGAGTTCCACGATCTCGTCACAACGATACGGTAATCGTTAGACAACAGGAACATCCTGATTATGAATAGACACACATACGCACACACAAGCACAGACACACGCTGATGCTTTAACGTAGTACACCAAATAAACGCACTTATGGAAGAAGCGATGCTTTATATTGCGGGACGACACTTTTTAGAACGATATTGGCGTACGCACTGTATGCTGAAGGTGTATTTTGACGATCGGAATTAATTTTTCGAAAGCGAAATGCGTCCGCAATACAGAACGATGCGAAGAAGTGCGAGAGCGTTGTCGTATTGGTCGATTTAAAACCGATGTTTTCGCCAGTATTCGTACAGCAGGAGAAGAGACGCTCCTCCGGCCAGCACATCAACGGAGGCACTTTTAACATGCAACGCGATCGTAGAGAGCGTCGGACGACAGTACAGTACCGTACCACATGGCGAGATGAACTGATGTAGTGCGCGGGTCGAAGAGAGAGGCGATCGTAGCGCGGCCTAACGACGGCCGCCCGAACCGCGCATCGGCTTTTTATGAATGGGAGGCAGCCATTATGAATGAAACGGCGTACATTCAAGGAAACGAGCTGCGAACAATTCGCGAGCCGCAGTATGCTTTATGCTCGTGCCTCCCCATTCATCCTGGTGAAAGTGGCTTATTATACGACTCTAGATACTCTCCCGCCTAACACACACACATCTATAAGATACACGTCATGCACATGTACATTTACACACAAATATATGTAATAGTAATAAATAAAATATGTATTATTCGTTTTTTTTTTCTTTCTAAATACATTCGCGTTGTTATAGAATTTATATTCTTTTTCGCTCGGTATACGTAAGTGTGCACTTACGCATACTCGTAAATATGCAATATTAATTACCATTATATTTGATTAAAACACTTTAGATATGTAACCTAGACATTCCGGCACCGTTATTGTGCTATTACCGTACACCACGACGTCCGCGATATTATTTCCCCCACACTTAAAAATAAAAAAATTAAAATCGCAATAAATTTGCATTATAGTGTTACTCTCGGAGACTAAAATGACGATTTTATAGTGGTTATAATGAAAAGCCTGGCAGTTGGTGTGATTTTCAATAGATATATACATACGCCCCCTTTTTAATTCTTTTTTTTTACGAATTGTTTTTCAATGTAATTTCTTATTGAAGCGGGGGGGCTTAAATATTTCAATAACACTATTATGGAAAATTGCACCAACTTGTTTAGGAAATTATCTCTTTAAAATAATTATTTTATTATTATGAATCACATGAACTACAGTGCAGGAAAGAAAATTAATTTTCAAAATATATAGGTACCTATGTAAAAGCTACGCTAATTCGCCTACAAGAAACGCAAATGCGATTAATTGGCAAAAGAGAAGAAAATAGAGGTGACAAACGAAAAACTACTGAAAAAGCACATAGAATCCGTTTCTAATATCTTCTCGGATTTTTAGCGAATTAAACCTAAATATTGGTAGCTTAACAGTCAGAAGACGTCTGTTAAAAATCTCTACGTTAGAAGACCCAAAAGAATGTCACTGTTAAGATTAAGACAAATCCCAGCAACAGAACACATCAGAAAATGCCTAGAAACAATAACCAAAAAATATAATGCTAAGATAGCTTAGCTTCCTCCTATCTTAGCATTATATTTTTTGGTTATTGTTTCTAGGCACTTTCTGATGTGTTCCGTTTATATACATCATGGTAAGCCTGTCGGAATATTCACATGTGCGGTTTCCCAAAGCGCTACCAGCGCCGCCATCTCGTGTTTAGCAGACAGAGAACTGCACGAGGGATGGTTTGGGGAACAGTACCCGATTTATGTCGCTGCTTCCTGAACGGCAGGCATGCGTTTCTGATGACGCCGGGTAGACAGAAACATGTCCGTGTGTTAGCGTATTTTTTTCTCTCTCCTTTTATTGCATTTGCCGTGAATTATTCCATCAATACCGTGAGGAAGCTAAGCTATCTTAGCATTAAATCCCAGCAAACTTACTTTTGGCAAAGAGCGCATAACATTGATGGAAAAATATTCTCTGGAATGAGTCCACACAGAAAAGAATTTCGTATAGAACACGCGACTGGAATTTCGAAAGGCAGACAGTAAACACCTTGATGACGATTTGTCTCAAAGTCAGAAATTTAATTAGCGTCACTTCACTCCTTTATTCAACCGCGATATCGATTGTTTTTGGTCACAGCAAATTTTGGTAATGCTACCTTTCCAAAATACCTCGATTGATTATGAAGCACAAATGAGAATTATTTTTTAGAAATAGCATAATGCAAACGATGCAAGGATGCAACTGAAGCACTGATTCTATGGTACCCTGCACGAGGAGCCTCTCGTTATTTAAACTTTTATTTTATAAAATATATAAAATATTTGTAAGTTTAATTAAACTTACAAATAACTTGTATGTTTACTTATTTCACCTACTGTACTTAATATTGTGGATTTACAAGCTTCTAAGAGGAACGTAATTATTGGATTGTACACTTTCATAGTCGCTCCCTATTCTAGTACCATATAAATGAGCGCTCTCTTAGAACGTGGAACCTAAAGAATTAGCGGATCTTTACATTTTCTTCATTAATCATTTTTGTTTACGCCTGATTTTGAAACTAAAAACAGCATAATTGTGCGATATAATGTAAAAATCTTTCACCGGAAATTGGTACCCGTATGTGAACTCTTATTCTGCCTTCGCAGGAATGTGACATCAGAATAAAATTGCTTTCGTCTCCTCTAAGGCCGAAAACTAGCTGATTAGTTGGCGGATTCGGCTTTCATTTTTTTACGGCCCGCCTCGAGCAGCGTTCTATGTAATACCCAAGAGGGCGATGACGTAACGATTTCCGTAGCACATTCGACTCGTCGATATTTTTGTTGATATCAGGAGCGTTTATAATAGTTATGCATAGAAGGCGGTGTGTGGATTATGCCTTATTGTTGCCTTGTGTCTGCTGTACGTGGCAACAAAAATTATTTTTCACCGCTCGTCGTTTATTAACGCCTTTCCTAGCAGCTTCGCCCATCGTATGTATGTATAACTAGACGTTGGCCAATTCGAAAACGAGCGGAAATAAACTGTAAACGCGTCAGCGTGTTGGCGAAACCGCTTACGGGATCGGTCACTTCCCAGACATTGTAAATTTCCGATACGGACGGTCCTTAGAATTTAATCGAATCCTTATTGTTTGGAAAATGAGTTCCGTGGATACATAAAAGGGTAATTGTCCGATTACTGTTACGTAAATATACGATGTGAAAAATCTCCATAATTTGATAAATGTAATACCCAGTTCAGATTGAAATTATATCTTCTGCAGATCAATACTGTCCGTAACACTTATTTTTAACACATGCCGGTATACTTAAACTACGAACTACGTTGTATTCATTTTTACTTGTTCTTGTGCCTTGTACCACCTTGTAAGGTGGTAAGCCTGCAGAAACGAGTACACTATTCGCGGGCTTCGCGAGAGACTAGACAGACTCGTGTTTTGTCGACTCTCGAACACGAACCCATTTTCATAAGACGAATAACAACGAGTCTGTCTAGTCTCTGCAAATTCCGTGACTCGCAACTCGTTTCTGCAGACTTACTAATCAGTTGGAGGTACTGAAGCTAGCTTTTATATATCAGAATACTGGAAGGTCTACTAACAAGTCATGCATATCGCTTATATAAACTAGAAAAAGCCAAAAATCAACCCTGATGTCTATTCCAGGAAGTTCATCAAAAGCTACTAACTCTTGTAAACTCAGTTACAATAGATTTGTTTAAGTGGCAAGAACTACGATTGACTACAGCGATCGCTACCGTTAGTCCCTTCTATTTTTGGCATATTATGTTATTTTCATTGTACAAATTAAAATGAGCGCTGTAGCATCAGTTACTTTTAAGAGGATAATACTGCGAAATGGGCGATATCTTAGTGCCAATCAACGATGTGATAATCAATAAGTAGCTGACAGCTATCAGTCACATTCAAACGTGTTATTGAGTATTAATTAATGGAATTGCAAAAAAGGTACATAACATAAATGAAAATTCAGAATGCACGCAATTGGTAGCATGAATAATGAAAAAAAAAAGTACTGTCCTTAATGATGGTTACGGTCGGATAGCAAACGTTCCCAGTTGTTTACTGAATGAACGACGCGCATATCTGTAACTACTGCGAAAACGCATAAGAATTCGAAGTTGAAGTTGGCAACAGCGAGACGTAATTCATATTTAGAAATAGAATTATTAATAAAATTCAACATTTATATATTCGGGCCCGTGTGTGCTAACTGGAGTTACAAGATCAATGAAATTTGGCAAATTATCCAAAAACAATACCGTGACGTTCCCTGGCAACGAGTCAAAATTTGATTTTATAATGCTTGAAGCTGTAAAATTTAACATTGAACGTTTGTAAAGGACTGCGCTTGATATGTGTACGCAGGTTGTTGGGATAGTAAAAGATAGATTATTAAGTGGATTATAATGTTGAAATAGTTTTTCGTGCGATCGTGTTCCTTTATGTGGTGCATTTTATTGAAAGATGGGCCCAAACCTAAACCTAAACAGAAAGAGTAGCACGAAATCATGAAATACGTAGGCACAATCACCGATTGGAAAAGAAAATCGTTTGGTTTTATCGTGGCGGTAAACACAAGAAAGATGATGTATTTTCCGTTTTAAAGCAATGCGGAATTGTAAGTATTGTTACAGGTATTACCAATCCCAATTATGTAGACCTGCCGATAACTATTGCACATGTGCAATACTCGTAATGGTAAGTATTTGCCACGATATATCCATCCTTCGTGTTGCTGTGCTCTGGTTCAGGCAACAATGGCAAAAACCAGCTTTTGTGCGGCATATTGTTAGCAACAGAAGTAGATGAAAATCCCTAGATTGCTTCGTTGCAATGTAGGGATAATGAATTTCAAATGAATGAATGAAAATCATTTCAATGAATCAATCTTCTACTTGAAGCACAAACACTCGAGATTTGCCTGGAAAATTAAATATTCAGCTAAATATGCTTCACTTAACAGCGATTTGAACTAAACAGAAAGATCATGTTTGCGCTCTTTTGTCACGCTGGCATTTGTCAAAAAAAATTGTTTCTTTAAAAATACGTTACGCGATTTGTCATGAGACGAATAAACACGAGTCTGTCTAAGTCTCTGTTAATTTCGTGCAGCGCATGGAAAGTGGCGAACTTTAATTATGAGTGTTTAAAATTTGCTTAAATTTTTGTGCTTGACGTACACGAATGAGTTCACGTATGTACGTACAGCACTTATATGGAGGAAATTTCCTACAAAGCAATGAAGAAAAAAAAACGTCGACGCTATTTTAAACATCATTCGCTAATCTTTTTCAAATTAGCAGTGCAAATATTTATCGTACATATGTATACAGTACTGTAATTCATGCGCAGTTTATTCCGGCCTTCGCAGCTAAACATTTATTATATTTATATTAAATACTAGGCGAACCAAGCTATTTACGATTTAATTTGCGTCAAGTAAATACATACAACATACATGTGTACATATGTACGGACGGAACACACGATGAATTATCTAAAAGCTAGGTAGGCTAAATGGCGACATAATATTGTACAACGCGCAGATGTAGAGTTCCGTGTGTTTATATATGTATACATGTACTCTAATCTCTAAGAACCGATTCCTACGTAGTCCTTATCATTAAGCAGTTGTTTTTTTTTTTTGATAAAACAATGCGAAATTATGCGTACACCGGCTTGGACCTATCAGTACGAAGATATCTTTGCTATTTGAGTCATGTTTTTAATGAGGACACTGTTCGTAATTTTTAACGTGTTCGAATCTACTCATTGGCATTAATCATTAGCAGTTAGAAAGGAATTGCAATTAGACGAATAGCGGCCACGTGCGGGTAGTAACTGTGATTGCTACACTAGCACGCAGCATTTGCGATAGGGGGCTAACAAACCCTCGGTTTCTTCCTTTTGGTTCTTTTGGTCAATGTGTACTGCGTAAGCAAAAAAATTTGGCGAAGAATTGAATATCCACGAATCATTTAATGCCCTCAAGAGGTTGACTATACATATTAAAGGATCTTAAAATAACTCCAGTCGACTACTATAGCCAAAAAATCTGCCTGGATTGATTGCAAAAAAAAAAAAAAATCGGGAAGAACAATCTACAATATCCTATCGTTCTTCAATATGGCAATGCCAGCCCTCATGGAGCATGTTAAACAATTAATTGCTTGACGGAGGAAAATATCCAATTAATCATCTTCAGAATAGAAAAATCGTTTTAAAAATCATTACTTTCATAATTTTCTTTAGTAAATAAAAAAAATGTATTAACTTAAAAAAATTGCTCATATACCCCATTAATAAGCAAACCACGAACCACTTCCCAAAATGAATGCTAGGAACAGTCAATATCCATACATTCGCGGTTTCCGCAGCTTAATTTGCGTTATTTTTCATTTAATTGTGATCCTATCGGCCTCCCGGGCTTGGAGTTATAATGAAATATGCGCGTCGGACACGAAAGGAAATAAACTACAAGTTGCCTATCGATTTCCTTTTCAGCGGCGAACTTAATGGTTTCGAATTGTGAATTTAATTGGTTTAGAAAGTTACCTTTGGATTTATTTCACCTTGACTGAGCCCAGTATGCAGTCACACCCTTTGCCGATACGTAATTAAAGACAAACTTGGTTTCATCGCATCGGAGGACGTTGCATTCAACTCGGCATTAGCGATCATCAACGAATATTAAAATGTTTGCAATAGGACCGCGCCCTCAACGAGTATTGACGGAAGTGAATCAGAACATCACATTTTCCGCAATCCTTGAAATGCTCATTGCGCTTAATCGCATGGCGGATAGTACAATGCGAATTTAAGGAACGTCGAAATTCCTGTACGTGTGAATAACAAGAACGCCACGCAATCGACAACCAACGTCGTCGCATAACCCCGGCTAAAATGAATGGCATACGTAAGTGAATGAGATGTTCGAATGAATGAATCGAGCGAACGGAAGTTTTACGCACCACATCGACGCTCGCGAACAATTACTAATTGCTCTATGAATGGGTCGAAAGTCGAAATGAATGTGGCGAATTGTAGGACTTGTAGAAAAGTCCAATTGCGGGTTCGCGTTTTTACCAGTTTCTTTATTGTCTAAATATAACGCGACGATATTGTGATTCATCTGCAACCGCAAATTGCACTAATTTAAACGCGAATCGTTTGTACAATGGTGAAATTCCTAAATGGGGCAACGTGAATTTTGCTAATTTACAAAAATCTCTAGCGGCTATATAAGAACTATCGTTGCGTTTGAATTAAATTGAAATGTAATACGTAGATATCGCGACTGTTATACAGAGAGTTCGCGACTTACATACACAAATTTGTCGTGTGACAAACGTGTGTTATACTGGTTGCTACCATTAGTAGTCTACCCAATTGTTATTTTACGGCGCCGGCGGTGCTCGATGCACGCGTATCGGTTATTCCCCGCAGTTGAAAATTAGCAACTGACTTAGAATTGTACTCTCGCAAGAAAACATAAATCATCCCGTATATGTACCGAAGTTACAGATAAAAAAAAATATATGAAAGTGGACAAAAATTATCAAACATAGCACAATATGGGGCCTCCATGTCACTGTCTAACCGAAGATCACGTCGAAGTATTTGGAGGACACCCTCAACCTCGATCCTGTCAGGCGGTCAAGTCTCCTGCTACCGTTTTTATAATTATTTCACCAACTCACCAAACGTTCCTAACCATTATGTCTTTGTTTTGAGATAATATGTTATCTGCGTATACAGAATGGTGCATGCGGCGAGCTCGGAGGACGGAAATTCTACAATTTTGGCGCCAACAGGGATCCTTGTGGCACCCCTGCTCGGAAAAGGAAAAATTCCTATTACCCTCAGTTTCCGCAAAAGACCAAATGCCCAAATCGTCTCTCTGTGTTCAAACGTATCTAAGAACCCGCTTAGTTTTAACCGAGGAAATATTAATACCAAGGTTCCATTCTTTGTTTTCACTATTATAGAGTTTGCTAATCTATTAAAGGGGAATCTTAAGCATGCCAGTACATACCTAAACAGAGGCCAGAAGCAATTACATTGAACAACACACGCTGTCACTTTCAAATGTACACGAACACATACATAGAAACGAGATCGCGAATATTAAACGCAATAGTCTACTAATGTTATTTATTTACGCGTTCTAGACAGCTCCTCTCTGACAAAAACATTATTACAGCTTCAGTCTGCCGAAATTAGTTCGAGTATTACCGAACATAAAAATACTTATTACATATACGCGCACACCACGAACCGTCATAAATCAAAAACTAATTCAATTTGTCTGCGTTTATACGACCGGATATCCTCGTCGGTTATATTCGTAAATAGCCTTCAAAATTAAAATCCCCGCATAAAAACGGTACAGTTAATTACGCATGTTCGCATATTGGACGCGTTTATAGGCGGATATATTGGATTTGTCGCATTGCTTTTGGGACACGCGAGCGATCAATAAGCTAATTATAACGAATAAATTGAATCTGTCGTATCGAAAAGCACTGCAATATGTTAGCGGAGAACACACTTCAAATAAATTGCTTTTTTCATCTCCAAATTTTATTAATTAGCAAGTACTACTCAATAACAAAACCATAGTACAGATACATAGCTGAAATTTTTTTTTTACGAAGAATGGTGCACTGCACGAAGCGACATAAGTGATTAATTTTAAATAATGTCTTTTCATAGCAAGTATAAATATTTGTTCATTGAAACGTAATATAATAGACTAAAAAATTATACTCGGCTTGGTTAAACATTGTTGTCCAAAGGAGAATTAAACAACAAACACGATCAATATTAAATTATAACATCACAATGTTCGTTCACAATGAAAATGTGTGTAAAATTCTTCTAGCGAAGCAATAGCATAGAGTTCACCGTTATTGTTCAGTTTTTAATTATTTGTAGTTGTAGATTCGGTCCTAAGCTTCAGGGTCGTTCTATTTCCTTGAGAAACACACGTAACTATTTGAACACCTTTTATGATTTGACAACACTGGAAAAAATCGAAGTTTATGGGGACTCCGCACCTTCGTTATGGACAGCTGAATTTTTATGAAGAACGTCTAGGTCGCCCCGGCAGAAATTATTGAATAATCGTACTAGTTAGGCTGAGGGCATTTCAATTGATCGGCTGCACAAGATTTTAGAAACTTATTTGAATGTAAGAAAGCTTTCCGCAGGATGGGTGCAGCGATTGCTCACAATTAAGCATAAACACGCACGTACGATTCATTACACCACACCAAAGCCAAAAAAAACCGTCCAAACAATGGCTAAGCGCCACCAAAAGCCCTATGTCGGCCAACAAGATCATGACCACAGTGTTTTAGGATGTCTGCGGCGCAATACCTGTTAACCACATTGAAAAGAGCAAAACGATTAATGTCGAGTATTATGCATCGTTTTAACAATGTTATGAAAGAAGAACCTCCGCATTTAGCGAAGGAAAGAATTCTGTTTCATTAAGACAATTCACGCGTACATGGCATGAGTTAAGATATGAATTGCTTCCGCACCCATCATATTCGCCAGATTTAGCCCCAGCGATTATTTAGTACAATCCGAATATTACAAAATGTCTCCGCAGAGATAGATTTGGGTCAGACGATGCAGCGATTGCAGAAACAAACGCCCTATTTTGCATTGTTGGAGAAATCGTATTTTTTAGATATGATACAAAATAAGTGTATCGACCTCAAAAAGAGGTTAGAAATAAAATGAATTGAGACATAATTTTTTTTTTGCCAAGGCCTGGTATTTATCGAACTTCCCTCGTCATCACTTCTGGATAAATTGTAACACCTTAGTTAATCAATGTAACCCAGCATATTTTAACTTCAGGAATACGTGCAACCATGCTGGACATTGCAGAAACAAAATCTAGCAGCCGTTAGTAAAAATTCAGTTAAAACTAACGATTTCCATTCCAAATCTATTTTTAATGTTTGATCAAGTTTTGCTTAAATTTGTTAAATGATCCCATTAAATTCGATAAAGAAAGGAAAATTTCCGTGACAAAACCATTAATTTAAAGTCAAATTAAGTAGTTAATTAGAGAATTTTGTTTTGTTTGTAAATATCGTTTAATCATCTTATATCTCAATGTGACGTATGTACATTGCCAAGGTGTAATTTGTAACAAACATGTTTTGTTTTTCTTTTCATCCTTTCAGCAAGAATTTTATCGTTATTTTACATTGAAAGTATATTATTCAAATCGCGCTAGATCGCCATCGAGTAAATATTTTGCTAAATTCTTTTAGCGATAAGGCGTTCTTTTTAAACACTGCAATGACCTCGGTCGCTCGCCATCGGAGTAAATTTGTTTTGCTCGATCGACGATGAAGTTTTTACAACGAAAGTCCATTCCATTCATCTAAACGAACTTCATTGATGAGGGAAGCACATCTATCAATTTAATTATGGCGCGAGTTCATAACACGTATTATAAATTTATTCCGAACGTACCGCGGCGGGTATACATTTAGGATAAAAATACATTAAGTGCCCAAATTATCTGCAGAAGCACCAATCCCTGTACGAATTATCAAAACATAAAACATCCTGCTGTCGAATATTGCCCTAATCAATTGATAGATTGTATTATGTATTCGCGATTACGTGTGTTTAGATAGTCGAGTTTTGATTAATGTTAAGTTTAGTGATCGAAGTGCTCGTTAACGCGTTTACCTAATAGTTACTAAGTGTTAATTCGCGATTGGTGTACTTCTATGCTTGTACTTGACTCTAGAGGACGATCTGATTCATCAACTTATATACGTTTAAAAGAAATATTTGCGAAAATTTTAACGTTGATCCAAAAATACATCATTCACGACCAGGGATGGCAATTAATACGTACAGAAAATACTGTATCATATTGTGTACATTATACTGTAAAGTAACGCATCATGGTTTGTGAAGGATCATTGCTTATTGCACGATATTGATAATTGATACCGTTTTATTTTTCTAGATTTAGATAAATTATCTTTTGCCTACAAATGGGTCGGCCAGCAATGAATCGGAGATTCCACTTCTTCAAAAACCTTCAAAATAACATTGGGTGCACCTCTAAGTTGCGGGCGCCTTTAGGTGTGTTGCGGTGTTATTGCATTATCTTCATTATTATATTTATCTTGCTTTATTTTAAACTTATGCCCTGAAAATTATTTAAATCTGAATCCTATTATCAACTTCAGTGGTATATATTTTATTTATTTTACATTCATATAAATTCAATGTAAATCCTCATTTTTGCTAATTGCTTATATGTTATATAAATTTTACAAATGATAATTTTGTCTTAATATATTGAACATCACTTCTTACTTATGTCGCTTTTCTTTTTTTTGCTAAACACGTACGTAAGAATTGCAATGTTATCTAGAGACGTCGTACAATGTCTTCTAATGTGACTTTTAAAGGAGTTTCCGCAATTTGAATATACACTGCCGTTCAGTGAAGTTCGGTCATACAATAAAAATCTATTATATCACACTGTATACAATTATTAATACATAAAATTAGAAAAATATTAAGCATACACTCTTTTCTAAGCGATTAAAGCCATAAATTATTATGTAAAGTAGAAATATTACGACAACCACAATAAAGTCCCTTTTATTATCATTCCAAGAATTTCTCGGAAGTACCGATCTTTTGAAACGGGTCGTTTGGGGATTATTAACGAATAATACATTTAGGAAATATACCGCAGTAATCACTCTTGTTTATTTATTACAGGCGTAAAGATATAAATTTGCTTCATTTTACTGTTAAACGTGTGTTGGTGTGCATCTGTCGTTTTTCCGCGAAAGTTTTAAGAAAATTTACTTCGAAATGGCACGTGGCAAGCCTACCAGTGTAGAAAAACGTTCACGCATTATTACGCTGTTTGAAGAAGGATATTCGGGGCGACAAATTGCTGAAAAAATAAATATGAGAAGTTCAACAGTAAATGACATCATAAAGCGATATCGGACAACTGGAACTATAGAAAATCGTGTTCGTCCTGGAGCATCTGGGAAAACAACAAAAGCTGAAGATTTGAGAATTGTATTATTAAGCAAACGCAATAGAAAATTAGCAGCGCCACAAATAGCAGCCGAAGTCAATCGCGGCCGTGAAGAACAAGTTTCGGCAAATACGGTAAAACGTCGACTTCAACAAGCGGACCTTCATGGACGCATTGCCATTCGAAAACCCTTATTACGTCGGGGCAACAGAGCAAAACGGCTGCAGTGGGCCCATTCTCATCTAGATTGGTCGTTAGATGATTGGAAACACGTGCTTTGGAGTGACGAGTCAAAGTTTGAGATTTTTGGGCAAAATCGACGAGTTTATGTCCGAAGATCTAAAACCGAAAAGTGATCCCGAACTGCATTGCGCCTACAGTGAAGCAAGGGCGTAGTTCTGTGTTAGTGTGGGGATGTTTCTCCTTTGCTGGGACGGGAGATTTATGCAGAGTGCAGGGTGTAATGAGGAAGGAAAATTATTTTGCAATACTCCAGAATCATGCAGTGCCATCAGGATTGCGTATAATAGGCCGTAACTTTACATTCATGCATGAGAACGACCCAAAACACACTGCGTTAGTGTGGAAGAACTATCTAAAGTAGCAAGAAGAACAGCACACCCTGAAAGTAATGACATGGCCCCCACAAAGCCCAGATTTGAACCCTGCAGAGTTGTTGTGGGATGAACTGGACAGGAGGATCCGAAAAATATGCCCAACTTCACAAGAACATTTACGGAATATTCTGCAACATGAATGGATTAATATTCCACAATCCGTTTTAACGAAACTTATCGAAAGAATGCCTAGAATAGTTCGAGCGGTGATTAACAACAAAGGAGGTTTTTCGATGAAAAAAAACAATAATGTTCAGTATTATACATTAGGCCAGAATAACTTTTTATTTATTTATTTTTGTCTTTTTTACCTGTACATACAATAAAATTGCATTTTGTTTTTAGTTTCGTTTGTTTCTGTAACCTTTTCATGTTTTTTACCAACCGACCGAACTTCTCTGAACGGCAGTGTACCTTTTACCATATAGTAATAAATTACACAAGATGTGCAAGAACTTTCGCTTATTGTTTAATTAGACACGATCAGGTAGCCTCTCAGTATTCGGGCTGAAGATCTTGAGTATGTTAATGATTTCAATAGCACCGTCCTTTCGGACTTGGTATGCTTTCTAATGCTCGTAGTAATGATGGTTCGTTGGTTCATTGTTACTTGCCTATTTTAAGACCAACAGAATTTTTTTGGTTCCCAGTCAGTACATGGTGTGGATTGCTGTCATAAAAGTAAATCTTATAACTGATGAATAAAATGAATCGGTGTAAAACCATTCCAGAAAATGAAAATATGTTGAAAGGCAAGCTCCAATAATTTTCATAAATTGACGAATCGATGAAAATAAAAGAAATATTTTAAATGGAAGTGTTTAGTTTATTTCATATCACAATCTGCCAATAGGATAATTTTCAGAATTTTTCCTACGAATTGCAGGAAACGCATCAATCACAAATAAAACCAATTACGCAAGTTGTTAACCTACAAATTTTTCAATGTTTTCGAAAAGACAAAAAGCTATAATTATTCGTCATTTCACTTATCCGATAATTTGCCTTTACTAATACCTACAATACCACTGTTACGTTATATATTACGTGCCGTTCAACCGCAACCAACAATTTCTTAGGAAACCGGAAATTGGGGATTTATTTTTCGGGGACGCGCGTGCATACGACGCCAAACATTTGTCTCTCCGCATAATGCGGAAGTTGTAAAAGCTCACAATGGATGGATAAACACGTTCTAGAGTTCTTAATCCGTACGGACGAGGTTCTGCGACGTCGATGACAATGCAGCTGTAAAAACTTTACCCGGGTGAAATGTGGATGAAAAAATAGACCGTCTCGATGGGTCGTGCCGATGGCGTAGAGACGTTTGGGTGCAGGTGCATTTACCTTCTTTGCTTTAGTAAAAAGGACGTAATGCCAAAAGTAAATTATGTTAAGAAGTCAGGTTGTTTAGTTGACAGCTGGAAGATTCTTTAACGTTTCCCGAATCCAAGTTTGAGAAGACATGATGAGTTCCTATTTGGTACAATCTGACTAACAGAATAAGGAACTTTGATTAAGGCCGAATGTGTTACAACGCCGAAGAGCGACAATGTAATAAATTTAAATGTCTAATTAACTGTAATCAGCCTAAGGAAATCGAGTGAGCAGCTACCCTTTACATTGAAAACGGTTTTAAGCCAAAAAAATACCTTTTTAAACCAGAATAAAGTTACTTGCGTAAATAATATACCATACTAACAATTAATAATATTTTCAGGATTCTGGATGATTCCCTAGCGCGGCTGCTATGAATATATCCCGAAAAATAAATAGCTCAGATAAAACCACTTTATTAGCATAAAATTAAAAAGGAATTAATTCATCTTTTTTCTACTTACATTTTGTTCGGAATCACAGTTGAATAACAAACTATCGAAATTAACAACGAGATCCTCTTAATATTACTCTTGATAACTATGATAAGATGTGTACTTGAATAGGTAGTGTTGATGTGAAAGAATGAATTGAAGTGTAGGGAGAAGGGAATCCAACCGAAGAAAGGGAACGATTGCGAATGGAAATTTAAGAGTTCTGAGAAATTAAATATTGATATAAACGTAGGCAGCGCACTATAATTGTATTGATGACGACAGATTTTTGTGTAACATCCGGCCCCGAAACAGGAAACAGTGTTTTGAATATCGCGTTATCGCGATAGTTACCAACGTATGCGTATAATAGCGCGCGTGTGGATAAAACAACCACATCTACATATGTACGTACATATCTCAAAGCCAATTAAACATATCACGTTGCAGGTCTGTAATGAATTACTAAACAGAGAAATTATGTTCTCGAACTGGATTGGATATAGTGGGACATTTGTGGTAGTTCATTCATTGACACGCTTCGATATTTCTTTTTCTGTAAAGGTTTTTATTCATTTTATTATCTGCGTGACATATATTATGTATCTAGTTGTCTGGCGAATAACAGGATATCTAGTGTCGAAGGATTTTAAACCCATAAATAAGAAGCCTTCTTCATCACAACCTCACATATTTACTATGTCGAAACAACCAACCGGATATGATCTCAAAACTTATTAATTAATAATGTGACAAACGTAGTAAGAAACGAGAGGAAATAAGTGACCGCTTATCAATAATTTATTTTTTCATGGCTTGGTGGTTGCTATCATTTATTGGCCATAAAGTGGTCGCTCTCGGAAATGCGGAGGTTTTCAAAATGGTATTAATAACGGGGAAATAATTGCCGATAAAGGGAATTTGATGTTAAACATGGAATATTAATTAATACTCTATTTCAACACAATGGCTTTTCTTCATCATAATCTGGGTAATTCCTAGAAATAAAAGGCGGCATGTTATTTATGAATGGGCGTAAGTTTTTTAAGTAATAAATTGAGCAATTTATTTATAAATTCATTTTGTACAGCGAAATCACGTAATTTTATTGTGTTGATGTTTTTCTTATATTTGCCAAGGCATTCCTTTCATCATACCGACACAATTGTAACAGAGTGCAATGGTAGAATGACAAGAAAATTACAATTTTCCATCTGCAATTGGTACTATAGGCTGTATCGATGAATACGAGATGAATAATATGTGAGTATGCGCGATAACTTCCCTTAAGTTAAAGTACTCCCTTATTCTGACGAGTAACTGCTGCCATAATGAACACAGAGATGGTAAATAATTTTTATTCTGCGTAAATATGTTTTGCAACTTTCTGTATGTTATAGGTCGGCAAACGACTCCCACGCTCGTCGGAGGACGAATTAGTCGTCTTTAGCTTCGATGCGCGTCGAGAATTCCTTCTCCTACGGATGAACGTGACAAGAAGTTTTTGTAAAACAATGATTCTATAAACTTCTGATGTGCTTTAGAAGAGTGTCCCATAGCAGAAAATAGAGTCAAAGTTCGTGAAATGCGCGGTTTTCGCTGCTTTATGCGTTGCAATGCTTTTTAACCTCCTTATTGCATAGTGTCGACGACAGCCTTTTTCCAAGTGCTTCTGTGTGTTGATCCCACTTCAGGTTAGTGGGTACAGAGTACAGAGTTCAGGTAGTACAGAGTACTTAGGGTAGACTTTGCGTCTTATCACTGTTGATCTTTAATTTATTTCCAGAAAACCGATTTTCGGCATCAACGATTGCTGTGTTGAATCTTCTGCACAAAGAATCTGCATTTGGTGGAGAAGGGTGGTCTTTCAACTTTGTTAATTGAACCCTACTCGCGAGGCAAGATTGTGGTATCTTTAAAGGCGTTCTTTTTATTCCGTACTAGCACATCTTTTGGGCGATTAAGGTTTCTGGTTAGCACCTTGGTTAAGAAAACACCGTTTAAAACTCCTACAACAGATCAGGAAGGTGCATGTATAGATGTGACTCATTTGAAATGGAAGCAATCCATATTTTACACTAAGGACTCATTTCATCAAATTTCAGAAATTAATTTAAATTTTCAAGGCATTCTATGATTATTTTTCGAGTCTAGAAATAGTAACATTTTCTTGTCGCTTTTTCTTGACTGCTAAAAATCTGATTACATCATTGATTTCAGAGGGTTCTAAAATGGTTATAAACAAAATTTAATTCAGATACGTGCCAATGAAGTAATAAGATATTTTTCGGTTTCGAGCAATGCGCAGCTCAGCTTTAGGCCAGCTGAAAGCCATCCATAAAATTACAACTGGAATAAGACTGTTAAATCAAGTATTAATATAGGACTAAGTTACGGCTGTTGTCTTGTATATGTAATTAAGTAATAAAATGGTAAATGTAAATAAATAAATATGAAATAAGAATTACTTGCAAAATAAATAATTACATGTAATTATGGAAATTTATAGAATGAAACAATCCAGAATAGCAACATATAGGTTTTACAGGAGCGCTTCCATTCCTAATTTCATTTCCTATATTACAAGATAAACTTCCGACGGAGAAAGAACCATCCATAATCGTGGTTTGCGTTGTACATTCCTGCAAGATGATTTCACGTTGAAGTTTATATTTATAACATGATTTGATTTAAACTTTAATAATACCGATAATGTTATAATAAAGAGAGGTTCGGTTGAATCGAGCGACGAATTTTTGCAACACCTGTAGAATTATCGAAATGTTTTTGCTTTACCACGGCCGGCTACGTGAGCAGAACAATGCTTTCCAGATTAATAGAGGGTAAAAACCAGTATTGGTTTACAACGAAGCAACAATTACAAATTGAAGAGAGGATACGAATTGTTATTGATATTTTGATGGGAATAATTCCGAAACGTGACAAAACAACTACTCGATCCTAATAAAATATAAATGTTTCAATTTGAAGTTTATACTATGTTATATGTTCGGAGTATATACTTGTGCGAATGTTCTCAATTTTATTCATATCACTTCTTGTCTTTAAAGAAACCATGGCTAAAACGACCGGTCGTACAGTTGGCAAAGAGTATCCGGGGATTCTCAAACCAATCGTTCCGAATTTCATCAATTAATTTATGCGGTGCGGAGTATCCCGATACTTTAGCGTTCGCGATTACATACGTAACAAAATAATGTTATTAATCCCCACTATTCTGTTAGAGTTAGCTATATAAATACACATTAAACTGTTTGCGTCAATACGCCAATAATATTTTAATATATTAAATAATTGCATAACGATCTAACATTTAGCTTCCACGCCAGAAGATAGGCGTTAATATTTCTTTTAATTAAAGTCAATTTCGTACTGCCCACACGAATACCACGAATATATATCGGAGACGATTTATTCTAATGACGGACGGACTTTATCACTTTATTATGTTACTGGTGATGATTAAATAAAACAATAATTCATTTAACATGTTCGTGTACGCATTCTACGTAACTACTGACCTGTAAACAACTTGATTGCCCAATTTCAGATAAAGATTCTTCCATCGATAGCGTGAATGAAGCCTAGACGTCTCTACAAATGTGTTGATTTTGTCTTCGCTACGTCAATAATATAATTCTGTGTATTAACAATTAAAATAAGAATTATCTTATATAATACAGGCATATACTTTGATGTCGTAGAAAGCGCGGTGGTGTTAATTTTGAAATTATCAAATCATTAAGGCTGATCTAAAAAGAAATACAGAATTGTCGCTAATTGTTAAGAGAACCGAATAAAATTTGTTAAAAAAATTATTTAAATGTGGCAAATTAAATGTTAGATACGGTATACAGAGTGAGCCAGGTTTACTGAAGTAAATTTATTGGGGGTACGAAAGATAGAGCCCAACGATTTAGGCTGAGTGTATCGACCTCAAAGGAGAAACATTTTAAAAACATAAAAATGTTCTTGCCAATGCCAGGTATTTATCGCACTTCCCTCGTATATATGTATGCATGACCTAAAAGTATTTATAACTTGACGAAATCTCTTGGTACATTGTGATTCTTGAATCGCTGGCGTTTTGGAGGGAAACGGTTGCATAGATTGAGACAAGTTTTTCAGATCATGTAATTCATGAGCTCTGGCATTGTTTATGCGTTTTAGCGTGTTACTTTGAGATCTTTCTTTTGCAGCTTTGCCCACAGTTTCATTTCCCGTTGTACCAATGTGATCTTTTACGCATTATTTCGACATTATGCCGGCTTTCTAGCTTGCACACAGTGGGTTACCACTAATATGTTATAAAATAATTCTATTGTATTCAAGTATTTAAATTTGTAATGGTTGCCTTAATATTATGGTTAAAGTTATGACATTCGTATTTGCAAATGTTTAATGGACATTTTATACTTTTTATATTTATAAAGTTGCTCCATTTAAAAAAAAAACTGTTATCCTTCGAAATTTGTCCATTTCAGCGATTTATTTTACAACATCCTGTAAAATGGTAGGCTATTTCAGTTTGATAGTTAGGTGTCAAAAGAGCCACAGTAACTGCCTGCTACATGGTTCAGTTTTATCGGCGCTGTCGTGAACTACAAGAAACACCAGCAAAACACAATTGGGTATATCTCAAAAACTATTAGACTAAGATATAGCGTATCTGTAATTAAAGGACATTGACCAAACACCCTCCGTCGAAGGGAAAACCATTAGCTACAGCAATGGAGTTAAATACTTGGGAATCCCGTTCGACAAAAAGCTAACATGAAACCCCTACATGTCCAGCACACAGAAAAAAGCCATTACGGCGTCAGTAGTATGCTTGGTAAGAGTTGGGATCTCAAGTATCAAATGACATTCTGGATCCCAACAGAAAATATCTGATGCACATTACAAAGGACATGATGCCTATACAATACAATTTTGATTAGCCTTATAAAGTGATCCTTGAAGGGCGTACGGTGACCTTCAAAGCAAAAGAAGTACCGTGATATGTTGCACGGGTGGCCTGAGAATATGTGTTAAAACAGGTATAGGCATTTATGGGCCTAATTACCATATTTCAAGCAGAGATTTCTGTTGAAAGAGGGATACCAGACGCAACAGTCAGGCAGTTCTGAAGGCTATCAAGGCTTACACATACGATTCTGGTCTTTTATAAGAACGTGTCCAGAATCTACGGCAATAACCATGTTACTCACAAGGTGGCCAAAGAAGCAGCGAACATGCCTTTCAGCGGCCCTAACGTAACTAAATACAACGATATCATGTAATATAAAACATTTAAAATAAGGATTAAATTGAAAATAAATGTTTTTACATAAAAATCAATCGGATTTTCTCGAAATAAAATTGTGTTGCCTAACAGAAGCTACAGTTTTTTTTTATCTACGTTTGCATGCTAACTAGTTGTGAAAGATCTATTATAATATTATTGAAAATTTCAACTTAACCTATTAATTACAATGATGTTTAATATAATGCGAATGTTATAGTAACGTATTTGTGCACTTGGTAGGTATATAACTTAAGTAAATATTTAATTTGACAACTGTACATTACATGCAGTATGTATTTTTTCAATTACGTTTAACACCTACTTCTATATGGCCGCCCTAACAGTATTAATTTGTTTTAAATACAGCTCGCTACGCTTCCATGAAATGTTTCCTTAACGCTCCTATTAGTAATCGAGCTTTAGTAAAATAGAATCCGCCATTAGATTAGAAAGAAAAAAAAAACTTTACATACGCATACTTTGTTAATTGGAGCTGCTTCATCGGTTAACTGAAACGGAAAACGCACTATAATAATCAATGATTGCTTTCTTAGCTCGACGTTCAAGTGGTTTAGACACCATAAGTTATAATAATAAAATCCATTTATAATCGGTTGTAAACGTTTTAATGGCGTCTGGTGTTCATGTTCTTGATTTTTAATTCATTAATATGATTGCCGAGTGGAATTTACAATCCATTATGATACTTTTTTTTTGAATTCCTTTCATTTACAGCTTATCATTCATCTAATTGTTCAAAAACCTAACAACTTGTATTCCATCCAATAGTTGTTTTAGTAATTTTAGCACCTACCCACTCCGTTCATATTGCAATGTTTTAAACACGGCAACCCGAAAATTCAGATTCCGATGGGGCTACAGTCTGAAACAGTGTCATACTACAAGAGCCACGGATACCACAGTCAATATATTAGCCAAAATATAAACGAGGGCGAGTCAGTTTGTAGAAAATATGCATTAATGTAGTATCCAAAGAGACAATCTATTATCTTAAAAAATCTAAAACTCGGCTCAAATTTTTAACGCACCGAAACGCTAAAACAGAAAGTTTCTTCGCAATCGAATCGTTTATTTTTTTTTTCTTTCTCAACCTGTACATCCTAAAATAATATTCATTCACATGTGTATGAATGGGCTGCTTTATAGCACCGGAAATACGTACGGCGGAAGGGAAGGCGTGACAGGAAGAGTAAGAAATTAAAGGATGTGAGAACTCAGGTTTCCAAGAGGAACTAATCTAATCCCAGTGATGGGGACTCGCCGATACGCCGGGCGGGCACGTTACATGATTTATGTCACGGTAGAAACGTGGCGTTACAGTTTTCGAAAGCAAATATTTTTCGGTTGGCCAGAATAGCGGAGATAATAGATTATGCTCTATGCGCATTGTGCGTTTATTTGAACGGATCGAAAGGTGTATAATTTGATTTGCCGAATTGTAATTAAGGAAAAAACGTAGTTAGCATTTAATTATGGAATGTCGTTGTTGAATTTTATTTGCCGCGATAATTACATGTAATTTTAGACTTTCTACGTGACTAAATACGCAAACGTACCTCTTTGTCTAATTTATGAATGAAACGGTTTCTATTTAAGCTTGGCGTTAGCGTGATTAGCACAAAAGCGCAATAATTTTCAATGGTTTGATTTTTCAATTTTCTCTAAATTCGATTAGGTCAGAAAAAAAAAATAGAATTTCCACGAATGTTACGTAGTAATATTGTGTTTATCTTGAGGTCACAGATTTTGTAACTAGCACTAATTTCTTATAAAGAAAGATAGAATATTATTCTTCAGGGCACGCTTTATGAGAATGTTTGAAGAAGTAGAACTTCATTTTTTTTTATTTGAAAACACAAAAGCTTAAAACAAGTCAACACACTAAAAGGAAACAAAAGAAGAATTGCTTAGCATAAGAAAATGAAATAATAAGAAAAACAAAGAGAAATTAGGTTATAATAAGGATGTGCTTAGGTTTACTTGGAATATACCACGAAAACCTAAGCACATCCTTTCAACTAAATGAAAAGAGAAAACTGGTCTAAGTATTTATACGTAATTAATCTATTTAAATTTTATGACAATTTTGTACTAATTTTCTTTGCTTGATGATGTGGAGTTCGAGAAATCGGCAGCAATATCTTTGTTCAAAGATTTACGAAATATCTTTTTCTTTTCATTTGGTTTAAATCCACACAGAGTGTTTGGGTGCTTGCTCTTTTTGGTGATCTTGTCTTGGGATCATCGCTCAGACTGGTATATCCACGTTATTCAGATATCTCCGAAATTTGTAAAAAATTATTGCGTGACAATAGTTTGATCCCAATTCCATGTTTCGACTGTCAGTTTTAAAATTTTGTTTCGGCTAAATTGCTTGCTGCAGGTTAATGAAACTTTGGATTCAATTTCAAAATTTTAAAAGTCTGGAATCATTAATTATACTACATCGTTTATTCGAAAGCGAACGAAAATTTACACCAACCATAATCGGGATCGATGGCACTAATAAAACATTCATCGCAACAATTTCATTAAATTATAGCATTAAGCTTTAAATATATAGAATTCTATTATTAGGTTGGAAACAATAAATCACACTTGATTAACAATAAATCTCAGTCGTCAAATGGAAAAATAAAAGATACAATTTTGTGCTTCAGATGAATTAATCTCTAGCACTATGGTTAAAAATAAGGTATTATTGATTGGTACATACGTTTAATAGAATAACAGTCGTGGTATATCTCACACAATTGAAATAATATTGTGCGCATTATTAAAAATATAACAAGTCTTGATAAGTATAATAAATTTAAGTGTTGTGGGAGAGATTGGTTTCAAGAAGGTAGGCAACATAGTAGAACAAGCTCTGGACGACCTAGAAAAACCACTGAACGGGAAGATAGGAGACTATAATTGCTTGTCCTTCGGGATCGAGAAAGTCCTTCAAGATTTTAGAATAACAACACATTCCATATATTGTCGCATTCGCTCATTTGGGTTGATTTCTTATCGTCCAAGACTAAGATTGCCTCTCACTAATTGGCATCGTGTCCTTAGATTAGAATGATGTAATTTACGGGCAGATAGGGACGAAGGATCTCGCTTTTATTTGTGGGCTCATGATGGGCGTAATCATGTTCGACATCGAAAAGGAGAAAGGCAATTTTTGAATTCCTCCGTAAAATACGAGACTGTATTTAATGAACTCTTCGAGGCCATTTAAATACCCAAATGTATATTTACAAAGTTTTAGAGCCATGTGTGCCACATTCCAACCAGGCAATGGGCGTCCTCATTTTGTAGCGCTTCCTGCAGGGGGGGTAACGTCAATATTCTGAATTGGCTTGCGTGATCACTAGACTTATCGGCCATAGAACGTGTTTAGGATATGACAGGTCGAAGGGTTGATATGCTTCCTAACCCTCCAATGAACTTACAACAGCAGCTGCATGATGCTTTACGAGTTACTTGAAATGAGCTACCACAAGAACCGTAGAGAAGCATGGTCAGGCGAATAGCACAATGTATTTGTTTACGTGGAACCACAACGCACGCTCCTTTCAAAAAAAATAGTAACGTAAGTCTAATTTCGACAATTACGGAGGATGTTACGTTACTTTCAAGATAATTGGAAGACACAAAATGGTGGATATCTCAACTTACAATGCTCATTGCATTTTCCGTATTGAATTGGGAACAATGAAGATCTGAAGTACTATCACGGAGTTCATGTTGGTCTTCTTCGTTGTTTAATTGGGGTACATGAAAGTCCATTCCGTCACTATATTTTAGAATGTACATACGTACTAATGCAATAACAAAGCAAGCAGGGAATTTAACTTAAATCATCGGCTGACCGCATTAATTACACGATCACTGAAAATCAACGCCACGAATGTGTCGCGCAATTGACGAGAGATTGTGAAACAACGACGACGTAACAATTCCTCGGACATTTTTTCCCTCGCTGCTAGCGAGCCGCCGTTTGAACATCGTCCGCGAGAAAGGAGCCGACGACGTTTCATCTTTCGTCTTAAAGTACGCTTGTAATGCATTTATGCATGTATTCGTATGTAACCTTATCTAAATTATGCGATTACAAGTAATCGCTGTTCTGTAATTCACCGGAAATCGACATTTGTGCGTAAACAATATACATACATAGATCCATACATCATGCATGTACTACATACATACTTAGATACATTGGTGTATGTACATACGATACGAAATTTAAAAGTACAAATGCCAATACTCTTGTCCAAGGATTTTCTAGAGAGCTTCTGCATATGGAAGAGCGTAGCTTTCGTGTTAGAAAATCGAATATTCGCGATTATCGCGTTGGATATTTGTTGCCATCGATTATCGTAAGCATTCTTTGTGCGCAGATGTGTAATACTTTAAGTAACGTTGCAGAAAAAAATACGTACGCGTCTATTTTTTTGTATCTATACGTCATTTTAATTATGTATTGTTGACATTTAATATCCCATTAACGTAATATAATTTTTTTCCTTTCGTCATAATAATATGAAGCATTGTAAGAATTACGATTACATTATTAATTAATTGCAGACCAGACGACTTTCCAATACGAATGATTGTCTTTGAAGCACATTACATTAGCAAGATCTTAACTGATATACACCAGCCATTGTCGCAGTACTTGTTCAAAAGGTTTCTTAAAAGAAAAACTAGTAATTTATGGTTCGAAAATAATGGGGAACGATTGACGAAGTGCATGATGTTTTTTTTTTCTTATTTAAGTGGGACACCCTACGTTTTTGCAAAATGGTTGGTCGTTCAACGTAGAAACGTGATTTCAGATGACCCCAAAGAAAAAAATCTACATTCCCCGACAAAAATTTAGACGCTCTGTTGCAAATGTAAAACAAAAATAAACAAATGAGTGATCACTAATGCGTAGATCCTCCATTGTTCTTAATCACTTCCAATAGTCTGTTATTAATAGATTTATATAAATTTAACACATAATTTTGAGGGATATTCTGCCATTCGGTCACTATTGAAGTTTTCAGTTCCTGTACCGTGAAATATTGACGGCCTCCGCCATAAACGCGACGTGCCAATTCACCCCACGTTTTCAATAATGTTGAAGTCCGGTGACCGTGCCGGCCAGTGTAAAGTTTTAATCGTTTTCCCTTTAAATCATTCAGTAATGGTTTTTGCTTCATGAATTGGCGCGTTATCTAGTTGAAAAACAAAATTCGCCCGGCCCATTGGTTTCAAAAACGTAGAAGATTGTCACGCAATAAGTCTTTATACGTCACAGATGTAATTTTGTTTGTGCAAAACACTATCTCACTTTTATCGCGGAATCCAATCGCTGTCCATATCATCACAGATCCACCCCCTAATTGTCTGGTCATTTTTACTTTTGGTTCCTTTCTCAGATCATGATAATAATGCGAGTACCCATCCGGTTCGTCCAAATTAAAACGTTTCTCATCGGAAAATATAACTTTTTTCCATTGTTTCTTCCAGGATATGTGTTCTTCAGCAAATCTCAACCTCGTTTCTTTGTGTTTCACCGAAAGTGGCGGTTTTCTCAACATTTTCTTCCGTGATATTACCGGTGGCGCCTTTAAAATCCTTTGAACATTACGCACGTGCGTTTGTACCCCCGCCTGTTCTGCAATAACTCTCACCGACGCAGAAGAATTGGATGCACACCGCAATATCATGCGTTTATTCCGCTCACTTACAGCTTCCGGTCGCCTTTGGCCTTTTGATTTGCCGTAATTTTCCGGATCTTTCAAGAAATTTCTAACGGATTGATCGCTTCTTCGTAACCGACGAGCAATTTCCTTCTTACTAACACCATCCTGGTGCCAGACTAGAACTTTACCCCTTTCTATCAAGGATAATTGTTTTTTTCTACCCATATTGCAAACACTTTATGAAATATAATTTCTCCTGGTGCAATGTGTACACTTTACCAGCATAACCACTGCATATAAAGAGAAGTATCAAATTAAACCATTTTTGCTTATATTAATGCACAGGGTCTAAATTTTCGTCGCATTTAAAATTCCTATTTTGATCTGTGAAAATCTCAATTGCTCCCTCATAAAACAATAAATACCCAGAAATATCTATAAATGGACTATTTACATAACAAGTATTAATAACCCTCATTTACATTTTATATAAAGTCTATAAACTTTGTTTCGTAAATAGAAACGATACCGCGTCTATGTTTTTGTCGGGTAGTGTAATTGGCTAAGGTTTGGAGAACGTGCAGTCAATAAATCCTCTACATCCAATGCAACGATTTAGAAAAATAGCATTCGAGAAATTCCCAACTCGTCTATCATAGTCGGTAGGCGCTCCATCCTATTGAAACCAAAAATTCTGAGCCAAATGCCTAATGTGTCGAAATGCACGAAGAGTTTGGCTATTTAATAGATTCAAATACGTTTCTCCGTTCAAGTTTCCGTTTATTACAAGCCTATTTTCTACAATTCTCATCCAAACATTCAACTTTTGTGGATGTCCAATACCTTGTTCCATTTAAACAGAATGTTGCCTCGTCAGAAAACACGACATTAGCTGCATTACAAATTTCCATCATTCTTCCATAAAACTCCAACCGTCGTTCAAAATCATCATAAAATGCGCTTTACACGGATGGTCCTTCCCTCTTTTCAATATTTTACCTACAGAACGACGACTTACACTATGGTTTAATGCCAAAATTGCGGTGGAAGTTTGAAGTGACCCCTGTAATGTTTCCTTTAATACCTTCTTTGTGGTCTGCGGTTCTTCTAGACGTTTTTTGTATATTTTGTGTATTACTATTGAACTAAATACGTACATAGACTAACAAGGTTACAGACGCGCCTAAACGAAATTTTAATTTAAGTAACTCAAAAATTGCAATCCCTAAAATTCAAACAACGAAGCTCCATATCAATGGTATTGAAATGAAACTTCCATTTTGGCACGTACTATTTATTATGGTTATTACGATTTCTATGAATTAGAATTTCTTTGCGCAGATTATGAAGTATTCCGTGAACAAGATCATTTAGAACCGGATTTGATGTAATGACTTTTAGTTGGAAATCTTGGAGGCTGTTTCAATTCATCCTTCTTCAATAACAACAGGTTTGCTTTTCTTCTGCATTTGAACCGATTCTGAACCGTTCAAAATGGTTGAACAACGCAAATCATGGTCATTGCTGTATGTGATATGTAAGTCTGTAGTACTTAGAAGAGCGATTGGTTTGGACGATTCTGAATCGATTAAATTGTAGAAGAAAAACAAATCGTAAATATATCGTAAGCTGTCGTAATTACAGGTGCTAGCAGTCCCTTTTCGCGTCAATAACAACAAATAACAAACAAATTTCAATATAAAAGTATTTTAACTTTCACTCGGCGCGCGGATGAAGTAATAAAGTCAGGTTACTCCTATAAAAAGTTATATAACCGTCATGGTTACGTAATACTACGGATTTTATCAATTTAGCTTCTTGACAATCGAACATATTACCACTTATTAGAATAGCAACATAAAAAACGCTAATTTAATACAATCTTCGAATTAACGCTGTACATACATACAATATTACGTTTTCTCTCTCGTTTCCACGCGAGCAACTCGAATTCTCACTATCGCATCATCTTACCTTGCCAATTAACGTGATATACATTTTAGGTAACCTGCAAGAAGTGGGGAAATTGCTTCATCTTTTTCGGTTCCCTTGAATGTTGAATGTTTCGGATAAAAGGTGTTTTTTTTTGCGCGCGATGATGGAAATCACGCGTGAATGGGTCCAGTTGGTCGTGATGGCAGGAAGCACGCTCGACTAACACACACTAAATTTTGGACGCAACGCACAAGCAAGGAGATTAACGCCTCGGTATAACAACGAATACAATACGAACGGCAACAACAACAACAAACTCTTTTCGCATGAGTTGTTTACTCTCGAGCCAGAGCTCTATGGGCCTCGTCGTGTTGTTGTTGTTGGCTGTTTTGCTTGGTGAAAATTATGAATGAAACCGTATGTTCGGGAACTTCGTTCGGTTTCGTGACTAAACGTCGTCGTGGTCGGCCAAACGATAATTAGCAATCTGAAGTATGTATTCGTCGTCGTGCTCGGCGATCATTCGGGGTCAAATAGGACGACTGACACTATTTCTAAATCAGCCAGAATGGGTGACGATAAGTTAGTCCGGCGACTAATGTTAAATTACGAACGTACAGCTGCGGATAGCGAAATAGAAATATACGCACTTGAGGAGAAGATTAGTTTATCGTTAACAAAGTAAAGAATGTCATATGTATACATAGACTAGCTCACCATATTATGCGCAAAGTGCGTAGAAAATTACTTTTTATGGCATTATACATGTTCCGACAACACCAAGCAATGGTGAAGTTTTTTACGGATATGTAAAGATCACACAGGTCAAAATCAAATTCAAAGTTTAATTTATCATTTGTTTAACAGTTGACTTCCATGTAATAAAGTTATACGGAAGTACTATAAAACCTACAACTATTTCTTCTTCAATTTTTCCAAGACACCAGAGACCGACGAGGGACTTTCTCATAGTTGCTGAGATTCTGAATGGACGTTCCCGGCTAAAGAAGCACATCTTCAGAATGGGAGTAACCGAAAATTCGTCACGAAGAGGCTCTCAAGTTGAAGACAATAGAGAGGGCTTTTTGTGGTTTACATTCTGCTCCATTCTGCTCGCAGCGTGGTTAGTAAATCGCTGTTGGTATGATTAGGGTCTAGAACGATTCCTATGGTGTCTTGTACCAAGTTTCTAGGCAGTTCCAGGGATCAATGCTTGACTTGGGAGAATCATGTGTCGCTGCTCTGCGCTAAGTTGTGTTCTTTGGTATAGGGACTCAGTAGATTGATGTATTAACCCCTAACTATGGGAGATTACAAATATGCACATGTTGCGTCTAGGGTGAGATACGCTGTAATCTTTTAGGGCCAATTCTCTCACTTTCTCCGTTGTTTTGTGCTGCAAAAGAGATTTTCAGTGCAATGTTCTTGCTACATAGAATGGATTCATGTCGTTCAATGTTTAGAGGTTGTGCCATCCTCACGTTGCCGAAAAAATCCATATTCCATTTTGCCTGGTAACTCAATGGAAGAAATCTGATCGAAATCACCTAATTCCAACACGTCTTTGGCTCTAACACGCGTGTACTGGGAAAAAGCTCAATTCGATTTCCTAGTTGTCGAAAATCGCTGCCAAAAACCGTAATAAAAGGTCTATTTATAAACCCCGCCGTTTAATTATTGTTAAGTCTACGGCGTGCTTTTACGATTCCTCGTCGAAAATTTCGACTTCTAACAGAAAGAAGAAAAAGAAGAAAAATCGAAACAGCGCGACGATCGAAAACGGAACGCCATGCCTCGGCAGCATCTCACACACACACAGGCTACTACTAAGAACACTATTAACTTAAAGCGAGAAAATAACTCTTTAACGCTAGGTTTTATTGCGGCAGAGAGGGAATCAAGTGTGCCAATTTAAAACTTCACTATGTTTATTGGTCGTTTAATTGGATCATAAAAATTTCATGGTCGACTGTGTTTACGAGAAGCGAGCGCAAATTTCAATGGAAACAATAAAACGGGCTCAGTTTAGATGGGAGAATAGAGACAAGAACAAAAAAGAAAAACGGAACAATACATCGACTCTGATCCGATGCATTTTCTACGATCAAATCATTCGTTTGATCGACGCGGCGCGTAAATTAAATTCGAAAATTGTGGGGAAATCATTCCTCACATTCCGATAAAGTAAATTACGATGGCGCTAAAGCTCGTATAGGAATGGAAAGGTAAGCTGGACGGCTTAGACGGTAACTTTAGCAACTAACAATTAATAAAGAGCTTAAGTTTCTCTTATATGAGAAGGCTTTGTAACGATATTATTAAAATCAACTTCAACTCCATAAATAGTTTTTTTTAACCTCCTCGGCGCTGAGATGATTACATAATTACAGTATTTAATAGAATATTTATGTTGTAAAGTATCGAGAATGAAATTCTTTTCCATATAAAACCAAATTAGATCATGTATCGTATATGCTGCATAAAGCCTCGAGAATGTAATCACTACATCGGATTATTTATTTATGAATTAAACATAAAGACGCCTGCTTGTTTGAAATACATTCCAAACATTACACTACAGGATCTCCACAAAAGGATTTGCATAAAGAGCGATCAGTTGGTTTACTTTTTTCATGTTTGTATTCCACAGTACAACATACAAAAAGATGGTTTGAGTTATTCCCATTGCAACTAGGACCGTGTCGTCTATGTGTTCAGGGTAACGTGGGAACCATTTGTGAAGGCCGGCAAAATTCCTTCTATCCAAACCCGATTTTAGAGACACAGAATTATTAATACGCTCAAAAAAAAAGGACCCGGTATAGCAGCACTGAGCGAGTATTTGCTTGCCCAGCACAGACCTGCCGTAACATATGATGTTGTAAAAGATTCTGTTGAACTTTTGGATGCAATGCATATAAAATGTGTGTGAAGATTTCCCTTGGTAGTACCGGCTTTAGTGATTAAGACCATCAGTGATATCTCTCGCAAGCTTAACACTTATTGCTATGAATGTCCGACACTTTCTACCTTCGGCTGTTTATATAATCCACACTCTGCATCTTCTTGGTTACGTATTGTGTCATATACGTACTAAGTACGAGGGGAGTTTGATAACTACCTGGACTCAGAAAAAAATGGCGCTACAACAGTTGAAATAACCGCTCTTCGTAAAAGTAGCCTTTGACAAGAGTTCTATTAAGTTTTTAAACGGATTCGTCAGTTAGTTTGTGACATGACATCCAAATGAGGTCGCCACATCATAAATGATCGGAGATTGAAACTTCCTGAGATTGTTGAAGCCTTATGCATCTCATTTCTCCGTGTATACAACAGTGTAATAACTCATTTGAATTTGCGAAAGAGGGGTGCCACGTCTGCTCACAATTGACCATAAACGTGCACGTACTTCAACTTCATATTTGGTAATGTTGATGTTACATGTGTTCATAACTGTTGACAAAACACGGATTGATCACAGCACAGTTGAGACCAAAGAACAGCCCAAACAGTGGGTTTTTCATGGACAACCGGCGTCAAAGAACGCGAAAGCCACTTTATTGTCTCACAAGACCATGGTCACAGTGTTTTGGGATGTACGCGGCATAATCTAGGTTGATTACCTTGTAAAGGGCAAAACGATTAAAGGCGAGTATTATGCCAATTTATTGGGTCGCTTGAACAATGCTGTAAAGGAGAAACGTCAACATTTGGTGAAGAAAAGAATCCTGTTTAATCAAGACAATGCACGCGTGCACAATTGTTGTCGCCATGGCAAAATTAGCTAGATTTAGCCTTCAACGATTATTTTCTATTTTCGAATGTGCAAAGTGGCTTGGCGGAAAATGACTTGGCTGAAAAGATGAATCGATTGCAGAAACGAGCGGCTATTTTACAACTTTGGAGAAATCGTATTTTTTAGATAGAAATAGAAGAACATCAAACTAAGCGTATCGATCTCAAAGGAGATTATGTTGAAAAATAATAGCTCTTTTTTAGCAACTCAGCAACCGGTATTCCGTAACTTCTATAAGTTGCGATATTTACAGAATTTTGGGTATAGTTCTAGACTTTTCTATACATAGGCCGGATTGGAAATTCTACAAAGAAAAACAAATTTGTTTGTAAGCGACAGCGGTTTCTCGAAAGTTTCCGATTATATCATGGATAATTCGAAAAATCAAAATCCCGATTCGCTTTAATGATTCATAATTTTGGTATTTCTTACGAAAACAAAAAAAAATAGACAAAACAGACTCGTCTTTTTCTGTCTTTCTTCTTTTTCTGTCTCGACAAAAACAATTAATAAACGTAAAATATCGTAGTTCAAGTTTAAATCGCCACTTACGCGCCAAAAAATAAGAGCAAGGAAATCCCAATGGCAAGTTCACACCTACAACATTTGAAGGAAACCGTTAATAAAATTGTCAATTCAAATTAAAATTGATGTGAACGCGATTACCATATTCGGACAAACAAGAATTGACCTTTGGAATCTAGCGCCAGGAACAACTTTATAAATCCAATTAACGGAATAAAACGGTGTTCTGCGAATATATGAAAGATTTTATGGGCGAGAATCTGTAATTGTATTTTTTTCTGGTCGTGTTTTTTTTTGCCCCTTGTATGTTCGCAAAAAGTAATAGATTATCGGTCACCCATTGACTTCGGATTAAATTTCAAGCGCAAATAATAGCCCGGCTTTTTGCCCTTTCACGAAGAATAGAGAAATGTTTCACATAAATTTGACACACTACAATGCTCTCCTATTTCGGCCGCAGTTATTGTTCCCTATTTCTAGGAAACATGGCGCTCTTGTCAAGTGATTCCTATACCTCATTGTTGGGTGAAACTAAATATCACTGAGCGATATTGTAAAGGCCTTGTTTTACATATACGGAATTTCATCTCTACAATACAAGATATACTATTGTTAGTAGAACGGAGCATTGCTGTATATATATATAATATGCTTTCACCGGTTTAATGTTTTAAAATGTTAAATTACACAAATTGTGAAAATATAGTTTATACGTGTAATGTCGTTTACTCGATGAAGCAATAAAGCAATAAAGATATTTGAAATCTAAAAAAAAAAAAATTCCTCGGTATGAATCGTAGATATGAAAAGAATTCAGAAACACGTTACGTTTATCATTCGCTCCATTCGTTCGCCCGTTAAAAGACAACCGAAAATGCGCCCGTCGGCGTAACGGACGCCTCGCCATCGCCATCACGATGACGGAGGAGAAAATAAATCGTCCAGTTTGGTTAATTCATTTTACATAAGCATGTCAACGACTTTTAGATTGCACTCTCTGCGCTCTCGGGGATTAAAGTAAATCCGTTTGGAATCGCGCGAGGCGCGCACGTTGCCCGGGTGATATTTTACAATTGTGTGCGCCTCTACGCAACAACAATACCTCTCTCTTCTAGAAAGCGCACGTAACCGCGTTTACAGCGGTGGCCGTACGTTTCTGATCGATCGATTTTTGTTTTAGCATCAGCGACTGTATGGCTGCGCACGCTGCAATCTATAAATTTGAGTAAAATGCTTATTGAGGGATAACTCTAATATCTCGCTTAATTGCAATAGTAAAAATTACAAAAGTTGCGGTAACGTGCCGGGTTCTTATTCCGGAAATGAACGTTATCTTAAAAGAAGAGCAATTAAAGAGGAAACTGCCAAGCTATTGTGATTTTGCTGACATAGAAAACCCGCATACAGAGGAGGACATAGAAGCTGCAGAAAGTTTACTGCAGTTGCTCCAAGATCAGGAAAATTACAGTTGTTCCAAAATTAAATAGTTTTAATGGAACTAGTAACTATAAATTCTTAGATACGTTAGTTGTAGTTTCCTGTTTTTTTTTACTCCTCTTCCATTCTCATTGTTCCCGGTGTCAAAGTTGTGCCTTTTTTTACAGGAACAATCTCCAAATATTTCGTTTGCATTCCCTCTAATTTTCGCGGAAACCTCTATTGCTGCTATTTAAC